>VCII01000033.1:0-1200000 GCA_006030095.1 Triplophysa siluroides | reverse complement strand
ATATCTGTTAGTAAAGCTGTTTATTTGAGCAATCCTTGATGCATTTTATGCCAATGGTGACGGCTCAAAATGAAGAAAGGGCATGGGAACTGGGAAGGATTTGGGACTGAGGATGGCGATGATGGTCACAGCAGTAAACTCAGGGGACTCTGGAAGGCCGGACAGGACCACCTCGAAGAACACTGGAAGGCTGGACAGGACCGGCTTGAAGACCTCTGAACAGCATGTGTCTGAACAGGGCTCTCCGACAGCATGTCTTTACTTCCTCCCGTGTTTCGGCACCAATGCAACACAGTTCAAGTAGGGAAGGAAGGAGGCGGGAACCGGCAAACATTCACATTCAACATTCAACATTTCACAAACAAACAATAACACGGAAGTAAAAGGGCCGGCAGTCAAACCGTGAGGTGCGCAAGAACAAACACAAACTTATACATGTCCGGGCTCGGTCCTCTCTCGTCAGCAGTCTTGTCGCTCGTCCTCTTATGCAGCCGATCTCCTCCGTGAGAGATGCGGGACTGGTGTGCGCACAGCTGATTCACACTATCACTCACGCCACCGGCCCTGCCTCGTTCCCCCATGGCTCTTGTCCCGCCTTCCTCTCCACACTTTGCCTGCTAAGAAAACAAAGCATACATTTTGTGCAATTACTGCCTGTCATTTAGGTTTGTGACAAAACATTTTGCAGTATTTACATATCGTTTATTACAGCATAATAATTTATTAAAATAGAAGTTTAATGTGTTTCATAAAGGACAAGTTGATTTTATAATGCCTTAATTTTTTACATTTTGTGTTAAGGTGTATATAGTTCATCATTGAGGATTTCTTTATAAAAGTCTAAATCTCGTTCTCGTGAACCCAGTCTTGTGTCTCGTCTCGTAAGATAAGTGTCTCGTCACACCCCTACCCAGTACGGTACTGTCTGTTGTGATCATTCACTTAAAGCTATAAGCAAAACATTGTTGATGTAGGTACAGTATGTAGATACAGTATTTATGAATGTATAAATTATAGGAACAAAAGAATATGATTTGAATCAGACTGCTGTCTGAATGCTTTCTGTTTTGAGACCTGTTAGACATGTGTCATTTTTCTGGGTTGCTCTGGAAGAACATCTATAATTAGTTTATTAAATGAAAAATATACCAGAAAAGTCTGAAGCTTAAATAATTGTTACTTAGTGTAAAGTAAGCTTGGTACATGATTTTAAGGGAGGGGGAAGAGAACTAATGGTTACCTTGTTTTCTGCAGTGAATGTTTTCAAATAAAAGCAGTTGTCAACTTTTTGCCCTGTTTCAGTCTTAGGGAATTTTTATATTAATATTTAGATCATCTATATCGGCCAATACAGTGAGGGAATAATTATTTGATCACCTGCTTACAAATGAATAAAGGGTGTATCATTTTTATGGAAGGTTTATTTTAACTGATAGAAGCCGAATATCAACCAAAACATCAGGGGGGAAATATATATAAAGGTTAAACATTTATTTGCATTTCATTCAGTGAAATAAATATTTGATCCCCTGCCAACCAGCAAAAATTCTGGCTCCACAGATATGTTATGTGCCTATATGGACCACAGATAAATCCTGTCACTTTAAGAAAGTACTCCTAAATCAGCTAGTTATGTACATAAAAGATGCCTGTCAACATAATCTGTAGCTTCCATTTCAACCTCTCCACCACCATTGTCAAGAGAAAATAGGTTTCAAAGGATGTCATGCTGTGAGAACAGTTAGCTATTTAGGTTAGTACGTTAGCATGGACTCACTAACCTAACTAGTTTTGGCCAGAAAAATACTGAAGTACAAGATTAAATTAACGGCCTGCAGATGGAAACTATAATTTAGTGACAGTATGACAACCAGAAAATAAAAGTTTTTGTCTTCACTGGGATTGGAATTTAATAGGGTTACTATGCCCACAATTGACTCTTTTGTGTGGGTTTAGGAAATTGAATAAAATAAATTCCATTCCTCATCCTCCCAGGACAACTGGAATTAGTGTTACAAGTACCCCAGGCACATCGTTTTATCATTTTTATAGCATAAATCACCCTAAAACCGATGAGAGCTTCGGATCTTACAATGATTCTCTATGGCACTGAAACCTAAAGTTGTCCGAGTTCAGGTCCCCGTGCAACTCATATTCAACTGCCATTGGCTCATCTGCGTTCGAAGGGAGGGGCTTAATCAATTCCTCAAATCAGTGCTCGGGTCATAATTTACAATATTTCCCTATAATTCATAGAAATAAAGAAACTTATAAATAAACTTTTAAGTTAATGTGCCTCAACCCGATAAATTTTGAACAGTAACTCAGTGCCAAAAGGACACTGAAATGATTATGTTTAATGCAGTTGTTTTGATAGAAGAAAAAAATATACATTTCAACATTATTTTTCCTTAAGACATTCCTCTTTAAAATAAATGAAGTACCAGGTTTTAGAAAACTTACCCACATTTGTTTTTGATGACTAAAATGTGTACATTTTAACAGTTTTCTCAAGAAGCCGTTAAGGTCGGTGCCAAGATATCCTGACCAGGGACATTATTCTTCTCCTGAGAAACAAAGAACATTTCTAAGCACAGTGGGGAGCCACATTGTACTCACTCCAGATCAAAGATCACCTTCTTGGGAAAGGACAGAGAACATCTCTCAGTACAGTGGGAGACCTTAACCAAACGGACACCTTATTTTGTACCTCCAGTACAGCAAACTCCATACTGAGATAGCACCTACATCTCAAACGACGCATACCAGTGAATCACAGATGCACACCTCACCCTGTGCCCCCAACTGTTCCTTTCTTCCCCTCTCACTCACACAAGAAAAGAACACATCGCATATACACAAAACATACACATATTTGGTATCATCCCAAAGGTCTCAGTGCAACTGGTACAATGGTCTCACTCCCATAACAACAGAATAATAATAATAAAGCTTTGTAAGAAATTAGCAAACTTCACTCTGGAGCAAGTGCTGGAACATGTCTCCCACATTTGTTAACTTTCACCAATCACCTACTGTATGCAGATGAAGTACAGCCCCTGGGGCCACAAGACCCAATCACAGCCAAATTCCTAATTTAAAAGAATATTCTCATTATGCTTTGTTCATTCTGGGTACTTAAGGAAGGTTGGGAAAAATATCAGGGAATCTGTAGTCAGATCTCCCGAAACATTGCTGTGTGTCATATCTTGCCATGTATGCAATTTCTCTTTACTCAATTTCTTATGATTTTCTATTATTTGTTATTGAATAACATTGATGGACTTTATTGTTTAATTATTGCATTGAATCTTGAATTAGATTTTTAATTATGTTTTCTTTACCTGGCTAATAAATTGTTATGTTTTAAATTGTACAGTATTCCGAATTTATAAATAAAATCGTATATAATCAATATAAGTAGATCCCGTTATATCCTTGTTACCGCAAAACCCGTTCAGGTTAGTGACGGACTAGAATCATGTCTAGGTGGAGCATAGAAACATACCAGCTGAGAATTTTAGAGATCCGGCTAACAACTTGGCATTAGTTAGACTTAGACCGAGGAGTCTAATAACGTGAATTTTCGTTTAGAACAACAGAAGTGTTGTCTGACCAATCTAAATATGAATGAAAATTGTAAAAAGCGCTATATAAATAAAGTTGAGTTAAATATGGTAAACCTCTGATTATTGTAATATTATACTATCTAAGTCTACATTGGAAACTGGCATGATTATATAAAGCTACCATTAGAGAAGGTAAGGTTGGTCTATTTATCTCTGTGGAGTGATCATGACCTCTGGTAAGTAAATATAGCTGCAAGCAGTGATCCCGGGGTCAAGCCCAACAAGGGCACAAAGAGAAATACATGTGGACATTTCTGAAGATTAGTTTCTGAATAGCAGATTTGTAAAAGTATAAAGAGCACAATATAATAGCGTATAACTTTAGACCACAAGTGGGCACTGTCCCCAAACTTGTGTAAGGGAAACAAGACTTTCCATTGATGATGCATACCAAGTTTCATGTCAATACACAAAAGTGTCGCGAAGATACAGCCACATGACCCTTTGATGTGCTCGCCTTGATTCATTAAGGCTGTGTATGAAAACAATTTGATCAATCAAAAAGCTTTTATTAACTTTTATTAAGGGGTGTCCCTAGAACAGTGGTTCCCAAAGTGGGTGCCGTGACAACTGGCTAGGGGTGCCGCCGAATCTCAGCTTTTTCCCAGTCACAAATAAAATGTATCTTTTACATCATATATTTAAAAATATAACAAAATAGCATGTCCAAACGAAACTGAAAATACGCAAAAAAACATATATTTCATACATTTTATAAAGTTTAAATATTTGTTTTACCGCCACTTGGACTGTTCCCAGGAGAGAATCGCTCCGCTCAGCTCCGCCCATTGTACTGATGCGCGCTCATGTGGGACACACGTTCCAGTTATCTCAGGTTGGTTTCACGATTGCCTGGTCTGAACCCTAGTTTGATTGCTCCCCCTGCCCCCGCTGGACAGCGTTTATATTATTATTTTTGGGTCCGAACCGCGGGTCGTTTTCTGTCATCAAAATTTGTTTTTGAATTGTTAGTTTTGTTTCCAAAGCTTCCGTACATAACGGCACTTTCGTCTATGAATGTACTGCAAATGTACTTAAGAACGCTGAAGGCGCACAGAAATGAGACATACAGCTCTCTGCTTGGAGTGCGTCAGTCACGCTCGTCAGAAAAGTGAGTGAAACACGCAGGTGCGCACCCGGGTTCAGAAGACAGTATTCACATCACCCAAACGAACCGAACTCTGACCTTATTCTCTCAGTGGAGGCTGTGTTGTCAATCTTTATTCTAATGTGTTTTGTTCCGACGATTTCCACATACAGCAAACGGTTCATATCAGTCTATAAGATTTGTTTACATGTGTCATTAAGTTGTAAATGACAGATGGTTAATTGAAATGATTTGTTTCACCTCATATAATGTCCATTGTAATGCATTTGTAATACATTCATGCAGCTGTTTATACTTCATTTGTTGTTTGCTCATCTGGATTTAATTTTATATATGTATGTACGCATGTACATTTAGTTTAAACAGGGTAGGGGTGCCGTGGGAAAAAAAACACTTCAAAGGGTTTCAAAAAGTTTGGGAACCACTGCCCTAGAAGCTATACAAAAAATTCCTTCCTGTGGCTCAGTGGTTAGAGCATGGCGCAAGCAACGCCAAGGTCATGGTTGCAATCCCAGCACATACTCTGATACAAATGTATAGTATAATGCAATGTAAGTCGCTTTGGATAAAAGCGTCTGCTCTGAATGAGGTGCAGGTGGTAATGACGCGCTGATTTTCTCCGTCTCCATGGCGACGCTGATTGCACAAGGGGTGACTCGTCACACTCCACCCCCAAAGCAACGGCATAGTCCGGTGGGACGTCCTGTGGGGAGACGGAGAGAGGTGTTTGGAGGGAGGGGGGCAGTTACCTGACAGAGATGTCTACTGTTGCTGTGGGAGGTCCCGCCCCGCTGAACAACGGTAAAGTTGTAGTCCTGGAGCGCTAGAAACCACCTTGTGATCCTGGCGATGGTGTTCTTGGCTTTGTCCATCCACTGAAGAGGTGCGTGGTCGGTTACCAGGGAGAAGCTTTGCCTACAGGACTGTCCACTTTATGGCCAGGACCTCCCTTTCCACCGTGGCGTACCGACTTTCAGCTGGGGTCGACTTTCGACTGGTTTTGGGACCATCACGATGGGACTGGACCAGGGGCTGCGGGAGGGCTCTATCCCTCCAACCTCTTTCATCCGGTTCATCTCCTCCTCTATAGCCAGTCGACGAGCCACTGGTACCCGGTAGGGCCGCTGTCTGACCACGACTCCAGGTGGCGTTCGGACCTCAAGTTGTGTTATCCGAGTCTGCCCGGGCATTTCAGGGAAGACGTCTCGGAACCGACTGACCAGAGACTGGAGCTCTTTCTTCTGGAAGGGGGACAGCTGCTCTCCCATCTGTACCACCGGTGGCTTGTCCGCGGCGAATGCCGCCATTTGGGATGAGGAAGCGATCCACTTCTATTGCAGGTTGATATGGTACAGCTGTTCCTCCTGTCGTCGTTGACCGGCCCCACTTTCTCCATGACGGTGTAAGGCCCTTTCCAAGAGCTAAAGAACTTTGATGTGGGGGAACTTTGAGGGGAACTTTGGGGGTCAGGACCAGCACTCTGTCACCGGGCTGGAACTCCCGAGGCTGCATGGGCCGGGCATACCACCTTTGCTGGGCGCTCTGGGACGAGGTGTTCTTTGATGAGGGGCATCACTCGGTCTGTGCGGGTCCGCATTTGCTGGACGTGTTCAATCACGCTGCGGTGGGGTGCTGGCTGTTGTTCCCAGGCGACATCCAGGAGCCCGCGGGGTTGCCGGCTGAAGAGGAGTTCTAAGGGTGTGAAGCCGGTGGACGCCTGGGGCACTTCCCGAATGCCACAGAGCACATAGGGCAGCAGGAGGTCACAGTCGCCCCCATCCTCTACCACCACCCTGCGGAGCATCCTCTTCAAGGTCTGGTTAAACCTTTCTACACACCGTCTGTCTGGGGGTGGTACACGGATGTCCTGAGCTGTTTCACCTTGAGTAGGTGGCAGTGGTCCGCCATCAGCTGGGACATGAATGGGGTTCCCTGGTCAGTCAGGACCTCCGCGGGGATGCCTACGCGGGTGAAAAGCAGGAATAACTTCTTGGCAACCGCAGGGGTAGGGCTTCCGGGTACTGGGTGGCATAATCGACGATGACCAGGATGTATTTGTGTCCCCTGGCAGACTTCGGCAGCGGTCCTACAAGGTCCATCCCGATGTGCTCGAAGGGCACCTCGATCGCTGGGAACGGAATGAGCGGGCTGGCGCTGGGGTGACGTCTGCTGGCAGGAAGGGCAGCTCTGACAGAACCTCTTCACCTCTGCCTCGAGCCCGGTCCAGTGAAAGCGGTCCCGGATGCGTTGGCCGGTGTTAGCGGCCGCCAGATGCCCCGCCATGGGATGGGATGGGCGAGCGACAGCTCGCAACAATCGTCTCGGTCTTGGGGACCACTAGCAGGGGTTTTTCCTCCCCCCGCCTCAGTGCGGCACAGTACAACAGACCCTGCTTGATCACGAAGTGCGGGAAGGGGTGAGGAACGGGCTGTGCAGCACTGATGGGGGGACAGACCGATCCGGGCAAGGATCTCTCACTTCAGGGCGTCGTAGTCCTCACTGGCTGGTGGTTGCAGCGAGAAATAGGCCTGACATCGACCTCGAATGTGTGGAGGTATGCCTCGATGTCATCTTGGGCCGTGAGCTTTGTCAGTAGCTGATGGGCGGTTGACCTAGCGTCCAGCAATGGCAGCCGCAGCCTCTCTTAACATTCCAACGGCTTGGTTGGTGTGTTCTTGTCGCTGGGCCAGCTACTCCGAGAAGTGCTGCTAGCGCATCACCACCTCGGCCAGCCGGCAGATGATTTCCCTAAAAATCTTTACTAGATTAATCGAAAAAATTATTGTTAGATTAGTCGACTAATCGAAAAAATAATCCTTGGATTAGTCAACAATAAATAATCGTTAGTTGCAGCCCTAAACTATTTTGAGTTTCTAAAATTGTGCATTTTACGACAAAATTCCAAATGGGGGACGCCCACAATGACAGACCGAGGAAATATTTTGGACTATCACATTTTGAAAACCAAGATTAAAACAAAGGGAAAGGCAGTTACACAAGAAAATTGCTTATAACTTTTGACCATCAGGTGGCACTGTCACCAAATATCTATGGACCAAAAAAGATTTGCCAATGATGATATGTTCAAACTTTCATGTCAATATACAAAGTAATGTCAATTTTGAAGTCAATCAGAACATATTTAACTTTTTGTTAATTAAAAGGCCACTAGGTGGCGCAGCCCCACCACCTTTTTTATGTGTTCTCAGACTGTGCCCATAAATCAACGTGTAAAATTTTATGAATATATCTAATTTCGTTTAGAAGTTATAAGCACATACACTTAGAATACCAAAAACAATTACACAAGTTTCTCGGCCACTTACCATGGAAATTTTGACATTTGCCCCACAATATATTATAAACCATTTAATGTTCCGTGTTTACTATGATGGTTTCTTCTCAATCAGAGTAACGGTTGCAAAGTTATTCGCTATTTTTTTTTGTGCTAAATCACACTACAGACCAAAGCGTAAGGCAAAACCTGGCATGTTTGGTATTGTTGGACTCGGCAAGGATTCAGAAATCTAAGAACATGACTCCCATGAAAATCACAACAAAGTTAAAGGCCTGTAATATATCCCCCGCAGTACTAGGTGGTGCCGGTCCAAAACTTTACGGACTCTCTCAGGGCATGGTGCTGAAAGGGAAGACAAGCACACGAGTGAAGCCTTTGCCACGCCTCTGGATACCGTCAATGGACCAGTGGGTGGTCCCTTACAAGTCATATTTAGATCCTCATATCTCTAGGACTGATCCTTATAGGGCTTTAAAAATGTAGCTCCCATAAGAAAGGTTGGTCAGGTACGAGAATCTAAAAGGACATTAAGGTATCTCAGACGGTTCTGGAGTTACAGACATGCAATTTTGTAAAAAGAACAGAAAAATCCCCTTTCTTTAATTTTGAGCTGTCACCATTGGCCTAACATGCATCAAGGATTGCTAAAATGAACAGCTTTACTAACAGATATTCCAATCTCTGACTGTGTAAAAATAAAATTATAATGCTGGAATATTTCTCATGTCATTTTTATCCCTTCTAATATTGCTCCAAAGCGACTTACAGAGAGTTCAGGTAGCAATAAGCGATATGTCATACAGGAGTAGTAATACAATAGGTGCTAATACAAAGTTACTAGTTTCAACAAAAGCCAGACCATTACCTGGTGAGAGAAAGAAAGAGGGTTAGTTTTGATTACTTAATTACTATTCATCAATCGGCTTTTAACCAGCAGATTTTACTCTATTGTCTTAACTAGCTTATGGGTCCATAAAATTGGTGGGTTGTGTATTTTTTTAATCCAAGAAGAAGTCTAGGCTACATTTAAATTCAAGATTAATGTGATGTTCTGTTGTTTATCTGGGGAAAGGGAGACCTCTAGTGGTGACTCTTAACATAACGTAATGTTTATTTTGTACTATCTGCCTTGCCGTAGTTCGAAGAGACATGGTGAAGTAAACGGTCACATATTTTTCTCTCTTGACTTAAGTTGGCCAGAAAAACGTTTGCCTGTAAGTACAAGCTCATACCGTTATCTTGTCATTAAGAACTAAGAATACTAGTAATGAAATCCTCTGTTAACGAGTTTAAGTTCGTTCTAAATGTGTATTTTGATCGTGTATGCTAAAACGCTAGCATCGTAATGGAATTTCCCATAGACGTTAGCCTTAAGCTAACACATTTGTTTCTGTATGCTTTTAACAGACAATATTTCAACTACGTCTGCTCCTGTGTGAAATACTGAGATGTATTCTTGTATTTTTGTAGTTTTACAGTGCTTCCTGAGTAAAGTTTGGAAAGGATATACAAGCTTCATTCTTTGTCTTGGGGATCCTGTTAGCTATCTGCCGAACTAATGTAACAGGCTAGACCTCGTCACCCACATACAGAAGCAGGGGCAGAATAGTAAAAAGGCATCTCTTCTAACGGCCAGCATTCGTCGATCTGTAAGTAGAAAACCACCTAAAGCAACCACCATGTCACGTAGAATAGAAGAAGAGGATTTTGATGAAATGGAAACAAGATCACAAATATCCAACTGCTCAAGAACCAGCAGACAATCTGTAGCTAATTCCTTAGCATTGAAAGCACGGGCTAAAGCAGAAGCCGTGCGTGCGGAGTTTGCATTCGCTAGAGAAGAGGCAGAGATAATGAAACAACAAGCCATTCTAAACGCCAGTCTGCATGAACTGAAATTAGCAAGGGCAGCAGCCGCTGCTAACACCGAAGCGGAAAGTCTTGAAGCATCTGCTGAAGAAGAATACGAACTGTCAAATTCACTTCAGCAAATTAAAACTAATACAGTGCCTCTAACTCCAGTCAAAATTTATAGTGAAAATGTTGCAATGCAGATTCCTATTATACGTCCGGGTCACCAGCCTAATCGGAGTACAAAAACAGCCGACACAGTAAATTCGGTTACAGTCTCACAATCAGATGCAAGACCACAGACCACCTCACATTCACCAGTGCGCCAGCCTTCCATGGACAGCAGTGAAGCAAACAGATGTGAGAAGAAGGGCAACGCGTCACCAAGTGAAATCAGTGACCACGAGTTTATTGAGCCGACTCGTCACCACTCGCACAGAGGTGAAGCCACCTGGATCCCAAGCCAGGTACCCAGCACTGCACATAGAAATTCATACAGCTACAGAGAGCTCCCCCACAATGTGAAACAAACCAGTGGTGAGTCCAAGCCTCCCCAGCCTTACTATGCACAGTCATTCCCTACGTACAACACAAGCCCACCCAGTACAGTGGCCGCAACAGACCTAGGGAAGTACCTGATGCGACGAGAGGTGGTGAGTTCGGGCCTACTGAAGTTTGATGACAAGCTGGAGAACTACTGGGCCTGGAAGGCATCATTTATCAGCTCTACTGGTGATCTGAAACTCACCGTCAGAGAGGAACTTGATTTGCTGTGCAAATGGCTTGGGCCTTCGTCATCTAAACAAGCCAAAAGGATCAGAGCGGTACACATTCACAATGCACTAACAGGCCTCAGGATGTTATGGCAAAGACTGGAAGACGTTTATGGCTCACCTGAGGTGATTGAAAACGCTCTTTTGAAAAAAGTTGAAGATTTCCCTAAGATCTCAGCTAAAGAAAACCACAAGCTAAGATAATTAGGAGACATTCTCATGGAACTTGAAGCAGCCAGAGCAGATGGATACTTACCTGGTCTCTTGTACCTCAGCACCTCCCGCGAAGTGAGCCCAATACCCCAGAAGCTCCCTCCCAACCTACAAGAGAGGTGGATTACTGTAGGATCACATTACAAGGACCAACACAGAATGTCATATCCTCCTTTTGCCGTCTTCGTCAACTTTGTCTGTGAACAGGCAAAAACACGCAACGATCCCAGCTTTGCCAGCATAACAGGAGCATGGTGTGCAACAAAGACAGAAAAGAGTGTTTTCCAGCAAGCCAGTCATCACGTGAGAACATCAGTTGCTGTGAGAAGGACAGAAATCTCTACAAGTGGAAGCGACAGCGATAATACAACAGCAGTCGGGAAACATGAGGATCCCGACAAACAATGCCCACTACATAACAAGCCTCATCCATTGAGAAAATGTCGTGGCTTCAGAAACAAAACTCTGGATGAAAGGAAAGTGTATCTGAAGGAAAAACACATCTGTTTCAAGTGCTGTGCTTCATCCACTCATGTCGCTAAGGACTGTAACAGGCCTCTGCTGTGTCAGGAGTGCAACAGTGACAAACACCCGTCAGCGCTACATCCAGGGCCCGCCCCATGGAAAACTGATGTCTATGTGAGTACAGTGGAACACAGCGGGGAGCGGCAGCCACCGGAGGCCATTCCGTCGGTGACATCCAAATGCACGGAAATCTGTGGGAGTGAGAACACGTCAAAATCCTGCTCCAAAATCTGTCTAGCATTAGTGTATCCTGCTGGCCAAAGAGACCGAGCCATGAAGACCTACATTGTTCTCGACGAGCAGAGCAACAAGTCCCTTGGAAGAACAGAATTCTTTGAACATTTCAGAATTCAAGGTGCAGGATCAAGGTACACTCTGAAGACATGCTCAGGAGTGGTGGATACAGCAGGGCGACGCGCCAGTAACTTCATAGTGGAGTCAGTGGATAGCAACTTCCACATTCCCTTGCCTACTCTGATCGAGTGCGACATGCTGCCAGACGACAGGTCTGAAATACCATCACCAGAGGTAGCCAAACACCATCCTCACCTCAAGCACCTGTCAGACAAAATCCCAGCCCTGGATCCTGACGCGTCCATCCTTCTCCTTGGGCGAGACATAATCCGGCTGCACAAAGTGCGGGAACAATATAATGGGCCACACAACTCGCCATTTGCCCAGCGACTCGACCTTGGATGGGTGATAATTGGAGATGCATGTCTAGGAAGAATACATAAAACCACTACTGCTAGCGTCTTTAGAACCAGTGTGCTGACAAGTGGACGCCACTCCATCCTCAGCCCATGCACCAGCAGCTTAATGGTCAGAGAGAAGATTGACAGCGCCGTACTACCTCACACCTCTTCATGTGTGTCTCATACAGCGAATGAAACAGATAGCCTGGGCAGAGATGTGTTTCAAAGAACAGCGTGACGACCAGCTTGGCCTGTCCATCGAAGATGAGTTGTTCCTTGATCTCATGGATAAGGAGGTCTACATAGACGAAGCAAACTGCTGGGTAGCACCGCTACCATTCAAGCCAAACAGGCTGTGGCTGCCCAACAACAGACGGCATGCTGTCAACCGCCTCGCCTCC
This sequence comes from Triplophysa siluroides, assembly GCA_006030095.1. Lineage (NCBI taxonomy): Eukaryota > Metazoa > Chordata > Actinopteri > Cypriniformes > Nemacheilidae > Triplophysa > Triplophysa siluroides. The sequence continues at coordinate 1,187,507 of VCII01000033.1, read as the reverse complement.
CTCCGCTGCATGCTGGAGAAGAAACGTGGCATGAAAGAGCACTTCTTCAACTTCATGCAAGCAATGTTTGACGCTGACCAAGCAGAGCCTGCCCCAGTGCTAAGGCCACAACAAGAATGCTGGTACCTACCAATATTCGGTGTTTATCACCCACAGAAAAAGGACAAAATACGCGTAGTGTTTGATTCCAGTGCTAAGCACGAAGGCACCTCCCTCAATGACGTTCTTCTCAGTGGGCCTGACATGAACAACACCTTACTGGGGGTCCTCATGCGCTTCCGCAGAGAGCCTGTAGCGGTAACGGCAGATGTGCAGCAGATGTTCTACTGCTTTGTTGTCCATGAGGAGCATCGTGATTTTTTACGATTTTTGTGGTTTGAAGACAACAAGCCAAACAAACACATCATTGAGTACCGCATGAAAGTGCATGTTTTTGGCAACTCTCCTTCCCCTGCGGTAGCCATCTACGGCCTGAGAAGAGCAGCCGTACACGGAGAAAAGGAACATGGCAGTGAAGCTAAGCAGTTCGTCATGAGAAACTTCTATGTTGACGATGGGCTTTCCTCATTCCCCACCGATGAAAAGGCCATCGCCGTACTGAAAAACACAAAAGAAATGTTAGCAGAGTCAAGCATCAAGCTACACAAAATAGCCTCTAACAGCCGTGCTGTGATGGATGCCTTTCCCCCTGAGGAGCGGGCCAAAAACCTGGTCGATCTAGAGCTAACTGCTGACCCCTTGCCACTGCAGCGCAGTTTGGGACTCACCTGGAACTTGCAGTCAGACACGTTCACCTTCCGTGTATCCAGAGAGAAGAAGCCATTTACTAGAAGGGGAATCCTGTCTACAGTCAATGGACTTTACGACCCCCTGGGTCTTGTGGCACCTGTCACAATTCAAGGAAAGGCCTTAGTCAGAGAGCTGTCTGCCGAACAAGCTGAATGGGACACTCCTCTGCCAGCGCTGAAAGAGGAACAATGGAGAATGTGGACGGACTCCCTCTGTGAGCTAGAACAGCTTCAGATTGAAAGAACCTATGTGTCTGTTTCTTTGTGTTCCACAAAATACAAAGAACTCTGCCTCTTCTCCGACGCCTCCACTATGGCCATATCAGCAGTGGCCTATCTCAAAGCAACAGATGAAAAAGGACATGCTCACATTGGATTTCTCATGGGCAAGGCAAAGCTGGCTCCTCATCCCCCGCACACTGTTCCACGGCTCGAGCTTTGTGCTGCTGTCTTGGCTGTTGAAATGGCAGACTTAATTACAGAAGAACTCGACGTAGACATCCACAAAGTCACATTCTACACAGACAGCCATATTGTATTGGGCTACATCAACAACACAAGTAGAAGATTCTATGTATATGTCGCCAACAGAGTCACTCGGATCAGAAAGTCAACAAGCCCTGAACAATGGCACTTTGTTAGCACAAAACACTGCAGACCATGGGACTCTCTCAGTGCCAGCAGCCATGTTGAAAGACACCAACTGGTTCAAAGGGCCCGCCTTCTTAGCCAAAGACACCTCACAGCCAGAGGAGTTTGAGCTCATTGACCCTGAAGCAGACGCAGACATACGCCCACAGGTCCAAGCCTTCATAACCAAGGCCTTCGGAAGCGAGCTGGGGTCAAACCGATTTGAACGCTTCTCCAGCTGGAAGTCACTCATTCGAGCCGTTACCAAGCTCATACGGAAGGCCAGGTCCTGTGCAAAGGGCTCAACCAAAAATACAGATGAGTTGACCCAAGCAAAACTAATAGTTATCAGAAATGCTCAACAAGACACGTTTGCTGAGGAGATTAAATGCCTTTCCAGAGGTGAAGTCATCCAAAAGTCAAGCCCTCTCAGGAAACTGAATCCAATTGTGGATATGGACGGCCTGCTGAGAGTTGGAGGACGCATTGCTTTGGCTGACATACCTTGGGAAGAGAAACACCCAATCATTGTACCCAGAAAACACCATGTAGCAACCTTATTGGTGAGGCATTACCATGCAAGGGTCGCTCATCAGGGAAGACATCTGACAGAGGGTGCTGTTCGATCTGCTGGACTGTGGCTGATTGGAGGCAAGAGACTGGTGTCAAGCATCATACATAGATGTGTGACCTGTAATAAGCTGAGAGGAAGAATGGAAGAACAAAAAATGTCAAACCTACCTGCTGAACGACTCAACCCAGGTCCTCCGTTCACAAATGTGGGTGTCGATGTGTTTGGCCCATGGACCATAAGCTCAAGACGAACCCGTGGCAGCAGTGCAGAGACTAAACGTTGGGCAGTCATCTTTACTTGCATGGTAACAAGAGCTGTGCATATCGAAGTGCTCGAGTCTCTGTCCTCTTCAAGCTTTGTTAATGCACTAAGGAGATTCACAGCTGTCCCGGGGTCCTGTCCGCCTGTATCGTTCTGACCGGGGAACAAACTTCATAGGGGCATGCAAGGAACTTTTGATTAAATCTGATGACCATGAACTGAATACTTACCTTCACGATCAAAGCAGCACTTGGACCTTTAATCCTCCCCACTCCTCTCATATGGGTGGAGTGTGGGAGCGACTGATAGGTATTGCCCATAGAATACTGGATGCACTGCTGTTAAAGACAAACACTGCTCACCTGTCTCATGAAGTTCTGAGCACACTCATGTCTGAAGTCATGGCCATTATGAATGCTAGACCCCTTGTTCCGGTGTCATCCGATCCAGACATGCCCACAGTCCTCACACCTGCCATGCTGCTAACACAGAAAGTTGACCCAGTGTTGCCACCCGTGGGAGAGTATGACCTTAAAGACCTATACGGCAAGCAGTGGAAGCAAGTACAGGCGTTGGCCGACGCATTCTGGAAACGCTGGCGTCAAGAATACCTGGTGTCACTCCAACCAAGGAGAAAGTGGCACGTGGACAAGCCAAACCTGAGCGAAGGAGATGTCGTGCTGCTCAAGAATGCACAGGTCAAGCGGAATGAATGGCCTGTCGGAGTGGTGGTGAACGCCATTCCCAGCAAAGACTCTAAAGTTTGCAAAGTGGACGTGAGGGTGGTTAGACGGGGTACCCAGAGGGTGTATTCTAGACCAGTCTCAGAAGTTGTTCTACTTGTAAAAAAGGAATAGTGTTATAATACATTATAACAAGCGGGGAGTGTGATGTTCTGTTGTTTATCTGGGGAAAGGGAGACCTCTAGTGGTGACTCTTAACATAACGTAATGTTTATTTTGTACTATCTGCCTTGCCGTAGTTCGAAGAGACATGGTGAAGTAAACGGTCGCATATTTTTTCTCTCTTGACTTAAGTTGGCCAGAAAAACGTTTGCCTGTAAGTACAAGCTCATACCGTTATCTTGTCATTAAGTACTAAGAATACTAGTAATGAAATCCTCTGTTAACGAGTTTAAGTTCGTTCTAAATGTGTATTTTGATCGTGTATGCTAAAACGCTAGCATCGTAATGGAATTTCCCATAGATGTTAGCCTTAAGCTAACACATTTGTTTCTGTATGCTTTTAACAGACAATATTTCAACTACATATTCTTGTATTTTTGTAGTTTTACAGTGCTTCCTGAGTAAAGTTTGGAAAGGATATAGAAGCTTCATTCTTTGTCTTGGGGATCCTGTTAGCTATCTGCCGAACTAATGTAACAGGCTAGACCTCGTCACCCACATACAGAAGCAGGGGCAGAATAATTAATATAAATCCACCAGTAGGGGTCAGTCACGTTTCAAGTCAATGTGATTAGATTGGACATCACTGCATAATAATGACTTCTGAATGCAGTTGAATGTCAGGCTTCTGGTAGTACAGATATACACATTTTTTGTGGTAAACTCCGCCACCTTCTGAGATAAGAGACATAGATTTGAGTGTCTCGTGGTTGACTGGCTTTAATGATTCTAGGAAATGTTTTCTGTAATATGTTTCCACAGTTTAAAAAAAGGCAATAAAACTGACCCCTTTTTCTGACTTACACTGGGGGAAAACTGAAAATCAGAACAGCTTTTCTGTTTCAAAGCAATTTTATTGTGTGTGTCCTTTTTTTGTATTATTTGTGTAGTATTCTAGCAACCAACTAAAGCGTTACACATGGTTGGAAAGTGAATTATTCTTAATTTAATTAAATGAAAACGGAAAATTTTAAAATGTAGGCAAATGCAAACATGCTCAATGTGTCAAAAACATTACTTCGTCCCTGGGTGGGCTTGAACCACCAACCTTTCGGTTAACAGCCGAACGCGCTAACCGATTGCGCCACAGAGACAGTTGCAGCACCATGTCACAGATTAACAACTTAACTCGCAACGTCATCTAAACACAGTGGCCAAAAGTGTATTTTTATATATATTTATGTTTTAAATGTGTCCTTAAAGTCCTCAAACATAAAACAATGTAAATATAGATAAATTAATAATTGAAAAACACCATGAATGATTATCTTGCATATTATCATCATATAAAATTATTCTCCAACCCAAAATAAAATACAAGAATATAAGGGTTAAAACAGATTCAACAACAGCCGACGTCACGATTACGTCACAGCGCTAGCTGGAGGCAAAACAAAGGGAAAACCGGACTATGGAAGGCCGTTTTGGCAAATATTTCTTTACACGTAACGTGTACAGACGTTATAATGCGTGGACGCGTTATTGCGCCTAAAGACGTAATTTCGTGTACAGACGTCTTTGTTTTAGCCAATTATAAGTCCCAAAATTGGAACATTTGCATAAAATTGATTAAACATATAGTCGTGACGTCATCATTTATGTAACCACGTGTCATTCATGCGTGGTGTTGCACATGGTCCTATGTCATTTAATTTTCCATATAGGTAAGCACTATCTAAATACACATCATAGTGACATAGACAAGGAAGATGGCATTTCAAAATACAAGAGAAAGAGAAATTATGGCTTTAAAACTGCAGACACATTCTTAAAAAAAAATCAAACCCTTTCTCTCAACAGGTAGTGGTCTAGCTTTTGTTGAAACCAGTAACTTTGTATTGGCACTTAATGTATTATGTCTCCTGTATGACATATCGCTTTGCTCCTAAACTCTTTGTAAGTCGCTTTGGATAAAAGCGTCTGCTAAATCACTAAATGTAAATTAAAAACGTTCACTAGCACACATCAAAAATACTGTAATGCACTCAAATGTTTACTATAGTATAGCCTATATTAATGTACATAGTGATATTAAGCAGTAGTAGGCTGTATTATGGAAATTATATTTTTTATGTTCATTTCAGTATTCTGTTGTAATAAATATTGTAAACTGACAAGCTTTGGTAAATACTATAGTATCATTTACTATGGTTATGTTCAAAAACACTATAATATCTAATAATTTCACTACAATTTACTTTAGGAAATGCTTAGCATACTACACTATTTTTTCATGTGGAAGTGTAAAAGATTATAATTGACAACGATTTTCATGATGTTTCTTATATGTTGGGACAAAATACACGTGCAGATGTATCTGATGTCCACAAGAGGTCCTCAAACCACCACAGAACAAAGTCTATGAATGGAATCGAAGGATGTTGAGGCCAGTTTTATTATCATTTAGCTAATTTATAATTGAGTAATAATATTATATCTGCCATAATGTTTTAATGTTAATGTTTCATTGTGATCATTTAATTCTGTTTAATTCAATAATGTATTGTACTGTTATTTAACCCACAAATGAGATGGAATCATTTCATCCTTAAACAGTGGGCTATATTGTTATTAAACCTCATTTTGTATGACATTGCTTGATAAGCTTAAATATGTGACCTTTCTTACAAATATATATTCTTTTTGTATTTATTTATTTTTATGTATTACTTCTGTTTCAAGACCCTAGTCAGGTTCTGTTAGGACAGACTCAAATTACATTTACATTTAGTCATTTAGCAGAAGCTTTTATCCAAATCGACTTACAGATGGGGTAAACAATCGAAGCAATTCGGACAACATAAGTACAACAAAAAGCATAAGTGCAATCAATAAAACCGGTTTCATAAAGCCTACCACAGTATACAGAGCTAAGTTGGAATTCTTTAGTAGAAAAGTTTTTTTTAGTAGAAAAGTTTTTTTGAGTAGAAAAGAAATAGAAGTCAGAACTGATCGGTAAGGTGTTGACAGAAGAGATGCGTTTTCAGACGATTCTTAAAGATGGCTACAGAATCTGCAGATCTTGTTGCCGCGGGCAGATCATTCCACATACAGTGGGGCAAAAAAGTATTTAGTCAGCCACCAATTGTGCAAGTTCTCCCACTTAAAAAGATGAGAGAGGCCTGTAATTTTCATCATAGGTATACCTCAACTACGAGAGACAAAATAGGAAAAAAAATCCAGAAAATCATATTGTAGGATTTTTAAAGAATTTATTTGCAAATTATGGTAGAAAATAAGTATTTGGTCAATAACTAAATTTAATCTCAATACTTTGTCATATACCATTTGTTGGCAATGACAGAGGTCAAACGTTTTCTGTAAGTCTTCACAAGGTTTTCAAACACTGTTGCTGGTATTTTGGCCCATTCCTCCATGCAGATCTCCTCTTGAGCAGTGCTGTTTTGGGGCTGTCGCTGGGCAACACGGACTTTCAACTCCCTCCAAAGATTTTCTATGGGGTTGAGATCTGGAGACTGGCTAGGCCACTCCAGGACCTTGAAATGCTTCTTACGAATCCACTCTTCGTTGCCCGGGCAGTGTGTTTGGGATCATTGTCATGCTGAAAGACCCAGCCACGTTTCATCTTCTATGCCCTTGCTGATGGAAGGAAGTTTTCACTCAAAATCTCACGATACATGGCCCCATTCATTCTTTCCTTTACACGGATCAGTCGTCCTGGTCCCTTTGCAGAAAAACAGCCCCAAAGCATGATGTTTCCACCCCCATGCTTCACAGTAGGTATGGTGTTCTTTGGATGCAACTCAGCATTCTTTCTCCTCCAAACACGACAAGTTGAGTTTTTACCAAAAAGTTCTATTTTGGTTTCATCTGACCATATGACATTATCCCAATCCTCTTCTGGATCATCCAAATGCTCTCTAGCAAACTTTAGACGTTTAAACATTTTGACCCCATGGGGTGAGATCTTGCGTGGAGCCCCAGATCGAGGGAGATTATCAGTGGTCTTGCATGTCTTCCATTTTCTAATAATTGCTCACACAGTTGATTTCTTCACACCAAGCTGCTTACCTATTGCAGATTCAGTCTTCCCAGCCTGTTGCAGGTCTACAATTTTGTTTCTGGTGTCCTTTGACAGTTCTTTGGTCTTGGCCATAGTGGAGTTTGGAGTGTGACTGTTTGAGGTTGTGGTCTTTTATACTGATAACGAGTTCAAACAGATGCCATTAATACAGGTGACGAGTGGAGGACAGAGGAGCCTCTTAAAGAAGAAGTTACAGGTCTGTGAGAGCCAGAAATCTTGCTTGTTTGTAGGTGACCAAATACTTATTTTCCACCATAATTTGCAAATAAATTCTTAAAAAATCCTACAATGTGATTTTCTGGATTTATTTTTCTTATTTTGTCTCTCATAGTTGAGGTATACATATGATGAAAATTACAGGCCTCTCTCATCTTTTTAAGTGGGAGAACTTGCACAATTGGTGGCTGACTAAATACTTTTTTTGCCCCACTGTAAATTGAACCGATCCAGAGAAGGTTCGTGAGATTGATTTTTTACCTTTTTGGGATGGCACCACAAGACGTCGTTCATTTGCAGAGCGAAGAGATCTGGCGGGTACATAGGTCTGCATAAATGCTAAAGAACAGAACAAAACAAATATTTATTGAAGCAGCTCAAAACCAAAAAAAGGTTGGTGTCAAGACCTGTTATATTTACTTCGAAGTAAGTCCACTGTTCAAAAATAAAAACTTTTAATGGAGTGAATTTTCTTACATATGGTATTAGTGTCAGATGTGTTGTTGTAGATTTATATTTAGCCTAGTTGTCTCTGGGCTCTGTAAAGCTGAACACCGCTTCTGTATTATATAGAAATGTTAAACAACACATTATGCTCATTAGGTATTGTATATACAAATAAATAAATATGCATAAACAGTTGAATTACAAACATTAGTTACTTTCTACTGCATAATGTTTGGGTGGTATAATCACCATATAAAATACAGAACTATTTAAACTGTCTTAAATAACAACAACGGGACAAGAGTGTGGTGGACTTCATGCGGCCCTGCGCAGACCATTAGTGCATCAGCATATGACATCAAAGGAGCACTGCTTGCTCTTTCCAGCGTAACGACCTGAAGTCTGTCCAAAAATGTGCACCCATGTGCCTAGTACCTTATGAGGTCTGACATCAGGAAGAGCTGACCTATAGGGGACTAGCACGAGTCCACAAGGGTACATGGGAGAGCATTTTGGGACAGACTTGAGGTTGTCATGCCGGAAAGAGGAAGCAGTGCTTTCTAATTGCTCTCGCGGTACTTTGATGTCTTCCGCTGATTAATCTGTGCAGCGACGCATGAAGTTGACCACACTGTTGTCCCCTTGTTGTTATATGTAGATTTATTCATTTAGCAGACGCTTTTATCCAAAGCGACTTACAGAGTTCAGGGAGTTATAAAGCGAAATGTCATATAGGGGCAATAATACAATAGGTGCTAATACAAAGTTTCTAGTTTCCACAAAAGCCAGAACAATACCTGTTGAGAGAAAGAGAGAGAGGGTTAGTTTTTTTCTTCATTTGCCTGTCAAGTATTCACAGAAGAGATAGGTTGTAAGTAGTTTTTTTAATGTTATTAATGTTATATGGGACAGGACATTCTGGTTTTCATAGGTCTGTATTTCATATGGTGATCTTTCCACCTGAGCATTAAGCAGTAGATGTTTGTAATGCAACTGCTTATGTAGGCTATATTCATTTATTTACCTACTGTGCTTGTTGTACAAACAAAGAATGTCATCCTGAAGGAGATTTATAGTGCTGAAGCTGTGGTATCTTACTTAACGAATGAGTTAAAAGTGTTTTCACACATGGGCCCTTAGTGATGGTAAATGAGTGTAGACTTAGCAGTATTTCCAGATAAAACCCAAGTGCTATGAATTTTGTCTAATGTAGATAACTTCAACAATTTTTGTGAAGCACTTTCAAATTTGCAAAACAGATAATGTGTTTGCAGATGAGTTAAATAATTGATCCTCCATGTGCTGCGCATGGAGATCACACCTGTTCCCAGTCATTCTGTCATTATTGCCATTGTGCTCTTCTTCTGATTTGCTCTTGTGACTGTAGTAGTTTCTTTAAATTGTTTGTGCGGTTACTCTGCGTATTTGTCGATGTTTCAGCCTTTCTCTAATCATAGCTTCCTAGGTTGATTGTTCTGCTGTGTTTGATTCTCTACCTGTCTCTAATTCCGTTTCATTCTGTCTCACATTTTGTTTTGGCTCTTTGCTCATCTCTATCTCCAAAGTCTTCTCTTTAATTGAATCTGATACATTAAGCTAATTTCACAAAGTCCTAATTCACGAAGAGAATAAAATATTTTTTAACCAATTTAAAGTTTTTTTTTTTATTTCTTTACTGTATGTGCCTATTTGTCTTCCTGATTTTCAAATTCATTATAATAATAAGAGTGTGTCATATATGCTATAGTTTAAAAAAAAAATTCTGATTATCAAAATGTATAAAAAAATTATCATCATGTTATAAAGCAACGTAGTATATTTAAAACGGGCATTAAGAACAAATACTTAATATAAATAATCATGAAGAGCTTGGATGAAAGGGCATCACCTCCAGCTGATCCCAGCCAAGACAGAACTACTCGTGTTTCTGGCACATCCTACGGTCCAGACACGATCTCAACATCCATCTTGGCAATACCACAATCACTCATTCCAAAACAGCCAGGAACCTCGGAGTCATATTTGATGAACAGCTGTCCTTCAATGATCACATTGCAAAGACAACACGGTCATGCCGATATGCCTTATTCAACATTAGAAAGGTCAGACCCTATCTCACGGAGCATGCGGCACAACTCCTTGTCCAGGCTCTGGTAATCTCAATGTTGGACTACTGCAATGCTCTCCTTGCTGGTCTTCCTGCAAAGGCTATCAAACCGCTCCAGCTGGTTCAGAACGCAGCAGCACGCCTCGTCTTCTAACAGCCCAAAAGGGCTCACGTGACTCCCCTTTTCATCTCTCTCCACTGGCTACCGGTTGAAGCCCGTATCAGATTCAAGTCACTAATGCTTGCCTACAGGACTATCACTGGATCTGCACCGGCTTACTTTCACACCCTCCTGCACTCCTACACCCCATCAAGATCCCTGCGTTCAGCAAACCAGCGGCGTCTTGTATTGCCTTCCCATAAGGGCAGTAAATCGCTCTCCCGCTCATTCTCGTTCACAACTCCCTCCTGCTGGAACATTCTTCCTATCTCTGTACGGTCAACCACATCTCTCACAACATTTAAAAAACTACTTAAAACCCATCTCTTCTGTGAATACTTGACAGACAAAAAAAAAAAAAACTTAACAGGTAGTGGTTTAGCTTTTGTTGAAACCAGTAACTTTGTATTGGCACTTAATGTACTATGGCTCCTGTATGACATATCGCTTATTGCTCCTAATCTCTAGGACTCTAATATGACTTTCATTTTGACAACGGAAGTCTTTGGTTTACGCGTCTACACGCAAATACGCGCGTGTCCACACGTTATATCGTCTGTACACGTTACGTCTAAAGAAATATTTGCCAAAACGGCCTTCCATACTGGAGGCGTCCAATACAAACCAGCACAGATTCGGCTACATAAGAAGTTTAAAATATCATCTTGTTGTGTTTGTTTAGTTCCACAATCGACAGAATGCAGTCATTCCTAGAAATGATCATCAAAAATGCTGCCGTTTTCACCAGTTACTACCTTTCTTGTTTCTGAAGGGGCCAATCTAGTCAATAGCATGCACATCGCCCGGCTAGCTCAGTCGGTAGAGCATGAGACTCTTAATCTCAGGGTCGTGGGTTCGAGCCCCACGTTGGGCGTCTGTTTTTGGAATTGGCCTGTGTGTGTAGTTGCTTTATGAAGAAGGAAGGTGGATTATTTTATAGGAACTATTGCACCAGATAATTTCAGGAACAAAATTCCGGGATCAGTAAGGAGGGCAGTCATTCGTGAACTAAGTTTTCTCTCTTTAACAGGTTGCGTTCAACAGGCATTACGACCTCTTAAAGCAGCCCTAACACACGTGGTTTCTGCCAATCTCATATTAATCTTAAATTCCTTTAGAGTAGTATTGCATACTTCGTATCTTTGAAGAGTATTTAGTTTGATCACATTTATAAAAGATAGATACAGCTGTACGATTACTTCCGAAATCATACGGCGCGTGCGGGGGGGGAGGGGTAGGCTGAACTAAAGCATGTGCGCACCCATTGTCAACAAAACACAGACATCAGTTTCACCCATCGCATGCGGTTCATGTCCGGCATCTTTTAGCGCTGGGACGGCTCCATATATCAGTTTCAAACAATCTCCAAATCCAGCGTTATATCCACAGTTTATATAAACTTTCATCACCCGAATGTAGTGAACAAACAAACACCTGAACTTTGCAAACGTATGCTCTCTCTCTCTCCTGCTTACAAGTGAAAGTGATGTCTGCGCATGCTCCTTCTCCTCGGTCAGGGTATATTCTGGCAAACTTTTTCCCAATCACGTTTCGCAATCAGCAAAGCAGACTGTAGCACACGCCGTTTACCAAAATATCCACTGGTATAGGATAATGGCATAACGTACCTATTTAATATCTCCACTTAACCGTAAAAACGGAACACTTTCAGTTTAGACCTATTTTTGTCATTGATTATTGAAAAGTCCATTAATAAGGATTTTAACCAAAATAACTACCACATGCAAAGAACATTTGTGCATTCAAGCTAAGAGTAAGTTAAGAGTAAATAATGATGAAGTTTTCATAAACCTATGAACCCCCATTTAACCTCTATATATAATAATTTAAACAACACTAGTCACGCTGTCTAATATATTGTATGTAGTGATTAAAAACATAAGGGAAAACTTATAATCAGCACATCATAATACCAAGGAAGCATAAGTGATAATGAATCATGTTCACTTACATATAGCAAATAAAAGTGACTACAGGTACACTGTAAAGGCATCAGCAAGGGTGGTCTTAGGAGGACCATGGGGATGAAATCCTCAGATCTTATGCCTTGGGGGATCTCCTCTGGGGCTTGGATCAGAGTATAAGTGAGCTCCTTGAAAACTAAAAGGTACTTGACAGCTTCGGATATATGAGATCCCAGAGGTTCTCAACTGGATTTAGGTCTGGGGAACATGAGGGCCAGTCAATGGCATAAATGCCTTCATCATCCAGAAACTGCGTACAGACTCTGGTCACATGAGGCCGGGCATTATCATGCACCAGGAGGACCCTGCACTGCACCAGCATACGATCTGACAACACATCTGAGGATTTCATCCCCACAGCACGTGAGGTCTGTGTGACCCTCTAAGGATGGTCCACCCCAGACCACCCTTCCTGTTGACTCTACAGTGTACCTGTTGTCACTTTTATTTGCACCAAAAACAGTAAAAATGGTTCACAATCACTTATGCTTCAGTCACAGGTTGATTGATATTCCTGAAGGTTAACTGACTTGGTGTTATACTGTGATGATAAGCGTTCCCTTAATTTTTTGAGCAGTGTATAAACACTCTAAAAAGTGCTGGGTTGTTTTTGACCCATGATTAAACACACTGGGTTAAAATAGCTGGAATGCTGAACTAAAATTACATAAGACTCATAGAATTTGGGACAGATAAACTTAAAACTTTTACAATTACACAAATAATAATATTAATGCATGCATTAGCCTTATGTTTTTAATTGTTTACAATTTTTATGTTTTTATTTTACTGTATTTCAAAAGCCTAACCAGGGACTGGGGCTGCAAATTAGCCATTGGCTATAGTCTGCGTGTAGAGCATCAGTAATGTTATCCTGCATTGTTCCTGTTGAATAAACACTTAAATAAATAAAAATGAACCGAGACTACCAAGAAACAAAAAATCTGACCTTGAAAAACGCAGTCTTTGGTAATCCTGTAAATTATTTAGGGCATTTTAAAAACAGAACATTGAAATTAATAGAATTAAAATTTTAACTCAAACCGCCAGTAGGTGTCGCTACTGCCGGAGTAAGTCATTAGTGAATAGTAAAGTCGATTCAAACAGCGGATTCATTTAGGACGGAACTGCATCTGAATGTTGGACTCACCTGATTCGTATAAACACGAGGATTCATTCAGAAAGGAAACGCGTCTTCTCAAATGACTCGCAGGATCTCAGCTGCTGGTTTTGTTTGGCATTATTTTAATTAACACAACACGACAATATTATATCTAAAATGTATTTCCGAACAATAACTTGATGTATAAAATAAATGTTACTTTAGAATCTGACATGCTGGTATTGGTAAATAAATACATAATCTTGTGGTTTTGTGCGTGATGGGTTAGAAAGCATTAATTATAAGAATTTTTAATTTTTTTTTAATAGTCAGAAGTCTAAAAGCTTTTCGACATTGGTCATCATACATAAAATTACAGTAAATAACCAACAGAATGTTTGTATATTTTGCTCTGAATTCCCCCTCTGCATTCCAAGCTCTGATAAATTATATGATATTTCTGTATCCGTGTGTCCAGTTTCATACATGGTCATTATGACGTTTTCATATGTTAATTAACTCATGGGAACGGCTGTGTCGAGTGAAAGATATGCTTTCTGCATTCAGACTGGCGCGCGGGTGACCTTACCTACATTGACCAATCATATGCGGTTTACGTTACATTTTCAAACAGATACCCGCCTCTTAGTTTCAAATTCGAATCGATAGTGTAGCGCTGGGAAAGCAGACATGGGCGATTTGCTTTGCGGATAGCCCATCGTGTGTTGGTAAACGGCGTGTGCTACAGTCTGCTTTGCCGATTGCAAAACGTCATCGGGAGACAGTTTGCCAGAATATACCCTGACCCTCCTCCTCTGCTTGTGGCCGCATGCTTTTCCGGGAGAATTGTCCAATAAGGGACTAAGAGTGTATCGAGCACAGAAATACTACGTTATACGCCCAACTCGTTTTTTGACAAGTTGACCATGTTAAGCATGAGAAGACAGCACGTTTAACATTGTGAAGAAGTCAGAATGCATGACACATTGCTGCAGCACCCCTTTAAAGATGAAAGAGATTTCAAACTTTGATAGAAAGACCAAAAAGGAAGAATAATAAGAAATATTCTACGACAATTTAAAGTGCTATCACAGAGAAAAAACACAACGCACAGACAAAGACAACAGGTAAATGCAGTTAGCTTTGTATTTAATGTCTTGTAACAGTTTAAAACACTATTCTTTGACATGCGTTCATCCAGTCAACACACTTGCGTCACTGGCCTTTTCTTTTCACAAAGAACATGTCTTTTGTTTTTTGTCAGTTTGTCATGGAACGCAAAGAAAAAATAGATGCTTTGTAAATGCACTTCTTTGGAAATGTTTTTTTATTTTGTTCCCTAAGGTGTAACTATAATAATATTCAAGGTTTTTGCCCAAAAAAGCATTAAAAGTTAAGTTATTTATTACCTATTTCCAGTATGTTTATAATGAATTTGCTAAAGAATCCAATTTGTGTAAATCACCAGCCATCACAGACACTGGTCATCGCAGGCAAAGTAACAGCATGTCATTTTTACTCTTTTAAATGGGTGTTTGCTTCCTAAATAGACCGCTAACTGCAAAAACAACTATTCAACGGTTTCTCGCTTTTGTCTGGCACAATATAATCACTGATCTTTATAAAGCATTTGATTGGGCATAAAATGCGAATCCACTGGCTGGAGGTGAACTGACAGAATAGAATGTCAGTATAGCAATGTATAGAAATTAGGACAACACGATATAATCTGCATGCAGATATTATCGGCCGATATTGGCTTATATAACGTTAATAGTTTGCACGAGGAGTACAAATCAGATGTACATTCATAACAACGCTTCATTCCTTATTATGATACTGTACGTCACTCGAAACCAGATGAGCCCTCACTGGTACAACCACCATGTCGAGCATCCACAATATAACATCCATTCACACATTTAGTCCATAAACGTAAATATATATATGATATATTTCCTATTGTGAACATAAGATTTCTTGTAAAATCATCTGTCATCATTGTTATCAAGTATGCAGACAAATCTGATCCATCAGTCTTATGTGTGTAATGACCACATTCACACATGATTTATATTTCACAAGCACCCGATAAGTTTGTTATTTCACAGCTGTGTTGTTAGTTTGTCAGGTATAGGCTAATGCTATATCACAGTACTGTACTTTGGTCGTGTCCATCCACATTCAAAAACAGTCTGCAGGTATTTATCAATGTATATTAGGAGGACAAAAGCTCATTGTTGTGGCAGATTGCTGTGTTGAGGCTTTCCGTGTCGCCCATCACTGTAAATGCACGAGTCATTTACACTGGTGCTAAGCTATAGCTACAGCTATTGGCCATCAAAACAGGGGATTTCTCTGATGATTTCGCAATGATTCTCAATAAGTCTGCACGTCAAACACTTCGCATCTGCATGTTAAATAGTTGTTTGTTTTTTTCCTTGAGATTTTATTAGACATTTTTAGTATGTGCTGTTTTATTGTGGTCATTCAGTAAAACTCCCTTTGCAAACTTAATGTGATTGTGTAAAACATTTAAATGTAACAAAAGTTTTGCAGACATTTACATAAGGTAAAACATAAGTATACAGTTCCAAAGCTTTATTGTGTTAATACTTATAGAAATTGTTGTGTGGGCTTAGGCTACGGCTTTCTTTTAAAGGCTTCGAAATAATGCTCTGTGACTTTAAGCACAAACGTATGAGGTCTTTATACATCTCTGAAAACATAGTTATGTACAGTATATTATCTTGCAATTCTGTTAGTAGATCTCCAAATTAACCACTGGACCTTTAAATACTTCAAAATATATAACAAGTTACCAAATATTTGAATTGTTTATAGATACTGTACGAACAGAAACAATATTGCACAACAAAGTCAGTACAGTGAGACTTCAGATAAATAAACTGGGATGGTAAGCTGATGTTCTATCATCAAACAGTCCCCTCCCACTTCAAATGTGGGAATGTGGGACGGGGCGATACTGACTGTCCAATGGCCAGGCTTTCAACTTTCAACAATTCAATTCCCAAAGGTTGAAATCAAGAAATGCTGCTTGCATTTAAAGGAGCCATTCTTTTGCTGTTTTACAGGCTTTGATTATGTTTTTTTGGTGCTTAACAATAGATGT
This sequence comes from Triplophysa siluroides, assembly GCA_006030095.1. Lineage (NCBI taxonomy): Eukaryota > Metazoa > Chordata > Actinopteri > Cypriniformes > Nemacheilidae > Triplophysa > Triplophysa siluroides. The sequence continues at coordinate 1,171,154 of VCII01000033.1, read as the reverse complement.
TCATGTTTCTAGTTTCAAATTTCACATATGTCAAGTCTTTTGCTCACCGCTGTCCCTCTTCTAACAAAACGACTGGATTTCTTCCGGTAAATATAATGTCCCTCCTTCCAAAATGCTCTGATAGGTAAAGCTGACCAGGTCTGTCGTAATTGGTTCCCCCATTAGAGTGTATGTGTGAAGATGTCCGACCCAGGGACGGACTTGAGTTGTTTTTGGGGGCCCCGTACAATTTAAAAGCATGTGTTTGTTAGCATTAGTAAATGTTTTTTTTCTCCAATGACTAACAATGACATTTGTTCATTGGTTTACACGTTTATAACAGTGGGAACCGGAAGTTAAGAATTTATAGCGTGTAGGATATTTCAAACATACTTAAATGTAAAATCCAATCAACATTAATAATCAACATAACAATATCTAGGGGACCAATATCGTTTTTGACATAATCATACAGCCCTACCATTATGTATTTTAAAAAATTTGATTAGATAAGAAAACTACTAAAAAAGAACAAATGTGTGTGTTTTTCCTGGATTTCTAGAAGATCTTGAGAGACTATACCTCCCGGATGTAAAATTTGGGAACACCTGTATCAACATGAAACCAACAATGATCAATACAGTTGTCAGCATGTATTAATCTTGTTTAGCGTTAGTTAATGCCAAATACAATTGTTCATGTTAGTTCATGGTGCATGTTCAATGTTTTTAAAAATATTAGTAAATAATGAAAAAAAAGACTAATGTCAACAAATGCAACATTGTAAAGTGTTAAAAATATATTAGTTCTATTGCAATTCCATCAGAAAGGCATATGACAGATCTATGAATTTGAAATACACCTTAGAATTGTATTCATATAATGAGATGAAACGTCTTACTATGGCTTAAATAGTTTCATATTAATGAGATGGGTCTATAGTTTTGTAAAGTCTTAACTGAGGTTGTGCAGTGCAAATATCGTTTAATTAATTATTTTATATCTAACGTAACATCATTTTCATGTCAAATTCTTAAATGTAAATCTAAGAGACTGTTAAATGCAGTTCCCAGGCCATGAATCCATGAATGGTATATCTGCAAGGTATCATCTTAATTTGGCATTTACATTTCGCCAGATATCTCAGAAATGAAATAACTTGCATCTAAACGCGGTTTGAAAAAGCACAAGCAATTTGTCCCTTCACGCGTCCTGTAGTTCGGTTGTTAACTTTGATTATTAGTTAGCAGAATTACTTACAAGAACCGCTTATGGTCACAGAACGGGAAATATTGGAAATAAACTCTATTTTACCTGTTTTTATTGTTTTTTATAGTTGTCTGCAGAACACAACACTTTTTTTGTAAAAGTAAGGAAAGTTTAACAACAACAACAGCTAGTAGACTCTACTGTGTCTAACTGTCGATGAAACGATCTGTCGTCTTCAGTGAGCGGACACAGACTGTGAGGAGTGAGCGTTAAATGTAAAACTCAGAGTGGAATAATATAGCGGTGTATTAAAAGAAAGATTTTCGCGGGGATGTGAATCCTCTCTACTCTACTTCGGCTACCGTTCTATTACTATTTAGCCTGTGAAGGCAAATGGGCAGTGGCTCAAGCCACAGAGCCACCCCGTGAATGCATTCCGGTTCCCGTCGGTCCGGCAGTTTCAAAGGAGAAATAGCTGAAATAAAACCAGAGGGTGGCGGCCTGGCGGGAGATGGGTGTGAAAAACTGATTCTCTGCCTGTAGATCAAGGTGTGGTGCCATGGGTGTAAAGAATCAGTATTTCCTAAATGCTGTTCTTTTGCGTTCTTGTCAGTTTTTGGTTTTCTTTAAGCGCGGTACTGCGATTACGTTTGTCAGCCATTAGAACAAGCATCTTTATGAGCAGACAGGTTTCAACTGCGGTAAACGTGATGGATAGAATCCACAAATAACCAATCAGTAAACGCCAACATGACTGACAGGACATTTAGCCAATAAAACAACATCATTCCTAAAATAAGGCTGTGCTATTAAACCTTAATAGGCCAATAAACAAAGTTTAAATGAAAAATAAAATGACTGTCATATTACTAAACAAATCAAATGAACGAGAGCAGGCGGCCCAGTCAATGCCAATGGTAAGTGCGGCCTTTGTCCCACCCATATCATATCAGCGAGCTTCCGCTTCTCAGGCTGTTGTGATTGGTCGGTCCCCCTCTCAGTGCACGTGTATTCATAAACTTTGGCTTTTAGCAATAAACATTAACAATGGCATCAACTTCACTTCTAGTTCTAGGTCTGTTAGTGCATGTGCAAACGTGCAAACTCATTTTAGTAATTTAGTAAGACTGGTTAAGTCAGTTGGCTATAGTGGGCTGAAAAGTCAGTTAAAAATGATAAAAAGCTTTATTTGATTAAAAAACATTTCTGTTCGTTTGAATAAAAGTAATGTTTTATTTAACTTAATAATTTTCATTTAAACTGCACTCGCCTCATCTTCCAACAGCCCACAAGGCCTCATGTGACACCCCTTTTCATCTCTCTCCACTGGCTACCGGTTGAAGCCCGTATCAGATTAAAGTCACTAATGCTTGCCTACAGGACTATCACTGGATCTGCCCCGGCTTACTTTCACACCCTCCTGAACTCCTGCACTCCTACACCCCATCAAGATCCCTGCGTTCAGCAAACCAGTGGCTTCTTGTATTGCCTTCTCAAAAGGGCAGTAAATCGCTTACCCGCTCATCCTCCTTCACAACTCCTAACTCAGTTCGGTCAACCACATCTCTCACAACATAAAAAACTACTTAAAACCCATCTCTTCTGTGAATACTTGACAGAGAGATGAAAAAAAAAATGTACCCTCTCTCATTCTCTCAACAGGTATTGCTCTGGTTTTTGTTGAAACTAGTAACTTTGTATTAGCACCTATTGTATTACTGCTCCTGTATGACATATCGCTTATTGCTCCCTGAACTCTCTCTAAGTCGCTTTGGATATAAGCGTCTGCTAAATGTAAATGTGTGTGTGGTAGTGTTCTATCATTAACCTCAGATAACTCCCTATTCATTCAATTAAATGTTACTGGACGACATACCAATAGGACTGCGCCGTGTCTTGGATGTTATGACGTCATAAGCAATCGTGATCTTTATAATAGATCAGTGAATATAAATTCAAAACCACAGATGAATACGTCGTTACCAGTTGCGAAACAGTATTTAAATGAAATAATGGACTTACAGTTTGCGGGGTTCTTGTTTGATCTTCTTGTTGACTGGCACGTAAGGCAGCATTGACATGGCTAGGACATTGGTTAAAGACGATCCAATTCTCTCTGACATCGCAGGCGCTTTGTTTTCCACAGCCGAAATCAGCAACACATTTGTCTGACATTGCAATCTTACTGGTATTACAAACTTAGGTGACCTTCGGCTCCACATCCACTTGCACGTGTCAGTAACGAGTGAGGAGCGCGCGTTTTTTTTTAGGGCGAACAGATTATAGCATGCACACGGCACGCTTGTGCAGCACTACTTGCGTCGAAACAAAATCTGCGCTGAAGCAGCGGTCTTCTTTTTCTTATCAATTTTGTGGCAGACTACTGCGCACAAGTGCAGCGATCTTTTCGTCGCCGTGTATATTTTTGCTGCGCTGGTCACGCTCACTTAAAGTGACAGTGCACTTTAATTGGTCGTGAACCACAGCAACGAAAACTATTCAGCCATATATCTAAAATGAACAAAATACACGAAATGACAAAAAGTAATCATTTTACTTGACACCATGACCTCAAAATGTACCATTCTTATTTTTCGCGTAATACTGTGTGGATCATTTTTTTATTTTCCCTAATCTTTCTTCAATCTCTGAAACGTCCCCTCCCCATTCAAAAACGTGGATTGGCCTAAGGGCGGGGCTATACTGACTTCTAGTGTCCAATGGCCAGGCTTTCACCTTTCAACAACCCAAAGGTTGAAATCAAGATTAGATTTAGATTAGATTCAACTTTATTGTCATTACACATATACAAGTACAGTGTAACGAAATGTAGTTTAGGTCTAACCAGAAGTGCAATTAGCAAGTGCAGGATATACAGTGTTAATAAATACAGAATACAATATTAGGAAAATACTTTACAATGGTATATAAACAGAAGGCTATATACTGTGAACATTAATGTACAGGTGGTTATGAACAGATAACAATATAGACTATACAATAGTGCAAGTGACTTGAGTGTGCATTAGTTACAGAGATTAGCTATTAAAGTTACAGTGCAGTAGATGAGTTGATGCGGTTATTAAAGGTACGGTGCAGTACATGAGTTAATGCAGTTATTGAAGTTATAGTGCAATACATGAGTAGATGCAGTTATACAGTTACAGTGCAGGGCACCCTCAAGGTCGGTTCCTATATGTATAGGCGAGCAGACCGCTGTCTAGGGCCTCAGACTTATTGGTAACTGTAACGTGTCTCCAACTTCGAACCACATAACATTAAAACTAGGGTTGTCACGGTACCATAAACATGTCTTACGATACTATACCAGCTGAACAGTCGCGATTTCTTTAAGACTGCAAGGGAAGCTCAGCTTCCCCTATAATTGTCAAAAAATGAATGGTCAAATATATGTACTATTATGTTAACATTTTATTGACTAAAAATGCGTTAAACACGTTCATCTCGAACAAAAACAATTTCGTTCAGAATCAGCTACTTAGGTCGGCTGACTCGATTTCCTTCTCATTCATTCCCGTAGCGTACAGTGCATTACTCTGTTGAAGCCCAGCGTCCATTGACTTCAATGGGGCTGCTTTAAACAGTTTTTTTCAGTGCTTAGAAACAAGACGGTCATTGGATAATGCTGCGATTATGTCCCGCCCACGGACGCTCAGCGTCTCTGGGATGAATGGAGGAGTGGGCTGGCCCGGACTCCGAGCGTCTGCGTGATGATTGGAGGGTCTGTCATCTCTTTTTAATCCACTTTTATGTCCTAAAACGCTCGTTTTTTGGGGTCGACAGCTTATAAAAACGTATTTCTTTCTTTTTTTTTAGCTTGTTTGCTATACACATTGTCACATATCAGCTTTTAGACATTGTTTTTGTTATAAATCATAAATGACAAGAGGCGGCAGCTTCTCGCAATACAAAGAGACGGTTGGTGTGGGCGTGGTCTTCAGATTATGACGCGTATCACTCTGTGTCTCCATTTCCAACTCAGTCCCATCGCGGATTTTGAAAGACAAACTGCTGCAACCTTCATCGTATATTTCACACAATTTCACACCACATTCATTGTTTCAGTTTAACATAATTCCCACATTTCCTCCCGTTGAGTTAAATATATATATATATATTAGATATATTAGAGCATTTTCTTGAAAAGGAACGTAGGGCAGAATTTACATATAAATAAATGGACAATTTTTATGATTTAGGCCGAAAATGAGCTTCCCCTCTTTAAAAGATCAGCAGCCGCCACTGCAGCTGAAGTATCTCGATACCAAGTAGTATCACGATGCTTTGCCATATAATTAAAATGTATACAAAAAACACTGATTTAGATTAAACATTTTGTATTTACTATAGTAAACTGTATTATAATTTGCACTAGAAAGTGTTGTTGTATTAACTGTAGTAATTGGATAACTTGAAGCAAATACTGTAGAATACTTAAATATTTACTATGGTAAGACTCAAAAACGCTAGTGTAAATACTTTAATACACTAGATCATTTTTCACGTGGGAACTAATTCAAATGTGGGACAAATTTCATTGATACAGCAGTCTTTATGACGGGAAATATTAGGCTTACTTTAAATGCAGAACTAAGACGGCCTGTAGGTGGCGTTCATTTTCCAAAGAGTTAGTGAATCATTTAACCAACTCGTTCAAAACACTAATTTGAATCATTAACTCGTCCCGCAGCTGTCCTCACATGCAGATCGAGTCGAGCGACGCATGTAACCGCAAATCTCTTTCACAGTCTTTGCCGTTGTTTGTCATCACAAAACATATTTTTTACGCGTTTTAAAACGCTCGCCCGTTTAAACATTCTATCGATTTCTCACTCGAAGTGCGCGCACATACGCCAGTTCTCATACAGTTGTGTCTTATCCGTTGTGTCTTAAATAAAAGTAAACAGTCGGATCTATATCACTATATCTCCGCTTCACGTCGTGTCCTGATGACACTGTCTATTCTCAAATAACAACCGGTTGTATTACATTATTCCTTAGACTTAAAACCTGCTGCTGTTTTTGTCGTCAATGTTAATGAAACAACAAAATCCAAAATCATGAACTGACTGAAGAAGTTTTGTATCTTTATTTTAAATCAGTGTGTTTAGCCTATTTAATTCATACAGTGAAGAAGCAGTGTTTCATTTCTACTTTATTCAGTTTCTTTTTTTAAATGTTACTGGACTGTTAAATAGACCCACTGTACCTGATTTTCTGTAACTGAATGTATAAAGCTACTTGAATGAATAAACACTTTTGTGACACTTTTTGTTTTTTGACTTCATAAAAACTATGCATTTTTCCCATTTTAAATGTATACAGTAGGTTAAACTCACCCAAAAGAGTGGAAAAGTAATGTCTGTGTTACTGTGAAATTATTGCAAAGAAATTCAATCCAGACTGCCCTAAATTTTAGTTTAGAACAATTTCAAATTGAAACAGATTTTTTTAAATAATATCATTAACTTGTTAAAATTGTTACATTTTTACAGTTTAATAAAATACTCTATTTATTCTAAAAGGTGGGGGGGATGAGGGTGCTGTGAGGGCCCTTCAAAATAAATTTTGCCTTGGGCCTCCAAATGTTTAGAACCGGCACCCTTAAATCAGTTTCTATGTTGGGTGAACTATCCCTTGTCCGCTGTTGCTTTCTTGTGCTAGGACAAATTGAGTAAGTAGGTCGCTGTCAGTGCTACAATGTAACAGAAGTTCTCTTTTTTTTTTATACCCAGACTGAAGAGTATATTAAGCGTTTTAAAAACATAAATTGTGCACCAGAATAATACTTAAAAAAAAATAATAAAATAGTATTTTGTGAGGGCAAATGAGGGCATAATAAAAACATTATTTCAAGTTCTGTATTCTGTATTTCTGTATAAGCATTTTAAACATTTTAAATAATGCAAAGAAATGTATAACTATAACAAATTGTGAGAAAAAATGTAAACTCTGCAGTAAACATCTAAATCTTATTAAATGTCTTAGCTAGTTCACTCTTTGTTTGACCAAAAGTGATAACATTTTTGTATGCATGTTCCCTTGGTGTGTTTGGAGTGTAAACTAAAGCTTAAATTTAAGAATTTAAGGAAGCTTGAAAAACGGACATTTAGAGACCACAAGGGAGGATCAACAAATATTAAGGCATCATTTATAGCCAGCTGGTTGTTATCACAGTAGCATGGCGGGTCTTGTATCACATTCAATTGTTTTTGTACATTGTCCCATTTATTACATACCTTGTGAGTAAATTATTGGACATGAGATGCTGATTTGACATTTTTTATTAGCTCATTTGCACATTAGCTCAAGAATGCAAACTGTCGCAAGGAAAAGTATGAATGCACACTGCACTCTCTTTACTTTTTCACTGAAACCATGTTCTTTTTTTAGCTGGGCGTCTAATTTCCTGTAATTTCCATGTTGTGCAACATTTAGTTCCGCATCTTGGGTTTTATACCAAGGCTATCCTCAAGCTACACATGGACCATTACAGTACAAACCTTTGGCCTGTGTTCCTTTGGTTTGGTATACCGCCCACCACTGACATAATTTACTATAAATCATCTAGATATATAGTTACACTGATGGTTATCAGTACTTATCTAAATGAAAAAACAGAATCGGCAGTTTTATTATGATCTAAGGTGATACTTTACTAGCCAGGATTCTTAACTACAGGCCTGCTTTTCTTTATGTTAAACCAGTGGAAACTAATAACTAACCAAGAAATTCCTAGGATGTGAAAAATAGTTTGAAATAGGTTTCAGCGGCAACAACATTAATGAACGTTGTGGCCCAAACTTAACTTTTGGTAGACCTCCACAAAGAATTCAATACCATTCTTTCCCCGGCAGTATCCCTCCTAAATGCTCCCTAAGAGCAATATTCCACTTTCACTTCTCCTACAGTGTGCACTATAGTGCCTTATTATATGTACATTTTATTTCTGCATGTATATAATACTACCTCTACTTACAACATTATCCACTTGCACAAGTGTACATACAATCTGTTAATATGTATATTCTACTATATACTATCCTGTACAATGTCTCTTATATGTTATTATTCCCCATTTTCTGTGCAATAGTCTTTTATTTTATATATGCATATTTTAGAATCTTTTAGACTGTAAATGTTATTATATTTGTATTGTCATTGTGTTGAATGTCTGTACTAGAGGCTTCCAACACCAAAGAAAATTCCTTTGTGTGCAAGCACACTTGGTAAGAAACCTCTTCTGATTCTGATTAATTTACAATTAAATATTAATAAATTAACATCAATTTAAATTAAATATTATAATTTGTTATAATATAACCAAGCACAGACCGGAAGTTAACTTCGGTGCCATACGCGCACATTGAAACGTCTATTTGTCGAATTGAAGATTAGGTTTACTTTACAGTCAAAAATTAATAAACACCACAACTACTATAAGAGAAAACATCTCTTCCATTTTTTATTTATTATAGATTGTTATAAGGTTAAAGTTTTATTATATAATACCAATAGTGTAAAAAAGTTTATTTAAATAAAATACATAAGCTTGTGATTCACATTTCATCATTTAACAGTCTATATAATACAAAAACTAAACACACTGATGTGATCAACACGTGCAATAACGAAAAGTGCTCATTTTCATCTGAGCATTTGTGAGAGAAATATTCAATATTCAAGAAAACAGGTATAGTGACATAACAAAAGTAAACAACAATGCATCCAATGTACACCTAAAGCATAAAGTTAAAGATTCTTAGATAATACTTCTATTACTTCTATTGCTATTGTTATAATAATATTAATGTTATTAATAATAAACATACAGGTTCTAGAATGTCTTTTTTTAATTTGTTAAAAGACAGATAAAGGGCAACCCATTGTTCATGCTCTAATTCCAACCTTAATCTTTATCAACCAGTGCAGCAGGAGAGACCAACTATACTAGTATTGTCTCATCTGACTCCAGTGGATCTTGGCTTGTAGGTTCTCCATTTTGAAAATTTCTCCATAGCCCACCACTAACCATAATAGGTTGCCTGCAAGGCACATCCACTCCAGTTTCCCGTGAGGGGGGTGTATTGCATGTTTGAAACAGCACTTCAAATTTAGTCTGTGACTCTCCTGGCTCCTGGAAAATCAACAGTTCATATCTCCCAAACCGGAGAAAACCTTGTCATCAAGGTCAGCTCTTTCAAGATATCTCAGTTCAGACCCACCAACCAAAAGTTTACCCTTCTGGCTCATGTTCTGGATCAAAAAGCTCATAGCGGTGCTGCCGGCTTTCTTATATGCCTGTATGGAGAGCTGTTTTCTAGAAACACATGTGTCATTTAGGACAAACGTACAGGCCTGTCCGTCACGACCAAGTCTTAGGGGGTCTTCAGCGTCCATAATGTGTGGGTTATTTATGGGCAGGCTGTGAAACAGAGGATGGGAGGCTTGATCAGGGTGGAAGAGGTGCACATGGAGACATGTGAGCAATTCTTCAGTTTCTATGCCATTCATTTTATCAAATGAAGGTGGAAAAACTTCTGTGAAAGGTAATTTAGGTATTGTTAGCACTTCAGGAAAACGTAAACAAACAACTCGTCATATTGTCAGTACACAAAACATCTACGTCAAAGTATAGTGAAAACAAAGGTAAATGTATATAAATAGAGAGATGCAAAACAGATCTAATTTAATTATATATATGACATATTTTATTGTTTATTTAACATATTTTATTACACCAAGTGTCTACGTACAGATTTAACAGAAGAAAACTAAAGCTTACCCTTAAAAGATGTTCGCCTCGAACGTCAACTAACGGGCTGGTGCCTTGTAGGCAAAGGAGATCGCTTTAACACAAAAACAGCATTGCATCATACGCGCTGATCCCGCCCTTAAATGTGACTCTCAAAAACTCCCGAGTTGCGCAACACACTTGTCTTATACTCTTTCACTTTTCAATCGTTTCATGTTTCAAATCCTACTAACGTTACTATCTTGCCGATCATTTAACCCGAACACACGTAGTGGCGGCAGCAACGCATTCTTGTGTAGATGAAGATATTTGTTACAAAACATGAACTAAAATAGTTCCACGATAACACTCGCCGATCTAGTCAAACCCCATAGTTTAATGACATGCTTAAATGAACTTGCTTTATTTTGCGCTTCATTTATCACGTCATATAGAAGTCGTTATAAAAGTACATTATTAGAAATAGTTTGGGTAAAACCAGTATGTAAAAAAGAAATCAACCGTGGATGATTAGACTGTAACGAACCCTACAGGTAACACAATGTAAAAGGTTTTTCACGACCTGTAGTTGATTGACCGTCGTTTTATCCAATCGGTAACGCTGATGTTTTACGTAAGAATGCACAAACGTTACTGCGTTTTACTCTGGTTCTACGTGGGTTACGTTCTGATGTTGATTGGTTCATCCCGCCATGTGGGTGGAACACAGGAAGTATATTTATCAAAAACCCAGCCCTCTTCCTCATTGTGGCGAGAAGCTGGCGGTAAGTACGGGTTGCTGTTCTTTGACCTTTATAACATTTATGTTTCGAGTATACGTTTGGTCTCGTAATGCTGCAAATATGAGCAAAAATTATATTTCGACGAATGCCTTCGAATAAATTGTTTTGTTAAAGTCGTCTCATAAAAAAAGTCTCATAAATCGTGCTCTTCACGACGCACAGCGCCCGATTGGCTAGTATGCTAATGCTGTTAGCTTATTCAAACCTAGCGACGGAAACGTGCGGCGACTCGAGTAAAAAAAAGAAACTATGGCTCGTTGTAATATTGTTGTTCTTCTGATGAAGTGTTTTTACAAGACATGGTCCTCTCAGAATGTGGCGGAAAAATATGTATGCAATAATAAATACACACACGAGGCCGAAACGTTTTGATATGACGCATGATAGTCGTTTTGTTCGTTCAAAACTGTGTTTTAAATGTTACTAACAAACAGAACATCGTATAGCTGCTTATTTACAAACCGCACTCCAATGACTTTAAAAATGGGTATTTGCATAAGAAACTGGTTTGACTGGATTGGCTTTTTTAGAAATCCGAACCATGTAATAAACAGCACAAAAATAAACGATTCCGCTTTCGATTTCGCTTCAAGCCGAAGTTTCATGTTCTCTCATTGCATCGATTAAAAACCTTTAAGGTTCAACAATTAATCGTGATTAACTTACTTGTGGTGGTTTTTGCAGTGTTTCAATCCAGTAACACCTCAACCAACATGGTGAAGATCTTCATTGGAAACCTGCCTCAGCAGACGGAAGTAGAAGAATTGAAGGCCCTATTTACTCAATATGGGGCAGTCACGGAGTGCGCTATTATCAAAAACTTTGCTTTCGTTCACATGGATGATCGCAAAAGTGCAACAAAGGCCATCAAAAACCTTCATTTGTACAAGCTGCATGGAACACCAATCAATGTTGAAGCAAGTAGAGGCAAGAACCAGGGTCCTGTAAAGCTGCACGTGGCCAATGTGGAGAAGGGATCAGATGAGGAGCTCAGTGCACTGTTTGAAGAGTATGGAACAGTTACTGAATGTGCCATCGTTAAGAACTTTGCATTTGTACACATGAGCAACTCTGATGAGGCAATGGATGCCCTCAGGGGCTTGGACAACTCGGAGTTTAAAGGTCGGGGACAGGCTTTACCTATGCCATGAAATGTTTTATGTTGACCTTTTTGTTGTTTTGTGTGCTTATTGCATTTTCTTAAATATTTTGCTCTTGCAGGAAAAAGAATCCACGTGCAGGTTTCGAAGAGTCGACCAAGAGGAGATGAAGATGAAAGCTATGGTCCGCCAGACAGAGGATATTGGCAGCCCCGCTTCCCTGGTGAACGACATGAGCCCCCTGGTTATCCTAGAGGTCGCTTTGGGTACCCACCCGGCCCCCCTCCTCCACCACCACCACCTCCCCCCAGGCGTCCCCCATACCCAGAGCGCGCACCTGGGTCCGATCGAGGTGTGGTCGACTATTATGAGAAATACCGTGCCCGCCCTTACGGCGGAGCCTCTTACGAGGACCGGCGTCCCATCCCCCCTCCCCCACCGCCCCCCGCTGCTGCAATAATGAGAGAGCGACTGGCTGGCAACGGCCTTGACCCCTATGAGCGACGCCCCCCTGCCACCCCCCCCATCCTCATTCTACGGCCGGGATCGCAGTCCAATCAGACGTGCTCCTCCAGCTCCTCCGGCACCCGCAGGAAATGGTTATTCATACGAGCGTTCACGTCTCTCCCCTCTCTCCATGTCTCGTCCCCCGATGTACAGCATGCCTCGAGCCAGAGAGCCCTATTCTGACAGGGTGCCACCTCCACCTCCTGCGCGCTACTCTTATTAAAGCGAATCCCTGCGCTTTTGTAACCCAAGGTGAGAATAGGATGCCGTGTCTCGCAACCCCCCAAATGAGCTCTATAGGACAAATTTTAATATTTAAAAAGTTGTATGCTGCGCGTAGTGTAAGATGCGCAAGAAGCAATAGCGTGAACTTCGTATCAAAGATCGTAATATAGATGACTATATGGTCTTTTAAACCACTTAAGCTGTGCTTCGTATCGAAGCGTTTGGATTGTAAATATAAGTGCCTGACTGTGATCTTGTAAATTTAATACTTCGCAGATAAAAAAGTTTTCTAACTAGGCTTTTCGATTCAGTAGTTAAAGGTGGCACTGCAGCCGTTTGACTCATGTGGTTTGCTCTCTTTTCAGGTGTAAATTATTCAAGACCGTCGTCGTTGTCTCCAGATGCACGTGACGCGATACGTCTTTGTCTGCCAGAGCGCGTTTCGTTCGCCTGCGCATCATAGTGGAAGAATACTGTTGCTGGCTGCACATTCTATAAAACAAAAACGCTTTTACACGCATAAAATTCGTTCTCATGCTTAAATTGTTAACTTGCTTTTTCCTCCCTGTTTGTTTTTCTTATTTTATTATTTTATAGTATTTGATAGGTGAGTGAAGCACTAAACCAGCAAAAGTTACTTTTGTTTAGAACACGTACAACAATTCCACTTTACATGTAACGTTACAATGTATTCACACTGTCTCCTTTTTAATTCTGGACTGATCTTATCGTTTTGTTGACCAACTGTAACAAGCGCTATAGTAAAAAAAACTTTGATTTAAAACGAAGCCCACGATACATTTGTGTAAAGTTCAGTTTGTTTTTTTAGGCCTTTGTTAACGCTTGAAATAAGCAGATACGCTCGTGCGGCATGCAATTACGAATATAATATCCGCAGCAATAAAAACCTGTTCGGAGACTGGCTTTGTTGAAATTGCCATTTTTAATTTTAGAGCCTAGACATTCAAGAACTGTGTACCTTTTGTCTCTTTTCTAAAACACTGATTTTAATAAAGACTGGAACTTGGTGCATCTTTTTGGTTTTCTTGCCAACCTTTTAAACTCATAGATAAACAAACTAAAGATTAAAACATTTATTATTAGCCTAAGGCGTTTAACATTTGGTTAATCTTTGTTTAGATGTGTATCGTTATTCAGATCTGGTGGTATTTGCGTGACAAAATCAGCGCAATTACTTCGTCTCTGATGCTGTTCTGTAACTGCAGACATTTCGACTCTCGTCTGTTTCCAAATCATCCTCTTTGAATTGCCATTTTGACCTGCCAAGTGGATACAATCAATATCTCCTTATAGAACATTTTGGTCCTTTAATTTTGTGCACTTAAAGGTTTGAGGAAGCCAGGTAAGTTGACAAGCATCTTAACCATTCAGCATGCATTTGCTTAAGGGTTTCAGAGTAAAGCTAGTGCATAACTTCCTATACGTTCCTGCAGTATCATGATGCAGGTTGCATGTTGTATAGTTTGTATTTAGACCAGGAAAGTTAAAAAAAAAGTTGTGGCATATCATGGTGTCCTGATGAAACTCAGGGTAAGTTGTATGCTAAAGGTGCACACAGTAATACATATTGTGCCAGTGATTTTAGTTATGGCAAATACTTTCAGCAAATGAAGCTAGATTTATTCTGTGAGTGTTCAGAGAAGGATGGAATAGTACAGATGTGGCACCCTTTTCTTCTGACATACCTAGTTACATTAGACTACTAGAAACTGCATGATTTTTTTTCTTTTATTTAGGTGTACATTTGTTAACATGTTCTGTTCCTTATGGTTTTTTATGGGAAAAATTACTTTGTGCACCTTTTAAATTAAATGGAGTACTCTTCCACCCATCTTGTTTGATATTGACAATAAAGTTTCTTTATTTGGCAATTATGACTCTTCGTTTTCTTATGAGACGCAACACGCGAGTGACTTTCAGTAACAGTGGATGGTCCACCGTAGGATGAGAAGTATCTAAAATGGAGGTAGATCAGGAAATGTAGGATACGTCTGGCAGCTTCGTTATAATCCCATAATGCAAAAATATCTTCAAGACATTGAAGTGTTGCATAGGTTTAACCTTACATATTGTTGCTTTGTGCCTTAGGGTCCAGAAGAAACGTTTAGTTAGCACAAGGCGCTTCAACAGTTAAATGATAAAGCAATTGCTACGAGGCTCAGGGTGCTTGAATATCTTCCGATCGCGGACCGGAAGTGCTACGACGCGGGACTCCATTTTAGCATTCACTGGTATTCGAAGTTGGTAAGACTACTGGCTTTTTACGGTAAGTCAAAGCTATTAATGTACGACAACTTTTAATTTATCTTTGTACTACCGGGTGCATTTATAAGAATGGAATACGGTATTAGAGGTAATCCGATTTAAATGAGTATGTCTTGTAATACGTCGGCGTTCAAAGCGGAAAACGTCACATTATCGTGCTAACTTCTGAGCTAATACGTCGTCTACCGAACGCTAATACAACACAAACATGTATGGTTTGACGCTCACGGGCCCACTTTTTTAAAACAAGTAATGAAAGAGCAAAACATTCAATCGGGAAAATAGTTTAATATGACGGAGCTGCGAAGAGTCGGCTAGTCGTGGCCTAGCAAAGATTCGGTTGCGCCATTCAATCCTGTCACAGAAACTTGGCTCCGTGCTTTTCATCCCGATTATATACACTTTTAAAAGTGCGTTTAGTTGTACATGAATGAATTTGGCATAAAACCAAACAATAGGTACTATACGTTCTGTTGGGGTGTGTTTGTGTAGGCCAACACAGCAATAATGTTAAAAACGTGTTTGATATAACGTGCATTTCGAAACTATGCTCCCTCTGTCCAGGAATTAAACGGCAATAAAGATGGTTAAGATCTTTGTTGGCAACCTATCCTCAAGCACGACCACGGAAGATCTGCGCTCGCTTTTTTCCGAATACGGCAAAGTAAAAGAGTGCGACGTCCTGAAAAATTATGGGTTTGTACACATGGAAAGTAAGCAGGAGGCGGAAGAGGCTATTCGCAAACTCCACCATCACGAGTTGAAAGGTCAAGCTATAAATGTGGAGATGAGCAAAGGGAAACCCAGGGGCTCTACGAAGCTGCATGTGAGCAACATCAGCAGCGGCTGCACCAATCAGGAGCTTCGCGAAAAGTTTGAAGAGTATGGTCCTGTAGTTGAGTGTGACATAGTGAAGGACTATGCCTTTGTGCACATGGAGCGAATGGAGGATGCCATGGAGGCCATCGGTGGGCTGAATAACACAAACTTCCAAGGTGAACATTAAGGGAAAATGGCGAAAACCGTGGTTGCCCGGGGTTACATTTTTAGTCCTAGGAATTTCAGTTCTTTACTGTTAAATGAAAACAATTGGCAATATTAAAACTTTCAGTAAGCTTTTTGCATGAGGGGTTAAGTGTGCTTTCACCACCAGTATTGATATTAGACGTTAAGTGATCAGTATGTAAGTGCACTGTGGATAAATGCGTGTCGTGAGCGGAAGAAAATTTGACATTGTCTTGCGTGTGTTCTCTTCCTTCCACAAGGCAAGCTGATCAAAGCACAACTATCCACGAGTCGCCTCCGCACTGTGCCGGGCATGGGAGACCAAACTGGCTGTTATGTCTGTGGGGAGCAGGGCCACTGGTCCAAAGATTGCAGACGTGGTCAGAACGGTAGCTATGGTGGAAACATGGGGGGATTCCCTGGCAACAGAGGCCCCCCACGAGGTGGGCCGAGTTATGGCATGAGTGGCCCTGGGGGTCCTCCTAGTAGAGGTTACCCAGCAGGGCCACCTCCCCCTCCCCAGCCTATGAGCAGGCGTCCTAGCTATGGGGAGTATGGCGCAGAAACTCGAGATCGGTTCCCCAGCAGGCCACCGAGTACTTATCCAGAGAGGGTGCCCGCGTATGAACGAGAACGCTACGGAAGCATCGATTACTACGAGAAGTATCGGGCTCGGCCGGTTGCCTCTAGTTATTATGAGGAAAAGCCTGTCTCTATCCCCCCTCCTCCCCCTCCCTCTTCTTTCTCAAGGATGCGGTTGGCTCCACCCAGCCTCAATCCCTACGATCGACATCCTATGGTGCCCCCGTCTCCCGCGGCATCAGCGTACTTCTCGCGGGACCGTAGCCCTATCAGACGTGTGGGCGCCGGTGCGGAAGGCTACTTGTACGAGCGCTCGCGACTTTCCCCGGTTTCAAGGAGCTCAGCATCTTACGACGCGCCGCGAGCCAGAGACGGCTACACCGAGCGGGTTCGATACACATACTAAGCCACACACATGCTAAGGTGAGCGAATGCGGGTAGATAACATTGATAACCGAGATGAGATGTCTGCGTGATCTGTTCTATGCGAAGAGATGTGTTCTGACAAAAGCATTTGAGTGAGTGGATCAGAACAATGCAGTAAGCCGCTTCGAGTACAGATATTAGTAAGAACAGCCGCTTTACTCGGGTTAGAAAGTGCAGTTGAAAAATGCCATTAGTTTGTTTAACATTTTTCAAAATATTTGTTCTATTTAGGTGTTTTCAAGAGACATCTTTCCTTCCAACTATATGACTTTGCCTCGATCAAAAATGGCTCGAGATGCTGCGCTGGATTTGAAAGATGCAGGATTGAAAAGACACATTGATCACAATGCTTATCAGCTCTGCACATAAATATTTTACCCATGTTACACAAACTACTGTTTAATTGCCCCTTTCACTTTAAGTCATTTTCAGCCATCTTTGTATAAGTTAAAAACATAGTTGTGATGTAAAAATTGAGTTTTGCCTTTAGATGTAAGCGTCATTTTTAAGCTTTACCATACTTGAGTGATTTGTTTTCCATGGTAGTTGTGACATACTATTATTTACTTGGATTTTTCCCCAGCTGTGATTACAATTAAGTTTTGTGAGGACAATCTGGTTATGTTTCTTTTGGTGATGAATTCTACAGCTGCAAAATGCATACTGAAAAATAAATTCAAATCCAACATTCCAACTTATTTCATATCTGCTACAGGTGATTGGTCTGGTCTGGAACTGTTCAAAGCGAAGTTTTGCATCTGCTCAGAGATGCTTGGTAAATTGCTTATGTTTGTGTATAGGGTACATTCAACTGAAGTTTTTCTGTGAGGTCTGTGAGTTTTCGTTTTGTGTACATTCAAGATTGGGAAGTTTGGCAAAATAAATTTGTCTTTGTTTTTTTAACCCCCATAGATGTGATTTAATATAGAATGTAAACGTGCTGGGGTTCGGCAGTTCATGTGATATGGGTCAACATTGTGTACTGCTTTTGGATGCAAACTGATTGTTATTCTGTGTTTACCAATGACTTTCTGGGAGGGGATTTTTTGATTGTAACGGCACCTTATAGGGATGCCTCACCCAAAAATGAAAGTTGTGTCATCATTTACTCGCCTGTGAGTTGTTCCAAATCGGTATACTTTGTTCTGATGAACACAGAGAAATATATTTGGAAGACTGCTTATAACCAGACAGATTTTGCCCCCATTGACCACCATAGTAGGAAAAATTTCAACTGTAGTCAAAAGTGCCCCAGAACTGTTTGCCGTCCTTCTTTCTTCAAAATGTCTTCATTTTTCAAAAACAAAAAATGAAGTATAATTTCCTACTGTGGGAGTCAATGGGGGGCAAAATCTATCTGGTTATAAGCATTCTTACAAATTTATTTCTCTGTGTTCATCAGAACAAAGACATGTGTACAAATTTGGAACAACTGGAACGTGAGTAAATGACACAATTTTCATTTCTAGGTGAAGTATCCTGTTAAAGTATAAAGGTTGGAAGTGTGGCGTGTGTACATGAAAATGAAGTGTAAATTCACATTGGAACGTATTAACCAACTCTCACTCAGGGCTTTATTCACCTTTTGAGACTGGTGGCATTTACAAGCGTTTCTTCCTTATGGGTGCCTTGGGAAGCTCTGTGAAAATGTTTATAAATTTGATTTTCTGTAGTTTGTATATTTCCTACAGACGTCAGGAGTGTGTTTTATGAATGATCTTTTGTAATAAACCAATATTTTGGTGACAAACAGTCTTTTTTATTTGAGTCCCCATACTAGATAAACGTTTAAGAGTTCACACTACCTAGTTTTATTTGGTGCATAGATTCACTATGTTGATGATAAATGTCATGGCATTGTTTTTATAACCTTCTATATGATCACATGCTGATTCCAAGTATTTGAAATCGCCAGCAAACAGACTGGCACGAGGCTTTTAATACAAAGAGAAAGGGGGTGGACACTTAGTGCCATGCATTTTTATTTTCCAACCAAATTTGCTTTGACGCAAGAGTGGCGCCATTTCCTCTCGCCGCTGCAAGCACTGTGAAAAGGTACGAATGATCTTCTACATTCAAATAAAAGTATAAAAAAAAAATGATTTTTTCACGTAGAATGCGATGTTTTGTAAACGCTTATGTTTTATTCTTAACTATGTGATCGTGTCGCCGCTAACGTTAGCTGTTGTTGAATGGCTAACGTTATACGTTGGCTTACTTGATTAAACCGTGCATGCAATACGAGTGCTTTGCTTTGTGTAGCATTATGAACACTCTTAGTTTGGTGTGTTGTGTAGTATTGCAGATTTAGAGGCTCCTGAATCATGCCGCTAATAAATCAGTGCACAGACAACGTGTTTTCTGTGCCCATTGTCTTCCTTTCGATTTCCCTGCATGCACCACACTGTTTTATAGCGTGCGTTTATATAATAGCCGAATATAACAACTATATACGTATGTTGCGTGCATATAAATGTCCCGCTTTTGTTCTGTCATCATATACTTGCATGTATTTTGAGCAATTCGACTTTATTGTGTGTTTCTATCCACAGGGCCTTGAAGTGGAAGTTGCATTGTTACGATGGTGAAAATCTTCGTTGGGAACCTCTCGCCGAACACCACAGCGGATGATGTTCGCTCGCTCTTTTCTCAGTATGGTAAGATCTGCGAGTGTGTCATAGTGAAAAACTTTGGCTTTGTGCACATGGATGACAAAGCAGAGGCGGATGAAGCTATCCGAAACCTTCACCATTACGTGCTTAACGGTTTGGCAATGAACGTGGAGCTGAGCAAAGGGAAACACAAGACGTCCACAAAGCTTCACGTGGGGAACATCAGCAGTAGCTGCACCAACCAAGAACTCAGGGCCAAGTTTGAAGAGTATGGCCCGGTGGTGGAGTGTGACATAGTCAAAGAATATGCTTTTGTTCACATGGAGCGAGTAGAAGACGCTATGGAGGCCATCAGTGGCTTGGACAACACAGGCTTCCAAGGTGAACCAATGAACGTAAACCAGTATTTTGACCAGTTTAGAGCCAAAATTATGTTATGTCATGTTGAACCAAAAAGTGAGCCTCATTACAGGTTGGTAAGTAGAACATGTGGTAAGTGAGCAGTAAAGGTTTTGCTTTCTCTTTAATGTCTGCGGTTGTTTCGCTATAGACCACTTTGCAAAATGTAAGCACTGGTCCAGAATCCCTTATGGCTTCATTTCTCATTGTCATGTATGTTAAATCGAAGATATTTGATTAAAGGGGTCCTATGACACGGCTAAAACAAATGTTATCGTTTGTTTAGATGTAATGTGATGTGTATACACGATTTAAGGTTAAAAAAAAAATGAATTTTCCACATACCGAAACAAAGCTCATCGCTCTGATAAGCGAGGTGTGCTATGATTGACCACTTAACTAGTGCGTAGTGATTGTTCGAATACTGCAAACGTGTGATGGAAATGTAACACCTCTTACCATATTTGGAACATCAGGCTCCGAAGCAATTGTACTGACAGGTATGCCCACCTTACTTGAGTATGCATTTGGGTGGTCTTAGTCAACTCATACCACGTACTGACGTTGATTTGTGGGGGTGTGGTTACACGAAACATTTCAGGCAGGTCTGGGGAAGCATTCACTTTTAGATAGAATGCATCTTTTGTTCCGACACTTTAGTTTTTGCAATTTTACATGTCTAAAACATGCATGGGCAACTTATAACACACCAAAGACACAGAAAAACACGTATTCACGCCATATGACCCCTTTAACACTTTGATTCGGTTGCAAATGTTTTGGTTGCATTTTTTCAAATGTTTGTGCACTGAAACAGAACTTTTGTGTTCTATATGGAAGTCACTAGAGGATGCTTATTTAGTTCTTTAATAGAGTAAGTTTTGTGTAAAGTGCTCAGCATCCATTATCATTGGTTTAATCTAATAATTGTAATCTTGAAGTGGAATAGTTATGTGCATTTTTTCCATTGTTCATACAATGTCTCAAGCTTATTTCATTTAAAAACCAGGCAATGTTATAGCCACACTTAAAGTCAACATGAAATCAAAATTGACCGTACATTTTTGAATGCACATTAATGTAGTGCAAGATTTATCTGTGCCATTATTCCAAAGTTTGATGTCACACATCCTTCATTTTAATTATCCAATGTCTCGCCCTACCTATGTTTTATTAAATTTGAAGAAGTACATTTTTTTAGAAGTATGTCAGGTTATGAAAGCAAAATGTCTTGCGAACGTCGTTTCACGTTGACTTTAAAACTCAATGGTTGAAATTTTTTGCGTAGCATAAGTGTGGGCGTGTTTATATTGATAGTTATGTGAACGTTTACCATGAAATCTGAATTTTTGAACGTTTGCTCCGTTTTTTATAAACCAAAGTAGTAAAATAGAAACATCATGGCAACTTTTACGTCTTTCTTTTCCTTAAGGCAAACTGATGAGCGTGAAGCTTTCGACTAGCCGCCTGCGTACCGCGCCGGGAATGGGAGAGAGAACGGGTTGTTATCGGTGCGGGCAGGAAGGCCACTGGTCCAAAGAATGCCCAATGGACCAGAACGGCTCCTACCGAGAGGGCTCAGACTCGGGAGGATATGCGCCCCACCGGTTTGGTGAGGGTGGCGATCGTGGCGGCCGGGGTTTTCATCGCGGCTTCAGTGGCGAGCAAGGCTACAGTGGCAGCTTTGTACCTTCACATGGCTTCACCAGGGGAGCAGGGTATGGTGTCCCTGGGTATGGAAGGGGCGCGGGTTTTGAGAGCGCAATGAATTACGGTTTGCCAGCGGGTTATGGCATTGGCGCGGATAATAGCATGGCCCCGGCGTACGGCAGCGAAGCGGCGTATGGGAGCAGTGGCATGGGCTACGGTGGTGCGTTGCCTGTGTACCCAATACGGCGACCGCCCTTTGAGGAAAGAGATCCGTATGGGGTGGTGGACTTCTACGAGAAGTATCGGGCACGTCCGTACGGAATCAGTTATTTCGAAGATAGACACGCGGTTCCACCTCCTGTCCCTCCTCCCCCGTCTTCCTCTGCGATCGCGAGACCCTCTTCTAACCTCGACCCATACGAGAGGCGTCCCCTTCCCCCTCCTCCAACTCCCACCTCTTCATACTATGTCCGCGACCGAAGCCCAATCCGGCGAGTTCCCCTCGAGGTGGAGGGATACGCGTACGAGCGAACGCACATCTCCCCTTCGCATCCCAGCAGTTCTGTGTACGACGTACCGCGGGATCCATATGCCGAGCAGGCTCGCTATGCTTACTAACCTATAACCTGTACACATTCAGGTGAGATCATTTTAGTATTACAAAAGGTGAGAGCAAAATTTGATTACATTTAGAGCAGTTGAGGGAAATTGCTGTTAGAGTACTTTCATTCAGTCTATTGTGTCATCATGGACTTGACATTACGGTCCTTCTCAGTGTGAACATCAGTGGATATTTATGTTTCCGGTCCTATTTGTTAAAAACAGTAGCAGATAAATGCTAAAGATATGTTTATTTAAATGTTTTTTATTGGTTAAATGAAACTACTTTCTATTACCTATAAAAGTCCACAGAATTGATAAGTAACTCAATGACAATTTAATAATAGATTTTTATGTTTGCAGGTGTTTCTTGGTTGCTCACCTATTATTTTAGAAGAATGATACATTCAATCTTGGCTGGATCATGGACAGTACAGACGGCCCATCTCTTCACTGAACTTTCGTTATCATAGCTAATGTGATGAAGCCCTGTGATTTTAGTACAAATAACTGTAAATATTTTTTTCATCATTGTTGGTTAAAAAGGGTTAAAAGAAATATTTTCTTTTGTTTTGTTGAAATCATTGCCTGCAGTTGTTTTGAACAGTGTTGTCACTGACACCTTTTTTATTGATTTTAACTTGAATTCAACTTCTCTCCTAAGGAGACAAGGCCTCAAGCCCTCAACAACTTGGAATTTCATAAAACACAAATATTTTATTCAGAGGATGACACTCCATCTATTTAATTTTTAGAATATCATGTGGTCTTCACTAAATATTTACCATCTCGATAAGTCATGATGCATTTTACATTCTGTAACTTTGAAATGTTTTGTGAAAAGATGATTTTGCAGATTTACTTAGGTAATTTTCTAGTTGTGCAAATGAGTGAATGTCAAATCTGCTCATTCTGTAATAAAACAACTTTTCTTAAACTGTTTCCTACTAAGTGAATATTATACTGTATATTGTTAATTTGCAGATCAAATGTTTGAACAATTTACACTACACTAGTATAGAGACGTTATGTCCTCAGAAAACCATTCTAAAGTGCGTGGTCCAATATGCAGTAATGTTTTTTTTTTTTTTAATGAACATCAATACAAAATACAGAGATAACAAAGATACAAAACTTGCAGAGAATGTGTCAATATGTTAAATATCATTGGAATACTAAATGGCTACATAAGAAAAAATTAGAACAGAAAAAAGAACATGAGGCTAAGAAATTAAATTACAGTCGTGAAAAAAATGAAGAGTCTATTCCAAATTTTCTTTTAAAATCATAATTTCTAGATGTATTGTGGTCATTCCAGTCTAGTGTCTGTTGAATTTCAACTAAATCAAACCCTCAGGAGTGATATAAAGTCATCCAACAGAAATGTGAAAGACTGACAGCACAACATGCCACATGGAAACTAAAAAAATAGGTTATCACAGAGTGATTTTTGAATATTTTCCTCAATATATGTACAAATATTACTGTTGTATTGCTTAAAAGTGAATATGACTTTTAATATGAAAGTTTTCTTTTCAGTATTTGATGTCTAAAAAAAACAGAGCATCTTTTCTGTTATTTTGACCTGTTTCTCCAGTTTTCTTTTTCTGCAAATAGAAATGCAAATAGAAACAATATTTTATTTGAAATTTGTAAAAAAATATTGTTGACAAAATACCGAAACAAAAATGATCATTTTACATAAATAGAAATAGTACATCTTAAAAATCAGACAAACAGTCTGATCATAGGTTGCAGGTCATATAATTAGAATATCATCAAAAACTTTATTTATTTCACTAATTCCATTCAAAAAGTGAAACTTGTATAATGTAAACATTCATTCCACACAGACTGATATATTTCAAGTGTTTATTTCTTTTATTTTGATGATTATAACTGACAACTAATGAAAACCCCAAATTCAGTATCTCAGAAAATTAGAATATTGTGAAAAGGTTCAATATTGAAGACACCTGGTGCCACACTGTAATCAGCTAATGAACTCAAAACGCCTGCAAAGGCCTTTAAATGGTCTCTCAGTCTAGTTCTGTAGGCTACAATCATGGGGAGAGCTGACTTGACAGTTGTCCAAAAGACGACCATTGACACCTTGCACAAGGAGGGCAAGACACAAAAGGTCATTGCAAAAGAGGCTGGCTGTTCACAGAGCTCTGTGTCCAAGCACATTAATAGAGAGGCGAAGGGAAGGAAAAGATGTGGTAGAAAAAAGTGCACAAGCAATAGGGATAACCTCACCCTGGAGAGGATTGTGAAACAAAACCCGTTCAAAAATGTGGGGGAGATTCACAAAGAGTGGTCTGCAGCTGGAGTCAGTGCTTCAAGAACCACTACGCACAGACGTATGCGAGACATGGGTTTCAGCTGTCGCATTCCTTGTGTCAAGCCACTCTTGAACAACAGACAGCGCCAAAAGCGTATCAAGACACAAAGGACTGGACTGCTGCTGAGTGGACCAAAGTTATGTTCTCTGATGAAAGTACACATTTTGCATTTCCTTTGGAAATCAGGGTCCCAGAGTCTGGAGGAAGAGAGGAGAGGCACAGAATCCACGTTGCTTGAGGTCCAGTGTAAAGTTTCCACAGTCAGTGATGGTTTGGGGTGCCTTGTCATCTGCTGGTGTTGGTCCACTGTGTTTTGAGGTCCAAGGTCAACACAGCCGTATACCAGGAAGTTTTAGAGCACTTCGTGCTTTATACATTATACAAGTTTCACTTTTTGAATGGAATTAGTGAAATAAATAAAACTTTTTGATGATATTCTAATTATATGACCTGCACCTGTATATCAGTTAAAGGATATAAATATCATTACAAAGCTATATACAAAGTATATTGTGTTATATACGAGTTATGCAGGGGAATGTGGATAGCTGAATATTATATCATCAACATATGTTTAATAAATATGAGTATATAGTTGTGTATTGCACGTGTTTTTATTGCACAGTAGAACATTTAACTGGTTATGAGGTAGATGGCCTGAGGGGAAGAAACTTTTCCTATGCCTGGCTGTTTTGGTGCTCAGTGCTCTGTAGCGCCGACCAGACGGCAGCACTTCAAAGAGAAGGTGTGAGGGGTCCAGAGTGATTTTGCAAGTTTTTTTTACTCACTCTGGATGAGTACAGTTCTTGTAGATTGGGGAGGGTAGTGACAGTGATTCGCTCAGCAGTCCGGACTATCCATAGTAGTCTACGGAGGTCAGTTTTCGCCGCTGAGCCGAACCGAACCAGACAGTTAAGGAAGTGCAGAGGACTGATTCAATGACAGCTGAGTAGAACTGTAAGAGCAGCTCCTGTGGCAGGTTGAACGTCCTCAGCTGGCGAAGGAAGTACAGCCTCTGCTGGGCCTTTTTGACAATAGAGTCAATGTGAATGTCCCACTTTAGGTCCTGTGAGATGGTGGTGCCCAGGAACCCGAATGACTCTACTGCGGCCACAGTGCTGTTCGTGATGGTGAGTGGGGGGAGTGCCGGGTTGTTTCTCCTAAAGTCCATGATCATCTCCAATGTTTTTAAGGTGTTTAGCTCCAGGTTGTTATGACTGCACCAGACAGCCAGCGGCTCAGGTCTGTAAGACTTGTCACTGTCCTGGATGAGGCCAATAACTGTTGTGTCGTCTGCGAACTTCAGGAGCTTGACAGAGGGGTCAGTAGAGGTGCTTTCGTTGGTGTGCAGTGAGAAGAGCAGTGGGGAGAGCACACATCCCTGGGGGGCACCTGTGCTGATGGTACGGCTGTTGATGTGAATTTACCCATTCTTACTAGCGGTTGCCTGTCTGTCAGAAAGCTGGTGATCCATTGACAGACAGAGCTAGGAACAGAGAGCTGGTTTAGTTTGGTCTGGAGGAGTGTTGGGACGATGGTGTTAAAGACTCAACTGAAGTCCACAAACAGGATCCTTGCATAATTCCCTGGTCTGTCCAGATGCTGAGGGTATACTGCAGTCCCATGTTGTCTGCATTATACACAGACCTGTTTGCTCGGTAAGCAAAATGCAGGGGGTCCAGTAAATGTCCCGTGATGTCTTTCAGGTTAGCCAACACCAGTCAATAGTAATTGGTAGTCCTTGCTGGAGTTTACTCTCATTAATAAAAGCATTAATATTTTCCAAAAGTGTTCTGTATAGTGGCACGACCAAAATAGATGACAGACAGTCTCTGCGCACAAGGAGCCTTTATCCCAGTCGTTTTTTCCAAAACATTATTATTCTTTTTTTGACATTTTATTATTGTTTTTGCAAGATATACAAGAAGTGTTGCATCAATTTTAGAAAAGCAAGATGTCTAGCAAGACAAAACAAAGGACACAAGTTAACACAACACCGAAAACCCACCACCCTCCCAAAAAGGCCACAATAAGAATGAAAATAAATATGTAAATAATAATAAAAGTAAATAAAAAAACATACACATGCATAAATTAAAGTAACAAATGACAAAAATAAATTAAAAAAGTAAAATAGTTAATTGAATATCCCTTTCATACAAATTTAATCAGAAGGTCCAGATGTCACAGTAAGATTTTCAATGACTGCTAGTATAGGGCTCCATGTTTGATAAAAGGATCTTGGCGATCCTTTGGAGGAGTATCAAATTTTCTCAAGGTGGACGCATTGCAAAACTTCTCGTATCCAATCCTTATGAGATGGGGGAGAGACATGTTTCCATTCCAAGAGAATAGCACGCCTAGCTAACAAAGTGGTGAAGGCAATGACGCAGCGTGCTTTAGAGGATACAACTGAATCTGGGGAAAGGCCAAACAAAACAGTCAATGGGTTAGGGGGAATGGTGGTGTTAAGGGCCTGCGAGAGGGTTCTAAACATTTCAGACCAGTAATCGTGTAACATTGGGCAAGACCAAAACATATGAAGATGATCAGCTGGGGATTGTTTGCATCTGTTGCAGGCGTCACTTCTATCAGGGAATATTTTAGCCAGTTTAGCATTAGTGAAATGAGCTCTATGTGGCACTTTACATTGAATTAGACTGTCTAGCACAAACAGACGAAGAATAAATTAGACTAAGAATATTCCTCCATTGGTCCTCAGGTATGTCAATACACAAATCTTGCTCCTAAGTTTGCTTAACATAGTCTATTGGGGATGGGGTTAAAGAAGTATCTTTTCAGAAATGATAGCTATCAAGTGTCTTTGACCAGGGTTGAGGGTGAGAATGGAATCAAGCTCTGATTCAGGGGGCCGGTTGGGAAAATGCGGAAATAGCTTTTGTGTGAAGTGCCTCACTTGAAAGAATTGAAAAATATGACCGTTAGGAAGATCAAATTGATCTGAAATAGAAGAGAAGGAGGAGAAAACTTTGTTTTCAAATGGGTCATTCTATGGAGAGAGACCTTTACTAGCCCAAATGTCGAAGGCACTGTCTGAAAGAGACAGACAAAAGAAATGATTGTTAAAAATTGGCATGTAAATCGAAGCTCTGTGCAGACCGAATCGTTTTCTAAACTGAAGCCAGATCTCAACAGTATTACTGACTACCGGATTGCTTGAAATTGTATGTACATTGATAGGAAGTTGAGAGTAAATATAAGATTGTAAGGAACGGGAGGAGGATCTCTCAATGTGTAGCCCCCAAAACGCTTTTAACAGTCGACTTTTCTTACTTGGAGGATTGCCTGGCTTGCTGAGTCAGTGAGCAACGAAGCAACCAATAAGAGGTGACCATAATGTCCTTGGCGGAAACATGTTACTCCCCAAATGATCCAATGACAAAAGCCACACGTAGGATTGACAGTACCGTTAGCCAATCACACACTTGCAAAGTGACGTCAAATCACCTTTGTCGAGCTAAGCGGACGCCATCTTAACTATCTGATGACAGAAGACTGCATGCTTAGGCGACAAACGCTCATTTTCAGTCATCTTATAAGGCTACAGACGCTTTGTTTATAGGCGTTTAACGATTGTGAAGCTTCTGACGCCCAGAAATGGCAACGGGAGCCAACGCAACCCCTCTGGGGAAGCTACACCCGAGTATCGGCGCTAAGCGAGGCTTCGACTCCGGGCCCGGTGCGGGCTTAATGGCTCCTCCCGTGCCTGCAGTATCTTTCCCTCTGCAGAACTTCCAGCCACCTCAGTTACCGAACCCAGCCTTTCCCCAGTTCCCAGAGTTCCCCGAGTTCGCCGGAGTCGTGAGTTCTGCGCTCTCAAATCCAATCGGAGTAGGGATGCAGTCACAGGCGGGAGGCGGAGGTAAAGAACATGGATGGGGCCTAAGTGTAACGTTAGTCTTCGGACCAAAGGCCTTGTGTTTTGTGTAACTTAGTGCAAGCGTTTAGATTTCCGCGTGCAAGTACACGCTTAAAACGTTAGAGTGACGTTAAATGTGATCGTAGAACAAATGTAAAGGTTGAACTGTTTCTTACTAACGTGATAGCATGTAACCCATCCCTGATAGATTTCGGGAAGAAGCGGAAAAAGAGCCGTTGGAGCAGCGAGACCCCCGACCAGAAGACGGTTATCCCGGGCATGCCTACCGTCATCCCACCTGGGCTGACTCGCGACCAAGAGCGAGCTTATATAGGTGAATATCTATATTTACTCTCATACAGTAACGTCGTTTTGTTATGAAGTTGTAGAAAACTGCTTTTTAGGGGGATAATTTTCTGCACGCAAACCACTGGCCTTTTGTCTTTGAGACCACAAACCTGTTTTTCCTCACAGTTTGCACATCACATGCAGGATGTAATTGCTGAATTTCAGTAGTTTGATCTAGTCGAGACCATTTAAATGGACTCTTGGTGACATCAGTTACGACCTCTTACAGACCTCTAGTTACGTTTTGGGCATGAACTACTGAAAAGTGATTGTACTATTTCTTGAGATGGAGTTGCTGAGTGTGCCTAAAGGTTTACTTTTTAGACGTTTGCTAACCATTGTATTCGACAAAGAGAATAAAGAACCACACTGTGCGTTGTTGCCATCTCTGTATGTTTGTAGTAACCATATAGATATTGTGTTTCCATATGGAGATCGTCATTCCATCGAAATTCAGCATTTTGCCTGAATTCACTTAATGTACTAACTCAATTGATGTGCAATGTGAGGACTCCAAAGGTGTTAGTGGCGCTGTCAATGTTTGCATTTCATTTGGTGTCCATAAGCAAAAAGCCACAGTGTTTTTCTGATGTTGCTGCATGCTGTGAACTGTCTCCAGCTGCAGGACTTCATCAATGCTCGTGTTCACAGTGCAAAATATGCCTTAAGTAAAATCTGACCGCAAAGCGTTGCAGGATCAACATTGAAATGCGACAGTCATCTACATCCCAGGTGTCTGAAAGCATTATGTAGTAAATTGCTTCATTGCTGTCAGGCATTTGTTTTGCGACAGCATGTGGTGTAGTGTGTTTAAAGCTAATGTGGCTTAGTCTATATCAATGTCACCTATACTAAGTTTCTATTTATGTCCTCTACCTACCATCAACATTTAAACATGAATTTAGTGGTCGAATTTCTTTTCAGCATGCCGTAGAGAAATGCATGTGTAAACCCATTAAATGCTTCATGAGTGACGCCAAACCTTGGTTGATTACAGGTCACACTTTTGGGCTGACTTGGTTGGTGTGGCTTGAAGCCAAAGTAAACGTAGGCTCATGACTCACTGCATGAAAACTATAATAATTGGGTAATTTTAAACGTTTGGATATTAGTATTGTTAATTTTTAGGTGAAAGTTACCTGACAATAACTCACTTTTTTTATGTGTGTTAAAAGTTTCTTATGGGTGCTCATACACAGTATGTAAATGTTTGCTTTTGTTGGCCTATTTAAATTACTTAACACCTTTGCCTGGCTCATTAACAAGACAAAGAAAATTCTAAAATGGAGTAATGCTTATACACGGGTGTTATCCACTGAATAACTCTCTCGCTCAAGCCACTCAGATTTAGCCGATGTAGGTTTTTTTTAATCACCCAACAGGCCTTCCTGTTTTGCCACGTTTTATGTTATATGTTTGTTTTCAAACTCCATATTTGCATAAAATTATCACGCAGTAGTTTCCTTTCTCATGTAGGTGGCAAAAAATGGAAAGCCTGTTTTAATGATCCTTTTTCTGTGAAATGGTGATTTACTTAAATCCTTCTAGGATTCTAAATGATATTTATTTGGGAATATCTGTATGGGCTCATAAATTCGTACTTAAGTTCGTCTTTCTAGAACCGAGAGGGGTTTCAGTAAATCCAAACATTTCAAAGGATCAAATGTCTTAAGTTGACCTTGATTCTTAGTGACCTGACAATTACCGTGGTAATTGTTTTTCCTTGTGTAACCTTGAGTCAGGTTAATTTTACAGTGTACTGTTTGTGATTTTTAGCTGTTAACCACATTTCTCTCCATCCTTGTTTTTTTCTTTCCTAACCTGATTTCTTCCAGTCCAACTGCAGATTGAAGACCTGACACGTAAACTGCGTACAGGAGACCTGGGAATCCCTGTTAACCCTGAGGAAAGGTCGGAATTACGATTTAAACCCACCAACAGTAACATTTTCTTTACTTTCCAATGCGTAATTTGAGGCCGGCTTGTGAAACAAGTTGCCTTACAAGTAATTGTCTAAGAAAGGGGTAAGTCTTAATACCTTACTCCTAAATAACTTTGTATCTTTGCATCTCTGTAGCAAAATTAATTCTAAATGCCATTTGTGACTACAGTATAATTGGTTTTAATACTTATTTGGATAAAAAATACTTATTAGTATTTTGTTTGGATCTGGATTATGTATAGAGAAGCAAAGATATGAGCACAGCTATTTAAGGTCATTCAACATCAGACTTTCCTTGGTTAGTGTTACAAGGAATCTGGTACTTTAGTAAATGTTACATACTCTTAAATACGTTTGCAAGGCATGTTCCCACAGAATGCAAGTGTTCAGTATGAGAGAACTGAAGTACTGTACGCAACGACTGCAAATAGTTACATACCAACAAACAGAACACTAAAGCAAACAAGCAAGTTAAGCAGCATTAGGATGGAGCTGCTTGTATTTGCACATGGTTAAACTATTACTTGTTTAAAACTGAAATACTGTCATTGTAAATTATTAGAATACTTTAGACAAAGATTTTTTGCTCTGGCACTTATTCATGCTCTCATGAAAAACCCAAAGGTTGGTTTATCAGTATGCTTATCTTGAGTCTATTATGTGTGAGCTGGATGACAATGGAGATGTTCATTGTGCCATCTAACTACTGTGTACAAGTGAAATTTGCTCAAGCCAAATAAGTAATTGTTTCACATTTGGTGTGAGCATAGCCTTTCGAATATAATTTGTCTTGCATTCTGTGTAAACAGCCCTTAAAGTATAGTTTACCCAAAAATGAAAAGGTATCTAGTGTCATTCAAACCCAGTATGGCTCTGAAACGTTGCGTAATTAAAAAAAAGGTCCTGTTTTTTCCCTTACTATAACAGTGAATAGACCTATATGTTCTCAAGCTTAGAAAGTACACAAAATATTCATAAACTAATTCCACATTGTGTGTTTGTTTTTAATTCATATATATGAGTTTGGAAAAAACACAAAAACATAATCCATTATTTTATGAAGTCTTGACCTGTGCCATTTATTAAGGTGCACTCAATGACTACGTTTACATGTGCATCAATAATGCGATTATTTTCTATAATCAGAGAAGGACTAATATGTTTACATGACATGAGAACACCTCTTTTCTCCCGTTTACATAGTTTTATTAGTCTGATTATTTGCTATAATACAGAGTACAAATGATGCTCTCAGGTACAGTAGGTGTGTGTGTTACTGGCTATTGTTTTAATATATTCACGTGAAACACTGTTGTGTTGATGTATTTTATGGTTATTCGGCGCCATGACGAATATAGAAATACGATAATCGCGTTTGCGCTGTTTCTGTATGAAGGTAAGGAGCAGAGACTGCTGACAGCAAGTTGTGTTGACGGTTGAACTTCAGACTGTCATGTTTACCATGAATTTGTGATTGAGGTGCAGAAGCACATGTGCACCTTGATCAGTGCAGCATAAATGCGATTAAGGTCTTTACTTGCCTTCATATTGCGATTATGCTTTCTAAAATTGTAAGCTTTATCACATTATTTCAATCGAATGATTGCTTTTACACAAGGTAAAGTGTTATTGCAGTATTGCCAACATCCTATTATAATCGCATTAGGAGGGTGCATCATGTAAACGTAGTCAATGAGAGTTGAGACTTTGAAGCTTATGAAGATACAGGCATCATACGTTGGTATTGTAAGGGCATTGAACTGTTGGACAAGCAGGACACGATTTAAAAAATATCCGAAAAACAAGGAAAGCCATTGGGTTTTTGAATGACATGAGGGTAAATCAGCCTGTGTTATTTAGATTTTGTGTAAGTTAGCTAGTCATTGTCTTTTAGCTTTACTGTTAAGGTTAGCAACATTGGTCGAATATCATACACTGTTGATAGCCTTTAAATAAAGCATTTCTTGCTAGATGTGAATTTTTCAACTGTTCTTTGTAGGTATTCTTAACGTATTCAAGGATTTTAATAATTTCTATAACATTATAAAATCATGTGTAGTTGTTAAATTGTATTTTTACAAGTGCAGGTACTGTAGTCTAAGATGCTAGTTTTAATTTGTTGGGCATTTTAAAGGTATTTCGGTTTTCATTGGATTATATTTTCAATTTAATCCCCCTTGCTACCCTCCAAAATGCAGTGTGGGCAAACACTTCCAAATCCCTAATCCTCAGATCTGCATTGTTGGTTGGTTGGATGGTCAATAATGATTTTCCATAATGGGGCTACCAGCATTTTTGTCCAGGAATTTCCACAGTATTCCAGATATCCACACTGGAAGACCGCTCGGAGGAGACTCCTCTGACACATTTCTTTCTGATATAACCATAACCTTAACACTGATTACCTTGGCCGCTCATAGACTTCATAGGCATTTAATATCAGGAAATGTCGTGTTTATGACATGAGTGTCTTTGTAGTAGCCACAGCCCTTGATCTCTGAACAGCCGTAGGTTCCTCGACAGAATCTTAATTCAAAGTTTTTACAGCGCCAACTCTAAAAAGGTTCTTCTTAAAGGTCTATCCAGGATTTAGGAATGATCGCTCATCAACTCCCAGCTTGCAAAAGCCTCCCAAAGCTGTGGGGGTTTCAGGTTGTCTGCGCTGGAGGTATCAAACCAAAAGAAAACCAGCAGAAAGTTCTTCCCTCTTTCCCCCCCACTTTCTCTTCGATGAACCGTTCACACTTGTGTGGCTCTCTTGTTTGAGAGCTGGTGAAAGTTAACAATTAAAGATTTATCTCTCTAACCCAAATTCCCCACGTAACTTTTTTTCAAGCACAGAGCCTCATTGTGCCGTCTAACAGGTTTTCAGCACCATCTGAGGGAAAGGTAACAGTTGGATGAAGATTTAGATCAGCGTTTAAGAACAGACACTCAAGTGTGTTGGTTGCCCCATTTGTCTTTGATATTCGTTTACTATTAGTCCTGGATAGTGTGAACACTATTTTCCAACATTTCAAAATAAATTGGACGTAAGCAGCCCAGAAAGGGGGGAAAACTTGTCAGTTTTTTTTCACTGGGCTAATGACTAGTGGACTTACTTTGGTCTCCGGGGCATCCCATGCACTTTTTAAAATGACCACAGGTTAGAAGCAAAGTTATATGAAGAGTAGGAAAGCATGTTAATGTTTAACACCTTGCCATGGCTGTAAAGGCTGCTGTAAGGTTTTGACCGTTTGTCTCTCTCTCTTCTTCCTTCCCTTTTCACAGGTCTCCATCTCCAGAGCCCATCTACAACAGTGAGGGAAAGAGGCTAAACACACGAGAATACCGCACACGCAAGAAACTGGAGGAAGAGAGACATTCTCTTATTACCGAGATGGTGGCACTCAACCCTGAGTTCAAACCACCTGCTGACTACAAGTATGGCTTCAAAATAGTGTTTTAGTCCTGTTTTTACCTTCTTTCTGCTCTTGTAGTAATGCTTTGTTTTATGTGTTTTCCCTTTTCAGACCCCCAGCTACACGGGTTAGTGATAAGGTAATGATTCCTCAGGATGAATATCCAGAAATCAACTTTGTTGGACTTCTGATTGGGCCACGGTAAGATCTTTTTATTAACTAGATTTTTCCTCAGATCCTTTGGTTGCAACATTATAACTGGATTGCTGGATTTCAGTGGCAACACCCTGAAGAACATTGAGAAGGAGTGCTGTGCTAAGATTATGATTCGTGGAAAAGGCTCTGTGAAGGAAGGGAAGGTGGGCCGTAAGGACGGACAGATGCTCCCAGGGGAAGATGAACCTCTTCATGCACTAGTCACTGCTAACACCATGGAGAACGTTAAAAAGGCTGTAGAGCAGGTGAAACTCTTTTAGACATGCTCATGTCTAAAGTCAAAACATATTTGACTCAATATTTTTACAGTATGACTCATTGTCTGCTTTCTGTGCCTGTCCATAGATCCGTAACATCCTCAAGCAGGGCATCGAGACCCCCGAGGACCAGAATGACCTAAGAAAAATGCAGCTGAGGGAATTGGCACGGCTCAACGGTACTCTTAGAGAGGATGACAACAGGTGAGTCTATGCATTGTCTTTGGACCCTCCTTTCAAAGTGGCATGGAATAGATAATGTGCCTGTTTCGAAACTCATGTCCCTCTGTCTGCTTCAGAATCTTGCGTCCATGGCAGAACACCGAGCCTCGCAGCATCACAAACACAACTCTCTGTACAAAGTGTGGTGGAGCTGGTCACATCGCTTCAGACTGCAAGTTTACCAGGTAATCCCATCCACTCTCAATCTGCTTTTTACATCATCATTTAATAAAAGCACTTTCAATACATCAGAAATAGGGGATCATATTTTACCTCTTCTTTTCAGTTCTTTTGGTCCCCGGCCTGGTGAACCGCCCCAGTCTGCTCAGGATAAAGCACGCATGGATAAAGAGTATCTGTCCCTCATGGCAGAGCTAGGAGAAGCTCCAGTTCCTACCTCCAGTGGGGGCCACAGCAACTCTTCCCCCAGTGGACCTCGTCCATCAGGACTCGGCAACAACCATTCACAGGTATGACCAAAAATCCAGTACAATATGGAATTGCTTCTCAAAGAGATATCTTACCATAGTTTTTGCTCACAGATAATTTGGTTTGCATTTTTCCGCACTGATTGAAATTGCTGCTGCTGCATGGCTTCTATTTTTTTTCAATTTTAAAAGATCTCTCTTAAACATGCATTTCAGAATCGGCCTCCTTGGATGAATTCGGGCCCTACCGATAACAGGAACTACCATGGCATGCATGGTGGTCCTGGGGCTCCCGGTGGCCCTCATAACTTTCCACCACCAATGCAAAACATGGGTGGCCATCCTATGCCACCAAATCCCAATGGAATGCATCCACCATGGATGCAGCCGCCCCCTCCTCCGATGAGCCAAGGCCCAGCACCGCCTGGACACCCCATGGGTGAGTGTAACTTGTCATGTTGTTTGTGTTGGCTAAAGCTTTTTGCAGATCTTTGTTTGAAGAATCCCTCAGATCATATTGCGAAACCATTTTCAGAGGTCCAGGATAACATCTCTTTTTGTGCTGCATTGAGTGCATACTAAAGTTGCTTTTCTATTCTCTGGGTGTGTAGGTATGATGCCCCCACCCATGGGTATGATGCCCCCTCCTCCTCCACCTCCCAACAACCAACCACCACCTCCACCTTCAGGACCTCTGCCACCATGGCAACAGCAGGCACCACCCCCACCACCCACCAGCAGCATGGCAACAAGTGCACCAATGCCTTGGCAACAGAGTAAGTTGTATAGCCACACACAAAAACATTTTGAGGTTGTAAAACTAGGGATGCACCGATACCACTTTTTCCTTTGCCGATCCGATACCTGAATTCTGAGTATCTGCCGATACCGATCCTGATCCGATACACACTTTTATTGATCAACATATATTTGTATTTTTTTTTTTTTTGCCAGATGGGGATAGTTCTTTTAGCATTTAGCAATAGCATTTTTACTTAACAGTGCATTTTAAAATATCTGTACTTTATCAGTGTTTTTACTTTGGACAAAAAATACTTCCCTACATTATAAAGCACATCATACTTTTAACTCCACTACATTTCATAAATAAATGTTGTTTTTAACCTTTTAAAGTTCTTTTAAGTATTTTTACTTTTAAAAGTAGAAAAGTCAGATTAAAAAAAAAAAATATTCAAGTACTGTATTAGAGGTAAAAAAACATAAAAATGTATTTATAAATTGTACTGGGGTATGATATAATGCTTTACAATATTGTTTCATAACGTACAAATACTTAAAATATTGACTTGAGTAAAATACTACTATGTCTTTTTATTTCACAAAACTATCACCGTATGAAAGTCTCAAAAGCAGAGTGGAACAGACTCGCTCATGTGCATCCTGGACACAGAATGATGCGCTTTATGCATGCGCTACTACGTTATTTACAGTCATGCGCACTGCGGACGCACATCATGCGCTTAATGCACCCGCTTCACTCAAGGGCAGGATCCTGACGATGATCCTTCTGATGTCGCGGGGATCTTTGCTCTCCAATTTCAAAACCGTTATAACACAAAGATAATTTTTATGTGTAAAAAAAATTAGATTTTTGTGTTTACCACATAGTGCCTCCATCCCACAGTTAAACATAGTTATTGTGTATGAATGACACATAACATTCAGTCCGCTTCCAGTGCTTTAATCTAATACAATCAGCGAGTACCGTCTCTGGCAATATTCATTTTAAACAAAACCATAAACTATTATCTAGTTATTGTGAGGAATAAGGAAAACATTGGAACGTCCTGACTGTTACCGGACACATGCATGGTGGATGGAGATTGACAGGTGACAGCACCAGCGGAGGTCAGAGTTTATTAATGATGCTATATTGGTTTATTCCTCGCATAGAGCTATCGAAATACATGACGTGTAGAACATAACGGTGGTTTCATGATAGTTTGTCCGTTTTGAAGCTTAAGAGTAACATCCACACCTAATGCAATGGATCGGATTTGAATGGAACCTGCGAGTCCGATACCCGATCCTGCAAAAAAAGACCCGTACTGGCCCTGATTCAGATCCAGAGTATCGGATCGGTGCATCCCTAGTAAAAGCATTACAAAGTTTAACTGTCCACCATTTTCTTGTCACTTACTGGTAGTGCAACAGTGATGTCAAATTGTTTTTTTTCTTTTACAGATACAACCACCACATCCCCTTCCACTGGAAACCTGCCACCCTGGCAACAGCCTCAGCAGACCGCTGCCTCAGCCGCTCAGCCCCCTCCACCCATGGGCACTCCTTCTATGGTGCCGCCTCCACCTGGGGTCCAACCTCCTCTTCCACCTGGTGCCCCACCTCCTCCACCACCCCCTCCACCTGGCTCAGCAGGCATGATGTACGCCCCTCCTCCCCCACCCCCACCCATGGACCCTAACTTTGTGACCATGATGGGAATTCCTGGAATGCCACCTTACGGGATGCCCCCAGCACCTCCACCACCTCCGCCCCAAAGTTAAAGGCTCTGTGTAGTGTTTAAGGCCCTGTTATCATGCAGCAATGCTATACATGTACACATTCAATGCAGGACTATACTTAGATCTGTTCATTTAACAGCTTGATGTGTTTAGTTACTAAAGGGTATTTTCCGTGCTTGATTTTTTTTATCCTTTCCCAGTTTGGACAATAGACATTGAGCCAGAGAGTATGTGATATGGTGCGGTAAGAATTTGTAAATTCCTTTCAATTGTTGATGATTTTTAACTGTAGTCTTTGATCTGTTTGGTAGAATATTTGTTCATGCTGTTAAAATGTCGATGTGCAGGGAATGTGTGTGTTGATTTTCTTTGTTTCAGCCAGCCTGCCTTTTTATTTTCTTATGGTCCCTCTCCATTAAGTGAAATTTTGCATTAGCAACATTCCAACAGATAGACACAACCGTTTAAATACTTGTAACCAAAATTCTTAATCGCATTCATTGCTGCAAAATTTAAAAGAGATGTTTGACATTAAGACATTAAATAGATGATTAGCCTTTTGCGCTTATGGCATATCACCCCATTCGTTTTTGGTGTATGTTTAACCAAATAGGTATATGGCTTTGCGCTCTTACTATTCGAATTACCGCGCCCTCACGGACATATTCCCATGCCGCAAATCTTCCATTTATAGTCCAAATTGAAGAATGTATTGCATTGTATAGCGAGCATAAGGAAAGGACCCTGTGGAGAAATAACTACAGATAAAAGATCCAGTGCATATATTCTTTCATAGCCGAACATATCAAATCAGCAACAACTGACAAACGATTCATCCACGTTGGCCAATGGCCGTCAGACTACTTGCTCGCTGAAAGGAGGCTTTTCCGTCTGTAACCGCTATAACGATCGTCGTTTTGTATCGCATGTTTGCTACAAATCTCTTTCTAGCTTTGTGGTTTGTGGCGGGGGCGGTGCGTTTTTGTCCTTGGGAAACAGTGAATCGTGTCCGACCGTTGAACAAGAAATAGACAAGCCTGCTATCTTCCCCCTCTAGCATCTGCTAAGAACCCCAAAGGTAATAGTAATAATTGAATGACTATGCACGAAGATAAAAACACCAACACAAGCATAAAAATCTTTTCTTTTTTGTGGCAATGGCGTTGCATCTTATCATGGATCCCACATAAGAGGACTGGCGTAAGGAAGATAGTTACGGAGGAAGAAACGGGTAATAAGCAAAGAATACCAAAAGCAGCAGAAATTGGAAAGCGGGGTAAGATAGATATAGATAGGAAGAGGGGAGACCATGATTCGCTTGCCTATAATAAGCTCTTCCTCGGCACCAAAATGGAAAACTGCCCTTTTGTCTGACTATGTACGCCGCTCTTTATGGGTGCTCCACTTCCCTCCCTCCGACACTCTCCGCCACCTTTCCCCGCGCTCCTCCCCCCTCCCACCAACACGAAGGGATTTCACTTAATCCTCGCCCTGTCTTTTTCATACTAATATCCCCAGAACGCTCCGTATATCTCTATATATTCTGCTACAGGATTCGTTATCGAAGCCACCACTCGGGAGACCCACTTAATAACGATTTTTCTAAATGACTATTGACCACGTCCTCATCTCATTTTCCTCATTTGAAGTTAATACATGGTGTGAGTCCCTTTTTATATAATGTGGTGAGCAGAGAGGGAGGAGTTGTGCGCTAGCACCGCCCACCTGCTCAGAACCATTCCGAAGCGCACTCAAGGGGGCCTAACACCGCGCCTTGATCCCAGATACCGTGCAGCTTGAATCCTGAGCATCTTCAACCTGTCCACTTTACCCAACCAAAAAACAGTAGACCTTCATCAATATATCACATGCGGATGGGAGAACCGCGTCCTCCAATGCAAAACGGAGTAACGGAGCCAAAGATCGTTGCCGAGGGCTAATTAAGCAGAATGCAAAAGAAGCCCGGCGCAGAGGAGCAAGAAAGCATGCGTACAAAAACAGTCAAGGGCATATCTCAAAACAAAGTAAAGGACCAGCATGGATGTGATAAGGGTACAATGCTTATTCAAATAACACGAGATCATGGGGAAAAACACAAGACGAAACTGGTTCACGCGGCCGCGTACATAAGCTGCAGAGGTTCACACGCAATAAACCCCACTAAGTAAACCAAGAGGCTCAACGAGGATATCGTGCAGTCCACTGGTACGGACCACTGACCAGAGGAAGCAAATTGTTTCCGTTGCGTTGGAACAAGTTCCCATCGACTGCGCAACGTGAACCCGTAATTCTACAAACCATTACGAGCCCCACTAGCCCACTGGATAAGTAAAGACGGGGAAAAATGACATGCAAAAGGGGAAGAGGTTCCACACAGTAAAAATCCGGACCGACAATCAACCCTAAACAAATGGCAGACAAAGCGAAAAATAAGCGAGGAGGAATAGTAGTGCGATAAACGCCACACAAGGGGGGAGCCTAGGGATAGGATTACAGCAGAGGATAAAAATCGGAGAGAGAAGCAGCCTGTAGAAGGAAAACAGTGTGGGCAAAAGAAATAAACAACAGACAATTATAACAGGGCGGAGCTAACTCAAGAGCCAATTGCTTTACATCTAGTGGTTCCTGATGGGAGGCAGGATGACCTGATAACACTGATAATTCGGTTATCGGCTTTTATGCTTAGTCCGGACCAGGAAAGCGGAAGGGCGCGAACAGAAGAAGTCTCCAAATTTTCGGATTGGATCAAGGCCCACGACCAGAGGACAAAGGAGACCGCGGGAATGGAAGACCGTGTAGCGTTTAAAAATATGAAGAAATCACGTACCAAAATATGTGCTGCTTACGCTTAAAGGAAGGATCGGGGTGGGGGGTGTGAAATTGCTGCCAGCAGGGCTGGCTTGAAGTGCGGAGGCGACTTAACGGAAGACTAAAAACGAGGACTATAACGAAAAAAGCACCTCCGCCAATTCCTCCTATTCTCCAATTCTCTTCACCCTCTTCACCACACTCAACACGTCACAACCCCCTCATGATTCCGATGTAGCCCCCGTATTATATAACTGAGCGCTTCATGCCCCCCACTTCACCGCGTCAGAATACGAACGTTCAACCCCCCGTCAGACAACTGTTGGCAACTGCTACTATCCCACCTTAGCAAAACCATTTTTTACAGGCATGTTTCTAGAACCGTGCCCCCCGTCGTTTTCTCGAGTCCCGACCGCATAGATTTCCGCGGAAGGGACCTACTTCTCCAAACGAATATACCGGAACCTCACCTGACTCCCAAAACACACTTCAGTACCGTACAGAGCAAAACGCGCTCTAGCTTCCGGCATTACCTGTCCTTCTAGCTGCCACACACCACATTCACCGGCGAAAATTTACCCCAAAGCAACTAGATACGACACGTCAAGGTAGAGCGGAAGGCAAACCCCAACACAAAATACAGTTCCAGAAAATGGACAACATCTATTCATCTTAAGGCCCCCATCCTATACCAAGTTATCGGTCCTAAATCGCAGCTCTTAGGTTGGATGGTGGAGAAAAGAAAGATCAGGATAAAAACGGCAAGAAATCCAATGAAGGCTCCGCCCCAGCATTCTACCACATTGGTGACTCACATTGGAAGCATTGATACCTTTATTATTCTTCATCTTAGTTTACCACAACCTCCTTCTTACACATGATCTGAAGAAAAGATACTCCTACACCGGAAGGAAAGAATGAAAAAAGTGCAGGCCCTATACGAGGGCGCGCGGAGAGCGACCCGGGAACCTACATGGGGAGGAATAAAATGAATGAAAAAGCATGGAAGAAGGGGGCGACAGGAAAAGAATAAGACAGGAAAGGCTAAAGAAGAGGGCCCAAATTAGGAGGCTGAAGGAGGGGGGCGGGAAATTAGGGAAAAGGGAAGTTATAAGGAAAGAAAGGAAAGAGTGGGGACGCTGTGGGGGTTGGAGGAAAAAAAGGGGAGATAGTTTGGGGGGGAAATAGGCGGGTGGGGGGGAAGAAAGGAACAGAAGAGGAAAAAAAAAATAAGCGGGCTAACTCCAAAACATAAAGCATCTTCACCGCACAAAAGCAAGGCTTTTCATATGTGAGGCCCTCACTTTGCGACCTCACTGCACGCCCCCTCCCCTGCCTTGCCGACATTATACCATTATCTTCCTTCTCATGCCTCCGAGGCCACCAGGCAAACAAAGACAGACAGGCTTAGAATAAATAAAATGGAGTTGTGATGAGTTTACTAACCACGTCACTAAAAAGCACCTCAGACAAATAAAACTGGTCACCTTTTAATTATCAGTACACCTGCTCTGGAGTTACAAAGATGCTAGGACCTGGCTGAAATAACATTTATGCTTCGTAATGACTATCCTATTTTTCCATTGCTTTCACACCCTTTGCTCTCTTTCCTCTATTACTATACCTCTCCCTTACCCTTCCTTTCGTGAGGGTTCCTTTCCTCCGCACCCGTGTGTCACATAGCCCGGTGGACAAAACAGTGCTACGGGGACATTCTCTCGCCTCAATCATATAGAGGTAGTACGCCGGTGATGCCAATAAGAAGAATTGTCGCGACTCTCCTGACTCCTCTACCCCTTGTGTCACGTCCGTGGTTCGGTGGATGATGGCTAATCTTTTGTTTTTGTTTTCTCCCTCCGCAGAATTACAAAATAATCCGTACACTAGACATTTATCCAAGAAATCGGTCCCTTGACCATGTAGCCCGTCCCTTTAAGAATTTCCATTACTCCGGAGAGACAGATATGAATTGACTCCAAATTGGAAGTGTTTTGTTATTTTTGCCCCTTCAGACAAGCGGTTTCAACAGGTCACATGGTTTATTTTTAATAAACCACGTCGAGGCTCAGTTTTTTTGCGCATGACACGACTGTCCAAAATAAGAATGAAAGCAGCTTTACAATGTAGTGGAATTTGTATTATGCATCATTTTTAAACGTGGATCAACTGCATCGCGTTCGGAGTAACGAAAGGGCATGGAAGGCGCGAGTCTGTGTGGTCACAATGAAATGAAATACTGCTCGCGGCTTTTTGATCTTATTCTGTTTTACAGGGATTCACGAGGGGTCTTTGTTTTTGCCTTTCTAAAGGGTGCCTTTAATCTCAAAGGTGGACACTGCTGTTTTGGTGATCTGGTCTTTGGGGCATCTATAACTTATCAAAGCAAGCCTTTACACATTAAGGGACATTATAATTTGTCTAATAAACCGCTTATTAAAAACTGCATTGTCGTTTCCAACAGCTAAAACTAACAAGACGAAGGCAAATACGTAGAAAATCAAAACAAAAATACGCAATCTAAAATTGACCAGCCACCCGAAAGCACATGGTTTTGTACCGTATGTCTAATACTAAAAAAAATGCATCTCAAAGTTGTTCTAAAACACACCGTGACATAACAATACACAATGTTCAACACACTTATTTCACATGCGGACGACGGAGGTCCCCCACGACCCACCCTACCCCTTAGTGTTGCCCTACGCCGCCGACAGAAGCAACGTGCCATCTGTGTTGTCATTATATCAACTATACACTTTCCAACAATATTAGCTGGAACATCCACTTGATCCGACATTTACTCATGTAACACCCAGAAAGATCTTGACCGAAACACCTAGAGAATCCCCCGGAATCACTAAATGTACAGTACCCCCATCCCCCGGAATAACAAGAAAACGGTGGACTCTTTTACTACTATCAACAGGGTTCCTGTCAAAGACGTTCAAACTTCGGTGGCACACTACCTGTTTATTACACATCACCACTACACAGTTCACCCATTTCGTAGCATCACTGTACCTCCTGGTC
Organism: Triplophysa siluroides; assembly: GCA_006030095.1. Classification (NCBI taxonomy): domain Eukaryota; kingdom Metazoa; phylum Chordata; class Actinopteri; order Cypriniformes; family Nemacheilidae; genus Triplophysa; species Triplophysa siluroides. Next base: position 1,127,656 of record VCII01000033.1, on the reverse strand, counting down.
CCCTCCAACACCATCCAAGCCTTTGTCATCAATACTATTTCCCACCCGTACCCCAACATACCCCACCTGATATCCAGTGATATCAACGAGCCCAGGGAGCGCAACGGCAACGAGGAAAAATGAAAAAACACCCCAACCCTAGAAACGCAAGAAAGACGACAAACGACACAAACCAAAATGATAAAAAGGACAAAGACCAAGGACCAACAAAAACGGGCCAAACAAGAGGCTACTGAGAAAACTCAAGACAAGAACAGGCAGGGACGAAAATTAAAATGAAATAGAAGGACGACGTGGAAGGACGTACAGCGTAAGGAAAATGGCACCAAAGAGTCAGAGTAGCAGGAGAAGCCGACAGAAGAGCAAAGAAGAGTGGAGGGTGAAGTACGAAAAAAGATTAACAAGGGGGAAGAGTGACAAGCAGAGCTAGGCCGAATCATAGTGGAAGCAGCACAAAGGCGCTAATAGAGAAAGGTGGTGTGGGGAAAGCGCGTATCTTTTATGAGAAGCGTTTTTCTCCAACCGAATTCAAGTACTATTACGCGTATATATCAAAACACTTGTTTTTGATGAGAGTGTTAATTCTAGCTACGCGAAGGATGGAGAGGGGGGCAAGCAAAAAAAAAGAGGGCGAAGACAGAACACAAGCAAAGGAGTGGTGTCCGACGAGGGTGTGGGGGTTCTATCTTCCCCGCCTCCCTCCTCCATTTCCTTCCTCCTCCCACACATCCCGCCATCCCACACCAACCCTTCACTCTTTGCCTATAAATGCGCGAATCGTGGAGACCTCGCCTGTGGCACTACTCCTCCCTTCCCCTCGTCTGCAGTGCTCGCAGTCACGACCCTAACTCAACTTCTGAGTCTGCCTCAAAAAAAAGTGTTTGGCCAGTGGGTGCTGAGTGATGACACGTCAGTGATAATTTGTCGCAAAGGGGCGTTTTCAGCTCTTAGTGCTCAAACATTATTCTTCAACTTTATCTCAGCTCTCTCTCTCTCTCTCTCTCCATGTTTGTCTCCATGTCTAGCGTGTGTACTATCTCTCTCTGGAATTCTACATGGGACGGACCCTTCAAAACACCATGGTTAACTTAGCTTTGGAGAATGCCTGTGATGAAGCCATCTATCAGGTGAGATGAATGACAGAAGTGAATGCCTTTCAGCTTCTAGTATCCTCAGGGTACCAAGAGGCGGCAATAAGATGCATAAAAAATCTTGTCCCACTAGTGGTACCAAACAGAAATGCGATCTATTTGCTTGACTGGGCTGAGCGGCCTAAACATTACAGCACCGGGTCAACCAATGACGTTAAAGGAACGGTTCACCCTACAATGACATTTTTGCCATAATTTACTCACCCTCATGCCGTCCTAGGTGTACATGTCTTCCTGTCTTCTGGCAAACACATTTGGAGTAATAATCCAAATCCTGCTGGTTCCTGTCTTTGTAATGCAAGTGGATGGAGTGACCCACTCCAAAAAGCGCATATATCCATCATAAAAGTAATCCACCAGCTCCAGGGTCCCATGTCTAAGGTTAATACATGTCTCATGATGCGAAGCGATACATTTTTTGAGCAAAAAATATGAATATTTTGATCTAATTTAGTCACGTTTGGATGCAAACAAGATTATCACTGTTCTCACTCAAAATGGCCACACATAGACTCAACAAATCTCATCTTTTGAATATCATTGGTTCTTGGATGTGTCATGTGACCACAAGAAACGTTGAGGTACCGACAAGTACGATGCGATGATGTACAAGATATGCGAATTAGCACGTAACATCACCCTGCGCCATAGTGACTGGTAATTACAGATTATGATGGATTTTTCTCCGAGCCTGTCCGTCAAAATGATGGACAATAAGATAGTTTGTCCTTAAGCATATTTAAAATACCACATAAACTTATTAACAACATTAAAAACTTGATTTTCACCACAGGGGGAGGGGCTATCTGTTTGCCATGATGGCAAAAGACAGAAGTCTTTGTTTTTGTGATTCTGTTGGTGCTAATGTAAATTTCAGAAGGACACAAAAGAATACTGTATTAGTATTGTACATAATTGTATATATACATTTTTCAGGTCATTTTTAATTACTTTTTAATGTTACATACCTCATTGAGTCCCTCCCTCCTGAATCTATTCTCTGTTTTCTCTCAGTTGGGTCTTGATATGGAGGAGCTTCAGGACATGGAAGAGGATGCTGGCCTGGGAAATGGAGGCCTGGGTCGATTGGCAGGTGAGTTTTAACTGGTCTGTTAGAATTAATGGCCAGTACCGATACATTAGATCGCCATTTTAATCCATTTTAATTGCTCCTCTGCAGCTTGCTTCCTTGACTCTATGGCAACCTTGGGCCTTGCAGCTTATGGTTATGGGATCCGCTACGAGTTTGGAATCTTTAATCAGAAAATTGTTCAAGGCTGGCAGGTAGGAAACAGTTAAAGTGTCAATATACATCAAACACAATATACAGTATGTCACTAAAATATCTTACATTCTTACATGTGTATTTGTGTATGCGCGAAATGCTGATTTATGTAATAAATGATTGACATAACCTGACAGGTGGAAGAGGCAGATGATTGGCTGCGCTATGGCAACCCGTGGGAAAAGGCTCGCCCTGAATACATGCGTCCTGTGCATTTCTATGGTCGAGTTGAGCATAACCCTGATGGAGTCAAATGGGTCGACACACAGGTATGAGCAAAGAAAACAATGAATCTACTAGTGGTTAAAGCATGGCACTAGCAATGCCAAGGTCATGGGTTCGACCCCAGGGGATTGCACATAGTCAGAAACAAATGTATAATACAATGCAATGTAAGTCGCCTTGGATAAAAGCGTCTGCCAAATGCATAATGTAAAATGTACACTGAAAATAAAAATATATATGTTTCATATTATAAATGACATTATTTATATTTACACAGGAGATATTAATATGCGCCATAGATATGAAGAAAAACAAGCACAAAACAACAATTTTTCTAAATATAACAGATTCACATTAGCATAATGTATTTTTACAGCTACATTTGTAATGTTACCCTGTTGAATCTCTCATTCTTTGACTTGACAGGTTGTTCTTGCCCTCCCTTATGATACACCCGTCCCAGGATACAGAAACAACATTGTTAACACAATGAGGCTCTGGTCTGCCAAAGCTCCGTGTGAATTTCACCTCAAAGACTGTGAGTTCATTCAAAGGTCTTTTTGCCTATTAGTTATCATCAGCTGTACTAAAAAAGTGAACTTAATTTATTTTCCTTTAAAACATTCAAACTATCTCTATGTTAATTATATTTCAACAGAACATTCTGTCATCATTTACTCATCTTTGAGTTGTTCCAAATCTGTATCAATTTCTTTGTTCCGATGAACACAGATAAAGATATTTGAAAGATCGCTTATAATAATTCAATACATTTAAAAAGCGCTTTTCTGGACACTCAAAGCACTTAACATGGAAGGGGGGAATCTTCTCAACCACCACCAATGTGCAGCATCCACCCGGATGATGCCATGGCAGCCATATTGCTCCAGAACGCCCACCAGCTTAGTGGTGGAGAGGAGACAGAGTTACGAAGCCAATTAGTACATATGGGGAGGATTAGGAGGCCATGATGTATAGAGGCAAATGGGCAAATTTGGCCAGGATGCGAGGTGGGATTTTTAATGACCGCAGAGAGTTAGGACCTTCATGCTTTTTGACGGTATAGTGTCCCATCACTATACTGGGGCTTTAGGACCCACACAGACCACCCCCTGCTGGTCTCACTAACACCTCTTCCAGCAGCAACCTAACTTTCCCAGCAGGTCTCCCATCCTTAGCTCCGGTGGGCAACCAGTCTTGGGCTATAGGGTGATATGGCTGCTGGTTAATATAACCAAACAGTTCTTGGACCCTATTGACTACCAGAGTAGGTTAAAATACTTTATATTTAATTCGTTCTGTTGAACACAAAATAAGATATTTTGAAGAATTTAGGACAGCAAGCCATTCTGGGGCACTTTTGATAAACATAGTAATTTTTCCTACTATGGTGTTAGTCAATGAGGTAAAAGAACAGTTTTGGCTACAATCATTCATCCAAAGAAATGTATACAGTTTAAAACACCTAAAGAGTGAGTATTTCACGATTCATTCATTTTTGGGTGAACTATCCCTTCAAGTCTGAGCTAAAAAAGGGTCTTATAAAAGATGATAATAACAGACTTTTTGTCCCCCATAAACAGTTAACGTTGGTGGTTACATTCAGGCTGTACTGGACAAGAACCTGGCTGAGAACATCTCCCGTGTGCTTTACCCTAATGACAATGTGAGTCACATCTCTTCTGCACTAACATTAAACAGAATATTAAACAAAAGCAAATGCATTTATGAAATCATGTTGTGTGTGTGTGTGTGTCAGTTCTTTGAAGGCAAAGAGTTACGTCTTAAGCAGGAATATTTTGTGGTGGCTGCGACTCTTCAGGACACATCATCCGCAGATTCAAAGCCTCAAAGTTTGGCTCGACCGAGGTGGTCCGGATGGATCTGAGCAAACTGCCAGATAAGGTAGGGCAGTGCTGATTCACTCTGAATAATATGGCAGCAACCCATCAGAGCTTGTGTGGCCAATCCCCCCCAAAAAAATTGTATGTAATAGGTATGAATAATTCCTACATGACAAAGCTGTTACAGCCATCTTTTTATTTATCAGGTGGCTATTCAGTTGAATGACACCCATCCTGCAATGGCGATCCCTGAGCTGATGAGAATCCTGATGGATGATGAGAAATTGTCCTGGGAGACGGTGAGTGGAAATTCCTGTCATTCAGCCTTCTAAAACATCAAAAATATTTAAATGGTTAAATGGCTCTGAAACTGTGGCATTATTACAATAGCAGTTAAACAGATGTTCTTTTTTTGTTCAGATGTTCAGATTTTATGCATTGTCTTCTGTTTTTTAAAATATGACATTGTATTGCTCTCTCTGTCTTGTATTCTCTTCTTTATTCTTCCATTTGACAAAATATTTTGTTTTTTCTAAGGCATGGGACATCACTGTGCGTACCTGTGCGTACACAAACCACACTGTCCTTCCAGAAGCTCTGGAGCGCTGGCCCGTCGACCTGTTCCAAAACCTTCTGCCCCGCCACCTGGATATCATCTATGAGATTAACCGGCATCATATGGAGGTCTGGGAACAACCATTCTCTCCATGAGGATTTTTTTTTTGAGGGGTTGGAGGTTAAAGATAATGTAATTCATGTCCTTTCCGAATAGAGAATAATTTATGAGCGAGGTTATGAAAACATCTCCTCTGCTCTGCATGACCCAACCTTCTGTGAATCTTTAAGGGATAGTTCGCCCAAAAATGAAACATTCTCTCGTAATTGACTAAGCATCACAGATGTATGCGACTTACGTATCTAAACACAATTTTTTGAATAAAACGCAATCATGTTATCTTTATATGGGACTCAAAATGGTGAAGCTCCAAAAGCACATACAGCCATCTTAAAAGTAATCCAAATGACTCCAGTGAGATGACTTCTTCGTAGATTTCTTCTGATGCGAAACAATACGTTTGTAAGGGAGATGGTTAAGTTTTTTCTTATTTGGCTAAATGTGTGCCTCCATATTGGAAAAAAGTTTGGTGAACTATTCCTTTACAACTTCCCATGTACTTTGTTTTTCTTACCCTTACTGTACATCTTGTGTCACATCTATCTTAGCGTATCGCTGCACTCTACCCTGGTGATTTTGACCGTTTGAGACGCATGTCTTTGATTGAAGAGGGATGTCCGAAGAAGATCAACATGGCTCATCTCTGCATCGTTGGCTCTCACGCAGTTAATGGAGTGGCTCAAATCCACTCCAACATCATCAAAGATACTGTGTACGTCTCCTCAGATTTCCATACAGTTATATATTTGTGCATATGTCCGTGCCTGTGGAATTGTTATCATAATCCAAACATAGGGTTTATAAAAAGAGACATAATAACAAAAGTTAACATCACAGATATCACCATCTAACACTATCGTAGCCCTAGTGAGGAATCAAAGATCAAGACTAATATGGTGGTGTTTATTTTATAAACAGTTTTAAGGACTTCTATGAGGTGGACCCACACAAGTTCCAGATCAAGACTAATATGGTGGTGTTTATTTTATAAACAGTTTTAAGGACTTCTATGAGGTGGACCCACACAAGTTCCAGAACAAGACTAATGGCATCACACCCCGACGCTGGCTTGTCATGTGTAACCCTGGACTGGCTGAAGTCATCGCTGAGGTAAAGAACATTGAATTAAAGTTGTTACATCTACAGTAATTGGACTTATTACATTATTTAATATGACTCTCTGGAATACTTCATTCTGATTTGTCATGACATTCCGATTCCCACATAAGAAAAATGATAACATACCGCTTAGGCTAGTACTTAGAAATAAATGAAATATTAATATAAACCTATTCATAAAACAAACATATTAGTATGTTTATTAATATTAATAAACATTTCAATACATATGAGATTCACCATGAATAGTAGTTCTTTTGTTTTTTTCTTTAAACGGGTATTCAAATAACCACAACTTAAGTGTTTTTATTTTGTGTTGTGGTGCATTGTTTTTTTGTTTTTGTTAGAGAATCGGTGAGGACTACATCCGTGACCTGAGTCAGCTGAAGAACCTCCTGAAGTTTTTAGATGATGACGCGTTAATTCGAGACATCGCAAAAGTCAAACAGGTGAAATATGAAATGGATATAATCCATGTTTCATTTTATACAAGCGAGCTGAGAATCTCATTTTATATCGCTTGTCCGTTTTCAGGAGAATAAGATGAAATTTGCTGTGCAGCTGGAAGAGCAATATAAAGTGAAGATAAACCCAGACTCAATGTTTGACGTACATGTGAAAAGGATCCATGAATACAAAAGACAACTGTTGAACTGTCTTCACATCATCACTCTCTACAACCGTGAGTAAAAATATCCTTTATTTCTTGTGAACCAAAGATAGGAAAAGGAATTATATCTGCTATAAAAAAAGCTTTTGTTTCCTTGATCAGGCATCAAAAAGGAGCCAAACAAGGCCTGGACTCCAAGGACAATTATGATCGGAGGAAAGGTGAGGTGGATTTACTGACCAATCAGATCACATTGATACTGAACATGACATGGTACAACATTCCAGTAATGCTGCTATAGACTATATTTCTAACAATGACAAGATCACAGAAGACATATTCTGATAACTCTGTCAATCGTACCATAAATTGCTTTTAAATCAAGTGTCTTCCAAATGAATATATGTAAACATGGTTAAATAATGTCTTCAAGGCTGCCCCCGGATATCACACAGCTAAGATGATCATCAAACTGATCACAGCAATTGGAGAAGTGATAAATAATGATAGTGTGGTGGGAGATCGTCTGAAAGTCATCTTCCTTGAAAACTACAAGGTCACGCTGGCTGAGAAAGGTATGAAATGTCATTATCTGTTCCACTTGTCTTTCTGCTCATTCATTCATTCGATTCATTGATTTTTGCTTCTCTCTCTCTCTCTCTCTCTCTCTCTCATCTTTTACAGTCATCCCTGCTGCTGACCTGTCCGAGCAGATCTCCACTGCAGGAACAGAAGCATCTGGAACTGGTAACATGAAGTTCATGCTGAATGGAGCTCTGACCATCGGAACCATGGATGGGGCTAATGTGGAGATGGCAGAAGAGGCAGGAGAAGAGAACCTCTTCATCTTTGGCATGAGAGTGGAGGATGTTGAATCTCTTGATAAGAAAGGGTGAATTATAAATATTGGTCTACTGTTACATTTTTTTGTAATATCTTTTTTATATTCATAGTTAGTTTATCTAATAGTTTTATTTAAGGCGTATTTAAGGTTAAGCAGACAAAAAAAGGACAATTGTAAATTGTCAATGTGTTATACTGGAGTAAAAGGAAATTGGATCAAGTGCAGCTTTACTTTACTAATATTGGCTCGTTTCTAGATATGATGCCATGGAGTATTATAACCGATTTCCAGAGCTGAAGCAAGTAATGGATCAGATCTCTTCAGGATTCTTCAGCCCTGGAGAGCCTGACCAGTTTAAAGACATTGTCAACATGCTGATGCATCATGACAGGTAAGAAAAACTGAAAATTGTTGGCCTTTATCTTTTTGTTTTCATTTCTTACACAATCATAGTTTTAATACTAATCATATTCTTTATCAATTTTGTGTGGTTTCAGGTTCAAGGTGTTTGCTGACTATGAAGACTACATTAAATGTCAGGACAAAGTCAGTGCTCTTTATAAGGTGTGTACAAAAGACCTCATTAAATATACAATTTTCCTTCAAGTGATGACTTATGTTCGGTGGAAACAGCAAATTGGGGCAGGACATATTTAAGTGCTTGTACTTTTTTTTATAAATAACCAAATATCTTTAAGTTTACCTAACAATATTCTCACGTAACAACTTTCATTGGTCAAGGCCTGCCCAAGAGTACATATGACTGACAGGTAAAGCAACTAATCACGTTTCGTTTTGCGCCGCGTCATCATGTTTAGAGGCGTGGAAATGTCCCCGCAGTAACAGACCATTCAAAAGTTAAAGGTCCAGTCAGTGAAATCTAGCGGCAAGGTAGCGAATTGCAACCAACCGCTCACTCCACCCCTGCCCATACCGTTCGAAACACTACGACGGCTGACAGAACATGGCGAATTACATGCAAGGGGAACAATGTTTACAAGAGTTTATGCCGTGAACCTTGCATACTTTTACGAAGTAACCATTTAGTCGATCGTGACATTTTCTTATTGCAACCAATGTAAACACTTTCCGTGTCCGTCTCGCGCACAAACACGTCCGCACAGCTTCTTGAGCATACTAAACCACGGATAAGCGCGGATGGACGAATTTGGGGCGATTCATATTGCACGTCTAAAACCCGGTCGCACCGCTTTCTCTAGTAAAATGACACATCATTTTGGACTATTTTTTAGAGAGGAAAGAATACATTTAGCAATGAATACATTATGCATTTGCTAAGTTTATTTAATGTTTTTAATAGGGCTGTTCTATCAGTTACAGAGCTAATGTAAATATGAAATTATTACTTTACCTGCTCTGTGCTCTAAGGGCTTTACAACAATCTAAGAACTGACTGCTTTTTCTGAAACTTGTCTATGCATTATTTCCAAACAGAACACTAAGGAATGGACCAAGAAGGTCATCCACAACATTGCTGGTTGTGGCAAATTCTCCAGTGACCGCACCATCAGCCAGTATGCCCGTGAGATCTGGGGCATGGAGCCCAGCCTTGAGAAAATCGCAGCACCCGATGACACCCATTAAGTCGTTTTGCAAAAGCAAAAAGTTTATCATTGTAGCTGTTCTCGCATTCAATTTATTTACTGTTGTGAAGATGTATACAAGTAAATGCTATAAGAGGTTAGTCTCTCTTACCATCAGACAGCCAGAATACCTCACACGACTTCTCTCTTTCCCTCCTCCAGCGACGATCCGTCTGCGCATCTAGCTTTGTGGCATGTTTATGTACTGTATATGTCGGTGTAAGAATGCTACTTTTTCTGTGTTGTATTATGAAGAGCTATTATATATTTGTCTTTAAACGTTGTCTGTCAGTTCACACTGTGAGGTCAAAGGCCAGAGCAAAAACTCTTAAATCGATTTTGACACACATTTGAGCATGACTGTTACAGATACAAATTGTGAATTGATTTGAAGTGAAGTGAAGAGATGTTTCTTGAATATTTCTTATCAAAACAATGTTTGAATTGGGTTTTAAGAAAAGCAGACTAATTTATAAAGACTAAATTTAGCTGACAGGCAGTCTATGCATTAAACAAGCAGTCTGCACATTAAGGATTTCAGATTTGGTATAAAAGAATTACAGTTTTACTGTTTCTGTTAAGAACACCTGCTCTGTTTTTCTCTTTTAGGCCTTCTGACCTTTCTAACTACAAAAAGCTGCCTTAAACAAGTACTGTTTAATATTGTGTATGTTTAGGTCTGTTCGTCTCTAGTTTGCTTGTTGATTATGTCATATACATCCACCTGCAGAGCTCTTCCAGTTAGCACTTTAGGAATGATCTGTCACCTCTGCCCTCGTAAAGCGTCGCTCGCAGTCGCGATTTCTTTAAGACTGCAAGGGAAGCTCAGCTTCCCCTATAATTGTCAAAAAATGAATGGTCAAATATATGTACTATTATGTTAACATTTTATTGACTAAAAATGCGTTAAACACGTTCATCTCGAACGAAAACAATTTCGTTCAGAATCAGCTACTTAGGTCGGCTGACTCGATTTCCTTCTCATTCATTCCCGTAGCGTACAGTGCATTACTCTGTTGAAGCCCAGCGTCCATTGACTTCAATGGGGCTGCTTTAAACAGTTTTTTTCAGTGCTTAGAAACAAGACGGTCATTGGATAATGCTGCGATTATGTCCCGCCCACGGACGCTCAGCGTCTCTGGGATGAATGGAGGAGTGGGCTGGCCCGGACTCCGAGCGTCTGCGTGATGATTGGAGGGTCTGTCATCTCTTTTTAATCCACTTTTATGTCCTAAAACGCTCGTTTTTTGGGGTCGACAGCTTATAAAAACGTATTTCTTGTTTTTTTTTTTAGCTTGTTTGCTATACACATTGTCACATATCAGCTTTTAGACATTTTTTTTTTGTTATAAATCATAAATGACAAGGAGGCGGCAGCTTCTCGCAATGCAAAGAGACGGTTGGTGTGGCCGTGGGCGTGGTCTTCAGATTATGACGCGTATCACTCTGTGTCTCCATTTCCAACTCAGTCCCATCGCGGATTTTGCATGTGTAGTCGAAAGACAAACTGCTGCAACCTTCATCGTATATTTCACACAATTTCACACCACATTCATTGTTTCAGTTTAACATAATTCCCACATTTCCTCCCGTTGAGTTAAATATATATATATATTATTAGATCGTTTGTTCATTAATTCATATAGTCTGAACTAGCCAGCTAGCAAACTGCACACGATGGCAGACAGTGCTAATATTGTCGACCTGATTTTGGCAAAGCCATTAGAAAGTCTTCCTTACGAGGAGAAACTTAGAATTAAACAGCAGGGCAGATCAACACCTAAGATTGATTTAGTGCAAAAGATAGGGAAAAGTAACAGGTCTTTTCAGCTCTCCTGGTATGACAAAGTTAGCTGGCTGACTGGAAGTGCTGTGAAAAAGAAAATGTACTGCTGGCCATGTCTCTTGATGAAACCATCTCATGGATGTGTTGTTTGGTCAAAATTGGGGTTTGAAGATCTGTCAAACTTTGACAGGGGATATAAAAGGCATGAAAATAGCAATGAACATGTTCTCATTAGTGGCAACAATTGGAGCTACATCTGCAGGTGTAGAAAGGAGCTTCTCCTGTTTAAAGCGGATCAAGTCCTACACCCGTAACACAATGGGCCAAGGCCGTTTAAGCAGCCTAGCTCTGCTGGCCATTGAGAGGACACTGGTCAAGTCACTGGAAAAGACGCCTAGTTGGTACAACAGGGTTACAGAGCATTTTCTTGAAAAGGAACGTAGGGCAGAATTTACATATAAATAAATGGACAATTTTTATGATTTAGGCCGAAAATGAGCTTCCCCTCTTTAAAAGATCAGCAGCCGCCACTGGTGTACTTATACTACTGTGAGGTTGTGTTTGAGATATTGTGATGGTTGCACTGCTGAGATAACTGATATAGCAGAACTAATATAAACACTGACGTTTGACATTGAAAGTTATTCACTCTGACAGTATGATAGTTCTATATTCTTAGAGAATAGGAAACTGAGATTTAACAAAAATGTAAGTGCAATGCGTAATTTTAAGCAACTTTCTGGTTTCTGGGCCTGTGCAGATTAGAACCTAGCAGGCTACCACCATCCCTTCAGGATAACAATCTGGTGGAGGTCTTTGTTTTATCTGAATGTTTTTCCTGTGTTGTTGATGAGAAGCAACGCACATTAAATAGTCTTGTTGAAACCCAAGAGTGACAAAATAAGAAAATAAACAATGAAAGAACAATTTGCTTCCAGTTGTATAGGCTTTTTTCAAGAATGTTTTCAATTGCTTGTATACTAACACAGACTCTATTGGCCTTAACTCCCCAAAAGATGTTTCTAACATTGGCTAACTGTAAATAGATTCAACTTAAACAATGTAGCTGCCTCAAATGAAATGCAACTAGATATTTTAAGTTGGTTAAACCAATATAAAATGCAAAGCGTCAATTTATCAGTTTGATTTAACTAAAAATGTAAGGCAGTCTTTGAATCGAAGTTTTTCAGTTGAAACATGTGGTATATTTTACAGTGTACTCATTTTGACAGATAATGTTACATAAAAGATGCTCATGCAGACAGTACATGTTAACCATATTTTCTATAAAAATAATAAGCACCACTTAATCAAATTCACTAGGCTCACATCTCATGGTTATTTACTTGATCTCAATGTCAGGCAAAGTAAACTGGGCCACAGGTCAAGGAGCTTATTAAAAAGACAAGGTCCTTGACATTGTTTGACAAAAAGAGAACATGAGCAACAAGTTCAGGAAATATATAAGCCAGTTCACAGTTGGGTCAATTCTTGAATCTTTTTTTGCCCATCAAAACAAACAATCTTGACCGAGGGTCGTAATTCTTGCATTTAAGTTAATTTTGTGTTCTTTCAATATGAGATCATAAACGTGTTGTGAATAAAAAGGAGTTAAAACGATTATGAATCGAAAAAAGCTTTCATGTTTTATAGTTATAAAAAAATATGTAAATAAAAAGGAAATGTCACATCTCAAACTCCCAGGACGTAGGGGGGCGCTATTAACCTCACAAGGGTTTGGGCTCAACTGAACGTTTCTGAAGTGAAGAGAATGTAAGGCTGGGTTCACACCAAACGCGAACCATCGAGTTCCACGCTCCTTACTCGCGGGAAAAGTTATTTTCACGCGTTATTTTCGCGTGAGTGACGCGATCTGACAAATATGTCCAACCTTCGTGGAAGACGAGATTGACGCGCTTTCGCGTTTGGTGTGAACCCGGCATTAAGCTAAAACATAGCCGGACAGATCAGCGTCCCCTCCAGACCACGTCACATGAGACCGTGAGGTCCTGTGCGATGTGATTTAAAACATCAGTAGAGACGTGCGATGGATGTACCGGGTGAACAGTGACGCACGGGTGGACGGAACTTACTGAAAGCCGGTGAACGTTACGTAGGCATTTCCTAAAACCGAGACTTTAAAATCCCGATCACAAGACCCGCGGAGTCTCAAGTCCAGTACCAGTGACCGCTTGGCAAAGCTCCGAAGAGGTATGTGTTCCTATAATGTCCGTTAAGTGATCTTCATAGGCTACGCTACGTCATAGTGCAGAAACTTTCAAAAATCTAGTTTGTTGCGACGTTATGTTGAGTTAAAGTTATGTGGCTCGTGACGACTGAATGGAGACTGTGATGCATCTTACGAAAGAATGTTATCATCATTAAATAAGCGAGTCGTTCTTGCACGTTTGTATGAGTTTGTTTGTAACCTGTCTGACACAGAAGAAGATAAACTTTGTTTCAGTCTGACTCTGATCACATTTGAAGTTGTCTGATACCGCGCAATACTCTGTTGTGTCAACCTGTCAATCAGTCTGACATCACAATACATCCTCATTAAAACAGCGTCTCCCAACACGTATTCAGTGATTTGATGTAGTAGTCTTATGTTTTCTTTGCTCCGACAGGGCATATGATGGACAGCGATGATGAGTTGGTGGATATCTCGGATGCTTCGGTTGACTTCAGTGAAGATGTGCCGCCTCTGGACTTTAGCAACGGTAGGGACCGCATGAGTGACGTTGATATCACCGATCGCACGGGGATGTCTTGTACGCTTATTAATATAAACATGTTTGCGTGCCAGTTTTTTATATAGTAAGTTTGTAGACTCTTAAACATTTGCTCAGTGAAGCGTTTTAGAGGCTTCCTTTATTCCTATCCTTTATTTCGGGTCGTAGTAACGCACACACAGCTCATCCTTGTAGTGCATGTAATGATGATGATCTTGTCCGTGTGGACAGATCAGGTTATCACTCTGTTTTCTGTCTGCGTAGATACAGATGATGTTGTGGTGATGTCACAAACAAGTTGTTATTCCGGGAAGTTCCCCACATTGTATTGCACAACTTGTTCTCTGTTGCTCGCTTCCACATTGCTTTCCTTCAGTAACTGAGAAAAGTCTAGTGTCAACTTTAAAGCGAAGAATAACAAGATCTGCCCAAATGTTCTGTGGTAGCACCATGGTACTGTGATGGTATCAGATGGTTATGCGGCGTCATGTGTTTGTGAATCACTTTAAAAAGCTTTTGATTCGTTGGCTATTTGTGACAAGAATGTTTTTAATGTTCATTGTTTTTCAAGTCTGAGTTTTCATGATTTATTAAGCATTATTTATTTATTTGTGTAATGAAACTTCCCGCCCGGCACATCTCTACCAGACAGCTTTATTCTTCCAGATAATGATGAAACAATTATACAGTTGATCATGTGCCTGTGGCAACATTATCCATTGCATATGTTTCTGTTTGTTTTCAGTGGTGCACAAATACAAAATAAAGAGGGGTTTGCAGATCAATGATATTGATCAAGTGTTCTGGATTGTCTGGTTGATGCAGGGAGATGTAAGGGTCAATTCTATCCAAGGTTAAAAGCATTTTACTGGCGTGTCACTGTACCAGGTAGCTCCTGCAGTCGTAACATCACACGGATAAAATGGTAAATGTTAGCTGAATGTGTGAGATAAATACATGTGAATAGAAAAGGGCATGTCACATGACCGGTTAGTCAGTATGCTGGCTGATTGTATCAGCGCAGGAAACGTCTTGTCATTGTTTGACTTTTCTGACTTCTCTCCCACACATCTAACCTGCAGAGTTTCTGCAGGACAGGCAGTAATATTGAGACACAATGATTATGCCAAATTGATTGGTTATGCCAAAGACACAATAAAAATGATTGACTTTAGCTGTTCCCAGTGTTGTCTTTGAAAGCTGGTGTGTTTGTGTCCTTACGTTCAAATGTTTGTGGCTTTTTTAGAATTCACCTTATTTTATAACAGGGAGCAATGGGTATAGTTGTTGAATGATTGAGGAAACAGAGGGAAAGCTGATTGAATCAATCTTAATGATCACGTTGAACCTTTCCGTGTGGAAACCATTGGCAGTTCTTCATAATGTAGGTGATTTCAGGTTTAGACTTTGTTTGTCTACTGTAACCGTTGGGCCTAATCTCCACCAAACTGTGTTCAGTCAAATATCAGTCTTGAAAATGAGCAATATAACATGTGCTATAGCACTTTACGTATTATTGCCGTAATAAGAAATCGCTTTATTGTTTGTAGTGAGGAATATTCTATTATTTGTTGCTTTGGATAAAAATGTCTGCTAAATGCCTAAATGTAAATGTCATATGAGTTGCTTGGTACCAATGGGCTAGTTTGGCCAATGGGCTAGTTAGTTGCACGAAGCCGCCATATTAGATTTTCGATCAGCGAGTGTGGCCATGGTAACTTCCGGTCGTTTAACACTGAATGTGAAAACAAGGATTTTTGGCCCGCAACCCTTAGCAAAAAGAAGTATACTTGAAGTAAATTTTTTTAAGTATACTTAAGTTCAAATATATTTTTAAGTATACTAATATCAATGGACTAGAAGGATGCTTGAAAGTGTACTATTTGAATACTGCTTGGGACTAAATTGGCCCACATTTTAGTTTATACAAGTATACTTTTAAGTGTACTTTAAGTGTAACAAAAGTAATTAGGGTTTTCATTTGTACTACAACTATACTCCATGTAAATATTTTGGTATACTGATAGTTTACTAGTTCAATACTTTTAGCACATGTTTAGTCTATGAAAGTACACTTTGAAGTTTACTCCCAGTAAACTATTAGGTAAGTAGTTTTTATACTGCAAGTGTACTTGTAGGTTATCTTTAGGTGTACTGGTAGTTTACTAGTTCATTACTTGTAGCACAGTTGTCATTCATAAAATTACACTTTAAAGTTTACTCTCTGCAAACTAGTAAATTATTGAAAGTATTTTTGTAATCTTTCTTTGGGTGAACTTGCAGATATACTGATAGTTAAGTAGATCAATACTTGTAGTACATTTGTAAGTACACTTCAAAGTGTATTCTTAGAAAACTACTAGTTGCTTGTATTTTTATGAACATGCTATTTAGATATTATTTTTGCACTTGAAATACACCTCTAACTGTACATGTACAGGTGACTCAAAATCATTAACATATTAGTGTTTACCTTACTAGGAAACAAATACGTAACAGATTTTGAAGAAAGCTTAACCAACAAAAGAAAATTCAATTTCAAATTCAAATTCAAAGCAAGAGTTCATAATAATCCACAATGGTAATCCACACAAAGCGGGTGAGAATCCAAACAAGAGTCCGCTAGAAGATGACAACTCTGTAATCCCAGTGCTCGACAAAACAAAAACAGAGGACCAGACAGACAAAACAAACGGTGCTATACTCGAGACCTGACAGAAAAACAATATTACAATCACATTACAAATATGAACAAGTGTACATCCCATTTAAAGAATCAGAGGCATATTCTTTTAGTACAAGTAACAGAGAAAAAAGGGTCTTAAATTGAAATATTTATTATAAAGTTATAAGAGACAACAATAAATGGTATGATAAACCATGCAACAAAATATATAGTTCTTTCATATAAAGAAGAATTCACAAAGCAGTGTTTGTGAGTCTTTCAGCATTTGAAATAAAAGTTTGTTCTGATCTTAAGAGTCTGATTGGCCGAGCTGCATTTCTAAAGAGCTGATGTACAGACTAGGAGTGATTTCTTTATAAATACACCTTTAATCCATTGTATGACTTGAATGAAACAAACTGACATAAATTAGTGGTTCTGGTAGATTGGATGTTTTATGCCAGTATGCAACACGATACTTACTATGTATACTTCCACTTGTTTCAATACCCAACTTCTGCAAATGAAAGTGAAAATGTGTCTACATAATCCAGTCTATGGAGTAATACTACAAGCTATTTATAAATCAAACATATACAACAGACCAAATTTACCATACCAATGCAAATCACTAGTTGTGGATTGATGTTTAAATCTTCATATTAGTCTATATTATACCCACAACATTGACTCATCTACAAATAATCAAAACAATTAGCAGTTGCTAGTTTGCTAATCTCAGTTCAACACAGTGGAGAAATTGTATTACAGTCCTATCACGTAATGTTAACGTGAAACTCACTTAACATTACTGTTATGTCGTTGAACAATAAAAATGATGCCCTTCAGCGATAAATATGCTAGAAAAGCACCAACATACCTCATCAGATGGAATCACCTACAGGTTGAACTGTGTAACTGCGCACGAGCAGTGCCAATACACACATATAATTTACACTTGTAAGCACAGATCAATTAATTTTGTTGAGTTTAATCACGTTCTATAATTCAGAGTTAAACTAAGAAAAAGAATATGTGTCGAATCAAAATAAATATTTGAAGCAAGCATTTAAGTTCCACACATTTGTATTTATTTTATTCCAACTCAAATCAGACTTGTTACTGTGTAAACTAAAAAATGTAAGTTATAAGACAGTGTGAAAAGCTAGAAGAAAATATGGAGATTCTGAAGTATGTAAAACTATTGACTAAACTATTGACTAAAATAAACTTTACTTGCTGTGGCAAAACTTGGCCCTTGGTTGCTTAAGTGGTTTTAGGTGGTTGCTATGTGGTTGCTAAGGCATTCTGGGTCATTGCAAAGTTGTTATAAGCTGGTTTCTAGGGTGCTCTAAATTTACATAGCGTGCATGTTTGTATCTCCTCTGCAGCGTTCTTCTTTGTGGAGCAGCAAACAATAGTAATCTGCACCCATTTCTTTGCAGAGTAAACCTAAAAGTTTGTGTTTCATGGGAGTGATTTGACAGTTTTAACTACATCTCTCAGCACTTGATGCAATTCATCATCCATTCGTTTGGCCACAAGAGCCTCACGATGAAGCATGCAATGTGTGGCAACAGCGTCAGGGGCTTTCTCTTTTATCAGAATCAGAAGAGCTTTATTGCCAAGTGTGCTTGCACACACGAGCAATTTTCTTTGGTGTTGGAAGCTTCTAGTACAGACATTCAACACAATGACCATACAAATATAATAAGATTACAGTCTAAAAGATTCTAAAATATGCATATATAAAATAAAAGACTATTGTATAGAAAATGGGGGATAATAACATATAAGAGACATTGTACAGGGTAGTATATAGTAGAATATACATATTAACAGATTGTATGTTCACATGCAAATGGATAATGTTGTAAGTAGAGGTAGTATTACATACATGTAGAAATAAAATGTACCTATAATAAGGCACTATAGTGCACACTATAGGAGTAGTGAAATATTGCTTTAAGGAGCAGTTATCTGTTTTAGGAGGTAGATTGCCTGGGGGAAGAAGCTGCTTCTGTGTCTGGAAGTCCTGGTGTTTGGTGTGCTCTGAAGCGCCGGCCAGTTCAAAAAGTTGTGTGCGGGGTGTGTGGAGTCAATGATGATTTTTCTTGCCCTGTTTTTCACTCTGGAATTGTACAGGTCCTGAAGTGTGTGCAAAGGAGCACCAACAATCTTCTCAGCACTACGAAACTGTCCGTTGTAGTCTACGTAGGTCTGATTTGGTGGCCGAGCCATACCAAAACAGTTCTATCAGCGAGTTCAACTCCACTGCGCTTACCGGTCATAGCGGCAGCACCCTCAGTGCACACTTCAACACACCGAGACCAGTCTACTGAATTGTCTGTCATAAACTGATCGATCATATAAAATATATCCTGTCCTGTGTTAATGTCTTCAAGGGGTTTACAAAACAAAGGTTCCTCGATAAATCTGTCCCATCTGAGGAAACGAATGTAGACCATAAGCATAAGTTGTGCTTGATTTGCTACATCAGAACTTTCATCCAGCTGCAGCGCAACATATTCACTGTCTCGCAGTCGCTCAATTTGCGAAGCAATATCACTGGCCATGTCACCTATGTGTCTGCTCACTGTATTGTCCGACAAAGGCACAGAATCTACCTTTCGTGCTGCGTCCTCTCCCAATAACTCCCTGAGGATATACTTAGTAGATGTACATGTAAAACCAAACATAATGTAATGTTTGTCATATTTTCTAGATTTTTGCTTAGCGTTCACCGTGTCAGACTGACACAAACTCGTCGTTGCAATAGCGGGATTCTTTAAAAATCTTTTCTTTCAAGAAACTTTACAACCGCTTCTATAAAGCACAAATCTGTATGTAGACTTGGTTATTAATATATTTACTTTATAAATACATTTGGTAAAATATACATTATGTCAATTAATTTTGCTCTTGTCACATTTATGTCCATTTCCCTGTTTAGTTTTCTCAGTTTTTACCCTTGGACTATATTTTGCCATGATCCCTTACCTCCACCTTGTTTGTTGCACCCGCACCTGATGATCATTCTCTGGACACTATTTATAGTGGACACATAGTGTTTTGTCTTGTTCTTTGTCTAGTATAAATGTAAATGTTCTTTAACGTGTGTCTGGTTCCTGTTCTGGACAAAACCTGCTTTTGTGGATACCTGTTTTCCCATTTTGTTTTCCCGGACACTTTATTAAAAGTGTGTTTACTGGAACTTTGAGGTGTGCTCTCCTTTTTTTTTGGTGATCAACAAACTATATACAATTGCCAAAGCCTTGAAACTAGAGAAAAAAACCCCTGATATATACAATAAAAGAAAATACAATATAATTTATACCCTTGTTGAGACCCATTTTCATTGTGTACTAATCCTAAGGGAGAACAGGTGGTTTCAAAAGTACAGCAACAACTTTATCCCAAATATCCAGAGTTGAACTTCGTGCTTTATGGATGATAGCCCATGATCTTTCTATAAGAACAATATCTCTAAAGTAATTGTACCATTCTTTTATTGACGGGGGTCCAGGAGAAAACCAAGAATGAATAATCGTTTTTTTGCAGCTGTTAGACCAGCAAAAATAATTCTTTAGAAGCCAAATTAGTACAATTGTTGAATTTTTAAATAAAAATAGAGTAAGCAGTTTAGGGATTGGGAACTCCAAATGTCCTCAAGAAATACTGCTATTTGAGAACAAAGATTAGAGACATCTGGGCAATCCCTGAAAATATGTAAATACGTGCCAACCGTATCAAGTTACATTTTGTACAGTTCGGGGTGTCTACAAGCTTCATTTTAAAACGTCTGTATGGGGAAAGATAAAACTTCTGAACAAACTTAAAGTGAATCAACTGGTGTGCAGGATTCTTTGATGAGAAGAACACCCAAACGGTCTCCCAGTCCAATTCCATGTCCTCTCCTTAAGGTCACGATTCCATGATTCAATCACTCCCAGAGCTGATTTGAAATCACGTTTTGAAATCAATTGCGCATACATTCTGGATACCAGTCCAGTGCATGAAGATCCTGAATGAATCCACAAGCTCAACGGGTAAGGCACCAAGAGGAGAATCCCAGGGAACTCTGTGAGCTTTAATCGGTGATCTCAGTTGTAGGTATAGAAACCAAGAAAATCCAGGAAGAGAGTAGCTTGCTCTAAGGTCCTGAAATGATTTTAAGCTATTTTCTCCATACAGATCCTGCAAAGTGTAAACTCCCCTAGAGGCCCAGCTTTCGCTTTGCTTTCTGCAAAAGATTGTAACTATGCCATATGGGGGAGTGATCGCAAAGTTAATACTTAAAATATAAAGTATATATAATATTTAAAGTCAGATAGCGCCAGGCCACCAGATAATTTCATCCACTGAAGAGTATTCAGACGGATACGTGGCTTTTTACCATCCCAAATAAAATTAGTTATCCGAGATTGCAACTCCTTAAATTAACAGGTGGGGGGATCATAGAAAAAAGAAAATTCAACCTGCCAAGAACATTCATCTTTATTATTGAAATTCTGCCCTGGATGCTCTCCTGTTTTTGACACGAAGTGTGACACCTCTTGGGTTGTTCTAGCAAGGTTTCTGCGGACCCCCTAGCTCCCTCTTGGGTTTTGCCAGTTTGAAAACCCCTGCTCTAAATGATTGCTAGGGCATGGCTTGATAGCATCACTGCCATATGCACGATCACTAATAAAAGTCATAGCACACCTCTCCTCAATAAGCCGCTTAATTTTATACCTCATTTATGGGTCTACGACAAACAGTGCGGTGCGAGACAAGTTATGCACCAAAGTTTTGTCCAGAAAAAAACTGAATAATAAGGAGAGCACTACTAACTTTGAGAAAAATGTATTTAATAGGCTACGCAAGTTTAGGCTAAATATACTTAAACTTTTCACTCAGTAAAATCAAGTATACTTAAGAGTACATTTAAGTATATTTCTGGGAAGTATATAAAGTGAATTTCTAAGAAGTAGACTGAATGTATACTTTTCTATTTTAAGTTTAAAAGAAGTATACTTATAGCACACTTGAATAAACTTCTTTTTGATAAGGGTAGTGTCTAATAATATAACTATTTATATTTTATGATAGTTGTATAATAATTGTATTAAATAAACAATTTGTGAAATGTTCATTTTATTAAATAAACAATTTGTTGACTGGGTCCTGTAGTTCAGTCGTATTTAAACAAGCGTTATGGTACATTGACATCTAGCGGTTGAGCTTGGTATCAGGTATATTCATAATATTGGAGAGACAAGTTTAGCCAAGTAAGTAGGTTGACTCCAATGCAACAGTTATTTCACAGCATAGGCGGTTCATGGAACCTCTCAATAGTTCACGGATGTTACTAGTAACGCATGGAGCTGCTGCTAAACAGACCAATTGAGGTCAACTTTGTATACTTTTATAGTCTGTTGTGGAGGGGAGGGCTAAAAATGTCTGGCCAATAGACAGTGAGTATAGTCCTACCCCTTTTTTGTTGCTTACGTCATGTTGTGAAGATTTGTTGTTTGGAGGGGGAAGGGAGCTTAATGTTTTTGATTAAATATTGTGAGTGCAAATGAATAATAAAAATAAAGGTGACTAGAAACTAAACATAAAAGAAACTGTTCGTCATCTATTTTTAGTTGTCCCAAGTGCATTAGTATAAAGGGAGAGGGAACAGTGAGAAGGCTCATGTTAGGTATCAGGTTTGTGTTCAAGTAAATGCATTTGTTAACGTTTGCCACTGTTAGTACACGCAGGCATCTATAGATGTATACGCTCTCAGTTCAATCTTTACAATAAACACTTGGTTTCTCTGTCTGGTAGGTGTAGATGTCAGGCCACTTAACTGGAGGTAATCATGTCAGTTCGTCTCTGGATCCATTGAGCGCGTACAGGTCGGCCAGATGCCTTGCATTTAGGTCAACTTAAAAAAAAACAATTGAAGTCTTTAACAAGTTTAACAAGATTTTTTTCGAGTCATTCTCAAAAAGCAAGCAAACAAAACGTGCTCCCTAGCATTAGTAATGTGGTCAGAGGGATCTTTCTGCCTCCTGCTAAGCTCCACCCACAAAAGCGTGTCACAATGTTTACTAACAGGAAATGCGTCTATACAGACTTGCACAGACATACAAAGCATTAATTTAATAGGCCTGCTGGTTGATTTATAAACACCACCACACTTTGAGTATCTTTCCTCCTCTGAATCCAAAGATCAGTTCAGACTCAAATAGCTGTTTATGGGTTCAAGTCTTAAGGCCTTATAGTCCATCGGCTATTTTAAGTACTAAACTATCCAGTATGTTCATTATGACTTGTTGACTTTCCTTCAGAACTTACTGTTAAGAAAATTGACATGTTTACAGTACACCTCAAATTCCTTTTTTTTGTCTCTTTAAAGACAACAGCAAACATTGCCTTTCATTGCAAATAATAACTTCAGATGCTTCAAAACTCTTCACACAAATATGAAAGTTCTGTCTAAATTTACTCACTTTAATGTTGTTCCCAACCTGTATGACTTTCTTTGTTCCATGTGACATGAAGCAACTTTTGAAACAATGTAAGGGGACAATATAAGTTAACAAAGAATTTAAGGGTAAAATATTGTTTTAGTTTCATTTCTGTTTATTTTTCCTGTAAAATTATTGCTCCACTCCTAATTACCACCTCTCTCTCTCTAAAGTATTACAAAATACATATGCATATTTTATTTATACAACTGTTTATACTGTAAATGCACAAATCTGTACATAAATGCTATTTTATACAACATTATTAGTAGTAGTAGTATAACCTCTAGTTTTACTTATTTATACTTACTAATTGTTCTTCCAGTTTTTCATGTCACGTATATATGTAGGTACCAAGTGCTAAACAAAACCCCACAACAAATTCCTTGTGTATTTGCACACGCTTGGCCAATAAAGCGAATTCAGATTCAGATTTTTGCATGGATTGTGATAGCACAAACCAGTCTTGAATTAGCATAAAAAAGATTTTAAGCTTGTTTTTTATGTTTTTTAGAAGCCGTTTTTATGTCAACAATATCAACATGCCCGTTTGTAGCATAGCACCCTGTATTGTGAGTGGCCTTGTTTTATGTTGAACCTGAATCTTTCTACCTGTGTTCATTTTTAAACCATTTCGAAGGACTGGTGTTTCTGCCTCTACATCTGTTAAACCAGCTGTACTTGTTTGATGAGAAGCATTTGACAGGGCTCAAAGTCACGTGTATTCATTTGTGTCATTTGATCTGACATAAAATTTGCATAGTGCCGTTAGTTAATATGGTAGCGTGGCTTTAACAAAGGTTTTTCATATTATTGTTTGATAAGGAAAACCATGTACAGTATGCATTTCATAAATTCCTGTATTATTATATTTACTTTAAATTACTGGACTACTTTGGTTACTTACTACTAAACTGTTAACTTTTTGCATGGAGTACAGGGCTTCTGCTATATGTGCTCCCACAATTTGTCCCCTTTGGAATCTGACAAATCATCCATTTCACCATTTCTTGTACTTGCCACTGAGAAACAAAACCTTGTTTTAACCCAAGAACATGCTCACAGCTCTGAATATCAATGAAACAGGGAATTGGATATTTTCTGTATTGTATATCCAGCCGCAGTGTGAATTTTTCATGATCAAAAGTAATTTTATTTGCATTCTCCTCCCACAATCGAAAAAATGACGTAGACATGCAATGCTGCAAAATAGGTTAAGCGAGTGACCAGTGAGTTTTTCTGTTGTCTTTGCAGGCCGCTGTAAAGTGGAGTGGCTACAGAACAGTAGTCCTAAACTGATGGATCTGCTGGATGAGAATGTTCCTGGAATTGGTACCTATGAGGACTTCAACACCATCGACTGGGTAAGAGAGAAGTCCAAAGACAGAGACCGGCACAGAGAGGTGAGCGAAGAATTCATGCACATGTGCAGCCATGTTCTTTGGATCTCACTACATCTTACCACTCCAACATTTTGATGTTCCTTCAGATTACCAACAAGAGCAAACAGTCCACACTAGCCCTGCTGCTCAGCGTCAGTGATGCTTTCTCCGGTTGGCTTTTAATGCTCCTCATTGGACTCATGTCAGGTCTGCCCACGTCATGCCCACTTCCTGTTTACTTCCTACTTACATTTCTCACTTTTTCAATTGCAGTTTTTCTGATGAACAACATTATCAATTAAATCATGACTATACCTTGGATTTTGCAAGACATAAACAACACTGGTTCAGAATCACTTCCTGTTTCAGCTTTTTTTTTAAGTCGTTAAAATGTTTCATTAACATTTTGATTTAGTTCTTAATGTTCTGTTGGTTGTATATTTTTATACTGTGTGGGTAGTGTTAGAAAATGAAACAGGAAGTGCTTCTGGAACAGTGCTGTTTGCCTTTCAAGTGATTTGACCTGAACTAAATTAGTCTATAGTAGTGGTGTTATATCATAAAAATATAAAAAAAATAAAAATAATAATTAGTGAACACTGCGGTAAGGTATTTAAACAAACATAAACAAATTTAAGGTATTAGAATAAAGTATTAAATGCTATTATGTTTTTTAACAATCGTACTTAAATGCTTGCATTAAAGAAGGGACCACAGCCATCTTTATCTTAGAAAAAGAAAAATTGCTCACTTGACTTTAGCAGTAAGAAACCACCAGTAACTAAATTTAGCTGCCACAAAGCAATGTGCAAAAAACTTCTCAGAACACTTAGGACCACATAGGACCGGCCTGACAACCACCACAGCATTGTTTAGCACAGGCCAGCACTACTCACACTTCTTCAGAAAATGTAAAAATTTCGTTTTATTATGAGAAGTTCGATCACTGTGCATCACCGTGTGACTTGAAGGTGTTCTGTGTCCCATATCTCCCCCCTCCAGGGGCCTTGGCTGGAGGTATAGACATTGCTGCCCATTGGATGACAGACCTGAAGGAAGGCGTGTGCCTTAATGGGTTCTGGTTTAATCATGAACACTGTTGCTGGACATCCAATGAAACCACTTTTCAGGAAAGAGACAAGTGCCCTCAGTGGAGAAGCTGGGCAGAGCTCATGGTTGGAGTCAATGAGGTGAGTTTTATGTTCCATCCGCATGGATGCACTGTATGGTACATACGGACCCTGGAGGACAATTTGACATGTGAAGTGAATCATTCCACATCCTCATCTTGTGGTTTGTTGCTTTAGAGTGTACTCTCACTAGGCAATCTGAACTGTGCCCGAGCACGTTTGACCCCCACAGCCCGGTTCATTTGACTAGTGTGATCGCTCCGTTTCGCACAGGACATGGTCCGTTTAGCGGTCCCTGGCACGCTTGGAGGAGGTGTGCCAGAGCACGGTGAGGTCGGGCTCGGTACACATGCAGTGCGAGCGCAGAACTGAAAGCATGACGTAAATTATGCGGCTGTTTCAATTCCTCCCTGAGATTCAACTGTCACCCTAAAAAACTCGGAGGAAAAAAAGGAGGTTAATGATCATTCATCATCAAGTTGATGGATGATATGCTGATGTATTTGTTGTGCTGTCTTTTTGGTCTGATTATGGTAATAATTATCCCAAATTCAGCCGAATTCAAGCTTTACAGTCATTTCCAGGATTTTCAAATACATGTTATGAGTAAGGGTTCTGAGAAGCCTAAATGAAATGGAATTCAGCTGCCTCACTTCCTGTGGATTACAGCCATGTGTGCTTGTGTAACCTTTTCATACTACAGCAGGACTATCGCCACCTTCTGGTTTGACAAAGAAGCTGCTGTACCGATTTGAAGAAATGGTACCGCACGGGAAATGATAAGCATAATCATTCTTTTATAATATTATGCTTATCATTTCGATTTGTAAAAGTACTTCGAGTAAATGTGTAAATTCAAGGATCATAATTAGATTATATGATAATTTCAATGTGTGAATTTAACAATGATGGTCTTGGGTCAATTATTTTTTTAAAGAAATGAAATATCATAATGTTCCAAATTCTTGCATATGTTTCCATTTCCATAAAACTTCTATGTTTGAAGGCAAACAAATAATTGGGTGACAGTTTCTGCATATGTCTTGTTAATCTTGAGTACTTGCAGAATATCTCACCCTTCAAAAATCTGTAGAGTCTTTAGTTTGGTCATATTTATAAAAGACAGATACAGCTGTTCGATTATTTACGAAAACATATGACACTTGCAGATGGGTGGGGACTAAAGCACGCCATCTATCAGTTTCAAACCATCTCCAAATCCAGAATTATATCCACCATTATATAACGTTCCTCACCGAAACGCAGTGAACAGACAAACACAGCTGAACTTCGCGAACGCTGTGCTCTCTCTCTCTTGCTCCAGCTAGTTGACGTGTGCGCATGCCCCTTCTCCCACTCTCCCTGGTTGACGCGGCGTGCTTTTCTGGGAGAATTGTCCAATAAGGGACTAAGAAAAGTTGTTACGAAACAGATTTTCATGTTCGATAAAATCTTTTCCGAAACATACATGAACGCTGGGGGAGTGTATCGAGCACAGGAATACTACGTCATACGTTCAACATGTTTTTTGACGAGTTGACCATATTAAGCACGAGAATGCAGCACGTTTAACATTGTGAAGAAGTCAGAATGCATGAAACACCATTGCACATCCCGTTTAAAGGTATAGTTCACCCAAAAAAGAAAATTCTGTCATTATTTACTCACCCTTTTGTCACTTCAAACCTGGATGAATTTCTTCTGCAGAACACAAAAGATATTTAAAAAAAAAATGTTAACTGGACCCCATTCACTTGCATTGGTTTTGTGTCCTGTCCATACAATAGAAGTGAATGGGGGCCGGTGCTGTTCGGTTACCAACTTTCTTCAAAATATATATTTTGTGTTCTGCGGAAGAAAGAAAGTCATAAAGGTTTGAAATGACAAGAAGGTGAATAAATGATGACTAATTTGTCATTTTTTGGTGAAAGATAACTTTAAAGTTGTTTCTGTATTTATTGTGCAATGGTATTGTCTGTCAATTTTAATCTTCAGCAATACTTAGGATCTGTTTGTACCTCCTAAATACAGCTTTACTACCAGTGATGAAGAAAACATTCACTTTTTTGTGATATGTACATTTATAATAAAGCAGTATTGGCAGTGCTTATATTTTGTATTGTATTACCTATAGACGGTTTCATCGGACGCACGCACCTGGCCTGAAGTTAACTTGCAGTCTGTGTTTGCTTAAAATAAAAATATATTTAATTTATATTGATATTCTATTGTATAATAATTGCATTATATTTAAACTACAGTTATTCATTCTTTGTAGAGGACTTCCGGAGGTTAAGTTTGGGCCACATAACGTTTGTTTATGTTGTTGCCGCTGAAACCGTCTATTGTAAAAGCGGTTCCATTATAACTACCATAATTATTTTTAACACCCTGGGTAAAAGATGTAATATTTTGATCTTTTTAATGTTTTAATCCCAATATGACAGTAAAAAGGGCTTGTGTTTGAATAAGTCCTGTAGGGGGTGACAGTGTATAAGGCCTTTACCCATTCGCTTTATTCTGTGTGTGTCCTGCAGGGGGCCAGTGCATATGTGGTGAATTATCTCTGATGTATGTGTGCTGGGCTCTTCTCTTTGCTTTCCTGGCGGTGAGTCTTGTCAGAGCGTTTGCCCCGTATGCCTGTGGTTCAGGAATACCAGAGGTGAGACACAAACACTCTTACACCTTTATCATTTGCTTTGTTTGGATTTTCCCAACATGCAGCCATAGTTTCTTTTCTTTACAGATTGTTTTCTGTTTATGAAGTTTCGAATGTTATCAATAAACTTTGATAATAGATCAAAGAAAAATAGATTGAATTACTTTATTGAGTTAACTGTGAATTAAAATCCTTTATGGTCCACTGACATTATAGTCATGTAGTTGCAGTATAACAATTTAAAAGGTTTACAGAAAACACAATGTACTGGCAGTACACTGTGTACAAAATACACAGCTAAACACATGTATTATGACATTATATACAATAAAAACATTATACAAAATACACAAGCAAAAATCGAATCACATTTGTTTGTCACAACAAAGCTTTTCAAAGTTATCTTAAAACTGTTTGTGAAACAGAAAAGATGTTTTAAAGCTTCATGAAATATTGCTTTGATTTAGTTTATCGGTTTAATATTTCATTTTTTGGTTTATTTAAGTTAAAATAAAATCTTTTTAGAACATCTATGTAATGCCTAAAACTTCTTAGTTTCTAGGGGTGTTGTTCTAAGCATCATTGGGGCGTCTTTCCTCATTTTGACTTATACTTTCTCCGTACTGTAAATTAAATATGACATGAGGCTGATGCAAGAGTCCTTTTAATAGTTTCCTGTGGGGTGTCAGTGACATAAAACAGTGACATGGTGCAATACAGTGTGTAGTACTGAAATGAACATTCATATACTATGGGTAGTCAGAATCCACTGTAGTCTAATAAAGAGTCTGTAGACAGATTCAGTGCTGTGTTCAAGGTTTGTAAAGATCTTAAGTTGCACGAGGACGTGTGGCCGGGCTGTCTTAAAATGACTCAACATCCCGCCCGAAGCTCTTTACTGTGTAAATCTCTCCCTCTCTCTGGTCTCAATCTAACGGAACACACACAGACAGAAACAGACAACTTCTGTTGTTGATAGGAAGCTGGAAGTTCAAAAGAGTAAAAGCAGACACGGAGAGATGTTATTCTCTGCTGTGCTTTTAAAGGTGAAGTTTATTGTGTTATGCCACTAGCATCAAATTGTACACCATTATTTGAACTGAATAAGGGTGCTTTTCTAACACACCAAAGCCCACAGGCTATGCATCACTGTTATTCTTTTTCTGCGTGTATTCTCAAGAGAACACTTGAACTTATTTTATAGCTTCTCTGGGCAATAGAACATGTGTTTCAACAGTAGTTCTGAGTCGTGCTTGCTTATCAAACTCTTTAAGTATTGAAATTCTGTTACTGCATTGTGTTCTACAGTACATCTATGATAACTCAAATCTACTTTTATTACAAAAATCACCACCTAGCAACAGTCCAGCAAACATCCAAAACACAATAGCAGCTGTGAGCCAGACATTAGTAGACATTGTAACAGTCTTCTGAGTGAAGCGAGAACAGACAGACAGTTGGAAAGATGCATATCAGTGCATTACACTTTCCATCACTTTTACAGTTTTATTTCATGTTTTCAGTTGTTTAAAATGTTTTCAGATGTTCATCCACAATGCCTTCTGCACTCGCAACTTGGCAGGGACGACAATGTAGGTCACAAGTCAGTTTGGAAAACCAGTGTCGTATTGATATTGCTAGATTATTACAGCGTGGGTGAGGTGCCAGGTCAGATTTATGGCTGGTTTTAATGGGTGTTCTAAAAATGATCTATTTCCTCCAAGACATGCCAAGAATGTCTGCTTCAATGAAAAAAAACGGTTCCACGAGTCTATTTCAGGGAAATGTCCAGTTTTGGACCAATTTCTCGGATTCTTTAAAAATATCTCTCTATTTTCTTGCAGATCAAGACCATCCTGAGTGGTTTCATAATTCGAGGGTACCTGGGAAAGTGGACTCTGATCATAAAGACCATCACACTGGTGCTGGCCGTCTCTTCTGGCCTCAGTCTGGGAAAAGAGGGCCCGCTGGTCCATGTGGCCTGCTGCTGCGCAAATATCCTCTGCCATTTCTTCACCAAATACCGTCAAAACGAGGCCAAGAGACGAGAGGTGAGAGGAACTGGGAATGAGATAAGGAGAGGAGGAATGGAGGGATGTATAGATAAGGAAAATGGAGTGTGGGATAGAGTGAAGGAAAGATTATAGGGGATGCAGAGGGTATTTTGTGTCTTGGATCCAAACCTGTAATGTAATACATTGATATAAGCCTCTTGGCTTGGACTCTGTTAGTTGAAGTGCTGAAAGTACCAGTTGCCAATTTGGTCGGGCCAGAGTAATTGCGGACAGAATTTTTCTAGGCTGTTCGCCTGACTCAACATGTCTGTATTATTTATTGTGTTCATGAATCAGGGAGGATGGACATACTTTTTATTATGCAATTTAAATGACAATGACATGGATTATAAATGAGGTAAATATGTTTTGCAGGTTTTGTCTGCAGCGTCTGCAGTGGGTGTGTCAGTTGCATTTGGTGCTCCTATTGGAGGGGTGCTGTTCAGTCTGGAGGAGGTAAACACTTTTCATTGCATTTTCTAGCTCTTTTTTTATAAATTCCAATAGATTTTTATAAACAATAAAAGGTGGGTCACCACCTAGTCTGATTGTTTCCATAGCATTTTATGATTTTTATTTAATGCGTTAGAAGGGTTATTAAGAAATGTGTCCATGAACTTGAAATGCCAAGGTTTTGAAGTATATTAATGTGCCAAAAAGGGCAATTTCTCTCTCTTTTTATATCCCATAAAAAGCACAGACATAAGTTGTCATTATTCAAATGGAAATAGCAAGTGAATGATGAATCAGTGCCAAAAGAAGGCATGTGTAATACTGGGATGGTTTTGTTTGCATAAAACAAATAGGCTACTAAACAAAATACAACCATTTCTTTCAGCATCTCAAGCCACATTTTTACATAGTTAAAGTAAAGTTCATCCATAAATGAAAATGACATCAATAAGAATGTTGACAGCTGAACAACGGAGGTACCCATTCGCTTTTATTGTACGGACACAAAACCAATGTAAGTCAATGAGTATTGCCGTTGTTCTGTTAACAACATTCTTCAAGATATCGTCTTTTGTGTTCTGCAGAAGAAAGAAAGTCATACAGGTTTGAATTGACAAGAGAGTAGCTCAGTGGTTAGAGCATTGTGTTAACAACGCCAAGGTCATGGGTTCGATCCCAGGGAATTGCACATAGTCAGAAACAAAATGAATAAATAGTACACTGCAATTTAAGTCGCTTTGGATAAAAGCATCTTGTCAAATGCGTAAATGTAAGCGATGTAAACTGTGACAGAATTTTCATTTTCACTATTCTTTAATTTAATAAAAAGTAGTTGGTAGTCACTAGATCAACGTTTTTACTTTATTTTTGCATTAAACATGTTAAATTCTCTGTCAAAATCATGTCTTTTTCTTTTTTTTCTTTCTAAAATCTTGTTAATGCTTTCATGCTGCATCAATAATGCTTATGTAACATATTTTTATTCTTTCTTTCAGGTCAGCTACTACTTCCCTCTGAAGACTCTCTGGCGTTCGTTCTTCGCCGCTCTAGTTGCTGCGTTCACGCTTCGCTCCATCAATCCCTTCGGCAACAGTCGCTTGGTCCTCTTCTACGTAGAGTTCCACACTCCCTGGCATCTTTTAGAGCTCTTACCTTTCATTCTTCTGGGCATCTTCGGCGGTCTCTGGGGGGCTTTCTTCATTCGAGCTAACATTGCCTGGTGTCATAAGCGGAAGACCACTCGGCTTGGCCACTACCCTGTGCTGGAGGTTCTGGTGGTGACGCTGGTCACAGCGCTGCTAGCGTTTCCAAACGAGTACACGCGGATGAGCAGCAGTGAACTCATCTCTGAACTCTTCAATGACTGTGGTCTGCTGGACTCCTCTAAGCTTTGCGACTACACCGGCAAAAGCGGAAACGTACTGGGAAACGTTACCGCTGTCAATGGCTCTAATGGCTTGGCAGACCGACCTGCGGGACCAGGGCTCTACACGGCCATGTGGCAGCTAGCGCTTGCTCTGCTCTTCAAGATGTTTATCACTGTGGTTACATTTGGCATGAAGGTAATGAATCTGCTGTAGATGTACGAAGTAGAGGAGATATACTGTAAATAAACATGCTTATGACTGTAAATTAACTTTTCTGGATGTCTCGTATGGGTTGGATTTCTAGGAAATGCATGTGCTCATAAAATGTATAGCTTGAAAATCTTTTCAGTTTAAAGCCGACTGCAGAGATGTCCATTAAAGGCTAATGTTCATGTACCCTGTGTCATGCTTGCTTACTTTCCTTTTGTTCCCCGCTCTCACTCCAGGTGCCATCCGGACTGTTCATACCCAGTATGGCAGTGGGTGCCATAGCTGGAAGACTTCTTGGTGTGGTCATGGAGCAGCTGGCCATCTACCACCACGACTGGCCGGTTTTCAGAGGCTGGTGCTCTCCCGGAGCAGACTGCATCACGCCAGGCCTGTACGCCATGGTGGGCGCGGCAGCCTGTCTGGGTAAGAGGTTATTCAGCCGCATTCTGTGTGTAATTGACTGATTCATTTTCCAGTTGGTTTATTTTTCAGCTCTCAATTGAACCAAATTGCCTTGTGCCGTCTTCCATGCAGAAGCATTTAGAGGGAATTTCCTGGAGCGTTGATTGACCTTTCTGTGTGTTTGGCTGTATCACACTTTTAATGAGTTGTTTTCTTTATACATCCTAATTATGTGATGGTTGGTAAGGAAAGTCACACTATCGCTCATAGGAAACACCAATGACAGTAATGAACGTTGGCGAGTGACTCATGCTGTAGTTTTCCCCTGGTCAGACCTGCATAAATAAAAACTGCAGTAAAACACGCAAAACAAATGTCTTTTAGTAAAAGAAAAGCAGAGCCATATACAGCCACAGAAAATATGAAAGGGATAGTTCATACAAAATTTAAATATCATAATGTTCTCACCCTCGAGTTGTTGCATACCTTGATACATTTTGTTCTTCTTACGAACAAAAAAAAAACATTTGGAAGAACGTTTTTGACGAAATGGTTCTAGGGCACTATTGACTACCAACCAAAGAAAATAACTTGAAAATTGAAACGATACGGACTGTTCAAAATAACAAAACAGATGCAGTGTTTGCATATCTTGAGCACTGCAAAAAAAAGAAAAAAGAAAAACAAGCTCATATTCATGTTTAAACAACACAACTAATGTTTTACATGTACTTTAGGATCAGTTCAAAATTGAATATATGATGAAATAAGTGATTCCTGTGGTTTGTTTCTGGACTGAAATGGCTACAATAGATTCAGAAATGCTATATTTGAATAAATATACAAGTATTAAATATGTATTTTATACACTTTACGTTAGAAGCTATAATTCTGCTGCACTGTAAATCCGACAAACAGGAAACAGGTTTTTTCTCATTTCCCGCTCCAGGTGGTGTGACCCGGATGACCGTCTCTCTGGTGGTCATCATGTTCGAGCTGACGGGCGGTTTAGAATACATCGTGCCCCTCATGGCTGCCACCATGACCAGCAAATGGGTTTCGGATGCTCTGGGTCGTGAGGGCATCTACGAAGCTCACATCCGTCTCAATGGTTATCCCTTCCTGGAGTCAAAAGAGGAATTCCACCACAAGACTCTCGCCGGAGATGTGATGAGGCCACGGCGGATCGACCCGCCTCTCTCTGCGTTAAGAGAAAGTGGAATGACGGTGGAAGATGTGGAGAGGCTGATCTCAGACACCACCTACAGTGGCTTTCCTGTGGTGATCACGCAGGAGTCGCAGAGACTGGTGGGCTTTGTATTGAGGAAGGATCTGGTTATATCTTTAGGTATGTATTTGCATGCCCGGCTAAAACAAATCATCAACTAAAGTTGTGTAGTTGTGATATTTTCAAAGAATTCTCACAGGATATCTTGGTAACTTGCTACTAAATGTCTCAAGCTAAACTCTTGAAAATCTATCAAAGATTTCATACCGCATCTTGTAAACGTTGTCCGCCTGGCGCCTTTTAAATGCAACTTTGTTGTCTGGCTCGCTGATATAAACTTCCAGAATGTTTTAAAGTAGCCAGCCAATCAGATTGGAACCGTTAGTTCAGTCTGTTCTTGTCATATAAGTGTTTCATTTCCCTCAGACTAGGACTAAGGTTTAAGAAATGTACAGCATTCTTTTATTGTTCTACTTTTAAGAGTCTTCATTTTCTTTCTTCACTTAATTTTCTCATCAGAAAATGCTCGGCGATATCAAAACGGTGTTGTCAGTGTGTCTGCAGTACTGTTCACTGAATGTGATCCGGCCTCATTGCCAAACGCTCTCCCTGCAGTAAAACTGCGCAGCATTCTAGACCTCAGCCCCTTCACTGTAACTGTGCACACGCCCATGGAAATCGTGGTGGACATCTTCCGCAAGCTCGGCCTGCGGCAGTGTCTGGTCACACATAATGGGTGAGTGTGTGGATCTGTGTGTGGTCTGTACAAAGCTGTGGATACGTGAGATATGTGAGCAGCAGCAGATTTTGCTTTCTCTGCACCCATCAGAGGCAGGAGGCTGCAATTTATATGGTGACATCCAGATTCAAATAAATGTAGATTTATATTTTACTGCATTTTTTTGTACATGCCATTTATGAGACCAGTCTATTTGTGGCATAATTAGGACCCTTTATGATCTCCCAATTTCATTTTTATGTGATTGAGCGTTTGAAAGGTCACATTAAAAAAAAAATGAAATTAATAAAAAGCACTGATATGTATCATAATACTATACAATTGAATACCAGTCTATTAAAAGTTTACATTTAAATTTAGATATCTTTGCTGTCCTTTCCAAATCCTCTGATGTCCAAATTTGCTGTTTTTCAGGAAATGACAAAAACTGTAAATGGCCAAAACAAAAAATATAAACAAAAAAATCATTTGTTGTCAAAGTTGACAAGCACTTGATAATGCTTTTTATTGGTTTGATATTTTGAAAAAAAATGAAGGGTGAATAATAATAATGATTATTATTAGTGAATAACAAAACAAACGAAATATGGAGATACAGAAAAGGTTTTAGAAGGACAGCAGCGATATGTTTCTTTCTATGTATATAGGCTCACGCTTACATAATCACATTACACAAACAGGAACATTTTATTTGCAAGTTAGTAAAACCCGGCAAATTCGGCATTGGCAAAAAAAAAAAAAAAATCTTAAATGTGCATAATTCTGTTACATTCCATGCAATACATTAAATTCTGTTTTTATGCCTGGATTTCGTGATTCTGTCTGCGTTTTCAGCATCGTGAGAATCATAGTGCCTTGCATATTATACCTCTGACAACATCCCTAAACCCTAAACGGCCCTTAAAAGAAAACAAACTGTGATCACTCTGTCAGCCATGATCACTGGAGCATTTATTGTTTCAAAACCAGCTTCATATTGTTCTTCATTGTTTCAAAGCATCTTCACGAATAAGTACAATATAAGAAGTGCTATACAAATATAACCAACTTGATTGTGTGTAGAATTAATTTAATGAAACAGCTTTATAATGGGGATATGTTTCTGTCTTCTGAAAGTCCGTACTGGTTTTCTGTTCTTTTGTTTTCACAAAGGTCCTTGTTACAAGAGCCCTTCCTGCCATATTT
Source organism: Triplophysa siluroides (assembly GCA_006030095.1). Taxonomy (NCBI): domain Eukaryota; kingdom Metazoa; phylum Chordata; class Actinopteri; order Cypriniformes; family Nemacheilidae; genus Triplophysa; species Triplophysa siluroides. The sequence continues at coordinate 1,091,806 of VCII01000033.1, read as the reverse complement.
GTAAAAACAGCCGAAGCTGGTTCTCTCTACAGTTGTTTTGCTTTTCAAGTGCATGTGTGTGTGCATGTTAATCAGCTCCTTATGTTAAGCAGATCAAGATGGACTTTCTTTGTGATCCACCCTTATTCTATCTAGCACAATAAAAGGAAATTGCACAGACTAGAAAGACAAAAACATACACACACAGGTTTGTTTTAGTGTTTAAGAGCATCTCATAGACAGATATTTTCAAACCAGACTGATGATGTTTTCTGTCCCCAAATCCTCACACAAAACATTATTAGATTTACATTTACATTTACATTTACATTTAGTCATTTGGCAGACGCTTTTATCCAAAGCGACTTACAGATGGGGTAAACAATTGAAGCAATTCGGACAACGCAAGTACAACAAAAAGCAAAAGTGCAATCAATAAAACTGGCTTCATAAAGCCTACCACAGTATACAGTGCTAAGTTAGGTTAGATTTTTTTTTTTTATCTAGGTTAGGTTTTTTTTTTTTTTTTTTTTTTTGTAGAAAAGAGATAGAAGTCAGGACTAATCGGTAAGGTGTTGACGGAAGAGATGTGTTTTCAGACGATTCTTAAAGATGGCTACAGAATCTGCAGATCTTGTTGCCGCGGGCAGATCGTTCCACAAAAGTGGTACCGATCCAGTGAAGGTTCGTGAGATCGATTTTTTACCTTTTTGTGATGGCACCACAAGACGTCGCTCGTTTGCAGAGCGCAGAGATCTGGTGGGTACATACGTCTGCATTAGCGAAAGAAGATAAGGGGGAGCCAAACCAGTGGTGGACTTGTAGGCTAGGAGGAGGGATTTGAATTTGATGCGAGCCGCAATAGGGAGCCAATGTAACTTTAAGAAGAGAGGAGTGACGTGTGCTCTCTTCGGTTCGTTGAAGACCACTCTTGCCGCTGCATTCTGGATCATCTGTAGAGGTTTGGTTGTGCAAGCAGGGAGTCCAGCCATTAGCGCATTGCAGTAGTCCAGTCTGGACAGAACAAGGGCCTGGACAAGGACTTGCGTAGCATGCTCTGATAGGAAGGGTCTAATTTTTCGAATATTGTAGAGGATGAATCTACAGGACCTTGCGGTGCTGGCAACCTGATCTGTGAAGTTAAGCTGATCATCGATGACCACTCCCAGGTTTCTGGCCTTTCTGGAGGGGTGTGATGGTTGATGAGCCCAGTTGAATAGAGAAGTTGTGATGAGTCTTTGTGTCAGCCGGGATTACAAGCAGTTCTGTTTTTGCAAGGTTCAGCTGCAGGTGATGGTCCTTCATCCAGAGCGAGATGTCGGCTAGGCATGCTGAAATGCGTGCAGAAACTGTCGGATCGTCTGGGTGAAAAGACAGGTGGAGTTGTGTATCATCCGCGTAGCAGTGATAGGAAAAGCCATGTTTCCGAATGACAGAGCCTAGGGATGTCATGTATACAGAAAATAGCAACGGACCAAGCACTGAGCCCTGAGGCACCCCTGTGTCAAGATGTTGGGACTCGGAGACCTCACCTCTCCACGATACTCTAAATGACCTACCTGAGAGGTAAGACCTGAACCATTCTAGGACCATTCCAGAGACACCCATAGCCTTGAGGGTCGACAGGAGGATGTGATGGTTGACAGTGTCAAAGGCAGCGGATAGATCCAGCAGGATAAGAACTGATGAATTTGAGGTAGCTCTTTCCAGTCTCAGTGCTTCAATGACCGAGAGCAGCGCTGTCTCAGTGGAATGACCGCTCTTGAAACCAGACTGGTTGCTGTCCAGGAGGTTGTTCTGTGTGAGATAGGATGAGAGTTGGTTACATACAAACGTTCAAGAGTTTTTGCAATGAATGGGAGGAGAGATACCGGTCTGTAGTTTTCTAACAGTGCAGGATTAAGAGTGGGGTTTCTTCAGTAGTGGTGTAATGCGCGCCTCTTTGAAGAGTGTGGGAAATGTACCAGTGGTAAGAGACAAGTTGATAATGTGGGTCAGAGTGGGAACAACCGATGGAGAGATGGCCTGGAGGAGATGAGTGGGGATGGGATCGAGTGGGCAGGTAGTCGGGTGGTTAGAAGAAATGACCTTGGAAACGTCGTCTTCAGAAAGTAGAGAGAAAGAGGGGAGCGAGCATGTGTCTAGGGGTCGTGCGTGATCAAGAGGCAGTGGCGCAGAGAATTGACTGCTGATGGTGGTCGTTTTCTTAACAAAGAAAGCTGCAAAATCATCAGCTGTTAGTTCAGATGGAGGTGAGGGGGCAGGTGGGCAAAGAAGAGCAGAGAAGGTTTTAAAGAGAGTACGAGGGTCAGGAGAGTTTGATTTTAGCTTGGTAGTACAGGGTTTTCGCAGAGGAGACATCAGCAGAGAGAGAAGAAGAAAGGAGAGACTGATAGAGCAAGAGGTCAGTAGGTTCAGTAGATTTGCGCCACTTTCTCTCAGCAGACCTGAGCGTAGCACGATGCTCGCGGAGAACATCAGATAACCAGGGGGCAGAAGGGGATGCACGAGATGGCCTGGATGTAAGAGGGCATAAGCTGTCTAGGCAGGAGGTTAGTGTGGAGCAAAGAGTGTATGTGGCGCTGTTGGCATCCAATAGAGAGAGCTGGGCAGAGGGAGAGAGCGTGGCAGAGACCGCAGAGGATAAGCGGGAGGGAGAGAGTGATCGTAGGTTGCGCCGGAATGTGACCAGTGGGGAAGGATGTTTAGTGTCTGGAGAGGTTAGGTCGAGATCAAGAGTGATTAGGAAATGATCCGAAATGTGCAGCGGGGTAATCTGGGGGTTATGAGTGGAGCAGTAGCGTGTGTAGATAAGATCAAGTTGGTTACCAGATTTATGGGTTGCTGATGTGGACACTCGCTTGAGGTCAAACGACGCCGTCAGGTTGTTGAAGTCGGCAGCCTGCGGTTTTTCAAGGTGGATATTGAAGTCGCCAAGTACCACCAGAGGAGTACCATCCTCGGGGAAGGATGACAGAAGCGCATCAAACTCCTCCAAGAAAAGTCCAAGCTTACCTGGGGGACGATAGATGACTGCAACATGAATTTTAACAGGGTAGATGACAGTAACAGCATGAGACTCGAATGAGATGTTGTCACATGAGGGTGGTAACTGTTTAAATTTCCAGTCGTTAGGAATGAGTAGACCGGTTCCTCCCCCCCTCCCTGATATGCGTGGCCTGTGGGAGAATGTGTATTATTGGAGAGGGCAGCCGGTGTGACAGTGTTCTCTGGTTTGATCCAGGTTTCAGTAAGTGCTAAAAGAGAAAGACCAGAATGTTTAGCAATAGCTGTGATGAAATCTGCTTTGTTAACAGCAGATTGGCAGTTCCATAAACCAATGGGAAGTGTGATTGAGGTGGTTTTGGATGCTGAAAGAGTGCGCAGATTATTAACATTAGCCTTGCGTGGCCTTCTACGTGATACCGGTGATTTACGAGTTGTAGTGACAGTAAGGATTTGAAAACACATAGTGAAAACGGGGAATAAGAAAAACAAATAACAAGAACAGAATAAATAGAAGTGCAAACCCGTAATACTTAAGTGCCTTGTCGGTGTCCTTGCTCGTGGAGTCGCACGTCGATGGATCGCACAGGTAGAGTCGATGGTCTTTACTCTCTTCGGTCGCACAGGTAGAGTCGATGGTCTTTACTCTCTTCGGTCGCACAGGTAGAGTCGATGGTCTTTACTCTCTTCGGTCGCACAGGTAGAGTCGATGGTCTTTACTCTCTTCGGTCGCACAGGTAGAGTCGATGGTCTTTACTCTCTTCGGTCTTCACGCGATGAGGGCTGCACGCGACCGCTGCACGCGGTGGTTAATCCCACTTAAATACCCTTCTGAATCACGCAATTGAATTCAGCAGGACACGCCTTCCAATATCTCCCAATCACACGCGAGCCAACGCAACTCAAAGCACGTGACGAAGCGCTTGTAAACAAAGCAACAAAGCAACGGAACTGCGCTAGACTCAATAAGACACGATTAATTAATTACACTTACGAGTTTCTGTTGATTCTTAAGCTGCAACAAACTGCTTCTCCCACAGAACGGCCTTTCAGCAACTGTTTAAGTACTCTAGCTGGCGTTGGACACGCCTTCCAATATCTCCCAATCACACGCGAGCCAACGCAACTCAAAGCACGTGACGAAGCGCTTGTAAACAAAGCAACAAAGCAACGGAACTGCGCTAGACTCAATAAGACACGATTAATTAATTACACTTACGAGTTTCTGCTGATTCTTAAGCTGCAACAAACTGCTTCTCCCCTGATTTGAAGTAAAACACCATTTGGCTGATATATAAGGTGTGTACTATTATTGAGGACTGCTTCATATGTTAAGGTTAGGTGTTTGTTTAAGGTATCTTTGTGAACGTATTTTCTAGGATTTCACTGTAATCGGATTCATATTCTCTCTCAAGCATTCATGCACACACCAAGTAGGCCCATCTGTTTAATTTTGTTTCGTATTATATTTGTGTCAGTTGACAGATCAGTGAATTTGTAATAACTAAAACGGATATTTTTTCTCCTGTTTCCCTCTGCTCTCTCTCTCTCTTATTAGGCGTTTGCTGGGAATCATTACTAAAAAGGACATTCTGAAACACATGGCGCAGATGGCCAACAGAGACCCAGATTCTATCCTTTTCAACTAAAGACTGCCAGGATACATTAGAAACACACATAACACACACGCACACCAAGGGCTGAATCATTCTGGGATGATGCTACATCTGTGTGTGTTTTATTGAGCTATTACAGAAAGATGCGAGAGTGGCCCGAGGCGACGTTTTGCTGCAGTACAACATGGACGTGTTTGGACAGGAGCTGGAGGTTCGGTGGAACATTAGTTTAGCCTGAGGCTAAAGACACAGTTAATGTGAAAATGTTGTCCTCTCACCTCTGGAAATCTCATATTAACCCTAAAACGAACCATCAAGACTAGTGCACCTCACCTAACTTCCTGTGTACAACAAATGCTTTTTTTTCTACTCGCACGTGGACTCAAATTTGTGATAAACAGGTCTGTTTATTTATTTATGGTGCACTTGTCATCCCTGGAGTGACGTCTGACCTGAAGAGGAACTTCAGAAGGGTGAGAACATTCCTGAGATGATCTGATGATGTCGTGCCCGAACCTGTGTGTGTGAAGCGATCCCTGTGGGAAGATGTGCTGGCCTTTTGTAGAAATGCATTTGATTGAGTGGCGAAATGAGTGTATCATATTAGAAAATTGCTCTCATGCATACTAACAAAATGCACTCGGTAGACCGGTTACTTACACTTTAGGCGTCAAAAATGGGGTTTTGAAGTTCTGGTTGTTTTCGCGTGCCACTCTTTAAGTGTTTATGTTAGTGGACATCAGCCAGTGTTGACTTTAAAGGTGCCTTAACGTCATGCATTATATTGAAGTGACCTGCTTGCCTTTTTTGTTTCTGTCCTTCGCCTTTGTTTTCTCTCACAACACTGAGCCTATTGGTCTTGAGCTGTGGCACACTTTGTCCAAAACGTAACTATGCAATGGCTACAATATTACCAATTTCCAATCATCTGCAGTTCTTTATTGTAACCACCAGGAGTCAGTATCTCACAGAGTGTGTATGTTCTTTACGTGCGTCATTGACTCTTGGCCGGGTCTGCATGCTGCAGCATGCTTGCACGCTTTGGGGACTCTTGACAATCCCTTGACGTCTCTGTACTGATGTCTGAGCATCCGGACCCCTCAGTGCTCTCTGTGATGATGTGATGATGATGATTCTGCACCTGTTCACACTGAGATTCCGTTACCTCCACTGCATTTCCCATGATGACCGTGATGGTGTCCTTACACGACCTCTGTGAAGCACCTCATCACGCCTCCCTTGCTCAGTCATGAGCATCAGATCCCTGTACTCAAAGGGCTGAACCCCTGATTTTTATGTACTGTATTCCCCTTGCTTGGCATTCTTGCTCGACCCCTCCCCCATTCGTTTCTGACCACGTTTATGGCCTATTAAATGTCTTTTCGTGCCTGTTTTAATCACCCTCCAGCTTTCTCTTCCCCTGCTCGTCGTAATTCCCGAGAGCTGGATTCGGGGCAGGGAGGTCGTAGAGGGCTATTGTTCCCATTCGCTCCTGGTCGTCTGGGCTCCCGGTCGCCAGGATGTCCCTCGACCGCTTCCATCGGAGCGCCGTCAGGCAGCCCAGACCAGGCCTTCCACTCTTAGAAAGACAATTTCCGGTGTTTAAACAACGGCCAATTCTACGCTGATATAATAGAGCAGGGAAAAAAGAAATTCTTGAGCTCTGATTACTGAAAGAAAAGGTGTGTGTGTACAGTATATGTGTGTATTTGTATGGGGACGGGGGGATTACGGCTTTCTTTTCGGCCTCCTAGGAAAACATGGGAATATGGAAGCAAAGGAGAAAAGGTTAATTAAACGGTGTTCAGTGGTCGGTGGAAGGGTCCTTTCACAAAGGGTCCCTTCTGTGTCACACGGGGGTTATTGGAGAGACTTGGCAGGAAGGGCTTGTACTCATTCCTGCAGTCCGGGTGGGTGCTGAGCCTATCTGCGCTGTAACCCAACACTTGATTGGTGTATAAGGAGCCGAGCCAGGACCAAATGAAATGCTGTAATGTAAAACAGGACATGCCATAGACTGCTATGTTCTTATCTACAGAAAGTTTGCTTCCACCTTCTGTGTGGATTTGGCCTTTAATACGTTGTCTTTTAACCGCTGGTAAAACTTCACCTGTTAGAAGTAATTGTTGGTCACCAACAGGCTGTTTAAACTCAGGAAAGCAAACAAGAAGTAAAGTTGTTTAGGTGTCGTTTACTTGAGAATGTGCCTGCCATTCCTATGCAAATACACAGTTTAGTAAGTACAAATGCTAAACTGTTTTTACGGGTGTCGAGCGCGTTAACGATGTTGATCAGAAGAAACGTGAAGGTTTTTTCTCGCCAAAAAGTGATACAGTTTTACCGAATTGCATAGTGAGAAATATAAATATGCATCATAATTTATTCCAAAGCAGTCATTAACAGATGATGGATGTTTCTTTTTTTTGCACAAAAGAGACGTGCTAACTTTAATATGCATTTATTTTGCACAAAGAATGTATTCTATTGCAGTATTTTTGTACATGACTGTAACATATCACATTGTCAAATGAACTTTTTCACACCTGTGTCAATTCGAATAAATGTGATTTTTGCATTCCACGAGAGGGCTTCATTTACTCGACTGTAGAAGAATAAATATTTATGTGACACATTAAATTGTGCTGAAAATCACATAATACAATGTAAGACTTGAGGAGAGATAAATTCCAAAAATATGAAATTAAATCCTTTATTTCCCGTAATTCCAAATCACTCCTGTGACTATAGAAGTTGGCCCATACAGACTTCTGTTAATTTTGAGATTTAGAGGACATTGCTGAGGGGCTTCCAAAATACCAGAGGATTGTAGGAGTCTCGTCTTAGTATTTTTAATATTTGTTCAAGCTCGCTTTTACCTTTTGAAGGAAATATATTGTTTCTTGTAACTTTATTACATGGATTATTTTCTTTTGTTAAAACGGTGTCTTGCAACAATAGCATTTTTACAGATCATTTTGCTAATGATACAGATGCAGGAACACTCGGACTTGATTTTGTAACACTTCATAATGTCTTTATAATAATAATTCGCTAAAGTACTATTAACGCCCCTGGTTTATAACTATATGTTTGGGAAAGACCTTTTATTAAACCTTTATAATTCTGTCTTTGTCATAGGTTGATTCTGCTGTATTGGTGGTGTTTTCAAAAGCAAGTCTAAAAATGTATTCTAAATTCTAACCCTAAGCATTTGACTTTGGCGCATGACTCCTCTTGTACGATTTGTGTAATGGACATGCATGCTACCTCAAATTATGGCATTTTTTAAATCTCTTCAGCTCATATTTTGCACATACATTGGGGTTAAAAACGGTTTCATTTTAGGAAGAAATCCCCAAAATGACCCACCTTGTAAAATAGTTACGTTTTTGCCTTGAGATTGTGTAGTAATATCATGGTATATTTCACCAATCAAACACTTGAGAGTAACGCAACAGTCTAATTGCTACAAATTTATCTAATTTGTACATTTTACTACAATTTGCTTTTGCGCCAGTGGCGTTAGGTTTAGAGGCGGTGTTAGGGATGGGGCTTCAGTAATGCTTTTTTTTGTAATATTTAGCAAAATTAATGGGGCTGGTAAGAAAACTTTGTTTCTAGCCTTTCAAAAGATTGACATTTTAGACTAGACATTTTTGTCTAGTTTTGTGGTCCACAACTTATAGATTTGATGAAGCAATAATGGACCCACCCGTGGGTCTGCGGGGGGTGGCAGAGGTTAACAAAGTTATACTTTGTTAGGTTTTGTGCCTGAGGGATATTAGAACAGCTGAAATTCTATACACTTAAAGGAAGGATGTGAGTCTGAAGATTAAGGAAAGAGCCTTATTATGATTAATCCACCTAGAAACCAACTGTGACACTGACACCATAGCACATCAAAGCCGACTCATAACACCTTAGCAATATCCACACCATTGTCTTTGTCATAGTCGTTTTGCATAGACAAGAACTACTTGAAAATGTAAAACTTAATGGTCACAAACTGGCGTATGAGCTGTAGACAGGAGAAGAGACACTTGTGGACCGAGAATCGTCTCGGCAGATAACCAGAAATATCTCAGCTTCATTGCTCCTCCCGAGCCAGCTGTCCAATTTGTTTGTTTGTATTTACTCTCCTGGCCCTGCACAAACAAATGAGATAAGCAAGGTCTGGGCAGAGATGTTAAATGGTTTAGACGGGTTCGGGACTGGATAACATTCCAGAGTATTCTGGTGGATTGTGAGAATTCAGGAGGACAAGGATGGGTTTGTGAATAGGAATGCCTGGTGGTCTTAATGAATGGTAGAACATATTTAATGATGACACATATGACTGGTGGATTGCTAGGGAGAAATGGCCAGTGGAATGTCAGATGAAGTGTTTGAATGCTTTTGAGTGAGGGTTTGTTTTTGCAGGCAGGAGACAAGGGCACATGGGATCTCCAGGCAGGTTGTTTTAATGTGGTGTTATTTGAAAGAGCTGAGTTTTGAGTGGTTATATCAAGAGAACTGAATGGAATTGTGTGTGGTCAGAACTGATAGTCAAATGTGTGTGTGGGCTGTATGTTTTGTTTTTGTGAATGTAGGACGTTAAGAGCCTGAGCAGAAGTGAGAATGATGGTGACTCATGGATGTCTGGAAGACTTAAGGTATAGCCTTTTCAGCCAAACCGCCACTGAGACGTCCTTAAAGATAGTCCTTAAAGTCGTTTTTTAATGCAGAAAATCTTCAGTTTAGGACAGGCTTAGGGTTATTATGTGGCACGTATATAAAAACAAAAATACAAGAATGTTATATTTTCTTTTGAATAGGAGAAGGCATGAATGTGTGCGTGTGTGATTGGAGAAGTTGCGGTGTTGTGTGCGCAACATTTGCAAAACAGAACAAACCAAATTGCAAAAAGATCCCTAAACAACAAACATAACATGAATCATGATTTAGAAAAGGCACTTTAATTTTTGCAAGTGACACCTCAAACATATTTAAAGAACACACTGTAAAATCCAACTATAAAGAGTGAGTCATCAGTACATTCTTATCAAAAGGGTGGCACAAAGTTTGTAAACAGTGTATCTTACTTTAAATGGAAAAATTTACTCGAGGATTGGCGGCCCGAGAATTTAACAATCCCAAGAAAGAAAAAAACATTGAATGGCTCTCGCTGGAAAAGGAAAAACAATAGTCTTTTTGTTTGGCCTGACAGTTCATGTTGCTCACTGAAGTTAATATGTTCAACCCCCCTGAAGTTTTTCACAGCAGTCCTGTAAAGTCTCAGCAGAGTTCAGTGAGATTTTTGTTTAAAGTGGGCATGTAAACCATCACATCCAATGCTTTTTAAACCAGCCAGGCATTTAATTAAGAAAACACACTCTCACGCATATACGGACCTAAAACATTTATCTTCCCTGTTCACATTGTGTTCCTCTGCGGTTCAGAGGGTAAGTCCCCCTGTAATCTATTTAGATCCACAGGAATTTAGTCATATTTCTCTTTCCTGACCCACCACGACCTCCATGTTTTGCAGATCGGTACAAATTTCAACTTGTGTGCACACGCGTGCGCAGACTTCTCATGTGTTCACAACAGTTCACATCTCAAGGTGGTCCATTGAAAAAGAGGGAGAGCAACTGGGGTCTTGGGATCTCTGCAGCATCACGTCTTGTGATCTGATGTTTATGGTTGTGATCGAGTCCAAAACCTCCTCAGGCTGCCACACGATGCAGTGATGATGCAGTGTATGGCTTTCCCAATGATCTGGGTTCAGGTCTGAACAAGTCTTTAAAAAGTGAAACCTAATGGGCTGATATGAGCAATCTGAGACTAACGTTAAGACATTGCAAATGCATTAATAACAAATGTACTAAGGTATTTACATACATATCAACAAACATTAAAGGGATAGTCCACCCAAAAACAAAGATCCCACCCCCCTCATGTCATGTCAAACCTGTATATCTTTCTTTTTTTTACAGAAAACCAACAAAGCTGTTTAAAACAAAAAGTTGGTAGGTTAAAATCTATTGGCCCCCATTGACTTGCATTGGTTTTCTGACCATGCAATAGGCATAGGGACCAACGGGTTTCTGTTGCCAACATTTTTTAAATTATCTTCTTTTGTGTTCTGCACGAGACAGTCATACAGGTTTGACATGACATGAGGGGAAGTAAAATGACAGAATATTTTTGTTTTTGGCTAAACTACCCCTTTACTAAGAAAAATCTAGTGGTATCTGATGTCACATTCCCTTATAAAAACATCAAAAACATTGCACCCTGTGTAAAGAAATATGGTGGCGTTTTGACATGTTATAAACAGTCCTATGACAACATCATGTTCAACGTTAGTGTTAAATGTAACACTAATAGAAGCTGTATCACGCCTTTCCCCTTTGGATTAAGTCTAGTTCCAAGTATCAGACAAATAGCTGATAGCTGTATAGAGAAGAGAATGAAGTATCTATCATTATGTCCACTGCTAAATGCCCCAAAACGCCTCGACTCCACGCTGCTCCCTGTAATGTGATGTAAGGCATCGTCTTGGCAGGGGGCCTTTAGCTCGCTGCCTTTATCGAGAAAAACTGGGGCAGAGTACACACACAAAAAAAACCAGATTGTGGATCTACTACGAAATCCAACAGAGTGTTTTACTCGCTCTCAGAAACGCTATTGTGACAGCACTTGATCATTTCCACTGGAAAGTTATTTCTCCACCCTCTCCTCCTCTAAACAAACACGCTATCTGAGAAGATCTGGGCTTCTATCAAGATTCTCATTTTTCTCAGTGCTGCTTCATTTGGCCATGTACATTTACAGTGGGAGGCTCGGAGTGTTTGATTTGTACGGGAGGAAAAACATAAGTAGAAAAGACAGCATTACCATGCTTATACATTCAATTCCAAACCTCACGACTCTGAATTAAATACAATATATACACCGGCTGAACAAAACAACCACAGAATAGATAAGATGTATGACAAGGCATTTGGATGTGTGTGCAACAAGGCAAAAACAAGGCATTGTACGACTGTGGGCGGGGTGTTGTGTTTATTTAACCTTTTCCCACATGAGTTAGGGAGCATGTTTTATTTTTGCGTTCCTCCCTAAAAATACTTCCTCCTGCATCCCGAGGAGTCAGCAGGGGGAGACTGTGTGTGTTTGTGCACAGGTGTGTCTGTGTTTAATCCTAAAGAAAATTGACCAAGGTCTCTTTTGTTGTGTTCTTATTGGAGACTAAACATACGTGTGTTTGTCATTTATTTTTAGTCTGCTTTATTTTCCATAAGGCAAAAATGTTCACATGAGTGTGTATAATCTGTGCACGAGGGGGAATTCTCCTGTGTTTGTGTGTGCGTGCCATATATTTTTAGGTCTTTTTGATGGCATGCTGCTCCACTGGTTCGACTACAGAAATTCCACGGTTCTGCAACCCGTCAGGATGCTCATTTAGGGCTGGTAGAGCCACATACTTCCACTCTCCTCTTTCTTTCCTCCACATTCCCGCTGTCATTGCTCTCTTTTCATATCTCTATTTTTAAATCTGTTGTAGATCAGCTGTACACAAAAATATTCCCCTCCAGCGGACAAGAGCGTGTTGTTCTCATGCTAAACATATACACCTTTGGCACAGATTCACCTCGCGTGTTTCTCTCCCGTTTGTTTCAGAGAGTCACATCTATGATGTGATTATAGAAATATACATACATTCCTCTGTCTTAAAAAAATAACCATGAACGAACGTCCCGTGGTCACGCATCCTTCACATGTCTGTTTTATAAAAAGGAAAATTAAACAATGAAATGATTTGTCTTTTTCTTTGGGCGGCAGCCCCCAAAGTGATCCACCCAGTGGTGCATTCTGGGTAATGTGGTCCTGGTGTAGTTCCTCTCTTACAGATCCAGACGGAAAGCTCCAAAGTAGCTAGAAGAGTCCTCGCCGTACACCATTGTGGGAGAAGAGACGGACACGAAAACCTCGTCGCCCGCTTGCAGCTCAAACAGACCGCCCTGGTACACCGAATGAAGGGCATATTCTGCCTCAGGCGCCCAACATTTGGTCCCTACTCCCTTCAGAAGCTGAATGGGCCTCAGGTAGGACGTTTTCTTGTAGATGCACTGGACTAGCTGGTGGCTCACGCTGTGTTCATCGCCCTCGCTGGGGGAGGGGTAGCGAAAGTATACCTGGGAGTACAGGTAGTAGCGGCCATGCTGGGGTACACGAAGGCGACCGTTGGTCAGCGTCATGTTGTGCAGATGGGCGCCAAAGCTCTGGTTGGCCCAGGAATGTACTGGGTGGCGACAGGACTGGTGCAGGTCTGGTTGAGGGTTGGAATACTGAGCACCACCTGAAGCAAAGTGAGCGAGAGGAAGAATATTTAACAACAAAAAGTGGACCGGGACAGGTTTTATCCATCAGGAATTGACTGTTTTGTGAAAATGACCTTTTTGACGTATAGTAACATTATTATGTAATATTGCTGAAATCTTTATTAAAATTATTCTGACTAAACTGACTGCTTTAGTATGCATTACCTTACCTACCAAAGTAGCCTAAATCAATACTTAAAAGACCCATTAACCAACCCTCCATAAGATCTAGATGATGTCAGCCAAGTCATTTTAGAGGTGGAGTAAGTTATTACATTTTGATGACATATTACAATGACAACACGTTTATGTCTTTGGAATAACTGATGAATCGTGCGCAATAAGACCAGGAACGTGAATGAAGAAAATAAAAAAGGGTCAGTTTTCATTTCATGTTGACTTTGAGAATGTGGAAAAGCAAATGATTCAATAAACGACAACAAATCAGCTTGTAAAGAGAAAAAGGATCAGAGGCGAGGAGCAGGTGAAGAAAAAAAGGCATAATTCACATGGGGAGGAATGAAAGATTGGTGGATTGACTTAAAAGAACAGCAGAGATTGAAACAGGAAGGCAGAGTTGTGTAGGAGAAGAAGTCAAACAGGCAGTGAAAAATCGAAGAACGGAGAGAGGGAGAATGGGAGGTGTAGTAGAGGACATGGAGAGAACAGGCGGCATGTTCCTTGAACACAACGAAGATCAATATCACGCAAAACCTGTGATTTAATGTTCAAACTGTTTCAAGGGGGCTATATGACAAAGCCGATACAAAGAAACAACACATGAACTGCTAATGTGATGTTCACTGTGTCTCATGGTGGTTAATGTAGATGTTCCTGAACATTAAACAGTTCTGGCTGTTGAAATCAGCTGCATGTGTGATCTAACCGTGAATTGTGTCACCGTGAATTGTGCGGACAGGTTTATGAATAATAACACACTGCTATGTAGAGAAATGGTTCACGTCAGAAAGAGATCTGTTCACTCCCTCACTGTTAAGCGATCAGATTTAAAACAAAGCCGGATTGACTTGCTTTAATTTCCTTGCCTGACTGAAAGTGCGCAATAAGCACACTGACTGTATTGTGTCAAGATTGACTTTAATCTTTACACAATACACATATAATTAAGTATATAAAAAACACATTTAAAGTGCATTTACAACACCAGGAAAAAGTTTGGATACATCTGACTGAATGAGTGTTCCCAGTTAAAGACTGTTTAATTTAAAAATTGCATGCTCAGATGCTTGAAATTTGTTAAGTAGACAATGATGTTCACTTTTATATATTGTATTAATTTACAAAATTTAAATGTATATTTATATGAGTGTGTGTAGCCACCCAAAAAGTCTATGGAATGTCCTCATTTGATAGATAAGTAAATGACACCCAAATGTGTGTGTAAAATAGCCTAGTATTCCCAAGATGATGTTTGAAAAACATCCCAGAATTTGTTTTCTGTAATAAAAAGCTACAATCTAAGATAGTTTTTATTTAAACATTTATTTTGGTCACCATTCATTTCCTCTACAGCCCATTCTTTATTTTGTGTTATACTGTATATGACTTCACAAATATAATTGTTGAAAAAAGAAACAGAAAGGAATATACTTGTCCTTACCTTTGACTAATACTGTATACACACAGACACACACACACACACTCACCTGGGAGGCTGCTAAGAGTCAGGTGGGCTGATGGTCGTTGTGTCACTGTGGTCATTAACTTTGACCCTGATGTATTATATGGATGAGGCATGGCTCTTGCCTCTGAGGATAAAACAGAAAGTAGATACAGTCAACAACAGCACAAATATTAAAACATGAATTATAACTGGTTTCCTGTTCTTTAGACTGTTCGGTATGTTGACGCTAGATGCATTGTGTGTCTTGTCACATAATGCATCACAATGTCTTGTATTGCCTTCTCATAAGGGCAGTAAATTGCTTTCCCGCTCATTCTCCTTCACAACTCCTTCCTGGTGGAACATTCTTCCCAACTCAGTCCTGTCAACCACAGCTCTCACAACATTCAAAAACTACGTATAACCCATCTCTTCTGTGAATACTTGACAGGCAAGATTTTTTTGTGGCAATAAGCACCTGCTATTGTATTATTGCTCCTGAATGACATGTCGCATTATTTCTCCCTGAACTCTCTGTAAGTCGCTTTGGAGAAAAGCGTCTGCTAAATGACTAAATGTAATGTAAATGTGTTTGAAATGTCTATATTTGTCTCATTGTTTCAGAATATAAGTCAACCATGAGTGTTTGCTTTGCTCTGTCATTGTGATTCTGGAAAACTGTAATTCTTTTAGATAAATGACTGTTCATATACTCACCATGAAATGCTTGTTTGGAGATGATACTGTCTGTAACCTGTGGAAAACACAAAAGGTCCTGTCAACACATGACACTGTGACATCTGATGAGTCTTCAGATTCTAGACTCTTAACAGGAATGTGAAACTGCATGATTCAGATTCAGTCTTTCCTCCTTTGGTTTTGGTTTATTGTCTCATAGGCATTGCTGATTGTGGTGAGAAAGTCGACCTTACGAAACAGCACGATAGAAGTTAATTTACCATTTTATTACTACCGTAGGACTCCATTTTTCGTTCTTTTTTTAAAGTGGTGGTTCACCCAAAATAAAAATTCTCTCATCATTTACTCACGCTCTTGTAATTGTAAACCTTTATGATATTTTAAAGAATGTTGGGTAACCGAAAAGCACTGACCCCCATTCACTTCTATTGTATGGACACAAAACCAATGTAAGTCAAAGCGGGCCAGTTAACAAGATTCTTCGAAATATCTTCTGTTGTGTTCTGCTGAAGAAAGAAAGTCATCTTTTTTGGTGAACTATCACTTTAATAAACATTAAGCCAACAGACACTAGAGCTGGAGGGTCAGCCATAGTGTGAAACTGCTAAGAATAGTTTTAGGGTCACCTTGCTCAAGGGCAATTTTTTCAGTAATCTGTGACAGCCATATTTTAACAAGTCACCCCCCCCCCCCATTCACCCTATTAGTCCCTGCGGCTGGGCCTTTAATCAACAACAGTCTACTCTATGGCATATTTCCATTGTTTCTTGTATGTTCCAACCCCCAAGTGATTTAGCCAAGTGAAATTAATAAAAACCGTATGATTTGTTACAAATGCAGTCAAGACATTAGTCATTCTGTACAAACCAGACAACAGCCGACAGCACGATGAGGAGCAACAAAGAGTGTCAGTGAGGAAAAAAATTCCATGAAGCCATTCAGATTTCAAAAATGTACTAAGTAACAAGTCAAAGTTCAACCAAACTCCCTCAGGCTTTAATACTTGAGGTCTCTCTTAAATAATTCTCGCATAAAGGTTGAACTCAACTTAAACAGAACTACAACAAATTAAATGCTGGCAGTGTTAAAAGTTGTACTCTATATTTCACATCTATAAAACGTATGGCGCTTTTTCATGTTGTGTTTCGCAGTATATTTTTAAAGCTGTGTCTATCTTAGTATGTCTTAAATGTGACTTGTACCCTAAATTAAAAAGCTTGCATTGAAACATGACATAACTGTGTTTAATATAAAAACAAACGAACATGATTTAGTTCATTTTAAGAAATAATGGATTATTCTCTTTCCTGCCTTCTTCTCTCTATCTCTCTCTCTCTCCCCTGAGTCTCTCTGTCTAGCCATCATTCAGGAGTGAGTGTGTGTGATGGAGTCTCTGTTGTTCTTGGCTCTCTCTCTCTTCTCTCCATTCATCAGACAGCCGAGTGCGGAGCTGCAGGCTTTACAACATGACATAATCTCACACAGGCCACAGCAGAGATGGATTTCTGACCAGGGCTTTTTCCTTTTCGCTATATAATTTCTGGTAAATGAGCCTAAAATCAATTCCACATTTGACACATGGAGCAGATAAAAGCCAATAGTTCTTGTAGCGAAATGAAGAAAGAAAGAAAGAAAGAAAGAGGAGAAGTAATTGTTTGGGTAAAATCTGACCATACCCAAGCCATCTAAATGGAAACCATGTAGCCTTTTCACAAAATTTAGCAAAAAACTAAACTCCTTCCTACAATCATTATTGAATAGGTAATGCAAAGGAAACTTTTATAATGCTAGGATTTTTAGGTTGGCTGTACATTTGGTGAAACCTCCAGTGAAATGTCCTTCCAACTAGTCCAGTAAGATTCTTATAAATATTAAACAATGTACAATAGAACTGTAAGAATTAAATAAGAACGAAAAACGTCTCATAGGAATTTCACTTTAAACAGTGACAATGCTACTTTATTCCAGATTTATTAGTTAATCCCAAAACGATCATTAGGATTGGTTCCTATTTGTGATATGAATTCCAGTAAGAATCCTGTACACATTCCTTAAGTATTCTTTGGCTAGGCATTGTGTGAGGTCTAGTTAAAGCAACCACAATCTGTTTTCCTAAAAACATAACAGAGTTCAAAGGTGCGGGCAAAGAACAGAGCCATGCAGAGACCTCAACAATAACTATAAACACACCCAGTGTTAAACCTTTGCCCTTCCACACACATGAGCCAGAAAAGGCGTGTAGCCGAGGAACATTTTTCTTCCATTAAGGGGGTAGGAAGTGGGTGAGTGCATGCACACAGCATGCACAGAAAGCCATCAGACTCCTCTTCAGCTCAGTTTAGCCCAGACAGCAATACAATACTTTAATATGGCTGTGTGTGCTTGTGCCATGCAGAAACAAAGCACTGTGCTCTCCCTTCCTCCAGGAGACGTATTATTAATAAAAACTGTTGCCTTCCTTGAGGCGCAGAACACAGCAAACAATAAATCTCAGAGCACTAGACTTTGCCCTGTGTGACTCAGCCTTGGTCAGGTACACTGTAAACCCTGCTGTTGTCAATAATGAAAACAATCTTTGTTTTATGAAACCACACTTAAAATCTCAGATTTAAACGTTTACTTTGTGCAAAACAAATAAATGTGTTAAAGGTGCTTTTCTGGAGTGCGTTTACCGAACAACGACCTAACTCGCTGGTTAACCACCATAGTACGATGCATCGATGGGGAAATGAACGATGTAGTTACGACTGTTTCCCAAAACCGTAGTAACTCTGTCGGAGATCAATTGTTAGAACCAAGTTGGAATTTTACTTCTTGTAACATGCACTTCTTAGGAGAGAAGTTTATCCAATTTAATTGACATGAAACTTAATTTCCTTCCTGTGTTTTAAATTGTATCCAGTTAAATAGAAATTAATAAGTATAAACAAGATTTGAATGAAAAAGTTACTTAGTCTGTGAAGTCTACTTAAGGAACCAGTTAATCTAACTTAATTGGCTGAAATTTCCTTTTGAGAACAGCATATTAGCTGAACTTGTTGGCACATGTTTTTAGAGACACTAAGGTAACAACTTTAGGTAACAATTTAAACAATGTAAACTGATATTAATCCACACAATAATACACAAAACACACTTGTAAACATACTGTTTAAGGGGAGTTGACAAATAAACTGTACCATAAACTGTATATTTGTAAAAACTGTTGATATATATTATTTCATATTATCAATATTTACAATATAAAATACCATAAGAGAGATTGATCTTCATTGCTAGTTTTTCATAAACACTACACACAGACAGCGGATAATATCAATGAATGCCTGTTATGGGCCTTTGAATGAATGGGATGTGTGTGTGTGCTTACAAGTTGTTTCCTGCCATTTTTGGCTGCCGTCTGGGGTTGGCCCCATTCCTCTGTGCCCCAGACCCCTATTTTTGAGACCCCGCTGCTCCAACACATAGCGCAACAGAGCCCTGGATATATCCTTAAACCTTCCTCCCTCCTCTGTAAAGTCTGCAGGTTTTTAACCTTATCATTATCTGTTCACCTAAACTTTCAAAACAGCAGTTGGGGTTAATATATTTGTAATAGGGTCTTCCTCCTTCATCAGGCTTTTTGACACCATGACACTTGTTATAAATGTGACAGGCTGCCTTCCATTTCTGTTTCGGTGTGGAGAATGGGGTTGATGACTTCCGAGGCTTTAAACCTGACTTAATCTCTCTATTCCTCTTTTTCTCTCTCTCTCTCTCTCTCGGTTAAAAGAAAGGTCGCTACAGAGCGCTCGCTGAAATTCGACTCTTAAGTAATACCAGCTTTGAGAGCTCAGCACTTTTTTGGCAAGAGGGGAACCGTCTTGTACTCCACACAGTTACAACAAGAGAATGCCAACCGAACTGGGCTGTATTACTTTTCATTACATCTCTCAATTTTCCAAGATCTTTTTCGGTTTTCACCCTAAAATCTTTTATTTGTGGTACCAGACCCCTGTATTTCTTTCTTTGTCTCGCTACAAGCTGTTTGCTTTCTCGTAATCGAAAAATACATTTATCCCAACAAACCACATGTCATAAAATCCACCACACCACCAAAATCACAGTCTTTGAGCTATGATTATACAGAAGATAAAGGTTAGAGGGCAGACAGAGATGGTCTTTGTGTTTGTTCTGAGACTGACAGAGTCTGTGGCTGGCGGAATGCCCCGTGTGTGATGACGGCTTTCATCATAAATCTGTTTCTGACTCTGGTGTGCTGGTGGTGATGCAGCGAGGCGAATGTGAACCTGACGACGAGATGCTTCCTCATCTAATGAGTCATTCGGAGAATCCGAGATAGGCGGAGAACCAAACCTGTTGGGTTGGGGGAGGGGTACAAAACATCCCATTTAGTTTTGAAGGAAACTGAGCAGGGATTTGGGGATATTGAGAGGATACTCAGGTGCCTGTTGAGCATATACTATTCCTTGGAATGCTGATATTATTTCTAGGCTGGATCGTATCCATTTTGGCCCGAGATTGTAGTGTCAACTCTTGATTTGTTGACTGGTGTTGGGGTGTCCGCAGGCATGCCTGTGTGATTCTCAGTGGACGCAAGCATCTGTTCGATGAATTTACCAAACTCTTCCAGGGTTTGACTGTTGTTAGCTAAGCAGTCAGTCCGCGTTTAACTTCATATTAAAGCCCAACGAGGGCCACAGCAAGCCAAGAAGCACCAATGGTCAGCGGTTTGTGTAAGCTGCACGCCTGTACATACTGGATCCAGCTAAAGTCGACGTAAGAGCAGTACTTTGCTTTCCTTTTTTCTTTTTTCAAGCCCTCTCTAATAACTACCAGGTGCTCTGGCATTCTCTAGATTCTAAGGTCCACTGCTTCAGAAACATGAATTTCCTCCATCGCTTCTCACTCACTCATTCTCTGCATTTCCTTCACTCCTTCGATCCTTTTCTTTCTGTGCTTTACCTTTGCGCTGACATGAAGCTGGAAAGGAGCCCAAAGCCTCTGCATGTGCTTGTACAACGTGTATTTTCATCTTAAAATATAAATATCTTCTCTCTGTCTTAGAGCAAAACTCACACTTGTAATCCCACATTGACACACAAACTTCGTTATGCAGTCTGTCATTCTCGCTTAATTTACAAAGGCTCTCCATGTCCTAAAGCATTCATTTGTTTATTTTTTCCAGTGACCGAACCCTAACATGATCAGGGAATTCTTTAGCGTGCAATAACTGCATCTCTCAGAAGTGGCGCATGTGTTTTAAATTAAGCAAATGCCTCTGTCTCCAAGTGCCAATAAATTGTTTGCAGCCTCACTCAATTAGTAGCGAAAGATTTGACGGTACGCACGGCCTGTTGCGTGGAGCATTGGGGGGCGGAGGAAACTGGGACGGGGAGACACGCTTCCATAAAATCTGATAACAGATATTCCCGGAGCTGAGGGACTTGGGTAAACAAAGTGCTTGCATGGAAAATTATTAAAAAGAAATGCCAGTGCAACGCTGCAATGCTTAACGCACATACAAGTAAAAAAACAAAGGCTTCCTCAAGTGTTCGACTTTACTTGATACTCTGCAACTTAAATTACACATTTAAAACAACACTTGAATCAAGCCATAGGCTTCCAAACAGCATGTCAGTTTTCTTCATGTAAGAGCCACTTGAGGTTGTAAGAGGAAAAGCTGGATGCTGAAGGGATAACCAGCCACGCCAGGGGAAAACCAGGCTATTTCCTTCGAATATGAGCTCTGACTGTTGGACTGGTTCATGATCAAGACGAGTGGTGACTCACTCTCTACAATGCTGCGTATACAAACATAAATGCCTGAAAACACTCCCATGACTCAACCATCCACTTTTCTTCCCTTAGGAGATTGCAATCACTTGCCTGGACACATTTATGGTAATAGCAAGTTGCTTCATGCTCATGTGGAACGTCACTAGTAACTGTTGTCTACAACTCTGCATATGTGCTGATAAGCCAGAAGATGTTTTAATAGCTGTTATTAAGATATCTCTTGCCTCAACATGCACCCCAACAACTGAAAAGAGGAGGCAGAATGTTTTGTACTAGCTGTTACAATACAGAAAATCAAGTCATAATGTGAACTCACCTTAGAGATATAAGCCTTGATACCCTCGGCTAGTTTGATGCAAGGTTCTCCGAACAGTTGGGCCAGGTCTTCAGGAATGTCCCTATCCTTATCCAGTGCATTGAGCAAACCCAGGCACCGCAGCTCTTCTGTAACCCCCTGATTCTTAACCTGTCAATAAAATGAAAGTTAGAACACACGATCGAATCTCAAAGTGTTGCTTTACTGTGAGGCTCTGAACCAGTCACGGGGAACCGAGCCATCTCTTTGAAATCAGTAAATTATAAAGCAGATTTTGAAAGAAACATCAGCTCTTAGAACAGTGAGGAATGCATTCGGTTTAGGATGACTGGAAGGAGGCTCAATAAGGAAGCAATCTACTCAAGGCTGAAGCTAGGCTGAAGATCAAAATGAGGGCACGCTTCCCTTTTGACCCTTTCCAGGAAAACAGATGAGGACATCTGCAATGGGTCTCGCAATGGAAAGTCGGTGGGGTACAGATTCAGTTTACAGACCTCAAGCCAGCTGGAGAGGTTTGTCCAACATAATGAGGGACTTTCAATTGACCTTTCTCTGAAACCAGACCTGGGTCCAACTTTCTTTAAATTGTTCTGTCTCTCTTTCTGTCCTTTCAGGTCCCTGTTCTGCAACCTAAAAGTCTATCCAAGAAATATATATTTCAGCAGTTAAGGATCTCTGCGTACAATTTTAAAGCCACAAGTCTGAAACTGCCTTAAATCACGGTCCAGAAAACGCTTAACGACTCTCCAGTTGCCGGTGGAGCGTGGCAGCCGAAGGTGTGGAAGAAAACGCATGTGTGCCGTTAGCTCGAACTGTTGGCAAGTAATGGGGTCGCCCATGTTGAGGGGGGCGCACTCACACGAAGAGCCTGTGACTTATCTGAGACAAGTTTTGCAATTTCTTGTATAAGAGGAAATATGAAAATTGTCTTTTAAGCACTTGTAGGATTGATACCTGAATCCTTCAAATTTGTTGATCGACAACCAGTTTGGGTTTTTTGTCTCATGGTAGTGCAGATTAGAGATGGGTTACAGGGGGCTTGTCCTGGATCAACTCATTAAAGCTACATTAGTTCTCCAAAAGAGTGAAGAACATGAATAATAGTTTGTTATTAGGGCTTTTTCTGCTGTAATCAATGGATTTGATATGTATATTTATCTAAGGTTAGTTATCATTTGAGCTACTTTTAACTGAAACACAGATACGCCCTTTGACAGATTACGGTTTTAACACAGTTTATCTGATGTGTCATAGCTTATGCTTGTACGCACACCTCAAAGCTTCGATGCTTGTAAACAACATTTATTTTAAGCATTTTCTTCCTGCTCGCTCTTACTCAGAAATGGGTCAGTTACACATGGCCTGGAATTTGACATACTGTCCTGTGTCCAGGGTGTGTTTTAACATCATGCCAGCAATTGATCAGCTTGTCATCATGATTTATATTAAGCATTAGAGAATTCAGAATGAACTAATTAAGGCCAGTGGCATTCCACTAATTCTGGTGCAATGCCTCTAACCCAATAGTCAATACCAGTAAACAAAATCCTTGTATTACGTTATACAGATAATCTTACGCAGATGGGCTGCCGTAGACCATCATGCAGTAAAATTACTTAAGTGAAATCAACATCGATGGTGGTATTAAGTCACTGTTAGTGAGACTAGTGGTGCTCCGGAGGGGCTGAGAGTTTCTGATCCCAGACAGGGCAGCAGGAAGTCGGGAACAATGCTTCAGTGTTAGCCCTGATTTCTCTAGCTGGGGAAAAGACGCCACCACTGAACTTTCTGCTTCACTCCACATCCATTTCTTTTTTGGGAAAGGATTAAATAAGAGAAACCAGGCGTGTAACTTAAATCCATGCCAGGGGCACTCTGTCTCACTCTGAATCTCTCTCTCTCTGTAGAATGTCTCACTCTCTCTCCCACCTCGCGTCAATGCCGGATCCATGTGTATATTTTTTCTATTTCCCCCCTGTGGTCTCAAAGACAGCAGACCAAAAGTTGGTCATGATACAAATCATCCGTTATAGCCCCAGAGAAAGAGAGAGTGAGATCTAGAGAAAGAGATAGAGAGACAGACCCCCAAGGGCAACAGGTTGTCTAAACAGATCTTCAAAGGAATTCCAGCCAAATATTCAATTTATGCATTTGGCAAACAAAGAACGTTGATGAGGTTGCTCTCTATCTCTCTGTTTCTCTTTCTTTGTGGAAGACCACACAGAAGTCAAACCCCGTCTTAGTACTAGAAAACAACAATGTGGCATTGGGTTTCTTTAAAGCAAAGTCACTTAAAGTAATAAATCATGTCTCATTAAAGGGAAGCCCCTTTTTGCGTAAGTTTTCTTGTTGAGTTTTACTTAGACTGACAATGAAAGGCATGTATTTAAGCAGCTTGGTTAGGTGTTTTCCTTTCCGTGGTGAGTTTCTCTATAATGAGTGCATGACGGCATATGAACCTTGACACAGGCGTATCATGCCAACAATGCTTCTCTGATGAGTTAACTGCTTTTGTGAAATGCATAATCAGCAGGACATTCCCACTAGTATCCACCTGTGCACACAAACATTCTACTTTACAATGACCTGTGCCATTGTGTGTGGGCAAACCCCCTGTTGCCAACGGTATCTATCCTTTCTTTCATAATCCTCTTTGTCTTGGCTCCTCTCATTGCTTCATAAATCTCTGGTAAATAGCCAATGAAGGCAGGTATTATTAGGAAGCCATTGTGATGCGTTTTGAAAGCCCTCTGGGTGTTCTAAGAAGTGTCGGGCCATGTCCATCCTGTTCTGCTCTTTTTGACTGAAGGCTACACATCCAGAATATTAACTACTTGCCTGTCAGTGGGCTCAGACTTGTTTTCTCAACCCAAATGGGGCCCCAACAGCCATGGAGCCCTGCTTAAATGTCTAAGCATTTCGGGGAAGAAAAATCCACATATAATTAACAGAAAAATTTAAGTTGACATTCACAGCCTGGACTAATTATGAACCAGAGATTTCTTATTGGATAGTATGACTTAAGGATATTAATGCTTTTTGGGGGGTCTAATCATGTTAGGAAGATGTACATTTATTAAAATCATTGTAAAATAAAGAGAAACACAACGGCCCTTATTCATAAATGTCTTATGAAGTCGTGCCCCACAGCTGAGGTCATTTCTGTACTAATGGACCTAAATGAGGGAATACCATTGTATTAGCAGGACTGTTGGTGTAAACTGGGGCCTTTGTTTGTACTTGCAGGCTCTGATAATGGAGTAAATCTGAGGTGTTTACTTGTGTTTTAGGACAATACTGCGAGCGTCCCATCTGACCAGAGCACTGAAAGGAGGCACAGGATATTTATATTAGTGCTGAAAAATGTTCATTAGGCAACAGCTGTGTGAATGTGTGTGTGAGAGCAGGAGTGAGCTTGTGTGTCTTTATTTTCAGCACATTCTCACTCAACATAACTCTCTCAATTCTTTCTGTTTATTTCCCGTCATTTTGATAATTGGCCCTCTGCAAAAAATGACTTTTAATCCTTCTACAAATACAACAGTGCTGTTTAATCCTTGAAAATATTTTGGTAACACTTTAAAATAAGTTTGTATTTGTAAATATTAGTAAATGCATTAGCTATGAACTAACAATGAGCATATCGTTTTCAGCATGCATTCATCTTTTTTAATATAAATGTCAATACAGTAGTTCATGTTAGTTCACTGTGTATTAGCCTAACTAACGGTAACAGTTTAAACTTTTGATTTAAAAATGTATTTATAAATGCTAATATTAACATAAACTGAGATTAAAGTCACCGTGCAATTAAAAATGATAATACAAATTTTCTTGCACAGCGTTGCAGTGTTTATTATAAATGCTTTATCCATGCACATCATTATTTTTGTAAAATTAATTTGCAGTTGTAATCTTTAATCAAAAACATAAAGCTCAACCCCCCCTCTAAACAACAACTCTGCTCTTCATGACGTGATGCCTGAAAACGAGGTAGGACTATACTGAATGGGTACCGGTGGTGTATCAGGCCAACTTACAAGGATCCAATCAATTAGGAGACGGCAACATGAAGTTCCGCCCTACTTTTTATTCAAATTTCAGAAGCCGTTTCCCTCGGATGTACGTCACGATACGGAAAAGAACACAATCGCAACTTCCGTTTCATGGTGACTTAAAAAAATGCTGTAGGACTGCTCATTATTAGTTATGTTAGTTAATGCATTAACTAATGTTAAAGGGATAGTTCATCCAAAAAACAAAATGTTTTCCATTATTTACTCACCCTTTGTTCAAAATCTGTATAAATGTCTTTGTTCTGAACACAAAGAAAGGTATTTGGAAAAATGTTAGCAACTGACATTTCTGGGACATCATTGACTACCGTAGTAGGAAAAAATATTGTATCATTTGTTAGATAGATATATAGATACATAGATATTTTTAAGAATTTAGGAAAGCAAACAGTTCTAGTGCACCTTTGACTACCATTTGCCATTTTTCCTACTAAGATACTAGTCAGCGATGTCCCAGAAATATTAGTTGCCAACATTTTTCCAAACATCTCTCTTTCTGTTCAACAGAACAAAGAAATGTATACAGGTTTGGAACAATTTCCACGTGAACTTAAATAGGCCTTTAAAATAAGCTAGACAATATTTCAAACCCTTCTCACATTTATTATAAAATCCCATGTCTTGTGCATTAAACAAAATGTATGATCTTTAAGATTTTATAATGAATCAGTGTACTGTGCTGGAAAAGTGGATAGGCTCAGCTTAACTTATTAAGGATGCAAAAAACCTCTCATTGCTTCCGAATTCAGATAAGTCTACTAATTATAAAAATGTCTTAAATTGCTCAGTCACTATATATCTGTAAAATTCATCTAGAGCTTTGTCCTCGATTTTGCATCCATGGCTGAACCATGTGGAATAAAAACTTTGTGTAACACTGGAATCTATCCATGACTTCACTGGACCTGGCAAACACAGTGTAACTTGAATCTTTTAAGAATTATCAGAGGAAAGGCAGCCAAAATTAGCTGTAATTGTACGTTCTGAGTAAAAAGCATACGCACAGAAGAACCGACTGAATAAGAATAAAGAGATTGAAGAAGTGAAGAAAACAAAGGGGGTGAGAGAGTGAAGCGTTGTGGATCTTGGCAATGAAAAATGGCACAGGAGGTTTACCAGGGGACCCTAAGAGTGGAGGCAGACATGTTCTCGCAGGGTATTATTTTACAATGATTTTCTCTTATAGTGTTTATGAGGGGCTTACCCAAAACTACACACATACTGTACCATGCTGATTGAGGGAGATGGAGATTGGAGCTGGCATAAACTAGAAAATGTAAAACAAAACAAAAAGTGCTGTTTCATAACCAGGCACCCACCTAGCCCTCGGACAGTGGCATGACCCAGCGCCACCTTCCATCTGAATCACACATTCTAAATGGATTTTTGTAATTGTATTTTGTAATTACAATTGTAGTTATTTATAAATAGGTCAGCCGAAACTCCATGTAATTTCAGCGATGGCTGTTCTGTTTACTGTTGTGTTTACAATCTCGCCGTGTGGCCGTGAATTAACCTTTCTTTTTCCACACGGAAGTAGAGTGTTTATTTGGAACGATCAGTCGTATGTCACCGAGTACTATCACTTCACTGGCTATGCTGATCGAAGGGCATGTATATGTTAACAGTGTTACAGATGTGTTAGTAACCTCAGAGTTTTGTTTCCGTATTTGTCTTTGTTATTTATTAAAATCCAGGGAGTCTCCAATAACCCACCTACAATGGTTTTTGACATGACTGAGCAATAAAATAACCTTCAACTATATGGGTCAGCGTAAAACTAAACAGCATTACTTCATGACAAAGAGACAGAAGACAACAGGGACACATTACATGTTGTTGAGTGTTGTAAGCCCAACTTTTCTTTGGCGCATACTGTGTGCTTGACTCCCTAATCAAAACCACAGTTTGTTTAGTAATTATTATGACTAACTCTTCAGAAACTGAACAATGTTTGTCCAAAATCTTAATTGTGATGCTAAAAAATGTATTAATATTACTAAACCAATTATGACCTTAGTATAAGTATTATACGTATTATCTATAAACTTTTTTAAAGAGTGAAACTGTCATTGACCGTATCCAACTAAAATTCTGATTCAAAGTGGACGTTGTATTCCGGGCTACTGTGTGCACTTTACAGGTACTTGTTGTTATCAGTTTGGGTCATGACATGTTGCCAAAGTGGAAAGTGAAACATGCACAGAACCTAATATAACATATTATTACAAGTAATAAGTAAGAAATTATACATATTGGTAACTGACACCGTCTAAGAAACTTTCTTCTGAAAATAATTGGTTTTGTGTCTAATCAGCTAGTGCCTTTACTACTGTGATGTGACATCATTTTTAATCTGATGTGAAATCATTTTATATGATTTCAAATAATTTTCAAATAATATGAAGTCATTAAAGCTGCATGTTTAAATGTTTGAAACTTTTGCATTTAACCAAACATATGACTTTTTCATAACTTAACCAGTTGTGTATAACTGATACAGAGTTAATAAACATATGAAACAGTTAAGAACTAAGTTCATAGATATAATTAATGTTTATCATATCAAATTAAATGCAAAGAAATTGTCATCATCACAATCAATCTCAACATTCTGTTTTAGTACCAGTTGGTTTTCATCCTGATAATCTTTTAAAATAAATTATCGTAGAAATGAAATGCCACCAATCTGCAACTGAGTATTTTTGGCTAACGTTATATGTTGAACGGCTAGTGAACCCATGCCTTACCCATGCAGATCTTTTGAGGTATCACACGCACGTGGAAAGCTTAAAAAAATCTCGACATGCAACTCAGAGTTCAAACGAGCCGGTCGAAAGTTCCTATGATGCTCAACATTTCGTGGCATATCAATGGGTTTTGACGCACATTTTATGTTTTTGTTTGGTAGCAAAAGAAAGGGAAAAGAAGTACAACACGAGGAAAACTTACGTGTGATAAAGACATGTTTAAGTAGACAAAAAGTCCGGTTGTGGAGGCGATTTGCAGCACGACCACCACGATCACGACCATAGCGATCCATAACTTGGACGGCGACTCCCGAACACGGCTGTTCGCAGGAACCATCATGTATGTGGTGGACTCGCTGCTGACCGACCGAAAGTAATCCTGGTTATTCTGAGTAGCCATGGCATTCCCAAGACGTGACTTTAATACGAGTTAGTGACAAACAAATACAAGTCTGCAGCGGGACGCTGACTAAACTCCTTCGTGGAGAGTGACCGTGGGAGAGTCTGTTCGACACTCGCATGCGCTGTAATGCTGCAGAACTAGAGTGCGTGGAGTGTGTTAGACACCGAGGGGTTGAGTCTCAAGAGTTCCTCAAGGTACCTACAACTGCTAAAGAGTTCCTTAACCTCATAGGCCTATCAGACCGAGACCATATGTGTTTGGCATTTCAATATTTTTTCTATTTTTTCCATAAGAAATGTACAGAAAACATTTCAAAACAAATGCCCGAAATGATAACCTGAACTATTATCAGGTTTTGAACTAATTATAAACAGTAAAACAATTATGAATCTCAAAACAGTTTATGAATCACAAAACATATTAAATACGTTTTATAAAAAATGTTACTATGCCCAAACTTATTCCACCTTTATTTTAAGCTAGTTCATTCTTGCTCAAATTTGTGATTGAACTTATTTATTTCTTTACCTAAGAGCTATTGCAAAAGTATTGTGGTGTTAGGACTTTATTTTAGAGTAATGATGGATTAGATTAAAACAAATATACATTTCACCTTGTGACAACAATAGGCTAGCCTCAATCTCACATTTGATAAGACAACAAAATGCAATACAGTGAACACAATCATTTACTAAAGCTTTGAGACTTAAAATAAAAACCCAGGGTAGCTAACTGATTTCACTAACATAAACTAAACATGTTAAGACAATATTACATTTATTGATCAGCCTAAACAAGAATCAGAGATGAAAGACTGATAAATTATGTTTATCATTTGCGCTTTTCACCAGTCTTGAACATTCCAGTCTTCTTCAGATAAATGGTCAACAGTCAATTTTAAGGGATAAGAACTTTCACTCCTCTCCATACACTGTAAATACATCTACAGCCTTTCTGTCTGTCTCAGGCGTAAACAGCAGATGAGCGTAGTGTGTGAGATGTTTGTCTATACAAGGGTCCAGTGGAGATGGAAGACAGATGTCTGATGGATCTTCGCGGATGGATACTCACACCTTCAGCACAGATTGTCTGTTGTGGCTGAGCAACGTAAGAGGTGAGCAATTTAGGACATTTAAGACAACCCCTTGGGTTTGGATATCTCATGTGCTTCTGTCTATCATATATATGACTAGCAATGGAATTAAGTGCTATTGGCAGACAAGATTTTCAAGGAAGTGAGTAACTTCAGTCTGTTCCTCACACAAAGTTATTATATAGCTATGATCATATAACCATATGGACTACTTATGATTCTTTGAATGTATTTAGTTTGGAGTTCGAGAACCCCTGGTCCTCATCTTCTCAATTATTTCCATAATGCTAAACTTCTTTGGTGTTCCACAGAAGAAAGTATGAGTTTGGAACAACATGAAGGTGAGTAAACGATCTATGAACTTTAATGTAGGATGACAGAGTTTGGGCCAAGATTCATTTATAAAAAATCTGAGATGATCAGAGAGATGAGGTTTTAAACACATGTTGACCTTATCTTCATGGTATACAAAGAGCCTGACAAAAAACTGAATACACAATAATCCTGAATACACAACCCTATCCTCCAGAGCAAACATGTTGAATGTATTTAAACTCATTGTAGTGTAATTTATTTGGCCTTTACGCAGTTTCTCTACTTCTGTGGCTTGTTTGATCGCATAAACACAAAGAATCTCTCATCATCGCTGTTGAACAAAGTTTCGGCGCTTCATCGCTTTGCTGCACTTGAATGATCTGAATAGAAAATATAAGAGTACATTTAAGTCTATGAGGCCTGTTTAATGTAAGGATGTAATCCCTTACATGTGTCTGGAGCTCATTTTAGAGAATAAATCGATGCGTCATAGCTCGGGGAAAAGGGGGTATCGGAGTTGGGAGATTTTCCAGAACCCCTCTGATCCATTCGACTCTATACGTCTCAGCTCTGTTTAAATGTTCTCTTTATATCTTTCCCTCCCTTTTCCTGCTATCTTTTCTCCTTACGTTTTTTCACTGTCTCTCTCTTTTGGCAGAGAAGCTTCCCTAGACATTGGAACAAACACATGTCCAGATGCGTAAAACAGGGCTGGAATGAAAGCCATTGTGTCTTCACTGACGCTGCAGCTGTGAAGTCAGTCCCCCTTGTGTATGAGTGTGTGTGCCGGAGAGAGAGAGAGTGAAAGAAAGTGCGTGTCTAGGAGAATGATAGAGAGAGGCAGAGGGTCAAAGAATATGTGTGAGTTTGTGTGTGTCCATGAATTCAAGCTGTGGTCGCCAAGTGTGGGAGTAAGTGGGAGGCAGGAGTCCACCAAAACGCATTCCTGCCATGTTAGGTATCACTGCTTGGGGAGTATTATGGGATGCCGTAAAATAGTCTTGCTTTTAACACACCCTGCTCCGAGCAACCCACAGAGCAATCGGCTCAATCATAAAACAACTCCAACAATACAGCATTCAATGTTTATCATTTGCAGAAACTTTTTTTATTGTAACTGACATTTTGAAGAAAATAAAAATACACAGAATACAAGAACTTCATTCAAGAATGCGTCAATCTGTTATGTGTGGACGGTATCCTTTTTGAAAGTGATTTGTGGTCAGATTTCTTCCTCCCTAACAACGGCTGTGGCTTGGCATGCGGATTGGGTGAGCCGGTTCCAAATCAGTATAAAAACGTTGAGCGCACACGCAGCTGTTTCATCTTTGAGGGCTCATTTGCAATAGGTCAAAATGAGATCAATTAGAACTTAATATTGTTCTGCATGACATTCTTTGTTATGGCTTGTCTCCTTTTATAAATGTTAAGGTTTGGGATGTGAGGGTGGTCAGAAATTGTTTAGCTGAAAATCATGTCAGCAGTTTCCTTGTATTTTTTTTTTTTTGGGGGGGGCGATTATAGGCTTTCACAGCTTAACCCATGACCAGTTCTACAGTTTACACAACAGCAGTCCAGTGGGTGAAGCTGGTTAACGATCAGTTTATAGGTGTTTTGTCAATAAGGCGTTGCAGATGCTCCAAGAGAGATTCGGAGCTCTCATAGTGCCCTCTGGTGGCCTCTTGCTGCATATCACAAAATCGGCACAGTGATGCTATTAAAGTGCCCACTGTCCAGCCATTCACATGGGCACTGCGAGATAGTCTACAAAGCTGAAGAAAAGGGTTAGTCACATTTAAAATAAAAGCAGTACTTTTGTTCATAATAAATAAAAAAGTATTAAAATGACGGATATTAGTATTGAATAGACAATGAATGTATAGAACAATGAATGCCACTGTATAATTATAGTTCTTCTATATCCATTTGCAATGATTCAGTCCATAAAACTAAAAATCTAGATCTTTCGTGCAATACTAGATGTATCAGGTCTAGTCAGTAAAAACATGAACCATGTACCTTTTGTTTAAGGCTTGTGTCCGGTAGGTCAATGCAAAGCTCTAAAGCTCCTTTCTGAGACGCGGCAGCCCACAGTAGAGCGCACTGCAGTTCCTGAACCTCATGGCTTTCCTCAGCATGCATCTTTATGACACAAGTTTGTGAGCCATTGTTCGCATGTGTTCCCAGAGTTTGGCTAACATTTACCGGTATGCTGGAAGCATCACGCACAGCATTTTCGACTATGTCTTCTGAGAAGTTGTTAGCATGAATGTGTACCGATGATGTCATCTTCACCGCATCAGATTTAATGATGTCGAATTCTAATTTCTCATTACAGCAGCTAACGGTTGTGGCTTTGTTGGACTGTGTTGAGTCTTTACACAAATGTGTGTTGGAATATGTCTCTTTTTCCCATGGCTGCTGTTCTGTTGCTTGGCCCAAAAGATGTGGATGGGTTCCATGTTTAAGCCCACCCTGTCTTAGCTTAGCAAAAGCATGAACCACAGCATTAATGATTAGCTCGCTAGCTAAAACTTGTATCTCTTCTGTTTCCATGCTAGTATTTTGTTGAGAAGCTGACAGTGGGATGGCATCTACCGTGACAGATTTGTGACCATTTTGGTCTCTTCTTTTTTCTTTCTCTCTCGCCATGACCTCGGCTAAAGACGTTTTGATAGTCTCATCCGCTAGTTGCTCAGCAATAGCACATACTTGTTTATTTCCTTCTATGTCATCAGTGGTAATAAAATGAAGAATATCTGCGGACAGTTGCGATGCATTGTCAAACAGCCTGGGAATCTCATTTTGAAGTCCACCATCTTTAACTTCTACAGCCTTCTGTTCTTCTTGCCCTCCTTGCTTACCGCACTCCAATGACAGCAAGCGCATAAGTCTCATCAAGAATTCTGATTTGTCAGTATGGGTGTCAGTCCTCTGGTTCTCCAATAAGGGCTGCATCTGATCTTTAGGGGTCGAAGGAGGGGGTGAAGGAAGGAATTCTTTAGCCAGCCCCCCTTTTAGCTTCCTTGAGAAACTGTCTCGACTCTTTAACATTTCTGGAAGTAAAGGGGTACTTGGAGGAGCGTCAGGGTATTCAATAGAACCCAGAGTAACCATTCTCTTTAAAGAAGTGGCATATGCCGAAGTACCAAATGCGTGATCATATTCCTCCATCTTTGTGTCTGTTTCCATTTCAGATGTGTCTTCATCACAGCTGTACCCTGAGGGGAAGGGTACAAAACCTCCTTCCATAGTTCTATTATCCTTTGTTGGATCAGACCTATAAACACAATATTCACAGATTTCTTCCAAAGCTTTGTAACAAGCTTGTAATGTTAGATCCTCAGCCAACATCTCCACGCGGTTCCTTCTCATTGTGACAGTTTCTCCTGGGTCAGTTAGGTTGTTGTCAGGATGGTAGTTCACACCATGTTCAGTAGATGGGGTTGCTCCTCTCATCACAGCTGAATCTAAAATAATTTTGGCTGTCATTTGCGCAAAGTGATGAACGGACTCTCTCTGTGCATTCCAATCTTCTGTTATTTTTTTATTGGTATGTTTCACGTTCTGTTCAAATGTTGAATCCAATAAAAGACTGTAAGCTTCCAGAGTAATTTTAATAGATGAAGGGTTATAAGAAGGTTGTGGAAATGAATTTCTGTTGATATCTAGCTGTGTGGAGTCCTGAGAAAGGGAATTGATTATTTTATTTCAAGACTTTATTACTGTGGCTGTTTTATTTGTATGATGTTTGTATACTTTCGAAGGTCTGTACTTACATTATTGGGAACAGACTCTGAAACAGCGACTAGATCACACAATTTAAATGAGCTACACAACCACTCCTCATGAATCATCTGAAAAAGAGATTTATTAGCCATGCAAAAATTGATCTCGCAGTGCCGGTTAACAAGCGGTACATTGATATTCTGAATGAGAGTTGTTCCATCCTCCCGTTGGAGAACCAACATCACAAATAATTTAGGTCAAACACACCTGCCAATGATATTAAAGTGAACTTGAGGACACGATTCTTTGCTAGGAGGAAGATCTAAAAGGAGGATAGTGCAATCCTCTTCTGAGGTAAAGGATTTTTTTCAATTATTGATCAGTACAGAAGAAAGCATCAGAATTATCCTCTGAAATTCTCTGAAAGTGCCATCCAGCCTTCTCTATATACAGTATTTTATCCATAGGTTTTGTCAATCAGTTTATTATAGCTATGTGTTGGATTGGTGGCCCCTGAACATTTAAAGGGACAGTTCACCCCAAAATAAAAATTCTGTCATCATTTACTCACCCTCAGGTCAGGTTGTTCCAAATCTGTATACATTTCTTTGTTCTGCTGAACACACAGAGAAAGCTATTTGGAAGAATGTCAGTAACCAAAAAGATCTCATCCATCCTTTACTGCCATAGTAGAGAAAATAAATACCATGGGATTCAATGGGGAATGAGATCTGTTTGGTTACTGACATTCTTCCAAATATCTTTCTCTGTGTTCAGCAATACAAAGAAATTTATACAGATATGGAATCTGAGGGTGAGTAAATGATGACAGATGAACTGTCCCTTTATGGGTGAACTGTCCCTTTATGGGTGAACTGTCCCTTTAAGATTTTATGCTTTTAGAGGTCAGGAATGAAAACGAGCAGAGAAAAAATAAGCTTAAAACCACACAGAATCAGGGCCATCTCAATAAAAAACAATGAAAGTAACTGATCTCAGATCAGCAGAAACTTCGAACTCTGAAACCACAAGTGATCGCCAGATGAGTTGCTCTCATGGTTCCAGGAACTAAGTCATGTGACAGACAGGAAATGATGGTGGGTGTTCATAGACTAAAAAAACTTGATGGTGCAGTCGATGTTTCCATTTCCTTGAGAAAAGGAAGTTATAAAATTGTGATTTTAGATCAGTAGATACATATTAAGAGAAACGTCAGATAAGAGGCTTGTGAGGGCATGGGTTCAAGCTCTGATTAGCATCATGCTTATTCTACATGTATTTTTGGCTTTGAATTCTAAATCACACAGGAATTGAGTTCAAGATTACCAATTTTTTAAAGAGAACTGAAAATATAATGCCTACTGAGCAGAGCAGGGGAGGACATCACCTTGAAGAATATTTGGATTTGTAATCCATTACTGTTATTGACGTATGATTATGGTTCTTTGTCTTTAATAAACCAAAGATGATTTAGATGTCATGCGCAGTAATGAAATATGTGATCGTATTGATTCAGGGTAATGCAATGCTGTTTAATGCTGTGAAACTCATTAATGCCTTTTGTTTTTCAAATACTGCACTGAGTCGTTTACTTAAAACCTAATGCAGAGATCACAGGCCAGACATTTAGTTTTTGAGCATTTTTGTCACATTTAAGCATGGTTTCAAAATGACTTACAATGCGGTTTCACAATCATAATCCCATGAAATAATTGAATTTATTTTGCACTTAATAAATAATATATTCATCTGTTAAAAAAGTATGTAGGCAAAACAGGCATGTAAGCTTTTACAGTAATTTAAGAGAAATAAATATTAAGTAATTTCACCCAAAAATGTGAGAATAGTTTTTCAAGATCAATAGAATAAAGGTATAGTCTGTTTAAAAATATTTCATTTATATTTTCATACCTTGCTCAGGAAAATCAGCCTAACAAGTTCAGCTCGTTTAACCAAAGTACGTTAGATGCTACTGTCAGTCTGCAGACTTCCTCTGAATGCAGACATGCATGCATGCATGTGTGTGGGCGGTGGGCGTGGCTTAATTGTCATGACGATAACAGCAGTATGGTGGAAATAAGGGAAGTTCATTCCCCGTTTAAATGTGTATTAAAACTGTTAGAACTGTGTTATGTAATAAAGAGAGTCCAGTGGGTCACATCCCAATTTCAATGTCACCTCCACACGTTTCCCCACCCGCGTTCACTCACAGACAAAACAACGTGAACTCGCTTCCTATTGGTTGCCAGTGTGGGTTTGAAAATTCTATTGTTACGCCCCTTAACAACGGCATCCTGCCTCGATGCCCATTGGCCTAGAGGGCAGTGCAGTTAGCCAATCATCTTTTTGTGTGCAGTTTCGGATGCACGCAGAGTTGCAGACTGTCTGTACTGGGATAACTGGACTTTTGTTTGTGAATGTATGGACATATTTAAACGCCACTGTTTTGATCGAAGTTGTTAAGCGCATTGGAACAAGGTAAGATCGATATAATATAGTTTGGTATTGTGCTGGTCTTTGCTACTAAAGAACACATACAGAAGCTACTGCTGGTTTCATCACCGTTTTGGAGTATTTACTGGAATCGTAGAAATAACTACTATAGAAACATTTTGTCGATATATCAGTGTGACTTCACGCAGCCTTGTCAAATATCGCGCGCTTTTGTGTTATTGTTACATTATGACGAGCTGTATGTAACAGATCATCTATATATCTTTGTTTCCTTTTGTAGCAGAAACGTAAACCAGCTATAAAATGCCCTTTTCAAGAGGAAAGAAGCCCACCACCAGCAAAATCCCAAAACTTAACATCAAAGGATTGGAGAACCAGGTAGACGACCGGAGTGTGTCAGTGATGTAAATAAATTACAGCTTCACCGATCTGAATTTAAAGCGTAAAGGTGTTTCTTTGCTTGATGTTTTTAGCTGGATGGCCCCCAAACCAAGCGCTCTTCCACCTCTCCTAAAGGCGCTCCTAAGAAAAGGACTGCTTTTGTGGATATTACCAATGTGAGGCTGCCATTCAGGTTTCAAATATTTGTGTGTACATACCCTTTAGCTTCAATGCTTTTATGTTGATTTACTAGCCTGTTTGTCAGTGTTTTTTGGCCCCTCGGTTAGATGCTGATGTAAATCCAGTAAGTCTGAAATGTATTTGTGTCATAACCCACTAACACAGATGGGTTTACTACTTAAATAATGCAAATCTTATGCGAATGGACACATATTTTGCATGTGACCTCCTTAAAAATGCAGTTAGGTCTAGCAATAAAATACACAATAGCAGGAGATGTCTTTCTTTATAAACTCAGACGGGCACCCCTTGGTGGGTCTGGGTTCCCAGGTGAGGTGCTCTCATATGTAAATTGTAATGATTTACAATCATTCCTCCATTAACAGTTGTCTAACACTGATGACCTTTGCATCAGATCAAACCTATCTGATTGATTTAGTCTTTTACTAGATTGTTTTAACCTTAAAGTGACAGTTCACACAAAAATGAAAATTCTATCATCATTTACTCAACCGCAAGTTGTTCCAAACCTGTATAAATGACTTTGTTTTGCTGAGCACAAAGAAATTTGGAAGAATGTGAGCAATTTTCAGTTCTTGGACAGCATTGACTACCTTGTAAACAATATTGTATGTATTTTTTTGTTTTGTTGAACTGAAAATTTGATATTTTAAAGAATTTTGGAAAGCAAGCAGTTCTGTGTACGACGGCGTTTTAGTGCCACGTTAAAAATAAAAAAATCCAAGATTTCGAGAGTCCGAGAATAAAGTCAAAATGTTACGAGAATAAAGTCGAAATGTTTCGAGAATAAAGTCGTCGTAATACGTATTTTGTTTACGTGAATGTTGTAGTTTAAGTTATGTTTAAGCATTATGTTTAAGATGGTGATCACCATCCTCATAGTCTCTTGAGAAACAACATATCCTCTTCGAATAGCACGCAGATGTAACCACCTATAAACTTGGAGTCGACCACTGGTCGCTATTTCCGTCTGCACAAAAGAGTGAATAAATTCAGTTTCCTACATAACACTGCAGTGTCTTTTGTACTAATTATAACTCCGTTATGATGCACCAAAAGACAAATAATTTCCTTATTGCTAAATCCTAATCTAAAGTAGGATTTAACCAAATCCTCCACATCCATTGTTTCCAGCAATTCTGTGATTTTCTCAAAATATTACGAGTTTAATTAGTAGTTTGGTAGTAAATGATGTCTCGGAACTGAAAATTGCTCACATTCTTCCAAATATCTTCCTTTGTGTTCAGCAAAACAAAGTAATTTATACAGGTTTGGAACAACTTGCGGGTGAGTAAAGGATGATAGAAGTTTTGGGTGAAGACATCTTGACTGTGTAGAATAAAATCCATCCGTTGGTTTCTATGTCTTGCAAATGATTGTAGTAACACAACGCGTTTAACGTGAAAACGTAAAAACATTGATTTGGTCCTTTAAGAGAAAATATACTTATTAAAAAATGCACTTCTTTTTAAGGCGCACAAGATTGAGATAAGCAACCCCATCAAGAAGAAAGATCCCATCAAGAAGGTGCAGAAGAAGACTTCAGTACTTGCAAAGAATGATGCCAATTTAAGAAAGTAATTGACAAATTTCTCCTTTTTTCAGGTTTTTGATTGATCAAGAATCTTGAAAATATGGTACATGGTCAGTATTTGGAGCACAGTTTGCAGATTTTTTACCTTTCTCACCCTCAGACAAGCCGAAGTCAGTTCAGAGCAGCAGTCTGAGGAACTGAAGAATGTGGAGTCTCCTGTTGAGAAACAGGAAGAACCTTGTTCCGAACCTTCACTTCCCAAACACCTTCAGCCCCCACAGGTAAGTCTCTGGTATGCTGCTCTTGTAAAATCCTGACAGATTTTCCATGAATAATAGTAGGGATGTCGCTATTGGTCGATATAATCGTCTGCGTCGATGCTGATAATTAGTCGACATCAATATTTTTGATCGACTGGTCGTTTTATATTATTTCACCTTCTAAATTAAGGAGCCAATTCCAGTCTTTGTCCGTCTAAAAGGACACACAGCTTATGTCTGCGCCAGACCACTAGACAACACATTTACAGTCATGACTATGGATGTGGCGACCATATTTTATTTAGCGTTAAACCGTACCAGTGTTACTGCTTGAAAAACTCTGTCCAGCATCAAACAAAGTTATCAAGAGTATAACAGATTCTACATGAAACGTGTGTTTTGTTCATTTAACGTTATTTCAGGAGAGTAAATCAGGAGTCAGGTGTATTGACATACGGAATAAATTAAGGCGAGACATACCTGCTCCAGTGAGTTTGTGATGTGCTCACTAAAAAGGACTTAAATCCAACAATGTGCACATTTGTGGCAATGTAGATATATTTACACACGTTTACTTCATATCGCTTATACCGACCCATAATTTCTGTACATTTTTTCATTAAATGATGTGATATGACGATTTTGAAACTCCATTCAGCTTGTTTGTTCTGCTTTGAGCGCTGTCTTTGTAGTGTTTTTTGTGGAGGGAAAGATGTAGGTGATTTATTTTACCTCTGCCGGCATGTCCTAAACATCAACTTGACACCATAAATCGCTATTTTTCAGCATTAAATAAGCGAAATTGCCAAGATGTTTTCAGAGATGACAGACATCATAATTTAACGAAAACCCAATTTTTATCTAATTTTTATTTTTGTATATTCCTGAAAACCTCCCTGAGCGACATCCGACAGGTTTTCCCTGAACGCATCACCTAGACTTTCATCCGTGCATTTAGATATGATTGAATTTTACTCTACAAAGCATGTGAAAAACAATATAAACATGATGATCATATGCCAAGTGTTCATGTATGTTCTCTACATTAGGTATTGTGGCCAGTCTGGTTGATTTTTGCCTTTTGTTTTTTTTACCCTTTTACTCAAACTCTGCATGTTTTCGATTCACAAACTCAGGCCATAACGTAGGATTGTTGTGAATGTAACTTATTATAAGTAATAGGCCCATGTCGACGAGTAATTCATTGCTGAAAATGCCATATCTAAGGCTAATATCCAGTGATTTTGCATTTGTTTTGAAGTTCCAACATGCACAGATATACAAATATACTGGTTAATTATTTTTCATTTTGACGCCGCTGTGTTCAGTTGCAATTTGTATTGAGGCTTCGTTCATTTGCACTAATTAGCCAAACAGTTAACTTTTAATTATTTTCTTTTGACAATTTATATTTATCTTAAAATGGCTATTGCATCCTTTTTTAAAATTAAAAAAACCTCTCGGCTGCACAAAGTTCTGCATTTATCAATAATTACAAATAAAAAGTAAATCTTTTTCTTTAAAACGGCTATCTATGTAATTTAAATGTAAAACTTAGTTGATTTTTGGTGAAAAATTATTCGTTTAGATTAATCGATATATTGGTTGATATAAACTAGTCGTTTGTGGCAGCCCTATCCATCAGAAAATATTCAGTTGTTCCAGAGTCCTGCACTGTACTTTGAAAAACAAATTGGTTTGTCTGGAGGGCTTTAAAAGTCCCACAGGCTCATTACACCCCACCGAAAATCTTTAATCTGAATTTCAATATAAAAATGCTAATTTAATTCGGAATCACCCTTTAAATCCTTCCTGCCAGGGCTCATTATTCCATTCTTGAGGAATTTTGAGTTTTTAGCAAGAATTTTTTTTTTTTCTTGTTTACACAACACGCAAGAATCTTTACTTGCGTTCTAATTCAATTTTATTCTCTTGTTTCTCAGATCCCTCCAGAGTTTGACATCGATTCTGAGCATGTCAGCGATGCCACACACGCACCAGAGTATGCCAAAGAGATCTTTGACTACCTCAAGAATCGAGAGGTTGGTGTAGTATTTGGTATCTTACAGGTAATGAAACAAAGATATAAAGCTACTGCTGTTCATTTTTTCAATTATAGGAAAAGTTTGTCTTGCGTGACTTTATGGCTGATCAACCAAATCTGAACAGCAATATGAGAGCCATTCTAGTTGACTGGCTGGTTGAAGTTCAGGTGAGTGATTTGCCAGTTTGACTTTGTACAAGTGATATTCTTAAATTTTAGTGAGTCTGGTGAAAGGTTCTGGTGTCTTGGTTTGGGGGTGGTTTTGAGCCACTGATATGACTCTGTTCTTGTTCTGATTTCTGTAGGAGAATTTTGAGCTGAATCATGAGACTCTGTATCTGGCTGTGAAAATCACGGATCATTATCTTGCCGCTAGTCAGACCAAACGGGAGGCTTTACAGCTCATTGGTTCAACTGCCATGCTCATTGCCTCTAAATTTGAGGTAAGGCACATGCTCTCTTGTGATACTGTCTTTCCCTTAAGTTGGTTTTGTAGGCTCAGACGTAATTGCAGTTATCATACTCGTACAATCTCACTCCTAAAATATACCATAGAAACATTAATTTCTTAACAAATTTACACATACTTACCAATTAAGTAAAAATAGTTGAATTTTTTTAATTAAATATATTTATGTGTATTTGGCCTGTGTTCAAAATTCTGTATAATGCATACTTTATGTAAAAAAGTACACAATAAACAGCATTGAAGGTCAGATTTAGTATCTCATGCAATTTGCTCAGGATGTATATGCACATTTTAAAAATGTAGCATCAGTAGGGATTCCTTGCATATGGAAAACCCAGCATCTCTGGTGTCTCCTGACAGGAGCGGGCTCCACCTTGCCTAGACGATTTCCTTTATATTTGCGATGATGCCTACAAGCGCTCCCAGCTCAACGCCATGGAGATCTGCATCCTGCATTCGCTGAACTTTGACATCAATATTCCAGTTCCATACCGTTTCCTCAGGCGTTACGCCAAGGTTGGAATGAACACACACACACACACACGCACACACACACACACATCCAACGTGTTGGTCAAAATCAGAGAGACAATCCTGTGCTAGATGGGCTCTTTGTGTTAGTTGAAACTTGTTGCTGTGAGAATGATTCTACTTATTCGCAGCTGAATTAATCAAGTTTTAATCGAGCATCATTGAATTAACTTTTCCCAGCTATATGGCTAGTTTTACAAATAGCAATTTTTGCAAGATTTTTTTTTATAATGTGCATTAACAAGCAATATCATTACAGTCAATTACAAGTACGTTATGGAGTTAATTAAATCACTTGATGTACGGTTTTATTCTTTATTTTTTCTTGTTTGTGAGTCAAGGCCATGAATTGTGATTTGCTGCTGGCTAGATAGTTGCAAGGTATAGTAAGGGGACAGCAATTGATTGGGCAAAAACTTCATTCATTAATAATGTCAGTGCTTTTTGCAGAAGAAATACTGTACTTGGTATGTGTGTGTATACGCTAAATGGGACATAATGGATATAAATAGACCATAATGGACATTTTTCTACAACCTGGCAATAGATAACGATTTTTTTTCAACAAAACCTCTGACCCCGGGTAACCAATTAAACATTCAAGGTTGTGTGTTTTATTGTTTTAAGTTGTTCAGATTGAATTAAAGCAACGTTTCTTTTCAACACAAAATGAATTAAAACCTTAGAGAACTATCCCGTAAACCAGTAAGGTATTCTAATTTATATTTATACTATATAGATTATATTCGACTGCTATGGCCCCCTCACACCACTAAACACACAGTCTTTGATACTAACCAGTGGGTGTTTTTCTGTGTGTCTGAGTAAGTTTGATTTTGGCTCATGGTGTTTGTGATTGACCTTCTCTCTCCTCCCCGCAGTGTGTGAATGCAGGTATGGATACACTGACCCTGGCGCGGTTTATCTGTGAGCTGAGTTTGATGGAGATGCAGTTTGTTCCTGTGAGAGCATCTCTGCTGGCCTCTGCCTGTCTGCTCATCGCCTTGGTTACCAAGGATTTAGGAGGATGGGTATGTGTACACCTTTATGTTTACACAATCATGGATCACATGAATTATCCAGTTTATTTGCACAATATGCAGCTGTGTCTTGGTTATTTTTACCTACACAAACGTTCCAGTGTATTCAGCAGTTGCAAATAAACACGGTTTAGTTTTATTTATAAGCTGTTTTCTTAAAAATGTCCTCTCAAGGTCAAACATGACTGATGTATTAATATAGTTGGTCCTCACGCTGTAGGGTTTATCAGGACACACACACTTATCACAAATAATAGTGGATTAGTCTGTCATTTAAGTCACAGTGTCCTTTCAGACCGTGACAAGGGTATTGTATGAGAGCGATGCTTGTCGGTGTTTACTGATGTTTGAGTAATTGGTTTGTGACCTGTTACCAGGGTTGCCAGGTCCAAGAAATATTTTCAGCCCAATGACCCCTCAGAACCCAGAAAAAGGAATGAAAACTTCCACTGTCAAATCAAAGTTAACAACTGCCAAAGACGTTTTCTATTGCTATATTTACTTAGGTATTGTATATATTTCTTTTTCCGTTGAACACAAAATATGTTTTGAGGGATTTAGGAAAGCAAACAATCCGAGTCACCATTTTGTCACACAATTTTTTCTACTACGGCAGTCAATGATGCCCCAGAATTTTCAGTTGCTAACAGTCTTCCAAAATATTTTTATGTTCAACCGAACAAAGAAATTTATACAGGTTTGGAACAACTAGAGGGTGAGCAATTCATGACAGAGTTTTCATTTTTGGGTGGAGTGTCTCTTTAAAAAAGATCTTGAGGCCACCAAGGAATGGACGAGAAACGTGTTTTTTCTCCGTAAGACATGCAAAAACTTGCTTGACAAATAAGCATGGTTAAATGTATTGCATATGTACAATGTGTACAAGCACCTCAATGTTTCAGTTGTTCTAAACTGTATATAGTGCTGCTCAGACGTGATATTTGGCTGCCGGAATAATTAACTGTTGTACACTCACGCGTGATTTCTTTCATTGTGCAACGTGACATGCACCTTAGTAAGAAGCATTGGTGCAAACATAATTCGAATGCATTGTCAAATACCACCGCTATATTTTTCCTCTTTGGTTGAGCTGAGCTCCCACGTCCCTCCCTGTACCGTAGCCTACCTGTCAGATGCTCGTTCCCCACACCTTTGAGAACGGGTCCGGTCCTTGAGTTACCAGGTATTCATTCATTCTACACATTTTAGCAGCCGCATTATATTATGAAAGTAGCCCCAAAAACCCGCAACCCGTGGCTCCATAATTTTTCACAATTATGCGGGAAACCGCGACCCTGGTAACGTGTTCGCATTTATACAGACTTCTAGGATTCTATTCTATTCTAGGTTTTTAAAGCACTTTATTTGCACATTTTTGGCTGATATTTCAAAATTCACAGCTTGAGGGTATTTTCTTCTCGCTCCGTGAAATATTTGGCAGGTGTAGTAAAATCACATATGTAACACACATAAACCAGAGCTTCACTGATTTCTCGGATAGATGCTCAATCGCTTGTGAAGATTTTGACTCATGTCCCATCTTTATTGTAGACACCATGTCTACAGTTTCACTCGGGATACAATGTGGAGGATCTCGCACCTGTGGTCAGGAACCTCCATCAAATGCTCACCAGCCCACCGGACAGTAAACTGGCAATTATCAGGAGCAAGTATGCACACAAGTAAGTCCCAAGTTTTAGATTTTAGTTCATTTTCAATTCAACTATGATTACTAGAAGTGGGCAGTAAACCAGTAATGTGGAACTGAGCCACTGCTAAACACCTCACAAACACAAATCTCTTTATCCTGTAGACTTCTCTTTAAAGACATTAAACTTGCGTGGTCTTTTACCATGCTTATAGAAGGATTGCTTATGCTTTGTGCATTTCTGGTTTGTTTATTGCAATAAATGTATGTAGAGAGAGGGCTATTTCACAAACAATTTCTTCAACAATTTTACAGCAAATTTAACATTTTTGTGGTCTATGATAATGAACTTTTACTGTTAGTTT
The DNA here is from genome assembly GCA_006030095.1 of Triplophysa siluroides. NCBI lineage: Eukaryota > Metazoa > Chordata > Actinopteri > Cypriniformes > Nemacheilidae > Triplophysa > Triplophysa siluroides. The sequence continues at coordinate 1,047,108 of VCII01000033.1, read as the reverse complement.
TGCAAACACTTAGGACTTAGTTTGGTTAGTTGATTATGTTTAAACATTTTTGTCAAACCTGATGCTATTTGACATCTATTCTGTACATATATTAAGTTCCTGCTTCCTACAGCAGATGTTGAGGGTTCATAAGTGTTTACCTAATGAAGCAGTTTGTTTATATTTACATGTTTTAGTTATTTATATCTTTATTAATCTTATTGATCTTTGTTTCAGGGTTTTCTTTGAAGTTGCGTTAATCCCAACAGTGAGTCTGGAGAAGCTGGAAGGGTTTTTGAAGTAACTTGAGGAGATTATATATAATGTTTCAAATAGTGTAAATAATTATATTTAATGTTGTATTTTAAGCTTTTCAAATAGTGTTATGTGTGTACATGACCACAATGTATAAACAGTTTTTCATGTCTTTTAACACAAACCATGCTATTCTGCCTGTAAATGTAAAAAATCATTTGACCACAGGAACCAGTGACTCTGACAGAAACCTTTTAATGTCCCATAAACAGATGACGTATAAAACATATATGTTCATTTTAAGTGCTGTTACTTCAACTGCATTGTTCATTTTTCACCATGTACATACGATGGTTCATTTCATTGGTGTTCTACAGCATTGTAAATTAGCCATTTCTGTGAGTTGGATGTGTTCGTCCTAAAATCACTTTGAGAGTGTGGACAATAAAAAAAAACTTTTGTCGAAGATTTGAGCCACCCTTTTTAAAGTAAACACGTTTTTATTTATTAAATATTACATTATTGTAAAAATGCACTATTGCAGATTTACCAGTAGGAGGCAACATTCTCCCAAATCGACTCTCACAGTATCAATAACGTGAGTCTGCATTCAACCACATTCTTCGCATGTCTCTTCGACCACCCTCAATCTTTGAACATACAGAAAATAAATAAACTACCATCACACTCCTCCACAAACTCGGTGATCTCTGAATGTAGGAAGCCACTCTTTATCTTACCAGATTTAAATGTCTGACGTCTGTATGTCGTTTTGGATGCAGCTTGAGTCACAGCTTTGAGCTGGTCCAATCCATCACGGCCAACAGCGAACAACAAACATATCCGAGCCTCCTCTGGAATCTGCTTTTTCATGTGATCCGAGAGCAGTTCATCTATCTCTGTTTCTGCTGTTTGGTTTAGATTAGGATGTGAAATGGGTGGCACAGTTTTGGATGAGCCAAAAACAGTGTAACCGCTCTGTCTCCTGTGAAATAACAGTGATCGTGGTGGATATTGAGAAGGCGGAATGCTGATTGCTCGTCCTCTGGGCTTAAAAGACTGTTGTTTTTTAATCCTCATTATTACATTTCACTCATTCATGTTTGTCCGTGGCTTTCCATTCGGCGTGCTTTCCATGCACAATGCTGTGAGAAGAGAGATCCTTTGATTGGTTCCTGGGAGTTGTCTATGCTTTTGAATCCTAAACTCATAAATTGGTCAGTCTGACTGTGAAATCCACATGCAAATCTTATTAGAATTGGCATTGCATTTGTTTACTGCTAAATGCATTTATAATCAGCAAAGCATCTGTGTTTTTTAACATTTGTGGTTACTCCAACAATTGAGATAAAAAGCCCAACACATCAAGCTGAGGGAGATGTTTGTTAAATCATTTTTTTAATCTTGACAGTGTTATGCCCGTTTATAAAGAGGAAGTGTAAATGTTGAAACAAAGATCATGTGGTGTCCTTGAGGGAAAAATAAAAACTTGCCATCCTACGCTGAGAACAATTAACTGCAGTTAATAGCAGACATTTTGCAAACATCTTAATGTATTCTGTGCGAATCCGCTTGTTCAAGCAGTGCTATATCAAATAATTGTGAAATTATACATGACCTTGAGCTCTTTAGCTTATTGTTTTGAACCGATGACTCTCCTATGGGGCGTAAGTTGTACTCTTATACGCATTCTGTACCAAACCTCAGCTTTATCTCTGCTAAAGCAGGGGTGCAATATTTGAATATACTTTTCCTAACAAAATTTTCTGTAAATTTCTCTGGCGCTCCCAAGCCAGTTGACTCGTATTGACGAATGTTACGCCCCAAACAAATGCAAAAGAGCGTGAAGCGCAGAGACAGATAAGCTATTTGAGCTGCCATCCTGGGGAACAAACGCTTCGGATAGCAAATTGCCTCAACGGGACACACGTTTACCGTAGCTAGCTAACTGCGTTTGGAAATTCATTACAATCAAGTTATGAAAGTAGGCTATAGGCTGCGTGTAAATGCCGCTCGGATGGGACACAAACATGGCAACTGCATAACAGCAGGCAGCAGGCGTTTAGTAAGAGGTGAAAAGGTTCACACTAAGAGCATGATCACAATGTGACTTGCTGTACTACTTACTAATGGATGTATTATTTGTGCATGCATCTGTCTAATGGACTCACTTGTAAATATGAAAGAAGGTCAATGATGTGTATCCAACATCATCTGCCCTGCACACCTGTCTCCATGACGATAATTACCAGAGCAAGTGGAAAATGTTACAGTTATGTATCTGACCTTAATAGATTTACATGTGCATTCTCTCTCTCGCGAATGCTATTTTACACACAGTGTAAAACATATTTTTTAAGGTCTGTGTACTTAAGAAAAATAAACATTTAACGTGTTCATACGTGTACATAAACAGAGGACATGTTTATTTTTCTGAGGTTGCTCTTTCATAGCTCAGGAGATTTGATGTAGTTGTGTTTCCTTTAGTATCAACTTAGTCTCAGATGTTTCTCCTAAAATTGGTCACGCCCCGCTAAGATTACAAGCAACTTTGTCACTCCAAGTCGCCGGTTGGCGGTTAGGCTGCTAGTGGAACGCTCACTGCAGGAACTGAGAGGAGAAGAATGACGTAAGCTCCCATCTTTACTCCTATTGGCTGTTGCTTCTAAAAGTCGCTCCTCATTGGCATAAAGGCATAAACACTTCTTAACTTTGTCGCGTTGCTAGACACACCCCATCCAGTAGCCAATGGTTGCTACTGCTCGTGTCGCCGGAAGTCACCAGCTCTCCATTGAAAGGAATGGGATCATGTTGCTTTGTCGCTTGTAATCTGAACGGGGCATTAGGAAAATTACAAGTAGAAACTAAACAAAAAAATTATAACATATATAACATAAAATATACAATATGAAGCTCTAAAATGTATGTATACTATAGGTATTTGGATTTGGGTTCATTTGATGAGAAATGTTAGAGTTCATATTGAAATCCTCAATATCTCATTGATGTGTAAATGAGACACTTGAAAGATCTCATTTGTCTGTTTTCTTTCTTATGGATACAGTCAGTGGTGTAGTCTAGTTTTTTGTAGTGAGTATACTCTGATCCCCCCACCAGCCTACTCACCCGTCCCAGATCGACAACCCATGAGCACCACCACACTCACAAATGCATAGAGGATGCCTCTATATGTCATCAAGACCACTCTGAAAGATTTATGCAAGGAAGATTTCAATAGCCAATGACAGCTGGGGGGACTTGCTGGTTTTGTTAATCACTGTCTAACTCAGCCATTTAAGAGTGACATTTAGCCTTAGATGGCATATGTATACAATTATCAGCTGGCAATTTTCAATGCACATTTGTGATCCATGTGAAAACCCAGCTATTAAATATTTCTGCATAAACATAAGTATCCTCCTAAAATAGTATTACATAGATTCTGGTTTCCATTAAAATACCATTATATAATCAAATGTCTTGGGCATTAATGGGTGTTCTATTGATTCCCATCTGCATCTCTTGTATTTGGGCAGGGTTATACATATATTTTTTCAGCAGGGCAACCAACATAATGTAAAGAATATCCTGTGAAAGTATAATCTTTAGATTTTGATTTAGTTTGATTTTGACTAACTAACGGCCATGTCAAAGACTTACAGTAAATCATATTGAAATGAATGGTTAAATTCAAACTCTAGATTTTTCGCCTAGTTTTCACACACTGGGTCACACTTATGAGTGCAGGTGCGCCTACTATTGACATAAATAACTATAATAATCAACAATGAACATTTTTTTTAAGCACCTGTGTCATGATTCCGCTATCATGTCATGTTTATTGTTCTTGCAGCGGAGTTATGGCATAGCCTTAGGTTTTGTGTGAGAAAGACATGGCATGGCTTAGATATTGGCTGTCATGCGCTTTCTCGTGTCTCGTCTATGGCCCCGCCCCTCTCGTTTCCTCGTTATCTTCCCATTAGTGCTTTATCCCCAGCACCTGTTCCTTGTTATTTATCCTTTGTTCGTCTCCCTATTTAATGCCCTTTTTTTCTCTGTGTGCTCGTTTGTGTACCTTGTCCTTGTATGTACCTGTTGTACCTTGTTGTACCTTGTTGTACCTTGTTGTACCTTGTTGTACCTTGTTGTACCTGGTTGTACCTGGTTGTACCTGGTTGTACCCTGGTTGTACCTTGTTGTACCTGGTTGTACCTGGTTGTACCTGGTTGTACCTGGTTGTACCTGGTTGTACCTGGTTGTACCTGGTTGTACCTGGTTGTACCTGGTTGTACCTGGTTGTACCTGGTTGTACCTGGTTGTACCTGGTTGTACCTGGTTGTACCTGGTTGTACCTGGTTGCTCTATTGGGGATTTGTCCCTATGCTGTGTCCCAGCGTTCTGCTACAGCACGCTGTTCCTGTTTATTATCCTTTTTGATTTTTTTTTACAGCTTGTTACCCTCCGTGAGTTTTTCGTTCCTGTTTGGCTGTCTTTGTTATCCCCTGCATTTTACCCCATTGTGGGTTTTTGTTTTGTGTTTGTTAAATTTTATTAAAGTATTTTGTTTATACCTTCACTGCCTGCATTTGGGTTCTCTCACTTCCCGTTTCGTGACAGAACAAACGAGCCAAAACTGAACCCAGCAAGCAGCCATGAACACTGGCCGTTGTCGTGTTGCCCGTCGCCTCTGCAGTCTTCGCCAGGGGAGTGAGACTGTGCATGAGTTTGTGGAGAGGTTCCTCGACATCGCCGGACAAGGCGTCTTCGGGGAGGAGGAGCTGGCGGTGCTGTTCAACACCGGTCTCAGAGACCCACTCTCCCGATCGGAGATGAGAGCGATGCGGCTGTTGGACTTCGACACCGTGTGGCTAGCCGCCGCGTCTCGTGCGGAGTCCGCGACCACATCGCGCACCAGCTACGCATCTCCGCTGGTCACGTTACCAGAGGGTGGTCCTCTGCAGATCGAGGTTGTGGGCATCGCCACAATCCCCCCCTCAGCCTCTGCAGCCTCTCCACAACCTCGCGGTCTCACTGGCAAGCGGGGGAGACGGGAATCCTGCAGGTCCCCGTCTGACTCCTCCATCACGGGGCTGGTCGTGCTCCCCACCGCTTCTCCGCAACCGGCCACACCACCGTGGGCCGGTCAAAGAAGAGGAAGCCGAGGAGGGGGGTAGTATCCAGTCCGGTGCAGCCGGCGTCCAGTCCGGTGCAGCCGGCGTCCAGTCCGGTGCAGCCGGTGTCAAGCCCCGCCCAGCCGGCCTTCCAGCTGGAAGCCAAGCCTGCCCCTGTTCCCCACTGGACTTCTCCCGTCAATCCCCCCGGGGCTTCGCGCTTCAGAGCGCCACCCCGGGCTATGACTCCCCCTAAGACTGTCCCACCCTACCCATACCCTTTTGGACTGCCCCCTAAGAACTCTTGTTTTGCCCCGCCCCCCTCCCATGTCTGTTATTTTTATTATGCCACCCTAACCCAAGTGTGATATTTGCCTGTCTGCCCCTAATCATGTTTTCTATGTTCTGTTGGTTTTTGTCTGTTACCCAGTCTGTCTTGTCTTGTTAGTTACCCCTTGGTGAACACCTGGAGGTGTTCATTTAAGGGGGGGCTTATGTCATGATTCCGCTATCATGTCATGTTTATTGTTCTTGCAGCGGAGTTATGGCATAGCCTAGGGTTTTGTGTGAGAAAGACATGGCATGGCTTAGATATTGGCTGTCATGCGCTTTCTCGTGTCTCGTCTATGGCCCCACCCCTCTCGTTTCCTCGTTACCTTCCCATTAGTGCTTTATCCCCAGCACCTGTTCCTTGTTATTTATCCTTTGTTCGTCTCCCTATTTAATGCCCTTGTTTTCTCTGTCCTGTGCTCGTTTGTTCTTGTACCTTGTTGTACCTTGTTGTACCTGCTTGCTCTATTGAGGATTTGTCCCTACGCTGTGTCCCAGCGTTCTGCTACAGCACTCTGTTCCTGTTTATTATCCTTTTTGATTTTTGTTACAGCTTGTTACCCTCCGTGAGTTTTTCGTTCCTGTTTGGCTGTCTTTGTTATCCCCTGCATTTTACCCCATTGTGGGTTTTTGTTTTGTGTTTGTTCAATTTTATTAAAGTATTTTGTTTATACCTTCACTGCCTGCATTTGGGTTCTCTCACTTCCCGTTTCGTGACAACCTGTTGCACTTATAGATTGCTGGCGGTGTCTTTAGCCTGACTTTCACAAGGCTGGTCAGGAGTTCTTATCTAACACAATTATGAACATTGTAGTGTGTTTTCTCTCCTTTTCTCCCTTATTTATTCATAAATTGTTCTCCCAACAAAGGTAATAAAAGTTTTTTTTAGAAGAAGAATGTATTATTTTGAGTATGCTGAACAAAGTTAGTCTAAATGTGGTACCAACAAAGATAATTTTGTTGACTGTACTTAGATATCTAAATTATTGTCTAAAGCGCGTCAAGAAGTTTGACCAATTTGCCAAACTGTGTAATCTCAAAAAGACAATTCTAGTGTTTGAAAGTTCCCAGCATGCATTGCAGAATTTTCAATTCACCGGTTAAAATGATTAAAATCATTGCTGTTTTAGTGTTTGCTGGCTATGTTTTTTTGTTGTCATTGTAAGTTCCCTTTAGTATTTAGAGTTCCTTTTTTAACTATATGATGTTTATTTGTTTGATTGTTACCATGATTGAGGCTCATGTGCTCAGTGTTGAGGTCTGAAGTAAATGACGTAGTGAGGCGCCAACTAAAATGTTTAAAACACAAATAGCTCAAGCAGTTACTTAGAGTGTGTATATAATATATCTATTAAGTAGAGTGTGTATATGAAAATAGAACAATCATATATTAACGTTATACAAAACATAATCTTTTGAGTTGGGTCAACTAAGTCCATAGTTGAGTGAACTCAGAAATGTTATATTGTTGCATATTTATTTTAAGTTGGTTCCACTATTTTTATTCAATTGACAGTAATGTGACATTACTCAGTTAATTGAGTTAGGTGAAATACTTGGCCAAAAGTTGAGTAAACTCAAAAAACCTGTGCAGCGAGTTGCCTTGAAATTTTGAGTTAAGTGAACTTTTCATTTTTTACAGTGTTGATTCACCACACAGACTTATGTTTGTGAAGTTGGCTAGTTGGATACAATTTAATATGCCAACAATCCCCTCACAGTTATGTTAATGATAACAGAAATGCTCATTTTATTAAAGAATACGCAGTGGTTTGAAAAGTGGGGGTGAGAATCAGCAGAAAGTATAAAACACCGGCGAAAAGAGAAACGCGATTGCGACGGAAGGGGGCCCAGTGTACAGCGTAGCATGAGCCTCCTCGGGCTCGTTTTCTGCAACACCTGCTGCAGTGAAGCGGCAGTAGCTTCAGGGGCAGGCTTACAAGAACACTGAAATAGTTAAAGGGGTGATTTATTTCTAGTTTTACACAAATGTAATATAAATCATAGAGGTCCACATAATATGTCTGTGAAGTTTCACCAGATCTTTTCAAACCACAGATCTTTTAATATACCATGCGCTACATGCCCACTTTTGCATGTGAAGAGAAACGCGCTGTTTGCTGTGTGTCTCTTAAAGTGCAAGTGAGCTGCTAGTCTCAGCCCCCTTTTCAGCATAAAACGCAGCCAGGGCTGTGAGCCTGTGCTTCGAGCGACAAAACTATAAAGTAGGGTCACATAAAGCGAACGAGAAACAAGGTCTTGTCTTTGAAAACCAAACACATTGTTTTCGATAAGCACACCCGTTTCCCCTGGGGCCATTCGCGAAGCAAAACCATACACACAGTTTTCTGAAGTGAAGATACTCAAGACAAAAGCATCGCTATTTCTCCAAGTTAAATTAACGTTACACAGGACAATCCCGTCGCATGTTTACAAGCCACAGACATTGCTTTCTAATAGTGAACGGACAAACGTGTCACAGTGACATTTTTATCTACTTTTAAGTTGCCGCAGGTCCCTGGGGTCTTACTTAAAAAATACCGGTACTTACAATGTCTTTATTTGCAGCTTTGCCTGGTTCAGTGTGAATGATTTCCACTGAAAACTAAATAAATCCATTGCTCTCTTGTCTCCCGTGAGGCTGGGAACATTGTTCACTTGTCTCCCGTGAGGCTGGGAACATTGTTCTGTGGTCTGTGCAGCCAACAACAGAACAGTTTGTAAGCTTTGCTACTTTTGCCATGGTGTTGGAACTTCACACATGCGAAAACAAAAATGGCGGCGGCGCAATGGGTGGACTCGTTCAGAACAAGGGGCGGAAATTTTATAATAAGTACAGCTGCTTACGTCATTAAGAGAACGATTTATGAAGCGCTCGTTTTCTCACAGGCTTGCAGAGATAGGGTCACATAAATTGCACTATTGGTCCAAAAGTCAGTGCGTCACACCTTTCTGGCACAAAACGATGTTGTTTCGTATCCTCGCACTTTTTTAAGTGGGTATACGGAAATCCTTGTTCTTTTCTAGTGGGTATACGACGTATCACGTAGACTACACCTCTGGATACAGTTGTTCTGGGTATGTTGAAGACATTGGGTCAAAAGTGTAATTACACACAGATATATTAAATATTATTACAATGTAACAATATATATGTATACTTTTAATTAGTTTAACCAAATAGGACCAACTAAAACATTCAGTAAAGAAAAGTGTGATTTTCTTTTCTTTTTGGTTAAACTTTATTTTAAAGGGGTCATAAGGCGCAAATACGTGTTTTTGTTTCTTTGGTGTGTTATAAGTTGCCCTTGCATGTATTAGACACGTAAAATTGCAAAAATGAAAGTGTCAGAACAAAAGATGCATTCTATCTAAAAGCCTGATTTCCAAATATGATAAGAAGCATTACATTTCCGTCACACACTTGCAGTTTTCGACCAATCACTATGCACTGGTTAACTGGCCAATCATTGCATACCTTGCTTTTCAGAGCGATAAGCTTTGTAAAAAATCTGCATTTTTCAGAGAGGCGGAGCAAAGAGGAGATACAAACATGCGAAAATTGTGAAAAATATAGCGTTTTTTCTTACCTTAAACCATGTATTCACAATGGTTTACATCTAAAACCAACGATAATATTCGTTTTAGACGTGTCATATGACCCCTTTAAAGTGTCAGTGTTACAGTGTAATTTACATTTAAATTTCGAGTAATAATGATTAACTACATGTACTTACTATAGGGTTATAGGGTTAAGGTGTGGTTTTTATTATAGTAATACGTATATAGTAATACATGTAGCGTGTAACAAGGCCACCGTTAAATACAATTTTAGCTTCTTTTATTTTTTTTGAGTGTGTACGCGATGCATATCTGTTCAAGTAGCATTCTTTCACTCTCTCTGATTTTCCGAATTTCCTTCACCGTGTGTGATATGTAGGGGAGTTGTCGTAAAACCTGACCTTGATGATTAAGGAGAGATGTAGTGGAATTGTGGAGTGTTTTTGCTCTGCCGCAGGCTTTGGAGATTAAGAGGATTGAGATGAGAGCTGAGATTAACCTCTTCATTCATCTGTGACAGGAGCTCTGCTTCAGTGAACACTGGACATACACAGTTCATCAGGAAACAACAAAACAAAGGTCATACTGAAAGCTCATCTACCTTTCTGATTTTTTTTGTTAAAATGAACAATAACAGTAGACTGTTAGGCGTGCAGAACGATAACATGAGTTTTACATGCATGCATTAGTGGGTGAGTTGGGTTCAATCTCAGGGTGATGTTTGCTTGCTGCAGGTGTCATACTGGATTCGTCTAAAACTGATTACTTGGCAGACTGGGAGCGGTGCATTCAGGGTGACTGGTAATCAGAACACCTCTCTTTCTTTCTCTCTCTATAGGTAGCCAGATGGAAAAAGAACAAAGCATCGAAAAAATGTTCTTGTACAAGGTGGAGAAAGTGCAGCCACTAAAGTTTTAGTTGTATAATTACATTCTACTTTATGTGAAAACTAAACGATGAGTTTGTTTTGTAGAACATTTGAGGCACCTGCTCAATACAGTCTTGATGTATTTTAGGGTGCCGAAAGTACCCTTTCTTTACCAGTCAACTGCACAATGTCTGCTAGCGGTATGTTGTTTATTTTTCTAAAACATACTTGAGAAACATAATAGGGATAATTATTGTCTCCGCGTCTTTCCAGATCCTGATGTAAGTTTCTTCTCTTAATCCGTCAATCATATTCTCTTTTGCTCTCTCACATCACACACCATTTGCTTGTCTCATGGTTGCATCACTGCTCATGGATGCCATCTGTTATTACGACTGCCGGAAGGTGCCGAGCTGCTAGCATGACTGTCTGGTCTGTTGCAAAGCATTAGTTGAGGACATAGATGCTAAAATTGTGTTTCAAAGACTCCGCAAAATGAAAATAGACTTTCTGTATGTAAAAGAGAGATGTCTTATGGTGCCATCATAGACTGGCACAAAAACACTTTCCAACCCTACCTGACTCCTCTGTAGCTCCTCTGTGAAAACGTCTCGGTTACGTATGTAACCTCGGTTCCCTGATGGAGGGAACGAGACGTTGTGTCGAAGACGACAGATGGGGGGTTCGCCCTTGAGAACCAATCAACTCTGACTACTATAGAAAAGGCCAATGAAATTTGGCGAATGAAATTTGCATGCCGGTCTCCGCCCCCGGATGTCCGGTATAAAAGGAAGCCGGCGTGCAGCATTCACTTACCTTTTGTTCTGAAGAGCCTGAGAGCCTCTCACGACTACAGCAGAATACGATACGTGTTAGTGGCATAAGGGACACAACGTCTCGTTCCCTCCATCAGGGAACCGAGGTTACATACGTAACCGAGACGTTCCCTTTCTGTCGGTCTCTCGACGTTGTGTCGAAGACGACAGATGGGGTTCTTTATGGAAAACGCCACAACACTGTATCGCGTCACAGTCTCTAGCGAAGCGACGGTAACAGGCCTGGGCGTGTGAGCTCGATGCTTTCGCGAAACTGTAACCTTCCAGTGTGGTGGTCGGGGGGTTCCAGAGCTTTCTTGGAGAAAGATGGGAACAGCCCTGACCGGTAACCTTTCACGGACGGGCCTTAGCTCTCTACTGGCGAGAGGCCGTCCGGCTCGGGTTTACACCGGGTAAGCGCAACTTCCTTAATTAGGGATGCGCTGCAGAGGCCACCTCCTACCCGTGGGGAGGAATATGGTGGATAAGGTATGGTCTCGTCCTTGGAGGAGAACGCATGGAACGTGCGGGCTGAGTAGTTAACCGCGAGGTGGAGGTCCACCTGGGGAAGCTCATGGGTTACCAGGAGTGGGAACCATCTCATGAGGATACATCAGACGGAACAGCCCACGGGGGGGGTGTTACAGGCGTCCGGTAGCACTAGGTCCGGTTAGAGCCAGGGGATGGCTCACATGTTATCCCGGCCTAAGGGGGAAGGCTGCTCTGCCCAGCCAACCCCCAGGTGGTGCTTGCTTAGTGATGGATAGAATGCCTATTCTTAACCAAGTGGTTGGGTGGGGTGATGCTTTCGCCCCGCCGGATGCCAGTCCTACATGTTGCCACGCAGGACGTGGGCTGACACCGGGTTTACGCGAAGGTTGTTTAACCCTTGCGAAGGTGTTTGGGCGTAGCCCAACCCGCAGCTCTACAGATGTCTGCTAGAGAGGCGCTTCTGCCAGTGCCCAGGAGGTGGCTATACTCCGTGGAGTAAACCCTCAGTGGGCATGGGAGATTCTGAGATTGGAATGCCGTCGCAACGGCATCCACGACTCAGTGCGCCAACCTCTGCTTGGAGACAGCCTTCCCCTCTGCTGTCCTCCAATACAGACAAGAAGCTGGTCAGAGCTACTAAGGCCCTGCGTGCGGTCCAGGACACAACACGGATGGGGTTGGGTCTTCCTCCCCGATAGGGAGCGCCTGCAAGTTCACCACTTCGCCCCGGAAGGGAGTAGTGGGAACTTCTTGGGCACGCATCCGGACCTGGGTCTCAAGATAACGTGAGAGTTACCAGGGCCGAATTCAAGGCAATCCGGGGACACGGAGGATGCTCGGAGGTCCCCTACCCTCTTGAAGGAAGCGAGCGCCATCAGGAGGGCCGTCTTACTCGGGTGAGGAAGATCGGAACCTCCGAGGGGCTCTTGGGGGGCTCAGAGGCCCCCCCAGGACCACCTTAGGGTCCCAAGAGGGTATGGAGCGGAGATGAGGCGGATGCCGCCCTCTCGCGCCCCTTAGAAACCTGGTGACCAGGTCGTGTCATCCTAGAAACTTTCCATCAACTGAGTCGTGATGAGTGGCGATAGCGACTACATACACATCCAGTGTGGAGGGGAGATGTTAATCTCCAGTCTCGTAAGAAGGACAACACAATCCTGATCGAGCACCTCAGTGGGTCTTTCTCGTTGAGAGAGACACCAGGACAAGAAGAGGCACCGTCTAGAGGCGTGTAACCGCCTAGTAGATGGGGCCCTAGCCTGGGTGATGGTCTCCGCCAGAGGGGGAGTCGCCAACTCAGGATCTTCTCGTCCCGTCTAGAGACCAGACATGGTGTGCCAGAGGTCTGATCTGGGATGCCAGAACGTGTCCTTCCCCTGAGAGAGCAGGTCTTCTGTCAGGGGAATGGGTCAGGGGGAGTCGCTGTCCAGAGCATCAGCTCCGAAGCCAAGTGCGGTTAGACCAGTGCGGTGTAACCAATAACACTTGGTGCTCCTCTTCCCTGGCTTTGCACAGTGTCTGTGCAAGGAGGCTCCTGGGGGGGGGAGGTGTGCTTCCGCCCGTCCCGCGGTCAGCTGTGCGCAAGGATATCCGTGTCGAGGGTCTCGGACAGGGAGTACCAAGCGGCCTGCGCGGGGGTGGAGTCGCCACTCTCTACGAGGCATAAACTGACAAGAGAGCACGTCGGCTGTCTAGTTCAGTTTGCCCGGGGTGAGTGTGGCCCAGGGAATGGGTCACCTGTTGACTCCACCAGAGGAGGCGTCGAGCAAGTTGTGTTAGCTGCTGTGAGCGAACGCCACCCTAAGATCTGATGTACGCTACAGCTGTAGTGCCGTCCTCGGACCAGCACGTGCTTGTCCCGCACGAGAGGCCGCAGCCTGCTCAGTGCAAGTAGCACCGCCCACAACTCTTGGCAATTGATATGCCAGCGCAGGTGGGGGTTCGCCCAACGCCCTGCCTGCGTGCCCGTTACACACTGCACCGCACCCCTGCAGGGAGGCGTCTGTCGTCACCACGACTTGCCTCGTAACCTGCCCTGAGGGACCTTAGTCCGTCGAAAAGTCATGGAAGACCAGGGGTTTTGGTGCGTCGGCCGCAGGGCGTCATCACCATGCGCCTGCTGCCGGTGTGCCACGCTCTCCTCGGAACTCGACTCTGAAGCCAGTGTTGGAGCGGTCTCATGTGCATCAACCCGAGGGGTCTTACCCGACGAGGACGCCATGCCCAGGAGCCTCTGAATTGTTTCAGGGGGACCGCTGTCTGCCTGAAATGTTCCAGGCAGTTCAACACCGGCTGGGCGCGTACTGCGGACAGTTGCACCGACATGGTGACAGAGTTGAGTTCCCTACCGAGAAAGAGGATGCTCTGCCCTGGGGAGAGCTTGTCCTTTCCTCGGTTGACCTGGAGTCCCAATCGATCTGGGTGCCGGAGCACCAGGTCCCTTGTATACATAACAGATCTCACGAGTGTGCCAAGATAGGCCAGTCGCTGAGATAGTTAAGTACCCGCACACCTTCCTCTCCTCAGGGAGAAAGGGCGGCTTCCACGATCTTCGTGAAGACCGTGGAGACAGGGACAGACTGAAAGGGAGTTCAGGTCGATTGCCACGAACCAATCCTGACACCTGATAGATGTCAGGACGCGCCTCTGCGTGAGCATCCTGAGCAGCAGCTTGTGAAGGTGCTTAGTTCAGGGTACGCAGACCTCTGGGGCGCAACCCGCCGTCTTTCTTGGGAATGATGAAGTGCGGGTTGTAACCCACTGAACATCTTGGTTTGGAAGGACGAACTCGATGCCTGTTTGCCAGAAGGGTGGTGAACTCTACCCGAAGTATGTAGGCGTCCCTGCCTCAGACAGAGGGAGAGATGATGCCCCAACACTTGGGAGAGTTTCTGGCGAACTGGATCGAGTAACCAAGACGGACCGTCTGCATTAGCCACCGAGACAGTGTGGGCAGCTCTCAAGCTCCCAGGGACTGTGACAGGGGGGCCAAAGGGACGGTCTGCTTCACCATTCCCATGGAGGGTGGTTCGATGGCTGGCGGAGCTAACCATATCGCGGGGGGGACCCCGGAGGGACGGTTAGCTCTGCCTACTTACCTGCCTGGCGGGACAGCTGCACGCACTGTCGGTTTGAGAGTGGTAGCAGCTGTCGTGTATGTACGACCCTACGCCTCGCCAGGGCATGAGGTCGGGTTTGCCGGGCACAGTCCAGTGGAGTGTGCGATCGGCTAGAAGAAAGTCCCAGGGGAAACAGAAAACTCCTTGTGAGTAAGTGGGCGCCAGGCCCTCAAATGAGGCCCGATGTTGTTCCCCCTGGGGTCTTCCCGTCAGTGTTACTTCTCGTGAGAAGGTAGCTGACGGGGTGAGGTTTCCCCCTCGACTTCCGGGGTGCCACCTGTGGGGGCACAGTAACCGGAGCCGATGTCGAAGGGGTCCTGGGCTGCCAGGAAACAGACATCACGTGAGATCTCGGAGGCTTGAGGGCGGCCGAGTCGCAGTGTGGTAAAAATGTGGCTAATCGCCACTGTCTGCTTCTTCACCGTCAAAAACTGCTGGGCGCAGTCCTTGACGGTGTTACCAACAACCCACCCTGCGAGACGGGTGCATCAAGAAAGCGGACTTTCTCGGTGTCACTCATCTGCGCAAGGTTCAGCCGGGGGTGACTCTCCTGGACCACTTCCGTGGACATCGTCCGACCCAGGCTCCGTGCCGCCACCTTGGTCGCCCGTAGAGCGCTGTCAGTGGCGGCACCGGAATCCTGCATTATGCCCGGTTCGGCCTTACCCTCGTGGAGCTCTCTCAACGCCCTGGCCTGGCGGACCTGCAGGATAGCCATGGCATAGAGAGAGGAGGCAGCCTGGCCCGCGGCAGCGCAAGGCTTCGGCACAATTGATGTCGAAGTCCTACACGCCTTGGGCGGTAGGCGTGGCCGATTCTCCCCAGGTGACAGCCGTCTGCGGCACAGATGCACCGCAGCCGCACGTTCCACCCGGGGGATCTCGACGTAGCCTTTGGCTGCCCCACCCTCGAGGGAAGTGAGGGAGCCGGAGCTGTTTCGACCGGAGCGGTCCGTGGAGCGCTCCTAGTTTTACACAGCTCCTCATGCACCTCCGGGAAACAAATGGCACCCGGGGTGGGCGCGGTTTGCACCGCGCTCCGCCCCCAGGAACCACGTATCCCCGGATTAGCATGGCTGACATCACTTCTGCTTCCTCCTGAGCTCGACCCCCCGGGGGGGAGCTCGGATTCGTCAGAGTCGGATGCCAGTCTCCCTCCGATGCTGCGAACGACATCTCATCTACGTCACACATCGTTTCCGAGTGCGTGCCTGAGGATCCGAACGGTATGCCACCGCCGGTTGGGGAACGTTCAGAAGAGCGAATCGGGGTGCGATCGGCCCGTGAGCACTTGGCTGGCAGGTTTACGTTCGCAGAGTTCCCCATATCACTAACGCTGCTACGTGGGTGGTCATCGGGGCCGTAGCCACAGACGTCACAGCCCGGGTAGCAGACGAAATGGTGGCTGGTTCCCGTAGGAAGACAGCCACCCGTGACCGCAACTTCTGAGTGACAATCCGCCCGCAGTGCGGGCAGATGTGTCAACGAACGCTGCTTCAGTGTGCTGGACGCCCAGACACCTAATGCAGCGATCGTGTCCATCCCCCTCCTCGATGAGGGTGCCGCACCCAAGAGAACAGCGGGACATGCCGCGCTGGAAATTGCTCAGTCCTAAAAAGGACCTTTTAGAAAAATCTCTATCACCTCCGGAACCGCAGAGACGCCCAGGGGAAGGTCGCTGCAGGAAGGGACGATCCGCTGCTGTATGTCGAAGATCCGGCAATGTAGAAGAAGAATTCGTTGAATTATTTTTGTTCGTAGTCATGAGCGAAGGCTCTGAAGAACAAACGGTAAGTGAATGCTGCACGCCGGCTTCCTTTTATACCGGACATCCGGGGGCGGAGACCGGCATGCAAATTTCATTCGCCAAATTTCATTGGCCTTTTCTATAGTAGTCAGAGTTGATTGGTTCTCAAGGGCGAACCCCCCATCTGTCGTCTTCGACACAACGTCGAGAGACCGACAGAAAGGGAACTTGAATTAATCGTGTAAATGCACTTATGGTTTAAAAAAAAATCCATTATATTTTAGGTTGTATTTCCCTGAACAATCATGCTTTTATAGTTATATATTATTATTATATACATATTATTGAGAAGTTTTTTCTGTATTTCTCATTTGTAATTTTTAGTAAACAAATGTAAGTTTAAGTCTTGGCTTTGCGACCATATATTGAGTGCGTTTGCATGCACAAAATAAAGAGTTCCTTTATTAAATAAATAAATAAACGGATATCTATCAAAAATCAGCTTAAAAAAACAGTTTTCACTTGTTTACATGCATAGTAATAAACCGGCTACGCAGAAAACCACGTTTACATGGAAGTTTGGGACTTGCTGGGTTTCTCGCGTGCAGTGACGTCATCGTCGATAGTCTCTTTAGTAATAAAAAATGCTGCGGGAAAACAGTCAGAAGCTGTATTTTTATGTCTTTTCATGTCCGTAGTACCTGCATATGCAACAATAGTTCTTCATTTTGACGTTTCTACATCAACTGCATGATGCGAGAGCGCACTTTTATGCGTTATTTTACTATTACTTCCTTTTGGGACTTTTACTATTGTGCCGTCAGACATGCGCACATAAACACAATTGAGAGAAAACCGATAGGGATGTACCGATTCACCGTGAGCCGGTTGAAAATCAATTATAATATGTGACGATTCAAGTCGGTTGAGACGTTATAAAAATCGCAGTACATGTTTTGAACAGCAGGGGCCGCTGTTTTTCTGCAACTTGGTAAACGTCGATATGCTGATATTTCTCAAAAAACTAAAAGTCTAAGTTTGTTTATATTAAAGAGACTTTTGTATTATTCATTTTTTATTTGATTTGGAATTTGTTTTAAAACTACAATTCAGTTTTGTTATTGGACATAAAATATTTTTATTTTACAAAGAATTGTGCAGCATTAGAGAAAAAAAAGGGCATTTAAAAACTCATTCTGTAAAAAAATTGTGATTAAATCGCATTGTGAGATCAGAATCGTGAATCGCATCGTGAGCTTAGGGAATCGTTACATCCCTAAAGACCAGTAAAGGCTTTTACATGCAGCGCGAAATTGGAGTAATGGGCAAAAAACTACCTCTGCCCACCGTTTTTTTACATGATCTTACTTGTTATCAGCTTATTAAGCATAACCGGAGTAAGAGTGTGCATGTAAACGCACTCATTGTTTATAGAAGTTGACAAAACGACCATTTAAATGGTCTTTCTCTTCTAGGAAAATTGGCCAAAAATGTTTATGACTTTATCAAATAAAATTCTGTTTTTGTTGAGAACATTAATTAAAGCAAGTACACATGCTTTTTGACGTGGCCCGCCTCAGATTCCTCTTTTAATGGGAAAGTCATAAACGCAGGAAATG
Organism: Triplophysa siluroides; assembly: GCA_006030095.1. Lineage (NCBI taxonomy): Eukaryota > Metazoa > Chordata > Actinopteri > Cypriniformes > Nemacheilidae > Triplophysa > Triplophysa siluroides. The sequence goes on along the minus strand of VCII01000033.1, from coordinate 1,029,213 downwards.
AAACTATGGCCATCGATTGAATTCATGGTGTCTTGAAACATTCGTTTCATTTATGCCATTTAGGTACCAACTTCAGCTCCAAAATTGCTTAGGTAAAAAATATGTTGTATAGATGTTGTAACCTTGTAGACTCTCATATGAACCGATCTGGGACAGGCTGTTCATTTCAAAATAATTCCCTTTATATAATATAAGACTTGAGACATCTTAGATATCTGGAAGAGGGTGATGTCTATTGACACTGTTAGAGCAGGAGTCAGGGGAATCTTGTCGGAGTCTGTTTTGGCTTGCTGTCACTCCTGGTGATCAAATCTCTGGTTTTGATGTTGCCTTGAAGAAGGTTTTCTGGCTGATGTCTCTCACTGTATCCCACAGTCCTCTTGTCCTTACTCCTACCCAGTTTCTTTCTTTCTTTTGTCCTTCCTTCTTTCCATTTCCAATGTATTCCCATTCACTCAAATTTTTTGACCTCCATAACATATTTCAGCATTTCTGACACCCCCTTCCTCCCTGTGGTTAGTTCAATTTTACTATGTGACTGTGAAGTGTTCCTCCTTATTATAGCCATTTATTCTGCCTCACTTTATCTGCATCTGAGAAAGAGAGACACGCATATGAATGCTGTTAAATTGGCAGTACGAGAAGTAAAAAAAGCTGAATAACACAAGAAACTAGCAAATGATTCAGGATAAAAAGAATGCATTATTGATTGCACTTTAGACTTTTATACTGAGATGAAATTCAGATAATTCTAAACAGGTCTGAGATATACAGTTGCCTGTACATGGTTATGGGATTCTCCTAAATGTGCACACACACACATACACATTTACTTTTGGGACACTGATGGATGCCCATCAACTCCCCTGTTAAATATTGTCTCTCCAATAAGCTTTGAGAAACTTTGACCTCCCTGTTCTTACAACAGAAACAATCAATAGACACTCATGGGTCAGAATTTCAATAGAAGCCTATTATTTCTAATAGCTCTTTTTGAGATAAAAAATAAGAAAACATGAACATTATGTGATTATTACGTACCACAATGACATTTAAAAATAACCGCTTCTTAAAAAGCAATTCTTAATTTTTTTTATTTCTAAACAGTGATTACCAAAATACACAAAAATAGTCCACATGTCTTGTGTTATACTCCAAGCTTTCTGAGGCCATATAAGCAATGAATTAACATATCAAAGTTAAGGCTGGTATTTGCTATAATATTTCTTCTCTATGGTTGAACTACTCCAGCAAGCACACTGTAATATCTTTGCACAATATTTTCCACTGCTCCATCTGTGTTCTGTCTCCTACTGCAACATTATTGTTGGGTCTAGTTTTGCGACTTTTAAGCTAAAGAGGAGAACACTTTTATTGGCGGCTTTTGCCAATAAAATAAATGATTTCATATCGCGCACAGAGAAAACAATAGAGGGCTGTCAAATCTGTGCTGAAATAGTCTCAGTCAAGACGGCTTTTAGCCTTGAGCTGCTCTTAGTATCTTGTCAATTTTTGATAGCCTGTTGAGGCAGAGAGTGAGAAGAGAAATCAGATGTGTTGTCGGTGTTTTATTTCTGTTCAGAAGTTCAGGACAAATAAGGTGAGGGAAAGAATGTAAAGCCCAACTGAGTAACTAGAGAGGTGATTTGGTAGAAATGGCTCTCTGATCAAGTTTACAAGGGAGATTAGCATTAATCCTAAAGTTAATTCACACTGATCCATGAACTCCAACCAACATGTTTGGTGGATCAGCGTGAAAGGCATTTGTGAGATGAGTGTGAATTAGTCTTTAGAATGTTTGTGTTTATTGGATCTGAGTGAATTTATAGCCTTTAGGTTTGGATGCAGTGGTCTTTAGGTGTTTGTAATACATGTCCACCTAAATGTGCATGTGGATACTCAACCCAAAAATAAAAATTCTGTCATGAAATACTCACCCTCAAGTAGTTCCACCCTAGTAAAAAAACTATTAATTAAAAATGCAATTTTTTCATGCTAAGTATAGTTTAAATGTATTAACATATTAACTGAAATGACTTACTGATATCAAATTATAATTAAACGTTATTTGGAGAACTATTTTAACACAATGCACATTTCTTCATATTAAGCCTGTGTTTAAATAAAAATGTGTTCTAATGTCACTTTTGATAAGGATTTTAGTCTTTCAATGCAAGATATTTAAAGTGTATCGGAAGCATACTTGCAATAGTTCCACTTTAGCACAATCAAAAACACTTAAATGTATCTTTAGTTGAACTTCAGCACTATTTCTGCACAGTATATTAAGTACAAAATTAGTTGTTCCAATTTAGCAGACTTTAAGTATACCAATTTAGTATACCACAAATACAATAAAAAATCTTCTTTTGTTTAACAGAACAAGAAATGTACAATATTTTTTCTACTTTAGTAGTCAATGGTGCCCCAGACATCTCAGTTGCTAACCTTCATTCAAATATATTTCTTTGTGTTCACAGAACACAGAAAGTATACCGGTTTTCAACAACTTTAGGATGAGTAATTCATGACAGAATTTTCATTTTTGGGTGGACTATCTCTTTAAAATTACACTCACAAATATAAAGGTTTAACTCAGTGGGCTCTTTAAAGTTGAAATAGGTTCTACACACAATATAAAGCCGAGAAAGAAATGGTTATTTTTCTATAGCATTGCTGCACGTAACTTTTTATTCACCTTTATTTTTTATTGTCTTGTGTGTGTTATTGTTTAATAAATCATTTCTGGCCTACCGGTGGTGTGATGTATATAAGAGCATTCGCCTTAGGTCTTGCTACAGGCTTGGAAAAATGGACCAAACAGGCAGCCAAACTGATCACAGGACAAAGGAGAACAAATCTTTACTTTTGTTTACCTTTGGTTACCTGAGGAAATATCATGCAGAAATGTTCTAACAAACCTTGCCAGCTGTCCAAAATATTTTTAATGTCTGAGTAAAACAGAACTGAACCCAGTTTTGTCCACCTTAAAGTTTTTACAGTTTTCATCTTCACTTTTCCGCTCAGGATTTTGAGACAAACCTAGTCTTGAGTGACTATAGGCTCTGACTTGTGCACCGTTCTGGCAGGTCCGGGGGCTGAGATGATTTGTGTGTTGGTCTTTCTCCCATGCACTAACCCACCTTTCCCTCCCTTCCTTTTTCCAGTAACCTCCTACACTTCAGGCTGTCCGGCATCCTACATTTACTTTCCGTCCATCTGTCCACTCAATCCACATCACCATGCTGATGAAAACCACAGTAAACATCCGCCTGGCTGAAATCATTGCACAGGAAAATTGATCCTCGGGGCACCACTGACCAGTGGTCAGATAAAATCAGTATATGCATTGAAGGTTTTCTCCTGAGGTTTAAAAACTAGGAATTTTCCATTACCGTTTTACATGAGTGTGATGGGTGCTTTTGTTAAAGATGGAAGATTGTTGCATCTGAGTGGAGGTGTCAGTATGCGTTAGCCTGCCTTCATCTCTCTCCGTGTATAATTCAGTGCGTGTCTGTGTGTCTTTGCATGTAGACCAAGGCTGCACTGGAAGCTCATTACAGGTAGGTCAAAATTAGTTTGGCCCTGATTTCACTGAAGGCGCTTATAAATTGTGCTCATATAAAGAGCATGTAAAACGGATGCAATTCTAAATCAATTAGGCAAAACAGAATAAAACTGATATGGAATCCTGAATCAGTACTTTTGATATCCTACTTGCTAATAAGAGACTTACTGAAGGTGGAAATGTCAACATTCCCAACCCTTTGTAACTTTACCCCACCCAGAGGTTTTCCGACTATGATCATTTTCTTTTGTCTTTCTTGCAAAACAGTGACATGTTACATGCTGCATGCTGCATTTTAAGATAGCATTCATTTTTTTTCAGACAGACAAAATAAGTAAATTTCTTACCTCGCTTTTGCTATTCACATGTTTTGTTGGAAACAAAGAAATGTTGCTAATGGAAAAAAGCATGCCAGAACTGCAGAATTAGTATTATAAATGAAAAAAGGGGTGTAAAGTAGATGGTGATAAACAATGGCAGTTGCTCCACTGAAGTGCAAACCCTCCCACACAGCTCATTTTAAGACCAGTTTTTGGATGAAGAGAAATGAAACAGCTTTGACTAATGCAGGCCTATACAATCTTAATCTTTATATTTTATGTTATTTGCCAAAAAAGGTTAGACATTATGTTCGTTCGCTGCTCATACTGAAAAAAACAATTAACTGTCAGACTAAACATTTAAATTCCATTCATATGTATACTATTGATCACCAGAATAGTTTTTTTTTTATTCCCCCCAAAAAGGTTTAGAATTAGCAAGCGTTTTCAAGTGTAAGATACAATTTTATCTATAAAAAGCTATAAATAAATAAATAAAGAGAAACAAAATCCTTTTCAAAGAAAATCAGTTTGAAGCTATACACAATAATTGCTGGTTAAAAGGAGCCCGTTCAAAGTCAAATGCTAAATACAATACTGCGATACAAAACATTAAAAAAGCTGCTTTACGAAAGCAAAAAGTGTTGATGTTTTAATGAAATCAATAAGGCAAGTTGTAACCAGTTTATTTTTTGTTTTAGCAGGGCTTTGGATTCTTACACCATTCGATGGTCAATCACTCCGTACGTAACTACAAAATGCACTTTTGTTCTCTTGTGAAAGACCTGCACGATGAGGAGACGTGTTGCCTTTTCATCAGTGATAATTAAAACAGAAAAGAGTGCAGATGTTCTCTACAGCCGGCCAGATGTTTAAATAGAATAACCAAAGAGGATCAAGTAGAGGAAAACATCTGTGATTCACCTACACAAAAGAGTTAATTTACATATAAAGATATTTCACTCTTTACTATGCCTGAGCATTAAATTACATTTATGTATTCAGACCTCATTTTATATATTTAGAATGTTTGTACAAACGCCATGACATGGTTGGAATGCTTTGGTTGTATTTGTTATGTCAAGTCGCTTTCTGACTTTATCTCACTTTTTATTTACTGACATTTAATTAAAGTCTGCTGCACAGATTCCACAGATGCCTCTTATCATCTGGTCGCTGAATGGTTTGTATTCACAGCAGTCTGCTTTAATTCATTTACAGCCCTGAATTTGGCTTGAAGTGTAAAAAATCAACAGCAGTATGTTTTCGCATTTTAATAATGCGTGGGAATTTTCGTCTGTTTCCTTATTTTCCTTTTCTATGAAAGGTTTTATTCTGAAAAGAAGGTAAAGAAAATCAGCCCAAACTGCAACTTTGATGTTAAATCCAGTGCTTTCACTCAGCTTGTTTGACTTCTCCAGGATTACGGCAGAAACATGTTTGGAATAAAGACATGAATGACTGTAATACGTCTATCACATGCCCTGTTCTAAGACACTAATCTCTTTACTGCTAGTTTTCAACTGATAGTAATGAAATCATGGAACAACTTGATTGACAACTAACAAAGTTAAAAAAGACTAAAGACTAGCAGTACACCGTGCTGTAACTACACTATTCAGATCTATATTTCCGCATTGATGTCCATTCAGCTGTTAAAAGCAACAAACAGATTAAATAACATGCAAATATTTCATTGTCATAAGTGTTCTGTCGTAAAAGCTTGGGGAATGCAAATGGTTCATTTGCTTCTAACTCCAGCCCCGAGGACCCATTGCATTGCATATTTTATATATCTGGCTTATTTACCACCTTATTTATATAACCAGGTTATTAGATGGGAGATAAGGGAGACAAAATGTGGAGTACTGTGTGTCCCTCTAAACAGAGTCATAGACCTTGGTGAGAGATCACCTTGAGTGGGTTATGATGGCTGAGGTAAATGGGTGGGCGTAATGCTCCGCCCACTCGTGTGCATCATTAATCAGAGTGATGTGTCGAAGGCATGGAACTCAGGGAGGGAAACATGGGAAAACGTGTCCTCAAAACCACTGAGAACACATTGTGTTAAAATTCACGAGGAACACATCTGGTATGAAGCTTTAAAATTAAGCTGCAGGCAGTTTCCGGACGAAGAATTTTGGGTAGTCTGACTCACTATGATACAAATAAATATTTTGCTTGTTTTCATGCCAGACACTAACAATCAGATTCCAGTGCAATTAAAAGCAAAAAGGAAAGGAGATAATTACCAAAAACATCTGTCTTTTAACTTCTTAATCTACCTTTCATACACGAGTCTTAGGTTCCTGAATGTAGACCGTTCATCAGTTTATTCCATCCATGCTCTAACACTCATGTCTGTAGATGTTAGATGAACAAAGTTCCTGAAAAGCTGCTTCATATATGGTCGCTGTCCTTCTGAAACCTTGTATGTCCAAAAACGCTGTTTTTCAGGAAAGGAAAACACTATACTTTTTAAATGATTACAAACTGTGTTTTATCAAAGTTGACAAGCACCTTTTGATACCTTTCATTGGGTAGATATTTGCAAAAATGACAAGTGACAAACATAAAGGGTGACTAAACATATTGATTAATGGCAAAACCTGATACGAGGTTTCAGAAGGACCGCATCGATATGTTTCATTAGACCTGTGGTTGAATTGTGCAAGACTTCATATCGCCGGTTGCAGGACTGAGCTTCCCACATTAACATGTTTTGGCCTTATAGCAAACCACACCGGTCCATTTTCCAGCTATTTACCATCACAAATCAAATTCCACCTCTGCCCCTAAGTGCCCACCCACCTGCTGGACAGTATGTTTGTCTGCATTGCTGTTCAATAAATGTACCCGATTGTGCATGTCTAGGTGTAAACATGAGCATTAGTTCCATGGCTCAGTTACAGTTTATTTTCCCAGGAGACCTTAGAGCGGATTTGTCGCGACTATGCATTTCACATCAAATGCCTCCTTTCATTCTCCATGTTTGATATCAGATGACTGGCAGAGTGAGTTAAGCCCCTCTAATGGCATTTCAAAGCGGAGTGTCCGGCGAACACCATGATGGATTTGATCGCCTCAACCCAATTTAGCGGCAATCCAAAACTCAGGTCTTGTTTTTATTGTCGATAATGTTCTATTGGGCCTCCGTTGCTGCGTGCTGCTTGCCGAATTTGATATCCCTAAAATGGACAATGCGATCTGCTTGTTTGCCACGCTAATGTTCCTGTTTAAATGTCCCTCACTATCCGTCCTGCGGTTTGGATACACTCGCCCCGTTTACCTGATGCGTCATTGCTGATAGAATGGGGCAAAAATGAATGAATGGATTCACTTATGAGAAATATCAATCATAGGATGTTGGAGTGAAGAGGAGTTTGCGTCATAGTTTCCCACTGGTTGCTCGGTGCCTTACTGATTTGATTGCCTTTGATGGTCTCCAAGTGCTTCTCCTGTCACTCGGATTGAGGTGAAAACTACCACTGTCGTGAAGTGTTGTCTTTGTCCCTTTTACACTTCTCAGCATGTGCATACCAAAGCAGTGACAAATTTGGATGTTCCGATGACTAATTTGTTAATATTTCATGACGATTTCTTCTTGGTTTAAAACAAATTGAGACTGTTGTGACAGCTATTCCATCAATCAGGCTTTAGCTTTAATCCTTTATCAAATTTTCCAGTGATGGGAAAAAGATGGCAGTAAGTCTCAAGCCTCAAGCACTATTACTAGACTTATTAATTTTCTCGGTGTCACAGTGGGAGCGTGTCTAATAGTGATGCAGCGGCACTCCTTTAAATGGCAATTTGTTTTAGTCCCTGCCATCAGCCCTCCAGTTAAGATGTGCAATATTTAGCGATAGGTACGTATCGATTTGTGGAATCGCATCTGTCGTGAAATGAACATCTTTTTGTTCGTGCTTTTGGGTGGGATATCAAAAACAAGGCACGTATAGCGCCCGTACAGGAGTCCATAATTGCCATCGTAATGAGAGTTCATTTGAATAACAGCTGTGTGTAGATGACGAGATGCATGCACTTCAATGAAAGGCTGGTAATTAGACGCACCATTAAGTGGCGGATATGGATTTAAACGAGGTCTCGGTTAGAACACCTAACCCACTTATTTATTACCCAAAGGATTATAAGAGTTTAGCCAACGTGCAACGATTTTCCACGGCAGCTTTTGTGCCCCGTGCTCATTGTTTTGGGCAAATTCAACGTTTTAAATGGGAGCCGCACGCTTGCAGTTACTCGCATTCTGTATTCAGACCCCATTCTGCAGAAAGTCTCATTTCGCAATGACACAGACAGGCAAAGGTCCTGCCAGAAAATGCCAAGAGTTGCAATTTATTCATTTAGGGAAAGTTTTACGCTCGATTTCCATAAAGGTCTCCTTTGCTCTAGGTGTCTTATTCATTAGCAAAATTTTGGTCCCTGGTGTGATATTAGCATTCTCTGTCTGCAGTGCTGTGCGAGAGTGTGCGTTTATAACTCTCTGCAGACCTTCAACCTGACAACTTGAATGTTTGTTTATCATTCTCATCCACCCTTAATTGATTTCTCAATGCTGTCCTATGTGGCAGCTCTGCTAAAAGACGGACTAATTGACGAACAGATCATTTATGGGGTGGCCGGCACCACTCAGATGAGTCCTGACACTGGGCCGGAGAGATGGGCATGATGGCTTTGGGAGAAATGTGGCCAGCACTACACGATAAGCTGTCAATGTCAAGCCAGTGCCAGATTCACTCTGAATGGCCAATTCACTAAACAGTTGTGACACTTTAGTATGTGTTATTTCAAAACGCTGTATCATTTTCACATACCCCCACAGTCCATCTTAACTAGACTGAATGTGTGCTGGTATTGTTCTGGACGACAAATGTTTGATGGGTTTTCAGTGCTTACATTTTGTGATTTATATTCATTATTATTAGTCACCCTTTGTTTGTCACTAGGTTTTACAAAATTCTAACCATTAAAAATGGTTGCTTTGACAACACAGTATTTAATATAGGGGTTCCCTTTTGACTCCAAGCCCCAACCCATCCAGCCGTTGTATTAAACAATATTCACCATTACTCACAATTTTTACTCAATAAAATATTTTAGAGCTTGTCATTAACTGGAAAAAAATGATTATTAATTATATAAATGGCCAAATAATAAGTCTCATTTTAAATTATTAGTGACCCTAAGTCACCCAAAGAAATCAGTTGGGGCCCCCTTGTTGGCCACGGCCCCCTGTGGAGAACCACTGCTTTAATAAAAAAAAAAAAATACTTGAAGAAGAGCAAATTTGGTCAAAAGGGGTTTGATTTTTTTTTGACAAAAATTTTGGAATCACAGTGATAATATTTAATTTGAAGGTTAACTTAACAAACAGATTAAATTTAATAACATAACATTGACATTATAACATATAGGGACATAAGAAACAACAGAATTAAGAAACAATGTGCATATTCCAGATGTTGCAGGTAAAGTGATCCAATCCACAGTATTTTTCAGACTGAGCTGAAATGTGCTCATGGTGAACCTGGTTGCTCCCTGTGTCGAATTTCACAAAGATTGCAAGTTTAAATCTAGGCAACAGACCTACAGATATGTATTCACTGAATGCACAGTTAGTTGCTTTGTATAAAAGCTCTCCTGGAGCTTAACTGGTAGTGCAGATCCTAACAATTCCCAAGGATTTCGCATACTGATAAAATATGTAGTCTGAATGCACTGCAAGTTTCTCATGATAAAAGTAAATATGTCCCAGAAACTACTGTATGAATTTTGTAATATTTTGATCCATTGTATGCAACACAGATTATTGTATCGCCCATGCTTGCAACGTTAATTTGCATACTTTCTTTAGACTTTGGTGGTAAAACAACACAGTGTGTCATTACATTTACATTTACATTTACATTTAGACATTTAGCAGACGCTTTTATCCAAAGCGACTTACATAGAGTTTAGGAGCAATAAGCGATATGTCATACAGGAGCCATAATACATTAAGTGCCAATACAAAGTTACTGGTTTCAACAAAAGCTAGACCACTACCTGTTGAGAGAAAGGGTTCGTGTTATTTTTTTATTTATTTTTTTGTCTGTCAAGTATTCACAAAAGAGATGGGTTTTAAGCTGTTTTTAAATGTTGTGAGAGATGTGGTTGACCGGACAGAGTTAGGAAGAATGTTCCGCCAGGAATGAGTTGTGAATGAGTGGGAGAGCGATTTACTTCCCTTATGGGAAGGCAATATAAGACGCCGCTGGTTTGCTAAACGCAGGGATCTTGATGGGGTGTAGGAGTGCAGGATGGGTGTGAAAGTAAGCCGATGTAGATCCAGTGATAGTCCTGTAGGCAAGCATTAGTGACTTGAATCTGATACGGGCTTCAACCGGTAGCCAGTGGAGAGAGATGAAAAGGGGAGTCATGTGAGCCCTTTTGGGCTGTTGGAAGATGAGGCGTGCTGCTGCGTTCTGAACCAGCTGGAGCGGTTTGATAGCCTTTGCAGGAAGACCAGCAAGGAGAGCATTGCAGTAGTCCAACCTTGAGATTACCAGAGCCTGGACAAGGAGTTGTGCCGCATGCTCAGTGAGATAGGGTCTGACCTTTCTAATGTTGAATAAGGCATATCGGCATGACCGTGTTGTCTTTGCAATGTGATCATTGAAGGACAGCTGTTCATCAAATATGACTCCGAGGTTCCTGGCTGTTTTGGAATGAGTGATTGTGGTATTGCCAAGATGGATGTTGAGATTGTGTAGGACCCTAGGGTGTGCCGGAAATACGAGTAATTCTGTCTTGGAAGGGTTCAGCTGGAGGTGTCCTCGAGGCAGGCTGTATTGCGAGCTGCTACAGTGGTATTGTCTGGGTGAAACGAGATGTAGATCTGGGTGTCGTCAGCATAACAGTGATACGAGAAGCCATGTGCCTGTATGATGGGTCCCAAGGATGTCGTGTAGATGGAAAAAAGCAGCGGTCCAAGCACCGACCCCTGAGGGACCCCAGTGATCATGTGGTGAGCAGTGGACAGCGAGCTGCTCCATGACACCCAGAAGGATCTGTCGGAGAGGTAGGATTTGAACCAGTGGAGGGGAGAGCCTGAGATTCCTAGCGATGACAGGGTTGCTAGCAGTATCTGGTGAGTTAGGGTTAGGGTCTGGTTTTGAAGCCAGACTGCTTGTCATTCAGTAGTTTGTTCTGGAATAGGTAGGAAGACACCTGGTTGAAAGCTGCCCTTTCAAGTGTTTTTGCAATAAATGGGAGGAGAAAGACAGGTCTGTAACTGTCGGGAGTAGAAGGGTCCAATGTTGGTTTCTTCAGTAGGGGCGTGACCTGGGCCTGTTTGAATGTGGATGGAAAAGTGGCGGTGAGCAGGGAGGTGTTGATGATGTGTGTGAGTGCAGGTGTGAGTGTGCTGGATATGGCCTGAAGGAGATCGGAGGGGAATGGGTCAAGGGGACAGGTGGTGGGGTGGCTGGAGAGAAGCCTGGTGACTTCAGTGTCCGTAAGTGGGGTGAAAAAGGAGAGTTCGATGATTGGAGTGTGGGAGGTGTTTACCGAGGTCTGAGGTACCGAGAATTGTTTGCTGATGGATGATGTTTTCTCAGTGAAAAATACACCGAAGTCTTCCGCAGTCAATGATGAAGTGGGCGGGGGAGGATTGGGGAAAAGAAGAGAGTTAAATGTCTTGAAAAGCTGTCGAGTGTTAGGTGCATTGCTTACCTTGGTGGTATAGAAAGACATTTTAGCTGTGGTAACACTAGCAGAGAAAGGGGAGAGTAGTGACTGGTAGTCCCCTAGGTCAGCAGGATTCTTGGTCTTGCGCCATTTCCTTTCAGCAGCCCTGAGTGTACTCCGTTGTTCACGGATGATGTCAGACAGCCAGGGGCAGGAGGGAGTGGCACGAGCTGGTCTGGAGGACAGAGGACAAAGGTTATCTAGACAGGATGTAAGTGTTGAGCATAAGTTGTCCGTGGCAGTGTCAGCATCTAGAGATGCAAAGTTGGAGGGAATAGAGGATGTCACTCTAGCAGAGAGTGTGCTAGTGGAGAGAGAACGAAGAATGTGAATGTGAGACTGGCTGGCAAACGCATGGATGAAGTCAGTCTTGTTCACAGCTGACTGACAGTTCCATAGACCCACAGAGAGAGTCAGAGTTATAGAAGGGGAGGTGTAAATGGGACGCGCGTGAGAGTGCGCGCGTCGTGCCTTGCGTCTAGGGTGAGAACGCTGCCTACGGTGGAGTACAGGAATAAACTTGAAACACATGATGTTAGTAGACAATTAAATGAAAGCAAAGGTATGTTAAATATACTGATGTGCCTTGCCGGTGTCCTTGCTCGGTGGAGTCGCAGGTCTTTACACTAGTCGGTCTTTACACTACAGTCGTTCAGGTAGAGTCGCAGGTCTTTACACTAGTCGGTCTTTACACTACAGTCGCGCAGGTAGAGTCGCAGGTCTTTACACTCGTCGGTCTTTACACTACGTCGCAGGTCTTTACACTCGTCGGTCTTTACACTACACAGGTCGCAGGTCGGCAGTGTAGAGTCGCAGGTCTTTACACTCGTCGGTCTTTACACTACAGTCGCGCAGGTAGAGTTGCAGGTCTTTACACTCGTCGGTCTTCACATGAGGAGGCTGAACACAAGGGCTGACGCTTACCGCGACAGCGCAGAGGCACTGCTTAAGTCTGTGTTGAGATTAGCTCGAACAGAATGCAGCTGGAACACGCCTTCTAGATTAGCAAAACAAAGTCTGAACGACTTGAATGGGCCACGGATCAAACAGCGATCAACTAGCTCGGTGGTTTTAAGTGCAAACTTATAATGTCAAGCCGTAATGAGCGGTTAACAGCAACTTCACTTCAGTACCAACGCACCAAAAACGCTAACAACTTCAACGAATAATTAAATAAACAAGCTCAAACAATCAGTCAACGAATCATTAAATAAACAAGCTCAAATAATCTTAACTAACAACAGGCAACAGTCCAGCTCAACAGTTAAAACAAAGTAACAGGGTAAATAGCAGACTCACGCACTACAGCAGATGACTTATTCGCTTCTCCAAATAAACTTTAAGCAGCTGCAGTTAATTCCTACTAAATTCCCTCACCTTAAATCCCTGTGCTGTGTCAATCAGTGCTGAAAAGTCTTGTCTGTCTCTCCTTGATCATATTTGATCAACTCTTTTGAGGACCTTATGCCTGAGTATGTTGTTGATATGCAGCTCCAATATACAGCTGAGGCTTCAATGACAGAAAGGACAAATGGTCACCCCTCTGGCTGATACCACACACACTCCCTGTCTGTCTTTCTCTGGCACAGTCAATTAGATGCATTTATAAAGTAGCACGCCAATCAGTGTCTCTCTTTCACTTTTATTCTATGAATAGAACAGTGACAGTTTGTCTTTCCCAGAGGTTTCGGTAGCTACAGACCAGACCTTGATTAAAATTGTTTCAGAACATGCTCGAAGGGCGAACTCGTATATAAAAGACAGCTGACACCAAATCACGCTGTGTCCTAACTTGGCACAATGTAATAATACCACATGTGTTGAAAGCCATTTCTTGAATGAAGGTAATCTTGACTCTGTTGAATGATCGGTTTCTTTTTCTGTGTTGGGCAGCACTGCACCACCCTCTTTAAAATCTTGTGTGTTTATATCCATGTTCACTCCAAATATTTGTACCACTATACAATACAACAGCATTGTTATTTTATGAATCTATAAATGTTATTAATTTATCTATTTATCTCAGATTAATTCATTCACACAGATACAGACACAAAGAATGTTCATGCATGCAGTGGTATACATACATTCAGTATGAACTGTTTATTCACAGATCATGTTGCTTTGGATAAAAACATCTGACAGATGCCTTAATGGAAATGTAAATTTGATTTGCTGGCTGATGGCTTGGAAAAAAGCTTTTTCTATTTGCCATATTTATCAGAAACCCTGTGTTAGGGAATTTTCTGATTTTCAGTGTACCCACACATAGATTACTTTGTGTTATTATGTGTGTGTTCACCATTAATTTGCATAATTTCTAATTTGTTTGTGATGTCTTGAACCAATAAATGTATCCAGACTGCCAGATATTCTGTGGGCTTGACTATCATAACACATTTGGTGTTTGTAGACAGACAACCCGCACCTCAAGGCCAATAAACATCACATAGTCCTACAGTATATTGTTTATTGTTTCACAGGTGTTGTCAGCATTTCACAATCCAAATCACTGAGGAAATTAAATGTTTACAGTTTTGACTTTGATTGTTGCTATATTGATTCCTATCAATTCAAATCCTTCAAAAGGATTTACTGTCTTTTAACAAGTCTGAGGGATTTAATATTTTGAGACAAAATAATATAAAGAAAGCACATCAACCAAGAGAAAGCAGTCATTAAGGGTAGGCAGAGCTGCTTGGTATGGGCTACATCAGCCTGAGGGTGTAATGAGGCCATCAGCCTCATCCAATAACCCCAGTGGCCATCTCAGGATGAGGCTTCAATTCACTGTGACACCGGCAGATCACAGGGCATGATGAAAACCAAGTTGGATGAGGTGGCAAAAGATAATAACAGATATAAATACAAATATTGTATATAACAGAAACCAATATGCCTAATTACCTAATAGAAGAGGAGAGAGCTGCTAAAATGCCAAGGACAAATGGTAAATCAGATGTGTCCCATCAATGCTAATGAACTTATATGAACTTATGAAATACTGTAACCCCTAGTATATAACTTTACAATCAATAGACTATTGTCTGAGAAAACGAAAGAGAAAGAAAGACATAATTAACCTCCATTTTCTGGCAGAAAGACACAAATGAACATTGAGCACCTCCATCTGAAATAGCATTGATTCGAACTAATAAAGGACACATTAGTACACTCTTTTTATGGATTCACATGCTGTGATATTGTACGAGGCGCACAGAAGATTTCCTGATTCTTGTTTCATCATCTTCCTCTGACTGAGTCGTGAGTGAAGCATATCACAAAGTTTATTTCAATAGTATTTTCCTCCCATACACTGTAAAAACATCCATAGAAAAAGGGAATTAATTAGTAGGAACAGTTTTCTTGTAAAATGACCTGTTTTCACTGATTTTCTTTGCAGTCTTTTTCTGTAATTTCACGTTTTTTTTACTCATTTTCAAAAATACTTTTTGGGGACATTATACGTGAAAACAACTGTAGTAAAAATAACAGTCAAATTCTGTCAAATTCGTTTTTTTTTCAGTGTAGATTTAATTTGTCATATAGTTCAGCATTTTTATTCCAACCAGATCCCACTGAAATACGTAACTATTTTACCAGGTGGCTAATTCGTAGAATTTGTACTATGTGAATCACTGACCGGCAGCTCTTTCTGTCATAAAGAACATGAAGGCTGATAACTTAAGTCGCACAACTAAATCACACAAATGACACAATAAGACAACATATTTTTGACAAACAATTAAAGTTGACATCAACTGGACCATAAATTTAGTTGACAGGGATAGTCAACCAAAAATAAAAATTCTGTCATCATTTACTCACTCTCTTGTCATCACAAACCTGTATGACTTTCCTCTGCAGAACACAAAAAAAAAATATTTTGAAGAATAAACATAAACATCTGTCTTGGACTGTACACTAAATAATAATCAAACGTATTTCCGCATGTGATGTGCTAATATAGTAATTAGTGCATTGTGATGCTGTTTTTTCAAGCCTGAGCACACAAGCACACACTCATCATGCCAAAATCTGCCCTGATCGCTTTTTTGAAGAGACGACTCAGTTGAGCTGCTGTGTGAAGAGGATCTGTAATTGATGTTAACCATGCTGGGCGCTCAGCCAGCACATTCCACCCAGATGCCCACAGGTGATTGGTCAGTGTGACTTGGCAGCTCGGATCCAACCAAAGGGGATGCTGTGAGTGACCTTGGCAGATGGTCAGAGCAAAACCTGTACCTCTGGCGATTTTCAATGCGTTTTCCTATTTATTCCATTCTTCGTTCTCTCTCTCCATCTCTGTCATTCTTAATTTCTCTATTTGCATGTATAGGGTGGTGTAGATGATATTTCTTTTGACTGTTATATTTTTTCTGAGGAATAACATTCCTCCGATTTTCGACTTAAAAAAAAATTGCATTGTTGAAATATGAACCTGATCCAAACCCCTGATAATATTGAAAAACGTCTCGGTTACGTATGTAACCTCTGTTCCCTGATGGAGGGAACGAGACGTTGTGTCGAGAACGACAGATGGGGTTCGCCCTTGAGAACCAATCAACTCTGACTACTATAGAAAAGGCCAATGAAATTTGGCGAATGAAATTTGCATGCCAGTCTCCGCCCCCGGATGTCCGGTATAAAAGGAAGCCGGCGTGCAGCATTCACTTACCTTTTGTTCTGAAGAGCCTGAGAGCCTCTCACGACTGCAGCAGAATACAATTCGTGTTAGTGGCATAAGGGACACAACGTCTCGTTCCCTCCATCAGGGAACAGAGGTTACATACGTAACCGAGACGTTCCCTTTCTGTCGGTCTCTCGACGTTGTGTCGAGAACGACAGATGGGGTTGCCTATGGAAAACGCCACAACGCTGTATCGCGTCACAGTCTCTAGCGAAGCGACGGTAACAGGCCTGGGCGTGTCAGCTCGATGCTTTCGCGAAACTGTAACCTTCCAGTGTGGTGGTCGGGGGGTTCCAGAGCTTTCTTGGAGAAAGATGGGAACAGCCCTGACCGGTAACCTTTCACGGACGGAGGCCTTAGCTCTCTAATGGCGAGAGGCCGTCCGGCTCGGGTTTTTACACCGGGCAAGCGCAACTTCCTTAATTAGGGATGCGCTGCTGAGGCCACCTCCTACCCGTGGGGAGGAATATGGTGGAAAAGATATGGTCTCGTCCTTGGAGGAGAACGCATGGAACGTGCGGGCTGAGTAGTTAACCGGAGGTCCACCTGGGGAAGCTCATGGGTTACCAGGAGTGGGAACCATATCATGAGGATACATCAGACGGAACAGCCCACGGGGGGGGTGTTACAGGCGTCCGGTAGCACTAGGTCCGGTTAGAGCCAGGGGATGGCTCACATGTTATCCCGGCCTAAGGGGGAAGGCTGCTCTGCCCAGCCAACCCCCAGGTGGTGCTTGCTTAGTGATGGATGGAATGCCTATTCTTAACCAAGTGTTTGGGTAAGAAGGGAAGCGGATAGGGTACCTGTCCTTAGCCAGAGTAGGGTAAGGAAAGAGGTAGATAGCACACTGACCCAACCTCCTAGAGGGTGATGTGATGCTTTCGCAGGCATACGCCCCGCCGGATGCCAGTCCTACATGTTGCCACGCAGGACGTGGGCTGACACCGGGTTTACGCGAAGGTTGTTTATCCCTTGCGAAGGTGTTTGGGCGTAGCCCAACCTGCAGCTCTACAGATGTCTGCTAGAGAGGCGCTTCTGCCAGTGCCCAGGAGGTGGCTATACCCCGCGTGGAGTAAACCCTCAGTGGGCATGGGAGATTCTGAGATTGGAATGCCGTCGTAACGGCATCCACGACTCAGTGCGCCAACCTCTGCTTGGAGACAGCCTTCCCCTCTGCTGTCCTCCAATACAGACAAGGAGCTGGTCAGAGCTACTGAGGCCCTGCGTGCGGTCCAGGACAACACGGATGGGGTTGGGTCTTCCTCCCCGATGGGGAGCGCCTGCAAGTTCACCACTTCGCCCCGGAAGGCAGTAGTGGGAACTTTTTAGGCACGCATCCGGGCCTGGGTCTCAAGATAACGTGAGAGCTACCAGGGCCGAATTCAAGGCAATCCGGGGACACGGAGGATGCTCGGAGGTGCCCTACCTTCTTGAAGGAAGCGAGCGCCATCAGGAGGGCCGTCTTACTCGGGTGAGGAAGATCGGAACCTCCGAGGGGCTCTTGGGGGGCCCAGAGGCCCCCCTGAGGACCCCTTAGGGTCCCAAGAGGGTATGGAGCGGAGATGAGGCGGGAGCCGCCCTCTCGCACCCCTTAGCAACCTGGTGACCAGGTCGTGTCATCCTAGAAACTTCCCATCAACTGAGTCGTGATGAGTGGCGATAGCGACTACATACACATTCAGTGTGGAGGGGAGATGTTAGTCTCCAGTCTCGTAAGAAGGACAACACAATCCTGATCGAGCACCTCAGTGGGTCTTTCTCGTTGAGAGAGACACCAGGACAAGAAGCGGCGCCATCTAGAGGCGTGTAACCGCCTAGTAGATGGGGCCCTAGCCTGGGTGATGGTCTCCGCCATAGAGGGGGAGTCGCCAACTCAGGATCTTCTCGTCCCGTCTAGAGACCAGACATGGTAATCCAGAGGTCTGATCTGGGATGCCATAACGTGTCCTTCCCCTGAGAGAGCAGGTCCTCTGTCAGGGGAATGGGTCAGGGGGAGTCGCTGTCCAGAGCATCAGCTCTGAAGCCAAGTGCGGTTAGACCAGAGCGGTGTAACCAATAACACTTGGTGCTCCTCCTCCCTGGCCTTGCACAATGTCTGTGCAAGGAGGCTCCTGGGGGGGGGGAAGGTGTGCTTCAGCCCGTCCCGCGGTCAGCTGTGCGCAAGGACATCCGTGTCGAGAGCCTCGGACAGGGAGTACCAAGCGCCCTGCGCGGGGGTGGAGTCGCCACTCTCTACGAGGCATAAACTGACAAGAGAGCGTGTGGGCTGTCTAGTTCAGTTTGCCCGGGTGAGTGTGGCCCACAGGGACCGGGTCACCTGTTGATTCCACCGGAGGAGGCGTCGAGCAAGTTGTGTTAGCTGCTGTGAGCGAACGCCACCCGCAGCCTGCTCAGTGCAAGTAGCACCGCCCACAACTCTTGGCAATTGATATGCCAGCGCAGGTGGGGGTTTGCCCAACGCCCCGCCTGCGTGCCCGTTACACACTGCACCGCACCCCCGCAGGGAGGCGTCCGTCGTCACCACGACTTGCCTCGTAACCTGCCCTGAGGGACCTTAGTCCGTCGAAAAGCCATGGAAGACCAGGGGTTTTGGTGCGTCGGCCGCAGGGCGTCATCACCATGCGCCTGCTGCCGGTGTGCCACGCTCTCCTCGGAACTCGACTCTGAAGCCAGTGTTGGAGCGGTCTCATGTGCATCAACCCGAGGGGTCTTACCCGACGAGGACGCCATGCCCAGGAGCCTCTGAATTGTTTCAGGGGGACCGCGCTGTCTGCCTGAAATGTTCCAGGCAGTTCAACACCGACATGGTGACAGAGTTGAGTTCCCTACCGAGAAAGAGGATGCTCTGCCCTGGGGAGAGCTTGTCCTTTCCTTGGTTGCCCTGGAGTCCCCATCGATCTGGGTGCCGGAGCATCAGGTCCCTTGTATACATAACAGAACTCACGAGTGTGCCAAGATAGGCCAGTTGTTGAGATAGTTAAGTACCCGCACACCTTCCTCCCCTCAGGGAGAAAGGGCGGCTTCCACGATCTTCGTGAAGACCGTGGAGACAGGGACAGACCGAAAGGGAGTTCAGGTCGATTGCCACGAACCAATCCTGACACCTGATAGATGCCAGGACGCGCCTCTGCGTGAGCATCCTGAGCAGCAGCTTGTGAAGGTGCTTAGTTCAGGGTATGCAGCCGTACCGACTGATCAGAGCCGTAGCTGTGAAGGTCGGGCCCGATGTTGTTCCCCCTGGGGTCTTCCCGTCAGTGTCACTTCTCGTGAGAAGTTAGCTGACGGGGTGAGGTTTCCCCCTCGACCTCGACTTCCGGGGTGCCACCTGTGGGGGCACAGTAACCGGAGCCGATGTGGAAGGGGTCCTGGACTGCCGGGAAACAGACATCACGTGAGATCTCGGAGGCTTGAGGGCGGCCGAGTCGCAGCGTGGTAAAAAATTTGGCTAATCGCCACTGTCTGCTTCTTCACCGTCAAAAACTGCTGAGCACCGTCCTCGACGGTGTACCAACAGCCCACCCTGCGAGACGGGTGTATCAAGAAAGCGGACTTTCTCGGTGTCACTCGTCTGCGCAAGGTTCAGCCGGGGGTGACTCTCCTGGACCACTCCCGTGGACATCGTCCGACCCAGGTCCCGTGCCGCCACCTTGGTCGCTCCGTAGAGCGCCGTCAGTGGCGGCACAGAAATCCTGCATTATACCTGGGTCGGCCTTACCCTCGTGGAGCTCTCTCAACGCCCTGGCCTGGCGGACCTGCAGGATGGCCATGGCGTAGAGAGAGGAGGCAGCCCGGCCCGCGGCAGCGCAAGGCTTCGGCACCATAGATGTCGAAGTCCTACACGCGTTGGACGGTAGGCGTGGCCGATTCTCCCCAGGCGGCAGCCATCTGTGGCACAGATGCACCGCAGCCGCACGTTCCACCCGGGGGATCTCGACGTAGCCTTTGGCTGCCCCACCCTCGAGGGAAGTGAGGGAGCCGGAGCTGTTTCGACCGGAGCGATCCGTGGAGCGCTCCTAGTTTTACACAGCTCCTCATGCACCTCCGGGAAACAAATGGCACCCGGGGTGGGCGCGGTTTGCACCGCGCTCCGCCCCCAGGAACCACGTATCCCCGGATTAGCATGGCTGACATCACTTCTGCTTCCTCCTGAGCTCGACCCCCCTGGGGGGGAGCTCGGATTCGTCAGAGTCGGATGCCAGTCTCCCTCCGATGCTGCGAACGACATCTCATCTACGTCACACATCGTTTCCGAGTGCGTGCCTGAGGATCCGAACGTATGCCACCGCCGGTTGGGGAACGTTCAGAAGAGCGAATCGGGGTGCGATCGGCCCGTGAGCACTTGGCTGGCAGGTTTACGTTCGCAGAGTTCCCCATATCACTAACGCTGCTACGTGGGTGGTCATCGGGGCCGTAGCCACAGACGTCACAGCCCGGGTAGCAGACGAAATGGTGGCTGGTTCCCGTAGGAAGACAGCCACCCGTGACCGCAACTTCTGAGTGACAATCCGCCCGCAGTGCGGGCAGATGTGTCAACGAACGCTGCTTCAGTGTGCTGGACGCCCAGACACCTAATGCAGCGATCGTGTCCGTCCCCCCTCCTCGATGAGGGTGCCGCACCCAAGAGAACAGCGGGACATGCCGCGCTGGAAATTACTCAGTCCTGAAAAGGACCTTTTAGAAATAATCTCTATCACCTCCGGAACCGCCGAGACGCCCAGGAGAAGGTCGCTGCAGGAAGGGACGATCCGCTGCTCTACGTCGTAGATCCGGCGAAGTAGAAGAAGAATTCGTTGAATTCTTTTTGTTCGTAGTCATGAGCGAGGGCTCTGAAGAACAAAAGGTAAGTGAATGCTGCACGCCGGCTTTCTTTTATACCGGACATCCGGGGGCGGAGACTGGCATGCAAATTTCATTCGCCAAATTTCATTGGCCTTTTCTATAGTAGTCAGAGTTGATTGGTTCTCAAGGGCGAACCCCATCTGTCGTTCTCGACACAACGTCGAGAGACCGACAGAAAGGTAACACTATTTTAGAATGAGAGAGGGCACAAACTTGCAAACCTAAAAGCCCAAGTGAAATCAAAATGAAAGTTTTTTCCTTTTTATTAAAACGTCAATAACTTGATATTTTAAATTGATAATTTGCGCCGATCATACGTGCAAATCCACTGAGAAAACAAAACGTATCTGACTTGGTTTATGTCTACACATAATATAGAAAGTCAATGCTCTATGAAAAAGATCAGACATTGCAGCCTTGATGAGTAAAGGAGAAGACAAACGTCAGTGTCACTCACCAATGTAAATAACAAGCTTTAAATGACACATCATATCATTGATTCTTTTCAATAGACTTTCACACCACTATGGCTATCACGCTGTTAAAGGGATACTTCAGCCAAGAAACAAAATTTCCCCATGCTTTACTCACCTTCAAGGCATCCTTACTGAATATGACTTTCTTCTTGAAGAATAATGGAGTCGGAGATATATTACCACGTATCTTTTTTCTTCCAAGCGGTAGAATGGGAGTGAATGGGGGACACGTTTTTGAAGCTCCAAAAAGTGCCTCCATCGATCAAAGAACGGCTCGGTGGTCTTAACCGAGGTCTTCTGAAGTACTCCATGTCTACTCTCTTCATTTTTCAGCATCGAAGCATTGCAGTGGGGCATTGCAGTGGGGCTTTAAGTGTGTGTAGCACCCGTACAGCCAATCTGATCGTTACTTAAATGAAAGAGAATGGTGGGTCCTTGGGTTCGGTGTAGTTCAGGTGGATACCAAGAAGGTGCACCTAAAAAGTTTCTATTAAACTGTGAAATCTTTTGACAATAAAATATGTAAAAATAATGAGACCCAGAGATAGTTTTTTGTTTAGCAAAAATAGGGTAATGCCCGGGTTTATTTAAACCACAGAATTTGGCAAAAGGAATATAAAAGGTTTCCCCAAAACGAAATATCAAACAATATAGAAAAGAAATAACCAAAAAATTCCCCAAATACTTAAATGATAACCTCTTCAAAATTATTGAGGTTTCTATCACAATTTTTACCCCAGCATAAATGATCTAAAAGTTCCCCTCCCTTATCTCTTTCCTAACAATTGAGAATACACAGAGAACTTTACAATAAACACAAACACGTCGCCACGTGTACTGAAACACTCCCTAGCAAATGCGGTGGTAGGCCCACTCACACATACACATTCACACACGTTTCAGTTCACTCACGGTACTGCTTTAAACTGAGGGAAAAACACGGTGCAGGCCTGTGTTGATCTTGCAAAACATTGAGTGCGTTGAACAAACACTTGCAAAACATTGAGAGCGTGGAAATACTTTGGTCCGGATGCTCACGGGCATTGCGATTCACCGACAGGTCCGCCAGCATAAGCTCACTGCGGCTAGCTCTCTCGGCTACCTCGGCTACCTCCGATCACGCGTCCGGTCCTTTTCTCCCGCTCCGTCAGACGGGTCTCCGGCTTCTTTTCTCCTCAGTCGCTCGCTCAATAACACCCCGAGTCCTCGATCCCCTTATCGGAACAACCCCGCTCAGATTCATAGGCTTTACTCCTCTTTCTAACGTTATATTTGTCTCAAACGCACCAGCGCCATGTGCTTCACACCGTTTCAGCCAGGGAAAAAAAAAACTCACTCCTTTCTTCCGGTCACCTGTCTCCGTCCTCATACCGACAGCCAATCACTATTAACTAGACAGCATTAATACCCAAATGACCAATAAACATAGTAACATGAAAACAATAATAATAATAGAGTAATAAACGGCTTACTGTATGAAACCTCTGATAATATTATTTAAATTAAATAAACGTTTAATTTTGCTTTAATAGTATTGAGACTTATTTTTGAATAAGAGATTAATCATAACCTCCCCTGTTTCCATTACATCACAATACCCAAGTTTACCACTGGGCTACATGTGTTTTTACATGTATACAGCTCATTTTTCTATATGTGATGCTTTTTTAATATGCTTTAGTTGATGTCACTGCCACAAACCATGTTTCTTTGCTTTCATTTACATTTGATTGGACAAAAAGTGTGTAGACATGTCATCATCCATTTTCCTGGAGTAAAAGAAAATGTTTTAAAGGTTCCTTTAAAAGATTACCTGGTTTAGAAGTATTTAGATTACCTAACAGACATGGTAAAGCCACAAATCTCCAATATGAATTCATTTTTTAATCCTTTAATCCTTTCTTTTCTAAGTTTCTTCATAGTGTCTATGTCTAGTTTCATAATGCCGTTTAACGTTACCACTTTTGACAACCGCAACAGACTCCGAGAAAACGAGTCAAAACCGGCCCTGTGCGTGTCGATGCAGGAAGAATAAATGCAAATCTCTCGACCCATTCATCTCGGAAAACATGGTTTTCAGCATCAACTTTTCTAACTTTTGAAAAGGACATTGTTTTTCATCTGTCTGCGCGCTGTGCAGCTCTCTTCACTTCCGTGGCACCGTAGGACCCAAATTGCTACTGAGCGAAACTTGATGTGCCAGGTATAAATTTGATTGCATTAGAAAATAATGTTAGACGACGTTAATTTATTGAGGTCCGGACAGACGCATCTTGCGGTCCGCATTCGGAACGGAGTCCGCTAGTTGGTGACCCCAGGTATAGACTCCTTAAAAGACGACCAAGAGTTTTGTTTGAGGGACTTTCTTTGTCTGCTGCACTTTCTTCAACGAGCTCTCTGTAACAGTTTCGCAACTTAACAGTATTCAGTACAGATGTAGATGAAGTGTTTGCATCAGGTGGTGGTGGATCAAACAACTCACGTCTGCTGCATTCGGAAACGTTAAGACGCTTCTTCGGTTCTTGTGTAGGCGTTGATGGTGCACACCGTTTCTCTCTTGTTTTATTGCACATGTCACTTAGAAGCAATTTCAGTCGTACTCCCTGTTTTAAAACGCTGCTGTACCTCAGCAATAAACTCCGACAAGAGGTGTAAACCTTCCCTAAAAACTCCTCCAACACAACCGTAAATTCAGCTTTGTCAAGAGAGTCGTTTCCACGAAATAATCGATGTTTATTCATTGAAGAAAATTTGAAATTCTCTGAACAGAGAAGTCTACATACATTTCCTACCGATGTCTTAGGTGTTTTGCTAGCCGGTGCTCAAGGAGACTGAAGCGCCATTGTTACAATAAATTCAATAAAGACGATCGTGAATGAGTAGTTGCACATCGGTCTGTTATTGTGGGGAAATTTCCTCTAAACTCTAAAAACTCTAAACATGACATGGCACAAAATGATACTGGATTGGTAGCTTCACCTGTCAGTCATTTTGTCTCTTTGGCGGAGCTTGACCAAAAAAAGCGGCCAAAGTTACCAGACCTTCAATATGGCCACGCAAGACTACATCATAACCATCCAATTCAAGCAAAATTACATTTATTAAATTCAAATCATGTCCTCAAAGTGAAGCTGAAAAGAGAAAATCATAGATAAACACCAAAGGAAAAACACCATGTGAAATGTCGCTGAAAGGCCGACAGTAAACGGAATGCTAATCAACATCTATTGTGGTCGTCTATCATACAAATAATCCTCCATTACTAACACTTGTGTGAGTCTGTGATGATCAGAGAAACAAATGGAGCCAGAGCCCAACAGAGCTTTTGTATTAAATTAACTAACAGCTCCATCATAGCAGCTCACACACAAATGGATGCACACCATGTCATTACTGTCCAGATAGAGGTGTGTTTGTTGTGATGCCGGAGGTGGAGTTTGCATGAGGTGAGCTGCAAAGCATCAAAGTAGCGTGTGTAATTATTAGGAGCGGAGGCAACAACTACATTTCTGCATCTATAGCACCTTTCTCAATTCATATTGTTTTAAGACAGATTTACAGAAAATCAGGCCTTGATCTCCATGGTAAGGATGAACAAGAAAAATAACTTCATAAGTGGTTAAGAGATGAGGGAAAATCCCTTAGGAGGAGCCTCAGCTGGAGAAGTCCATGCTCTTTGGCAGTATGCTGTAATAAAACATGCTAGCTGTCACAAACTGGATCTTGCCTTACAACATACATTCACAGTATATGTGAGTATGTGTGTGTCTTTACAATTTTGATGTGCGACAAAGTGCATTTTTGTGTATCTTTCATGCCTGTCACATGCATTTAAGTCCAGAGCACACAAATAGAAAACGGAAGGGTGAGAAAGAGAGAGACAAAAGACAGTGATGAGTGAGAGTGAGTGCTAAAGATCTCTTCAGCAGTATGATCTACTTCTGATCGTGCTTTTCTCTTTAGAGAAAGAGCCTGATTTCAGACTGTAAAGAGGTTTTGGATGTGTTTATATGTGTTCATTTAAGTTAGATGAAGGTGGTTTTTGAAGCTCTCAAATGCCCGCTTTTTCATGTTCTGCACAGATGGGACCTTTGTTAACACACTGTTTGGCAGTCTCTCGCTGTCTGCCTCTTTTTCTGTGTCAGAATGTGGAGAATTTGCTACGCTATAGCAAATATAATAGATATATTACAAAGATGCGCCACTGCTATTACTATAAATACTGTTTGTAGAATCCTCAATATGGCTACTCTGGAAAACATAAAACTCTGCCTTCCGGTAGCGAAACATCCACCGATGAAGACAATTCTTTGGGGCGGGGTTCTACAATGAGGC
Source organism: Triplophysa siluroides (assembly GCA_006030095.1). Classification (NCBI taxonomy): domain Eukaryota; kingdom Metazoa; phylum Chordata; class Actinopteri; order Cypriniformes; family Nemacheilidae; genus Triplophysa; species Triplophysa siluroides. The sequence continues at coordinate 1,003,239 of VCII01000033.1, read as the reverse complement.
TTGTGAGGTGTTTGCCAACCTGTGTGCATGCGATAATTAGCTAAAGCGAATTTGAAAATGTGTTTTTAGCACAATTTCGAGCTTAAAGGTCCAACGTGTAATTTTTTGTAGAATCTATTGACAGAAATGCAATATAATATAAATATGTCTTCAGAGGTGTATAAAGACCTCACGATGTGGTAAAACAAAAGAACAGCAAGGTGAAAACAGGAAGGGTGCAAAGGACTGACTACACTAAACTAGACAAGACTAAAATACAACACTAGACATGACTACAATTAACTAAACTAGACTTACATAGCTATACAGGACGAGGCGGGTGACAAGGACAACATCACAAGACAAATTGATCCAGCACAAGACAGAAGACACAGGGGCAATAAATAAGCGAACAAGAGGGACACAGGTGCAGGGCATAAAATCATTAACGAGCAATAATGAGGAAACGAGAGGGCGGGAACAGAGATGAGAGTGTATGGAGGGCCATAAGGGCCAAAATGCCTCTCTCCACATAATAAAACACGAGGCTCTGTCATGATCCTGCCACTAGATCAAGAGAAACATGACATGATGGGGCAGAATCATGACCGAAGCTAAGTATAAACCTTTTGTGTGTGTCTGTAAGGATAGAAAAAGAAGTAGCAAAATAAATAGAAGTCTAAATTAATGTGTCAGGTGTTGACGAAAGATATGTGTTTTTAGCCCTATTCTTAAAGATGGCTACATAATCTTCTTATCTTGTAGCAACAGGTAGATAATATCACCATTGTGAATGAGATCCAGACAAGGTGCTTGTAATAGTTGTGTATGAGTCTCTTGATTGCCCTCAATGTACAAAGAGGAATCTCAACATCATACAGTTACTGCTGGACATGAGTCAAATATCCAAAAATGCTGAAAAAGCAAAGATTGTGGAGGACCTGGGTGATTGTTTTGAAGATCAGTGGACAGTCTAATGACTCATGACCAACAAGTAACCCTTTAACAACTATGACTAAACATAAAAACTCTCATTGATTGTTTAGGTAACATCATACAGTATTAAGAACCAGGGGTATGTAAACTTTTGGACTGGGCTATTTTGAGAAATTCTGTTATTATTCTTTAGTGTTAACTTTATGTTAACATTTCTTTAGTGAAATAACTTGCTCAGGGCAGGACTAAATTAAAAATAAACCTTAATTTTCAAAAATCCTCTTATTTTTCCAAATGTTTCAGCTTTTTCCAGATTCTGCAAGGGGTCTGAATACTTTCCGTACCCACTGTATGTCTTAAATGTCTTCCCCACCAACATAGATAGGACTGTGGTCATGACTAAAATAAGCATTGGTAAACATTGTAAACATGGCCACAGAGTGCCACAACTTCCCTAAATTGACTTTTTAGCATGACAAAGTGTGTATGATATTACTGGATACAAACAAAAGGTAGAGGCTTTTATTTTAAAGAGAAATCACACATTAGTTTTATAATAGTGCATTATTCAAAACCAAAATTGACAAAGTGCTGCGTGGGGGATTGAAACAGACATTTCAAAATATTTTTGGAACTTATTTAAATTTCCATAAAGATCAGTGGATCGGAAAGGATTTCATCCCAGGCATCATGATTAACTGTGCTCGAATAATATTTCCTAATTTCCCTGCTGTTATTTGGTGGGTTTGTTTTTCTGTGAGGCATATGTACATCCTCAGTGGTACAAAACTTTACACTATATCCTTGTTTTGCCTTTATGATGTCATCTAGTTACTTGTTTCTTTTAGGTGTTCTCAGCTTGACTCCCATGTCTTTGTTTTTGTCTTTTTCGTTTGACATTTGATGTAATTGATCTATAATTGTTTAGTAATTGACTGTACAGTATATGTACAGGGCCTAATAAAACTATGACAGGCTGCATGATTTAGAAGGATTACTGCAATTATACATGTAACTTTGGGAATGATTTTGAAAACACACAATTATGATTTAGACAATTGGTCATTACGAAAACTACAATTAATGAGTTTCCTGGTGATGAAGGGAGAAAACAATGAAAACAGAAACAAAACTATTCTGAAACACACTTCTTGAATAATTGGATGATTGTTGTTCATTTTTTAACACATTATGCACGAATACTCTCTCTGAGTCTCTCTTGTTTTCTTATTGGATAGTTGCACATTTGTTGACAATGGTGGCATGATTGTTCATTCGCCTGGCAGTTTCAAAGCATCAGTTCTGTCATTCTGATACAAGTGAACATGACAGGAAAGATTCAAGACTCTGTGTGTGTCTGTGTGCGTGTGTGAGCAGGCCTCACAGGAGACGACAGAGCAATTTTGGTTTAATAACTTAGCTGCTTTGTTTTGGAGGGTAAATAAAAAATAAAGTTTGATGTAGTTTTACCATTTATCTTCACAATCAGATCACAAGCCCAAAAATTTGATAAGCATTCAGATAATGTTTTAAAAAAAGGCTTATCAACGTTTAGGTTTATTTAGAAAGCTGAGAAGTTTAACATTGAAAATAACATTTTGATAGTTGTATATAAATCACTTATCGAATCTGTTATTACTTTTAATATTGTATCTTGGTTTAACTCTCTTAGTGATAAAAAGCAAAAACAAAATTTTAAGGATTACAAATGTGGCGTGTAAAATAATTGGTGAGAGACAAACACCTTTTACTGATCTCTTTACTGTGGCATTAAAAAGGAAAGCTTCTGTTATTGTGGGAGACTCTTCTCATCCCCTGTACGTTTCTTTCCAGATACTTTCCTCTGGCAGATGATATAAAGTACCCTAAGTAAAAAGGGCCAAGTATAAAAAGACCTTTATCCCAACTGCATTTGGTATTTTAAATAGGATCTTAAAATGATTTTGCATGTAATGTTAAGTTTGTTGTGATGATTATTTGTAGTGTTTGTGTGCTTGAGCCTTTGTCTAAAAGACAATGTTCCAACCTACTTTGGTTGGACAATAAAAGTTTCTATTGAAAATGGAAAAAGAAAACTTCAAACATCCCAGAACTGTTTTTAGTCTTTAACTGCTACATACTGTAAAAGTGCACCAAATATTTTTTTTCTCATATAAGTTCTATAAAGAGATAAAGACTACAAACATTATAAAAATGATGTTCGCTTCCATGATAAGACTTTTTGAGTGGCCTGGAAATCAGTGATGGAAAGAGTACTGGAAATTAGTACTTTAAAAATTAGAGTACTAGTTACTAGTTACTTTTTAGGCGGTGTTATTTAATTAATTATGAATAATTATTAATAATCAAATTTGGTGATTTATATAGAAAATTGCTACTTTTAACAAAACACATCTTTACCTTACTGATAAAGCATATAACTGGATACAACTCAGACAAAATAACCATTCAATGGGTTGTTCTGTCTGTCTGTCTACCAGAAGCTCAGTTTTCCAGTTAAAACCATTTATGCAATTCCAACACTGTTAAATCATGTGTACTAGAACCCACAATGCAGAATATAATAAATAAGAGCCAAATATACTGCATGCAAAAAATGCAAAACATTTGTACCCTAAATTGCATTGGATTAGCATATCTGTAGAGGAGCTGGCTGATCAGTTACTCAACCTCAAGCCATCCAAGATGTATGTGACATTATTTCTTAAGTAGAATAATAAAGATTTTTACCTGGAGTTGTGGTCCATGGTTTTTCATAAAATGCAAGTCCACAGGTTCATGTCTTTAAAAGTTCAAAATACAGATATGGGCAACATAAAAGTAATCCCTGCTGCTTTTTTTCGATGTATTAATGACTTTTTATTTAAGCGAATCGATAGATCCGTGTAAGAAATTGAACATTATTTACAACATTATAACTGGTAATGCACAGTTTGCGAAACTGCTTCCCATGAGTTCCAATCGCATATGTTCCCTACTTACATATAAGGGCAGAGCATTTGATGTACAGACTTTGAAGAGAGATGGACAATTTACAATACGAGGTAGCCGAGACGGATCCTATCTCTTAGCCGCGTTGCGGTTTGGGCAAGTCTTGTCAGACTCCCAGGGACCGGCCGGGGACTAGAGGTACAATCTACTTCATCGACCTCCCGGGGGGGGGGTTCGATGGCTGGCAGAGCGGATCTTCCGCTGTGGGGGGGGGTCCCCGGGGGGGCGATCGGCTCTGCTTACCTGCCTGGCGATGATGTAGCAACGTACACTGTCTGTGAGAGTGTAGAGAGTTGCTGTTTATCCTCGACACTGTGTCTCGCCATGACGCAACGTTGAGTTGCCGAACACCGTCCTGTAGAGGGTGAGAGCGGCTGTGAAAACTCCCCGAGAGAGAGAGAACCCCTTGAAGTGGGCTGTTGGGACGGGGCAGGACCGTCCTTGAATGACCTCCAAACCTGGGGTCCAGCCTGAAGGTGTTCTCGGTCTCCCTGGGGTCTTCCCGTTAGGGCCGCATTGGCTCCCGCCACGGCTGCTGACGGGGTGGTGGTCTCCTCCTTGATGTTTTCTTCCGGTGGGCCAGCTGAATGAGGGGGCCGCAGTCGGGGAACATCGAAGAGGACCAGGCTGCTGGGGAGCAGACGGTGCACGGAATCTCGACAGCCCGAGGGGGGGGTCGAGTCCCGGCAGGGGAGGATATGCTTGATACCCTCAGTCTGCTTTTTACTGTCGAACTTGACAGTATCACCAAACAGCCCCCCCTTGCGAGAAGGGTGAGTCGAGAAGGCGTACCTTCTCGGTGTCACTCATCTATGCAAGGTTCAGCCAGAGGTGTCTCTCCCAGACCACGAGTGTGGACATTGTCCGACCCAGGGCCCACGTGGTCCTAGCCGCCCGTAAGCGGTTTGGTGGCAGCGGATCTCCGCCAGGTCGGTCTTGCCCTGTTGGTTCCTCCCGCCGTAGCGCGAAGAGAGGGGCAGCCTCCGCCCCCCCACGCCGTAGCGCGAAGAGAGGGGCAGCTTCCACCCCCCCCCCACGCCGTAGCGCGAAGAGAGGGGCAGCTTCCGCCCCCCCTCCACGCCGTAGCGCGAAGAGAGGGGCAGTTTCTGCCCGCAGCAGTGCAAGGTCCCGGCATCAGGGACACCGGAAAGCCCACATGCTTTGGACAGGAGTCTAGATCGAGCCCCCAACCGCGGGTTGAACCGCAGCGGCACATTCCCTCTGGGGGACATCGACATATCCTCTAGCTGACCCACCAACAGGGGAAGAAAGGGTGACAGAATTAGTTCGACCTGTACACGCCGAGAAGGGGGCGTTTCCAGGTCTTACCGAGTTCCTCATGCACTTCCGGTATACACGGCACTGATGGGTAGGCGCGGCTTGAGGCCGCACGCAAACCCAAGGTACCGCGTATCCAGCCGCGAGCAGTGCGGCAGTGCGTACACTACCGCCCCATGCTCACGGCGGTCCGGAAAAGCATGGCCGGCATTTTCGACGTCCGATTTTTCCTCGAAATTTGCTCTTTTAGAAGGAAATTGCTTCTTCTAGAAAAGTTTTCGAACACTTCTGGCACCGCCGAGACGCCCAGGGGAAAGTCGCTGCAGGAAGGGACGATCCGCTGCACCACGTCGTGAGAATCCGGCGATGTAGATACGAGCAGTTGTAGTCAGGAGCGAAGGCTCTGAAGAACAAAAGGTAAGTGAATGAAGCACGCCGGCTTCCTTTTATACCGGACATCCGGAGGCGGAGCCCGCCATGCAAATTTCATTCATTCTTTTTTAAAAGTAGTCAGAGTTGATAGGTTCTCAGGGGCGAACCCCATCTGTCGTCTTCGACACAACGTCAAGAGACCAACAGAAAGGGAACATGCACTTATGAAACGTGCAAACAGAACAAGAGTATGCATTTAAAAATAAATAAGGTCAATTTCATATTAACTTTGATGGTGTAGAAACTTTGTTATTTGTTGATTCTCATTCACATCTAACACACAAACAAAATATTTTCTTTGATTGTCAAATCATATTCTCTTACTCCCTGCCAGCATTAGTATTTTTTTCTGACAATCTAAAACTTTTGATTAAGTGCTGCTTCTTCTTCATGTATGTTTAATAGTTATTTAATTTCTGTTGCTTATTTTTAAATGGAATCAGGATCAAAACATAAGTTTGCTCCATGGGCCCGTCCGTACCTCGCTTACTACATCCAAGATCAAATGACACATCCAAGATCAAATCATTGTGCTAATCATGATCTTGCTAATTCGGTTCTTCGAACGCACCTGCTGTTGATGATTAGTATGGCTGGATTGAATTATCTGAGATCATTGCGCGTTCACGGGTTGGTTTAAAGGGGGCTATGTATCGATAGTAGAAACATTGATCAGCAACGCTTTGAATGGTGTATGACCATGGCAAATAAGGAGCGTGCTGAATATTTCTCGGCGGCTGAGCAAGAACTTTTGCTTGAGGGCTTTGCTGAATTTCAGTGTTTAATAAAGAAACCAGGGAACACTTCAAAGGCTTTATTTCTCTTTGTACAATGTAAAATACGTGTCCCTTACCTTACCTAAAAATGTTGCAATGATTTAATTTTATTGTGTGGTTTATTGTAATGATATTGTGTATTGTCCGTATGTGCAGTTTTGCATAATACCCCAACACTTTTACCAGTTCCCATGCAAGTGGTGGCTGAAACATGCACAGTAAGTGTTTTTTTATTTATGTTTTTATATATGGGAACACTGCATCACACTTTGTAAGACCATTGTTTCCATTGCACAGAACAGTGAAGAAACCCTCTCAGATGACTGTTGTTTGGAGGAAGTACCTGTAGGTGCACACATAATTTGTATCTACTCATGTACAGTACTTAGTATTTCTGATTGCAATGAGTTGCAGGAAGAGAGGCCTGCAAAGAGGTGTGATACAGAGGTGGGCAGTCTTGTAGTTTCCTTTATTTCATTTCCTTTCTATTTTGTATAAGGCATGTATTGAGAGTTTATGTTTTCTCTGCGAATGGGACAGGGTGACATCCGTTCCCTCTACAAGTGAAGTCTCATGCAAAAAGTTGAATATACGAAGTTAAAGTAAATTAAGAGGTGAAATAGAATTGCAAGCCTTTATGAAACGAAAAGTAGAACTAGAGAACTTCAGAGTAAGTAAAAATGCACTAATTCACACAGAGCGCTGTTGATGACCTAGCATAATTTTTATTTTTTGCAGGCAAATGATGACTAGCTGGCCCTTTCTCAAAAAATAAAAACATCAAATAAACTCTAATGGAAACAATGCTTGTCTCTTATTAATATTTAAAAAATGGTGTTGTACAATCCTGTCCCGTGCACTTCTGCCACTAGGTTGATCCAAGTGCACTGGCTGGAGGTCATTATCAGGCTGCATCTCTACCACAGGGGATCTCTCCTTTCTGATTGTGGCAATGTTGCGCAATACCGCACATGCAACACTAATGTCGCATGCCCTGTCAGGTGCAACCCTCAGACTTTTCAGACACTGAAATGGATGGGGTACATAAGGTAACCTAGTTCTATGAATAAGGTCAACATGCCACAGTATGGGTCAGTGTAGCTAAGGATGAGCTGGCAGGAGATGGTATATCAAATTAGCCACGCCCCGGCTATAAATATGGGTGTGAACCACCACCCATTCTCTTTTGCCAAGTAGCAAAGTTCTCCCCGAGTTCGCACGCCGTGTGGCATGTTGACGTTATTCATAGAACTAGGTTACCTTACGTAACCCATCGTTCTATTTCATTTCAGTCAACACGCCACAGTATGGGTCAACTGTATGCCAGATAAGGTCAAGAGTGGAGAACCAACCCAAGCGGGGCAATAAATTCAAGGAAACCTTTAATGCTGAATAGAACATTTATTACTTTACCTTGTTGTGTACACAGGTAAGCAGAGGGCGGTCAGCACCTTGACAACATTACGTTGACACAGATAATCAGAGGGTGTTCAGTACCTTGATAATATTTACATATATACAGTGAAATCAGAGGGTGCTCTGCACCTGGACATCACTTACACAAGTCCGATCAGGCAGTACTGCTGTCTGCAGGACAGTTGATGAGACCGTCATAGCCACATCTAGACGATAAAACTTAGCAAATGTCAGCGATGATGACCATCCTGCTGCTGCGCACACATCTTCCAAAAGAGCCCCTCTAAACAATGCCCAGGAGGCAGCCACTCCTCTTGTAGAATGGGCCACTACTCCCTGAGGGGGAGGCATCCCAGCACTGTGTTAGGGGAGCTCAATCAGCCTGACAATCCATTTCGACAGCCTCTGCTTGGACACTGCCCGACCTTGTACCAAGTTTCCTTAACACACAAATAACTGTTCTGTATGCCTGATCTATTTTGAGTCTGGCCGATTCCTTTGAAGCGTGAGGAGGTGGATGGAATGGTTCTAGCACCAAAGGCCTGGAAACAAAAGAACGGGGCAGAACTTTTGGAAGAAATGAAGGGTTTTGAAGAAGCGACATAGATGAGCCCTCTTCTCCCAATCTCAAACATGCAGAATGATTCAATTCAATTCAAGTTTATTTATATAGCGCTTTTCACAAAGTGCATTGTTCCAAAGCAGCTTTACAGGAGCAAATAAGAAAACACAGAGGTAAAACACAGCACAGTGCATGGTGTTTATACAACAAGCAAGATCATTCTAATAGATAATATCTAATAAATAAAGTGAGCAAGCGGTGAGCAAGCCAACACTGCCCTGCTGTGGTGAGGAACCCAAACTCCAATGATTGGTTAATGGAGAAAAAAAAACCTCGGGAGAAACCAGGCTCGGCCAGGAAGGCCAGACCCCCTCTGACGTGTCATAGCTGCACTCAGTGACCCCAACCAAAAGTCACCGAGCAAACATCCACGAGGAAGAGGGAGAGCCCACCACCCGTGACCCAGGTAATCCCACTCGCCGAAACCATGCATGTCCAACCCGGTCCCACTCCACGATCGACACCAGAAAACAGAGGAACAACCAGGGAAAATAGTAATGGCATATTGGAACCTAATTCCTCTGCTGTCTGACATCGACCACAAAACAAGACCAAACCAGACCCACACAGCCCCAACAAATAAAATTCCCCAACCACAACCAACGAGCACCCCCCACCCCCCACAAACACCCGCCCAGCAACCTCCAATCAGGGCCACTGAATGCAGCTATAACTTCAAACTGCATTAAATTCCAAGCATTGTAACTTTAAGCATTAATGTGACAAGTAGTCCGTCTTTGCTCTTGGTTGGGGATAGAATGGTCTGAGCTGGGATGGTCAGATGGTCGCCTTTCTCTTGGGTGGTAATGGAATTGCCTTAGATGGAGCTGGGATGGTCAGCCAGTCTTCAGCTGGCGTAATCTCTAGTTCGGGATGGGCATATGACGTCCATCTGGGCCTGGCGGAACTCTCCCTACCTCGGGATGGGGCATCCCGAGGCGGAGGCAGAAAGAGAATAATTAGCGTAGCTGCTGTTCATTTACTATGCATTAGTGAAAGCTTGGTTGAAAAGATGTGTCTTTAATCTAGATTTAAATTGGGAGAGTGTGTCTGACCCTCGAATAGTATCGGCAAGGCTATTCCAGAGTTTAGGTGCTACATATGAGAAAGCTCGACCCCCTTTGGTAGATTTAGTTCCAATCCAATCCACCTTTATTTATAAAGCACTTTAAAAACAACAGTGTTGACCAAAGTGCTGAACACAGTCTATAAATAAACAATAACATACAGCAGAAACACAACAAAAATAATAAAACAATAATTAAACAAAACAATAAATACAACAATAATACAAAACTAGAAAGTCAACCCTCAAACTGAGGTAAAAGCCAAAGAAAATAAATAAGTCTTAAGATGGGATTTAAAAACAGGAAGAGACTCAATCAATCTGATGTGCAAAGGCAGCTCATTCCAGAGTCTCGGAGCTGCCACGGCAAACGCACGGTCACCTCTGGATTTTCGTTTAGTCTTGGGGACGACCAGCAGTGCCTGGCCAGCTGACCGGAGCGAACGAAGGGGGGTGTAAGGCACGAGCAGATCTGACAGATACTGGGGGGCCAGGCCATGCAGACATTTAAAAACAAATAAAATAATTTTAAAATCAGTGCGGAAGTGCACAGGGAGCCAGTTGAGGGACTGGAGGATGGGTGAGATATGGTCAAATTTTCGAGTTCCAGTTAAAAGACAAGCAGCCGCATTTTGAACTAGTTGTAATCGTGACATAAGTGATTTGCTAAATACCAGTGTAAAGTGCATTACAATAATCTAAACGAGTGGTGATAAAAGCATGGATTAAAATTTCAAAATCATGTCGAGATAAAACCGGTTTTACTTTGACTATTTGCCTCAGCTGAAAAAAGCTGGTCTTCACCACTGCACTAATCTGGGCATCAAGTTTTAGCCGACCATCCAATTTGACTCCCAGGTCTGTAACCACAGGGCTAATGTCTCGGGTTAGACAACCCAAGTCAACAGAAACCACAGCAGCTGAGTCACTAGGAGCAAATAACAAACACTCAGTTTTGCTCTCATTTAAATACAAAAAATTCATAGCCATCCATGCTTTCACTTCATTCAGACACTCTAAAAGGTTTTTTGACTGGTTTAGCGGCACATATATTTGGCAGTCATCAGCATAAAAATGGAACGAAACATTGTGACTTCTAAGAATTGACCCAAGAGGCAGCAGGTACACTGAAAAAAGCAGCAGCCCAAGGACAGACCCTTGAGGAACACCGCACGATCGAGGAGGAAACAGCATCACTGACCTGAACTGAAAAACTTCTGCCTTCCAAATAGAACATAATCCAGGCTAAGGCCAACCCCTTAATGCCCACACAGTTCTCCAGTCGCGACAATAAAGTTTGGTGATCGACTGTATCGAACGCTGCCGTAAGGTCCAATAGCAGCAGAGCAACAGTATCACCAGAGTCTGAAGCCAGAAGAATGTCGTTAAAAACCCTCAGCAGAGCTGTCTCAGTGCTGTGGCCTGACTTAAACCCAGACTGGAAAATTTCAGTTATACAATTGTCATTCAAAAATGTGCTAAGCTGCAAATAAACAACTTTCTATAATTTTGGAAAGAGGGAGCTTAGAAATAGGCCGATAGTTAGAGAGCTCAAGTCTGTCTAGACCAGGTTTCTTTAACAAGGGTTGAACAACTGCATGTTTAAAACTCATAGGTACGACTCCAGTACTTAAACTGACATTAACAATATCAAGTATGCAGGGCGCCACTGTAGGAAAAACCTCTTTAAAAAGACGAGGGGGAATCACATCATTTGGGGAGCCAGTGAACTTCATTTGACCAATCATTTTTTCTAAAAGAGGCAAACTAACAGGCTCAAACTGGTTCAAAACAGCAGGACTGGTTACAAAAAAGTGGACCCCTAATGCTCTCCACCTTGTGAATAAAAAAGTGAAGAAACTCATCACACACTTTTAATGGGTTCTCAAAGCACTGGCGTTGTGGGACATTAAAAAAGTTTTGATGGTATTAAAAAGAACTCGAGGATTGTGACCATTAGAAGAAATAATGTTAGAAAAATGCTTGGTCTTTTCAGCTTTTACAATTTTTTGATAAGAACACCAACTCTCTCTGAGTATCTGAAATGACACTTGGAGTTTATCCCTCTTCCACTTTCTTTCCGCCCTTCTGCACTCGCGTCGGGCAGCGCGGGTGACATCGTTCAGCCAAGGGTCAGATCTCGGTTTAGACACCCTGGTTTTTACAGGGGCAACCATGTCTAATGCTGCTAAGCAAACAGTATTAAAACCAACGCACAGATCTTCAACAGTTGTATAAGGACAAAGAGAAACACAATTTAGATTAAAAACAGAGGAAAACTGAGCAGCAGTGGAAGGGTTAACTATTCGACCACGGCGCACAGGGGCACACGGTTTAACTATGACACAGGAGAGGAAAATTTCAAATACAACAGGCATATGATCAGAGAAGAAAGCATCACAGACTTCAAGATTAGAAACAGTTAAGCCATGAGTTAAAACCAAGTCAAGAGTGTGCCCACGTTCCTGCGTGGGGCCAGATACACACTGTACAAGATTAAAACAGTCAATGACATTTAAAAAGGCTCTTACCATTGGCTTTTCAGGACAGCACACATGAATGTTAAAATCCCCTACAATAAGGAGGCAGTCATACATTGGCACAAACTCAGCCAAAAATTGAGAAAAGTCAGTGACGAAATCCTTGTTGTATTTGGGTGGCCTATACACGAGTGCGCACAACACTGGAGATGCACCGCTCAGTTCAAACAAATCCACCTCAAAGGTGGCAAAGGATACAGCGAGTGCGAGCTGTTTACACTTAAAATTTGTTTTATAGACTGTTGCCAGTCCTCCTCCACGACTGACGTTCTCGGGAGAGTTAAAGTACAAACATTCAAACGGTAAAAGTTCACAAAAAGCACTCGACTCACCCACAGGAATCCACGTTTCCGTTACACAAAGAAAATCCAAGTCGCGTGACTCAAAGAAGTCTTTCAAAATGAAAGTTTTGTTTGCTAGCGATCTAGCATTCACCAGGGCAAACCTAGCTGGGTCCGGGGCTTTTACAGCCAGTGTAGTCCGAGCAAGCGGCCGGAGATTCTGCTGATTCACCCCGCGCCAGCGGAGGCGAGGAGCCTGAACACGACAAACAGGGAGCCCCACGTCCAAACCAGCCACTGGAACCAAATAGGAGTCAATCGGATCCGCAGAACGCCACAGCGCAAGGCGACAAAAATCCGAACGGATTCCAGGCAAAGTCATAGAGGAAGACGCCAGCCTAATCCTTAGTTTCATCAGCCAACCACCGCGTTTTCCCCGGCGTCTACGGCGCGCTCTGCGCAAAGGTGGAGCTGACACACGACGAAGGTGAGCTGGTATTCCCGTAAGAAACGGATGACAGAAAGTTTCTTGGCCATCATGCTCAAATGGCACCAAGTTTTTAATCAAGGGTCGAAGGTCTAAAAGTAATTGGCGGTCATAGACCAGTAGAGAGTTGACATTTGCAATAGTAATTGACAAAAATAACATAAATACAAACAAAGTGTGCAGAGACAGACGGCAGGCCATAGACACAGGCGCCATCTTTGACCCTTCACTCACTAGTTATTCTAGGTGTTATCAAAAGTCCTGAGTTTTGAGATCTTAGAGAGCGTGATGGGTTGTAATGTGATAGAAGCTCTGTTAAGTAGGTAGGGGCTAAACCCTTAAAGGCTTTATAAGTAATTAAAATAATTTTAAAATCAATATGATACCTAATGGGTAACCAGTGAAGGGATGATAAAATTGGGGTAATGTGATCGTATTTTCTTGACCAGGGGCCCGTTCTTCGTACATCGCTAACTAACTTTGATTTGATTGTTGACGATTTGGCATGATCTTGGATTGTTTGGTTCTTCGAAGCTCATCCTATACTTGCTGCCATAGCAACAGGTGCGCAATCTTAAACCTGCTCGCGAGCAGGCTTATTTCATGTTAACAGGATTAGATCCCGGCTTTATAAGTGGAGGTGATATGGGAAGTCGCAGCCATGTCTTCACCGTTTTTACGTCAGGAATCTTTTGCTGAAGGTGCCAGAATAATACGAAGAGCTTTTCCAATTAATCGCGTTTTGCGCTATAATCTACTGATTGAGAGATATCGTTTTTCTCGGGAGGGTGTAATCTACATTATCAACTTGTTGGAGCCACACGTTAAATGTTGACTCGTCGGAGTCGGGCTTTAACAACTGCACAAACAGTTTGTATAGCTTTGCGATTCTTTGCGAGTGGCACTTTCCTTTACACTATTGGAGATGCAGAAAACTTGGGTAAAAGTGCTCTATGTCGTGTCATTCTCAAAGTTTATCTGGCACTCAAACAGTTTTTAGGGTTCTTTGTGGTATTTCCAAGCCCACTTAAGACCACAGGCTGTGAAGCAGATTTTGTTTGCCATTGCAGGTACATTATAATTGTTAATAAAGATCATGCAATCATGATCATGCCAAAAAGTAGCCTAGGACTTACAGTATTTGTTCCTCAGGCTTCCCTAATGTTATTGGTGCCATAGACTGCACACACGTCCCCATCAAGGCCCCATCTGGCCCCAATGAAGGGGATTTTGTGAACCGAAAGGGATTTCACAGTGTAAATGTGCAGGTAAATTACTATTACGATTATTAATATTCCAGATTAGCAATAAATAAAAAAATAAAATAAAAGTAATGTAATCAAAAAGTATGCAGTTGACTGATTACAAATATTTTAGATGGTGTGTGACTCCATGTTCCACATCACAAATGTGGAAGCCACATGGCCTGGTTCTGTGCATGACTCCAGGATTTTCCAGGAGAGACACATTTATGCACATTATTTGAACGTGGTAAGGAAAAAATTTATTTAAAACTCACTGTATTACATAATTTTATTCTGAGTCTAACAAAACTGCATTTTTCCAGGTGCTTACGATGGGATCCTGCTTGGTGACAGGGGCTATGCCTGCATGCAGTACTTCATGACGCCATTCCCTGACCCAAACCCTGGACCACAAACCCTTTTAACCCCCAGGGTTGCACCTGACAGGGCCTGTGACATTATTGTTGCATGTGCCATCCTCCACAATACTGCCACCATCAGAAATGAGAGGACCCCTGTGGTGGAGGTGCAGCCTAATGATGACCTCCAGCCAGTGCACTTGGACCAACCTAGTGGCAGAGCTGCACGGGACAGAATTGTGGAACACCATTTTTTTTACACATAAACCTTCATTAAATTAATAATAGAAGACAAGACAACATGCTTAGTTCATGGAGTTTTATTTAAATTATTGTTTCTCAAGAAAAGCCAGTGATGGTCATCTTTTGCCTGCAATAAGATATATTGTTATCCAAGGGCAGCAATAGTGCTCTTTGTGAAAAATAGTATTTTAGCACTTACTCTGAAGTTCCTTTTGAAGCAACTCAATCTCTAGTGCCAGTTTTTTCTTCTTTAAGGTGTCAAGTTCAATTTCTCCCCTTAATTTTTGTTTTTTAAGATCAAAATACTCAATTTTCTGTTGAAGATTCCATTTATATAGGGTACGGATACCCTGTGCCATAAAAAGAAAAAAAAAAGAAATAATCAACACAAGCCTCATGCAACAGAAAAAGGAAAAGTAGACTGCTCACCTCTGTATCACTTTGTGCTGTAGGCCTGTCTGTAGGCGTTTCCTCCTGCAACTCATATTGCAGTCAGAAATAATATGTACACACCTATAAATTAAATACAGTTATTTGTGCACTTACAAGTACTTCCTCCAAAGGACAGTCATCTGAGAGGGTTTCTTCACTGTCCTGTGCAAAAGAAAAATGGGTATTACAAAGTGTTGCACTTTCTTTCCTTTTGATGTAAAGTTAGAAATGTGCCCTTTACAATGGGTCGGTTCTCATTTAGCCCAAGGGCCAGCTCTTCTGCCGGGGTATAATGTGGGGGTGCAGGACCACCACCTGTTTTTTTCTGCACCGCCTTTTTCTTGATTGCTGATTATAAACAGACAAACACATCATTTAAAATGTTTTTGGTAACAGATACTAAACAGTAGAAGTAGAAAGGATTACCTGTTTGAAGAATATTCTTGTACTTCACTTTTACTTGTTCCCATGTTCTAGTGGGTCCTGAGCTGGCTCTGACATTAAGCAATTATGAAATTATTAAAATAAGAATATATACTGTAATAATAAGTGATATAACCATAACATGGAACAGTGACGCATTTAATTTGTCTTTTTGCCAGCCCTCTCTCCTGGCTTTTGCACACTTTGAAGTGTTCCCTGTCGTTTTAATTATTTTTTCAAACTCAGCATACCCTTCCATTAATAATTCTTGCTCTGCTGCGTTGAAAAACTGAGCGCGCTCTTTGGCCATGGTGAGCAGCCAATAGCAGCGGTGCTGATCAATGTTTCTACTATCGATACATATCCCCTTTTAAACAAGCACATGAGCGCGCAATTATCTCACTAACTCAATCCAGCTATACTAATCATATCCGGCAGGTGTGTTCGAAGAACCTAATTAGCCAGATCATGATTAGCATGATTATATCATCTTGGATGTCTCATTTGATCTCGGATGTTTTAAGCAACGTACGAAGAACGGGCCCCTGCTTTGAATTTGGCAGCTGCATTCAGAACTAACTGTAGTTTGTTTATTGTAGATGCAGGACACCACTAAGAAGAGCATTACAGTAGTCAAGTCTTGAGGTCACAAATGCATGAATAAGCGTTTCTGCGTCAGCAACACATAAAACATTTCGTAATTTGGCAACATTTCTAAGGTGGAAGAAGGCTGTTTTTGTGATATTTTAGATTTGATTTTTAAATGACAGGTTGCTGTCTAATATAACGCCTAGGTCTTTAACTGTATTTGTCGGAGTAACAGTGCAGCCTTCGATTTGCAGGTTATAATCTGAGATATTCTGTTTATGTGTCTTTAGTGCTATAAGAAATATTTCTGTTTTGTTAGAGATTAAAAAAAGGAAATTCCTAGTCATCCAATGTTTTATATCTTTGATGCACTCTGCCAGTTTGGATAGCTTGAAGGAATCATCTGGTCTTGATGAAATATATAGCTGAGTATCATCTGCATAACAGTGGAAGCTAATTCCATGTTTTCTAATAATGTTGCCTAGGGACAGCATGTATATGAAGAAAAGCAAGAGTCCTAAAACCGATCCTTGAGGTAATCCATAGTTTACTTGCGTTAGATTTGACGATTTGAGAATGCACAGAGAAGGCATGAATTTCACTCTGCCTCTTGATTGAAGAGATAGACAAGAGATAATGCTGTCTTCAACGTCAGAAATTCCATCCCTAGCTCATGTAGAGGTTCGAAAGAAGGAACTGCCAGAGCCTTCAAGACAACACCCAGATCCCATGAGGGAATTAGTTGAGCTCGAGATGGGCAAAGTCTGCGAGCCCCCTTGAGATAACGTCTGAGAAGAGGTTGAGACCCAACTGTGCAACCTCCATAGCCCTCATGACGGTCAGATATAGCTGCCACATAACCTTTCAAGGTTGATTCCATTACTCCAGTCTCCAGTACGGACTGGAGAAATGAGAGGATGGAATCCACTCCACACGACAATGGGTCTATCTCCACCGAGTGACACCATCTAGAATAACGCTCCCATCTGGAGGCATAAAGCTGCCTTGTGGATGGGGCTTTGGCCGCCTGCACTGTGGTCAGAATTGCTGTTCCTAGATTCCTGGCTGACTCCCGTCTAGCGGCCAGGCATGTAACCTGAACTTCCCTGGAGTCAGGTGGGAGATCTGACCCTGGGCCTGGAACATCATATCGTTTGTGACTGGGAGACCCAAGGTGCTCCTATCAACAATGCGATCAAATCGGCCATCCATGGCTGTTGAGGCCAATCCGGTGCCACCAGTAGGAGTCTGGCCTTCAGAGCTCTCACCTTGGCAAGGACTGCAGGCAGTAGTGGGAACAGAGGAAATGCATACAGGAGCACTGGGGGCTAATCGTTCACCAGAGCGCCCACCCCTAGGGGCCCTCTGGGGCCCATCATCGAATACTACAGGGGACAGTGTGTGTTTTCCTGTGTGGCAACAAGGTCTACCTCGGCCTTCCCGAAACGAAGCCAAATGGCCTCTATCACCGTGGTGTGAAGTCGCCATTCTCCTGGCTTGGGACCCCCCCTTGACAAGAGGTCGGCTGCTACATTGTCCTCTCCTGGCAAGTGTACAGCCCTTAGGGATACACCTCGAGCATGTGCCCACAACAGGAGATCCCGGGCCTTCCTGTGTAGGAGCATTGAACGAACTCCACCCTGGTGGTTTATGTACGACACAACCGTTGTGTTGTCTGAACGGAAAAGTACTTGTCTTACTGGAAGCTGAGGCAGAAAGTGGATCAAAGCTCGAAATACAGCCTCCAACTCCAAGAAGTTGATGTGTACTACCCACGAGGCATCCCATTCCCCTTGTACTAGACTGCTTTGCCAGACAGCACCCCAGCCTGTCTGTGAAGCATCTGTTGTTATGGTCTCCCTTGAACATAACGTGCCCAGCTTGACTCCTTCCATCAGGCCTGGAGCCGAGAGCCACCAGTTGACCGCAGGAAGACAATCCAGGTCTCTGGGAATCAGTTGCCGTCCATTCTCGTATGGACTTACTTTGTATCTTGCGAACCATCGTTGCAATGGGCGCATATGAAGCAACCCCAACGGCACCACCTGACTGGCTGCTGCCATAGGCCAAGCAGTCTCTGACCCATCTTTACCATCATCTACCGTCTTTACTTGCCTTGTTGTGATGAACTCGGACATGCGGTCCTTCAGCACTGACTGTCTCTGTAGAGTCAAAGATGCTCTCATCACCATCGACCTCACATTCAAGCCCAGGAATGTCACAACTCTCATGGGAGTGAGACAACCCTTCTTGGTGTTCAGAGTCAGCCCCAATTTCCGCAAGTGGGCTAAGACCACGCTTGTGTCGCTCCCGGCCTGTACCTCTATAGGGGAACAGATTATCCAATCGTCCAGGTAATTGGCAATGCGGAGACCTTGGCGATGGAGTGGAGTGAGCGCCACACCCATACACTAGGTGAAGGTGCGGGGGGCCAATGACAGACTGAAGGGGAGAACGTTGTACTCGTAAGAGTTTCCTTGAAAGTGAAACCTGAGATACTTCTTGTAGTCTCTGTGAATTGGGATATGGAAGTAGGCATCCTGGAGATCTACTGTCGTGAACCAATCCCCTTTTCTGATGAACGTCAAAAGGGTTCAAAGACAAAGCATATGGAAACTCAGTCGCTTTAAGTGTCGATTGAATTTCTTGAGGTTCAGGATGGGCCAAAAACCCCCATCCTTCTTTAAAATGAGGAAGTAGGTTGAATAAAACCCCTGCCCTATCATTGAGGGCAGGCGTGTTATTGCTCCCTTCTTCCAGAGACCTGCGTTGCAGTTCTCCTCTCAACACAGTAGGAACGATCCCTTGAAATTGGATTCTGTAACTGGACTCCAAGGTACTCAGTACCCATGGACATCGAGTGCATTGGCGCCAGTGCAAGAGATGTTGGCTGGAGTCGGAGATTGATGACTGTCATGGACGGTTTCTTCAGCCACGCGTAGTGGGGAACTTTGCTTGTTGTGTCCTACGACAGGACTGCCCGACTTGTCCTGTGGGCGCCTTTTGAGCAGCAGAGCGATGGTGACCTACAAAGGCACGGCTTGATGATTCAGGAAGAGGACGAATCCTGCAACAGACTTTCCAAATACACCAAGAGGAGAGTGTTTGTGCATGCTAGTCGAGCTGACAAGGCAGAGGCCTGATATGCTTTCCGCAGCTGACTGTCAATCATCCTACCCTGCTTGTGTGGGTGTGTAGCGTCCCTTCCAGTCCTAGTCACAGCCCCGGTCAACATAGCAAATGTTGGTCCGATCTGAGGAGCTGTAGCCAGCCCCTGGGTCGCTGCTCCTGCCAGGTCACTCAGCTGTGTCCTAGGAAGTGCAGTGGAACTAGGGGCCTTCCAGGTTTTTGGTTTAGGTAAACCCAAGACTCGAGGTTCTGCAGTCCCTTGTTGAGCCTCCACCAGGGATTTTAGGGTCTCCTGCATACCTTGCATTTGCGTCTGCAGCTGAACAAGGTCCCCTTGTATATGCTTACGTTTGAAAGCTTGTTTACGTCTGACCCCGTCATCCTGAGAATCCTGTCCAGACTGGAGTGGCTCCGTGCCTGCAGGCATTGCAGGGGTTAAATCCGACTGCACCTCTTGCATCCTATCAAGGAAAGAAGGCTTTTGCTTTCAGAAACAAAGAGGCCTCTGTGACTGAATAGCTGTAGTCCCAAGCGGCTCTCCACAAATCTGTAGCTTTCACCCTCACGGGAGAAGAGCCTACTCTCTGGCGGTTATAATCAAGTGACTGTGAAAACACAACTTATAATTAACCAAACGTAAGCACACAAAGACAAGCCATAGCATTCCCCCTCATGGGAGAAGAGGCACCTCTCTGGCAGTTATAATAAAGTGACTGTGGAAAGACAACTTATAACTTACCAAACATAAACACAAACACAAGCGGTAGCATACCTCCTCGTAGGTAAAGAGGCTCCGATATTCTCACAACGTGTATGTTTACCAAACAAAACATAACATAAATGCGCTCGTTCAAATCTCATAATCAAAGATATTCCTGAACGTTAAATACCATAAAGAACATGCAGAAGATCTTACCGTGAACAGCTTGCCTCGATAGCTAGGAGGAAATAAAGATAATGGGTGGTGGTTCACAACCGTATTTATAGCCAGGGTTGCAAGCGGGGCGTGGCTAATTTAATATATCATTTCCTGACAGCTTATCCTTAGCTAGGCTGACCCATACGGTGGCGTGTTGACTGAAATGAAATAGAACTTCCCTTTAGTTGCCCAAAGGTAATTTCAATGCGTGCCCTTGTCCTGGCTAGAGCTGCATTGTAACGGGTTTATGGCCCAGGGTTGGGGTCAGGGAATGGGAATGGGGACATAAAATACTGCCTACAGGCATAGACCCTGTCTAATGGAAGGAGGATCCAATCACAGTCCCCTGTCTAATGGAAAAATGCAGTTCTGTTAGGCCCAAAATTAATATGTAATACAGGGAGTGTGAAAAGTCTTATTTTTCTTACCACGTTCAAAGAATGTGCGTAACCTTGAGTCATGCACTGATCCTGGCCATTTAGCTTCCACATTTGTGATATGGCACATAGTCACACACCATCTAAGATATTTTGTTATACTTGAATACATTCCATTGTTTAATTCTATATTTATATAGTTCTATATTATCTAAAATATTAAGAATCCTTATAGCAACTCACCTGCACATTTATACTGTGAACCCCCTTTCGGTTCACAAAATCCTCTTCATTGGGGCCTGGGTGGGCCTTGATGGCAATGTGTGTGCAGTCTATGGCTCCAATCACATTAGGAAAGACTGGGGACAATCAAGTCATATTTACTGGCATGGTCATGATTGCATGATCTCCATTAACAATGACAATATACCTGCAATAGCAAAATTGCTCTGTTTTACAACCTGGGGTTGTAAATGGCTTGGGAAAACCACAAAAACTGCTTGAGTGCCATGTAAATGGCACGACAGACAGCACTTTTCACTATGTTCTCCGCGTCTCCAACAGTGTAAAGGAATGTGCCACTCGCAAAGAAGCGCAAGGCAATGCACACAGTTTGTGCTGTTGTTAAAGCCTGACTCCGACGAGTCGAACTTTTAACATAAGGATCCAACAAATTAACAAGGTAAATGATACCCTTGCGTGAAAAACGATATCTTTCCAACAGTATACTATCGCGCTGTTCTAAACGATCCTGTCTATCCCGCAATACAAGATTAATTCTGAAAGCTCTCCGAAATGATCCTCGCACCTTCCGCAATAGGTTGCTCTCGTAAAAACGGACAGGACATGGCTGCGATAGACTTCCCATATCTCCTCCGCTTATAAAGATCTCTGCGATCTAATCATGTCTGATCTAATCCTGTATTATATAAAGTAAGCCTGCTCCCGAGCAGGTTAAAGCTAATGGCCATGACAACAAGTCCAGGATAAGCGTCGAAGAACCGAACAATCAAAGATCATGCGAAATCGTCTACAACCAAACCCAGCTAACTGAGTGAGGTACTAAGAGTTTGCAAGAATTAGAGTGTAAAAGCAACAATGACACTAATGACACTTAATGTCAAAATGCCTGCCTATGTGGAATTGCTAACACACACTCTCTCTCACACACACACACACTTTTTTCTTTGATGGTGTGAATTTTCCATTGACTTTTTTGTTAAAAAAACGTTCTCTATCCCCTACTGTCATAAAAAAGCTACAGTGAAGCAGGGGCGGACTCGGAGTAAAAAGTGGCCCTGGACTTCTGCAGCATGAGAGGCCCACAAACACTAGCTCGGAAGATAACATAACACAACAACGCACTGATAGACGGTCCATTTTATAGCACCATAATTCATAAATGTGAATGTTTTTAAGACCTTTCGTGCCACCTTGCAAAGTCAATAAAACATTAAACAGTAAAGGCCAGTACAGTCTAAGCAAACAAACAGAAATCAAAATGACATAAAAGCCATGTACATTTAATATAAAGTATTTATTGTAATATACATTAATGTATTTAAGCTGAACATGACATGGTGTGACTAGACTTTGCTGACAATTTTTTTTTCATCAGTTATAAAGTCTAAATTCAACATTATTAAAGTCTTAAAAAGATGAAGAAGTGTTTAGGATTCATAAAATCGAGAAGAGAGGAGAGAAAACATCCACTTTTGGGGCTTAATAAGTAAGTAGCTGACTTATAAGCTTAATAAAAAGATCTTAATATATGCTACAACCCGAATTCCGGAAAAGTTGGGACAAAATTTGAATAAAATGAAAACTAAAGGAATTTCAAAACACATGAGCCAATATTTTATTCACAATAGAACATAGATAACATAGAAAATGTTTAAACTGAGAAATGTTACACTTTTATCCACTAAATTAGCTCATTTAAAATGTAATGCCTTCTACAGGTCTCAAAATAGTTGGGACGGGGGCATGTTTATCATGGTGTAGCACATCCTTTTCTTTTCAAAACAGTTTGAAGACGTCTGGGCATTGAGGCTATGAGTTGCTGGAGTTTTGGTTTTGGAATTTGGTCCCATTCTTGCCTTATATAGGATTCCAGCTGCTGAAGAGTTCGTGGTTGTCTTTGACGTATTTTTCGTTTAATGATGCGCCAAATATTCTTTATAGGTGAAAGATCTGGACTTTGCAGACCTAGTTTGCATCTCTGTATCTTACCATTTTACATTTTTATTGTAAAACCGTTGGTTTTGTTATGTTTGCCTTCTTACATCTCACTACACGGTCATCCTTAAAACTGAATCCCTGCATTAGAGTTTGCACATGTTAAGCGCCCGCCTACCGACAGTAAGTTTTGCCTCCTTCAATATGATTTGCTGAAAGTTCTGTCTTCCTTAGTTTGATTGTCTGCGTGGTCTATGTTATTTGATTGTTTGGAATTCTTTGAACCCGGTCTTTATTTAATTTGATTGGTCAATCTTTTGACATTGACGAGCACTTGTTACCGCTACTGCATTAAACCACTGGGACACAGAAATCACAACAGCCAGGGAGGGGGAGAGCAGTACATTCGTAAGCACAAACACACGTTCTTTTGTTGCTGGTTCCCGCACGATCGACGCACTTGTCCATCTGCATATGAAATGTCGTGGTCAAGATGGGCAGCCTTGCCCAACCTGACACTGCCAACAGAGGTACATGTCACTGGGTGCCGAAGGCGGAACCAAACAAATACCAGCGTGTGTTTCCCTGGGAGCATACTTCCGGGGGAACGGCAGGCCGGTTCCGGTTCACTGTCATGGCCGATCTGAAAAGTAAACAAGGGGAATTTGCGGCAGCTGCATCAAATCAGAGTTGATCATGGTGGCGATTAGGACGGGCATTTTAGAGTGGATATTAAAGCAGAGCCGAGAGGATCTAAAGAGGGTGTTCGGGGGAAGGAATAGGACGCGAAGGACAAGATTGAAGGGAGCGAGTGAGCGCGACTATCCGAGCTGGCTGGGCAGAAGCTTGTCAGTGCGAATGTAAAGACTATTATCTGGAAGAGAGTTAAGTACCTGATTTCAACTTACTACAGAAATACTTTGCCTGTGTTCATGGAGTCATTATGATCTACCGGAAGACCCCTGGCGGTATGCTATTCCTTTCCTTTGTGTGTTTGAAGTTGGTGATTTGAGGATACGTTCGTCTTCTTGGATAAGTGTCGCACAATCTGAATCACGCCACACCCCCTCTCCGGACGGAATACGAGCGGCTGACGGAGTGGCCCAGGCGGAATGGAGTGAAGGCTTAAATCCACTGTGAGGTATTTTGTAGTGTTGCAGTGCTTACGAATTGAAGTGTTCACGTGTAAAATTGTGGAGTGATTCATTTATGCACCCGTGTGAGGAAGTTTGACATACCCTACCACTCCAAATCCTTCCTGGGAACATCCAGCCTTCCAGAGGAGGAGTGTGCTTTAAAATTCATTGTGTGTATAGTTGTGTGCAGGTGCCCATTCGCCCCTAGTAAGCCAGCTGCTCACACTGTTCTGAGTGACTCACCGAGAGATCTTCGCTGTCTGAGTATCCCGAGCCCCACCGCTGTCCTGGGGAAACAGTAAGCCAGCTGCTCACACTGTTCTGAGTTACTCACCGAGAGACCTTCGCTGTCTGCGTATCCTGAGCCCCACCGCTGTCCTGAGGAAACAGTAAGCCAGCTGCTCACACTGTTCTGAGTTACTCATC
Organism: Triplophysa siluroides; assembly: GCA_006030095.1. Taxonomy (NCBI): domain Eukaryota; kingdom Metazoa; phylum Chordata; class Actinopteri; order Cypriniformes; family Nemacheilidae; genus Triplophysa; species Triplophysa siluroides. The sequence goes on along the minus strand of VCII01000033.1, from coordinate 978,981 downwards.
GGAAGACCTTCGCTGTCTGTGTATCCTGAACCCCCACCGCTGTCCTGAGGAAGCAGAAAGCAGCTGCTCACACTGTTCTGAGTTACTCATCGGGAGATCGTCGCTGTCTGTGCATCCTGAACCCCCACTGCCGTCCTGAGGAAACAGTAAGCCAGCTGCTCACACTGTTCTGAGTTACTCATCGGAAGATCTTCGCTGTCTGTGTATCCTGAACCCCCACCGCTGTCCTGAGGAAACAGAAAGCAGCTGCTCACACTGTTCTGAGTTACTCATCGAGAGATCGTCGCTGTCTGTGCATCCTGAACCCCCACTGCTGTCCTGAGGAAGCAGAAAGCTAGCTACTCACGCTGTTCTGAGTTACTTACCGAAGAATCCTTGCTGTCTGAGTATCCTGAGCCCCACCGCCGTCCTGAGGAAACAGTAAGCCAACTGTCCACACTGTTCTGAGTTACTCATCGAGAGACCGTCGCTGTCCGTGCATCCTGAACCCCCACCGCTGTCCTGAGGAAGCAGAAAGCTAGCTACTCACGCTGTTCTGAGTTACTTACCGAAGAATCCTTGCGGTCTGAGTATCCTGAGCCCCACCGCCGTCCTGAGGAAACAGAAAGCTAGCTACTCACGCTGTTCTGAGTTACTTACCGAAGAATCCTTGCTGTCTGAGTATCCTGAGCCCCACCGCCGTCCTGAGGAAACAGTAAGCCAGCTGTCCACACTGTTCTAAATTACTTACCGAAGAATCCTCGCTGTCTGCGTATCCTGAGCCCTCACCGCTGTCTTGAAGAAACAGAAAGCTAGCTACTCACGCTGTTCGGAGTTACTTACCGAAGAATCCTTGCTGTCTGAGTATCCTGAGCTCCATCGCCGTCCTGAGGAGACAGTTCATTGAAGAATCCTTGCTGTCGGAGTATCCTGAGTCCCCTGGTCGCCCTGAACAGGAGAAAGAGCTTCAGTTCTCCACCCTGACGCTATTTTAAGTATGTTTTAAGACTCAATAAAGCCAATTAATTTATCTTGTCTCGTGTCCTGCCTCGTGTTGTTCCCTTGGTGTAGCTCCTCAGAGTGGTGGTTGGTACGGGTGGTGAGTTATTTGGGTTCCGTTTCCACCCCGGCCCGTGACATACAGATTAACACTTGCAGGAGATAAATTACATGCCTGCATCCTAGTGAAATCCCACACTACCCTCAGAAACCCTCTGTCATGGAAAAATCTCAGAAAAACCACCTTATGTGAGTAAGAATTTCATTTCAACGTTTAAACACTATCTCCTATGTGTCCTTTAGGGCTATTGTCATCAACCAGTCTTGTTCGGCTTGATTTAAAGCCCAATAAATATGAGCATTAGCATCTTGAACCTGTATGTCCTTAGAGTATGGTTACATTTACATTTAGTCATGTAGCAGACGCTTTTATCCAAAGCGACTTACAAATGAGGTGAACAATAGAGGCAATTGGAACAACAAAAGGACAACAAAAAGCATTAGTGCAGTAAAACTGGTCTCATATTGCCTACCACAGAATACAAAGCTATGGGTTTTTTAGGATAGAAAGAGTAGAAAAGAAATAGAAGTCAGAACTAATCGGTCAGGTGCTGACAGAAGATATGTTTTCAGCCGATTTCTAAAGATGGCTACAGAATCTGCTGATCTTGGAGCAGCGGGCAGATCATTTCACAAATGTGGAACAGATCCAGAGAAGGTACGTGAGAGGGATTTTTCCCCTTTTTGGGATGGCACTACAAGACGTTGTTCATTTGGGATCTGGCGGGTACATTAGTCTGTGTAAGAGCCATTATGTCTGTTTTAATTCTGTTTTTGAACACTGGGTGGAGTGTGTGCCTTAATGAGTATATAGGTAGGCAAAGAGTAAGAGAAACAGTTGTGTGCAATCAAAGGGAAGCACCACGTTTTTTGACCGTGTCTGGTGGTAAATGATTGGAGGCATCCAATGATATTTTATGAGCATGGTGTAGCAGAACTATGAGTTAAATTGACCTTTATGAGCTGTGTGATGAATAAACCAGATAAAGCAGTATTTGGAGGATGATTTTGATTGTTTGGATTACATGTGTCAGAAACTACCCTACAACACCTCAAGTGACAAATGGCAATTTACGTCACTATATTGTCAAGAAAATGCTTCTTTGTTGACTAAGCACTGGATTTCGCTTGGAACCTTCTATGAGCTTTTAATGGACTAAGCACTGGATTTCGCTTTGGAACCTTCTTTGAACTTTTAATGGACTAAACATTGGATTTCGCTTTGGATTTGTATTATCCGGACGTATCAATGAATCAAGGAGCAGCCGCAACAAAGCGAAGGAAAGAAGCCAATAAGGTATGTGGAGCGCTACTGGATGAGTGATTTGTGTGCACACATTTAACGACGTAAATCCAATGCATTGGCGGCTTGAGTTTTAAAGTTGCTAAGATGGTGAATGAGTTCTATAGTCTGCAATTATGATGATGTTTATTTGTTGAACAAATAGAGAATATTGTGTCATTTGAGAAGGTTAAAATGGTGCCTGTGAGGGAAAAGAGGCCTACTAGGCTCACTCCTAAGGCATTACTGGAAAAAATGGAAACTTTGCAAAAGACAAGAAAGGGTAAACTAAACAAGGCAAAGAACTTCATGGTTATCATAAAAGAGTTTGTCCAACCAAGAATATGAAAAGGAGGTGCAGTGTTATTTTGAGAACTCAATCAAATTGAAAGATGAAGCAGAGGAAATACACAATTCTGTGATGTTTTTTTTGCCCAGTGAAGAAAAGGAAAAACAATAAACATAGTTCAAGAGAAAGATGTTGATTTGCAATGGCTTTATAGATGATGTGGAGAAATGGTTGAGTTTTGAAAGTCAAGTTTCAAGTTCTGGTTTTGATGAAAATGATGAAAATAAAAATTATGTTAATCCAGAAGACAGTGTTACAAATATCTCACATGAATCAAGTAAACCCTCTAGCGAGAAAGGTTCGAGCAGTGTGCGTAGTGGGAGATATTCTGCTTCTTCAGCACAAATTATGGCAGAGGCAGAGAAGGCTGCATTAATGGCATGTGCAACTGCTTTAAAAGAGAAGCATGCTTTCACGAGTTTACCACACAGATAATTAAGGTGGGACGGATAGAATGCGTATTTGGCATGCTGTCCCGGGGCGAGGGTTCCGATCTCGGCAAATACTCCCAAGCTCGGAACGCCCGCCCCTTGACCGGGGAAAGGGTCCCTGGCCAGGAGTGAGCCCTTACCTGGGCTATCCCCTGGTGCTGAGCTGTAAAGTTATGGTGAGGAGATGGGGTGGAGTAGGGTTTGGAGCTGCAACAGGGAAAGCTGAAACATTGGATATTGATGCAAAAATTGCAGCTGCTGCTGCCAAAATTGCTGTTTTAAATAATTCTAAAAATAAGTATCTCAAAACCTGCACGGATGATATAAATTCGTATTATGATGAAGGAACTGTGGTGACTACCAAAGAAGTTACTTTCAACCCTCATGCGGAGAAATATATGCCAAAGAAAACTCCCCAGATAGGAAGCATAAGGAATGTGATTCAGCAAACTCGCAGTGTTACACAAACTGACCTTAATTCTACGTCATCAGAGTGAACATCAAATGTAATGCAGAACAGCGATGGAACATCAACTTCAAACATTTGTAGTATCATGCAAAAACAAAATGATATTACTGCTCTCCTTGTACAACAACAACAATCCAGCACACTGCCTCAAAGATATATTGCTGTGTTGGATGGTAATCCACTGCAATATAGAACCTTCATTAAAGCATTTGAGCAGGGAATAGAAGACAAAACCAAAAGCAATCGAGATCGCTTATACTTTCTGGAACAATATACACAAGGTAAGCCTAAGGAACTTGTGCACAGTTGTCACCATATGGATGCACAAAGAGGGTATTTGCAAGCCAAAGCATTGTTAAAAGAACATTTTGGCAATGAGTTCATGATGAATGCTGCATATGTAGAGAAGGTTCTTGGATGGCCTTCAGTAAAGTCAGAGGATGTAAATTCATTGCATAGTTATGCTCTCTTTTTAGGTGGATGCTGTTATGTAATCGAAGAAATTGATTATATGGAGGAGCTGGAGATGCCAAGCAATTTTAACACCATAATTATGAAGTTGCCTTACAAATTGAGGGAAAAGTGGAGAACTGTTGCAAGTGAGCTAATGGAAAGGTGCAATAATAGGGCACGGTTCAAAGATATCGTGGAATTTATCGAATGTCAAGCCTAAAAGTAATCTGATCCACTGTTTGGTGAGATTTCTGTACAACAGAAACAATGTGGCAACAGAAGACAACAGAAATCTCAGTTCAAGACTAAAATTAATCACAGCTTTGCAACAACGGTCGTTACCAACAGTAAATCAACCCAATGTTGTGAGACTGATCTAAGAACACTTTCTTATCTATGTTTGTGCTGCAAACGTGATCAGTGTACACAATGTCAAAACAAGCTGCATAGAGAAAAATTTTACTTTATAAAAGAAAATGGTATTTGTTTTGGCTGTCTTTGTGTTGGACACATGAGCAAGGATTGTGATAAGCGCTTGACTTGTGCAGTATGTGGCCAAATGTATCCCAGCATTTTGCATATTAAACAAAAGGAAAGAATGGGCACTCAGGAAAAGAATTGTCCATCTATATGTAGTGCACATGTCGCCCTTAAAGGTTCTGTGTGTAAGTTTCAGAGGCCACTATTGGCGATGTAGGAAATTGCAACCTACAGCTCCGATACCCCCCTCTCCCTCCCATTAGAGAAGCTACGGTTGCCGTCACAGGACAAAAGGGTTCCGTAAATGATAGCGGCCATTATCAGTGGTGTTGATAATTGCAATCTACGTCTCACAGGCGAACAACAGACCGAAGCTACGGACACAGGACAGAGATGTCGTCGTCTGAGACAGCAGAGAGTAACCTTTGCAAGTCAAGTGACGAGGTTTATTTACAAAGAAAAATAAATTAATTAAATTTACGTAATTCATCATTTACTCTAATCGTTATAGTGAATATTATTGTTACTTGTTTAGCATTGTGTCAGTGATTTATTCGCTTATTTTGCATAGCATTTTTTGGCACGGTAACTTGGTTCGTAACTTACTGCCTATTGAAACCGCTTGCTAATGCTAAAGGCGTGTAATCTAACCGTGAAAGTCTTAGCAGACGTTTTTCTCATCACAGAGTCAATCAGAGGACTTTACACAGGTAGTAAGAGGGAGAGGAAGAGGGAGAGGAAGGGGGCGGAGAGGTAGGGGTGTGGGAGCTGCAGGCAGGGCGAGGAGAGGCAGAGGAGCTAACGTTACCCGGGAGGACCGCACAAGAGAGGATGTAGAAAGAGTGGAAGCCCTCCAACGAAACAGGACAGCTGTTACTGAGGTTTGCAATGGAATTATATTCAGACCGGTTTACATAAAATGGCAGCGTTATTAACATCTCATCTCTGTGCTCATATAGCAATGTCACGGTTACTCTAGTCTGTAGATGTCTATATATATATTTATTAGTTCATACATACATACACATATATATACAGTTCACTTATATAGCGGAAATTAGACAAACTTACTGGTCCAGCAGAAAGCTGGCAACTTCAGCGTCGCTTTAGCAAACCCTTGTCCTGCTTCAGTGCCCTCCATTTGGGAAAAGCCACGCCGATGTTTATTCGGGTTTTCTGCCGTTTTTTGTCTCGACTTCGCCTTGCTGCATCGTATTTTCTCTTTTTTGAACGAACAGATTGACGCTCTATCGGCTCTTGTGCAGAGTATGTGTGGTCCGTCATTAGCGCAAATTTTGCTTCTTACTGCAACAAAGAACCGTTTATATTTCTAATAAAAAACACGTCAAGTAAATGCTGTTATTGTTCTTCCTCTTCTTCTGCTAATCCTTCTATGTAGTCGCTTTGCAAGCTGCCTCAAAACACAGCCGAAGAAGAAGAACTAGTCCCGTGCATCCTTCGATTTACGAAACGCGCTTAGTTTGTCCGTGTAGTGCTACTATAGAAACATGGCTGTGCACATTGATAAATTACATGTAAGGGTGTGCCCGCGGTGTATATACATAAAATGGCTCATTGTAAGGTAATATAAACATTTCGGTTCATTTTGTAAGGTATTTCTTCACCACTCACAACATAGTTTTGTATTATATATTACATTTTGGTGAATAAATCCTTCAAAATCCTACACACTGTACCTTTAAAACATGTGGGTAAACAGGGGCCGGCGGCTATGGAGACTATGGAGTTCAAGTCAAATCCAGTAAGACACAAAGGGTAATTCCAACCTGTGGATTTTTGGATCCTTGGATCCTGGCAGTTCTGCCACATTTTGTTCAGAACGCTTAATGCATAGTCTTAAATTAAAAGGAAAGAGAACTAATATTGTTTTAAAACTATGGGTAATCAAAAGGTTATTATTAATTCTGTTTTGACTGGATTGGAAGTAGCTAGCCTTCTTGATGACATATTTTAAAGTCTTCCAGAAGTCTTCACTCAAGAGAGAATGCCTGTGTCTAGAGACAATATTGTCACTCAAAAGGATTTGGTTAAATTGTCATATTTGAAAGGTGTTAAGATCCCTCAAATTCCTGCTGACGTAAATTTGCTGATTGGCGCAAATGCTTCCAAGGTAATGGAGCCCTGGGAGGTTAGAAACCGCAATGGAGAGTACCTTATGCAGTTAGAACCCTATTGGGATAGAAGGTAAATGGACCACTAAGAGGAAGCAAGGATAATAAGAACAAGATCGAATGTCCAGAAGTTACTGTTAACAGGAATTCTGTAAGCAAATTGGTGGAGATTCTCAGTAAACAATGCAATAACGATTTTAATGAGAATGATGCTGAAAAAAGGGAAATGTCAATTTATCATCATGCAAAAAACATGCATTTATGGAAAAGATAAGCAAACCAATTGAGTTTCAAGACGGACATTACAAACTGAATCTTCCTTTCAGGATGGAAAACGTCTTGGTTACGGATGTAACCTCAGTTCCCTGATGGAGGGAACGAGACGTTGTGTCGAACCGACAGATGGGGTTCGCCCTTGAGAACCTATCAACTTCGACTAGACTAGAAAAGGCCAATGAAATCGGCGTTCCGGACTCCGCCCCCGGATATCCGGGTATAAAAGGGAGACAACGTGCTGCTTTCATTCACCTTTAGTTCTGAGGAGTCTGAGAGCCTTTCACGACTGCTGCAGCGGGCGGCACGTGTTGTGGCATAAGGGACACAACGTCTCGTTCCCTCCATCAGGGAACTAAGGTTACATCCATAACCAAGACGTTCCCTTTCTGTCGATCTCTCGTGTGTTGAACCGACAGATGGGGTTCCTGTGGAAAACGCCACATTGTTGTGCCACATCACAATTTCTAGCAAAGCGACGGTGACTGGCCTGGGCGTGTCAGACGTGAGCAAAATCGTAACCTTCCAGTGGATACCTTCGGGCGGGGCCTTGTCTCCGGTCAGGGCCACTGGGTAAGCGCTATCTACCCAAGGGGGAACGTGCTACAGAGACCACATCCTACCGTAGGGAGGAGTTTAGTGGAGATATCAGCATGGTCTCACCGATGGGGAAGAACTCGTGGAAAAATGTCTGAAGTAGTTAACCGCAAGGTGGAGGTCCACCTAGTAAAGGTCATGGGTTGCCAAGGTGGGAACCAATCATGAGGATACATCAGACGGAACCGCCCGATTGGGGGGTTACAACGTCCGGTAGCACTAGGTCCGGTTAGAGCTATGTGTGGATAACTCAGATGGTACCTGGCCTAAGGGGCATGGCTGCTCTGCCCAGCCTGCCCGCAGGAGGTGCTTGCTTAGTGATGGATGAAATGCCTGTTCTTCAACCAGTGGGGAAAGAAGGGAGGCTAAGTAGCACACTGGCCCACCTGAGAAGGGGGGATGGTGCTTTCGCAGGCATACGCCCTACCTGTTGCCGGTCCTACTTGTTGCCATGCAGAACGCGGGCTGACACTGGTTCTACGCGGAGGTTGTAGAACCTCGCAAAGCCCGACCCACAGCTCTGCAGATGTCTGGGCACGTAGCCAGGCCGGGGTCTCAGGATAACGTGAGAATCACCAGGGCCGAATTGAAGGCAATCGGTGGACACAGAGAATCCTGTGATTTGGGTTTTTTTGGGATGTGGAGCGGTTGAAACAGGAAGGAACTGTGCACAGCTCCACTGATCTGTTGAAGATCTGTGAGAAGATGAAGGCCAGTTGAATAGCACAGCTTTAAAGAATGGCTGGAGAGATACTATCTGGGCCTGGTGCTTTTCTTGTCTTTTGTTTCTTAAAGACTCTGCACACATCCTCTTCACTGATCTGAAGTGCAGGAGGTGGGGTGACTGAATGTTATAGGTGTTGTGTAGAGAGAATGTCACAGCTAGTGTGAGGTGTAAAGTTAGCATTTTCAAATCTGCAGTAAAGTCATTCAGATCATTGACCAGGTGTTGATTGCCTGCAAAATTGGGGCATGGTGGCTTGTACTTAGTGATGTCAGTCAGGCCTTTCCACACAGATGCAGGGTCGTTGGCTGAAAACTGGTTTAGAGTAGTTTCTCTTAGCCACTCTGATCTCCTTTGTCAATGTGTTCCTAGTCTGCCTTTCCAAGACTTTGTCCCCTTTTCTGTATGCTTCCACCTTGGCTTGGCGAATCTGTCTGAGTTTTGCTGAGAACCATGGTTTATCATTGCTGTATTTAAAGAAAGTCCTAGTAGGAATGCACAAATCCTCACAGAAACTGATGTTTGATGTTACAGTCTCTGTGAGCTCGTCCAGATCGGTGGTAGCAGCTTCAAAAACACTCCAATCGGTGCACTCGAAACAGGCTTGTTAGGGTCGCTCTGCTTTGTTGGTCCATCTTTTAACAGTCCTTACCATAGGTTTGGCAGCTTTTAGTTTCTGCCTGTAGGCTGGGATAAGATGAACCAGGCAGTGATCAGACAGTCCTAAAGCTGCTCTAGGGACAGAGAGCGATATGCATTCTTTATTGTGGTGTAGCAATGATCCAAAATATTTTTTTCTCTGGTAGGGCATGTGATGTGTTGTCTGTATTTTGGCAGCTCGAGTGTAAGTTTTGCCTGTTTAAAGTGTAAGGCAGCTGGAAAAGTCCTAAGAACTAAGGTTGTTTTTGATGCTGGGACAACACAATGAAACCCCATTTGTTGTTAGATCCTGAGGAATGATATCCTGCCCTCCCCTCAGGGATTGTTGATGCCCAGGAATTGAACCCCCTCTTCTTATCACACCCCTCCCCTTCATCTCTTCAGGCCCTGATCACTGGGAAAATGCTTACGCTTTATACTGTGTATATCATTTATTGTCATAGTATGAAGTTTTGATGATGGTATTGTTTTAAAGGTCATGGTGCGATGGGTAAAAAGGTCTTGTTCTTTCAAATCTAACAGAGAGTATATTAAAACTGTTTAACTCTAATCCATCACCTGCACTCCTCAAAGAGGTGTGACTTTCTCAGGGAATCCTGTTTACATGTAGATTGAGATCTCATTTGATGTTCTCTTCAGTGACGAGAAAACAATCAAACCAAGTTTCTCGCTGACCATTGGCTTTGTTACATCTGGGTATATAAGGTGCATTGGCAAAGGACTCAGGGAAGCATCTGTAACCAGAACTTCCCACACTGAAATTGTGTCTCGAATTGGAAGCATCTGTAACCAGAACTTCTCACACTGCAACTGTGTGTCTCGATATTACCAGGTATGATAAACTTTGTGGTTTTATTTTATTCTTTTAATATGTTGATAATCTTTGTTTAGTAAATTAGGAATTTCTTTGTATATGCATTCTATGATTTTAATTAATGTTGTGCCTGCCTGGTATAATAAATTGTTATTGTTGATATTATCTGAATTCTTCAAAGTTTGTTATTACAAGTAGATTGAAAGGAACCTGTTCTGTTACCGCAAAATCGATGTGTCAGGATAGGTAGGGCTAGTTTATACTAGATTTTTTAAAGGAGCATTGCTAAAGCTCACATGATTTCCACCTATCATCTGGCCTAGCAAGTTGCATGATCGTGACTAAAATAACTATTGTTATGTTTCTGAGCAAGCATATCGCGGCCAAACTTAATGATATTAGTTTACCCGGCAACCTCTGACTAGAGATCGGAACTGACCGTTTTGTGTCCGTGAGATCCATGAGCCCGGCCGGCGTGAGACTCTGAGCGACTGCAGGTCCCAATCGAAAGAATAACTCTAAATAATAAATATTTAAGTATGAAGATTTATAGATAAATTAACTACAATCAACAGATACATTTGAAACGTTATATAAGTTATTTTTTATTATATTGAAATTGGAGTCAGATCGGTCTAAACCACAGAGTCATATAAATTGAACTAAATTATAACAGTTCTTAAATAACTTCATGTAGAGATTGCCGAGGAGAAGAAGAACACGAGATCCCTTCAACCATACCATTGGATTCCGTTGTTGGGCCAGTGGGTGGTCCTTTACAAAAGTCACCAAGAATAATAATAACAGAGTCCGGATAATGTTGCTCAGTGTCCTTGATGTGACAGCTTCGCTGCACCTCCGACTATGATGTTAAGGAAAAAATCCTGATAATCAAAAACCGGTAAAAGATCAGATGGTGTGCACTGCCGAATGTTCAGCAGTTCATCTCTTGTGAAACTGATTGAATGGGAAAAACATAAAACAGGACAAACTAACAAAAACACTAAAACAACTGGAGAGCTCCACACTGAGGCAGCCATCTGCGGCGCCATCTTGGATCATTCATACAGCAGGTTTATGCCGAAAAGGTACCATTGCATCAGCTAAAACATGATGAAGGGAAACTTTGGTATATCCCTCACCATGGGGTTTATCACCCTAAGAAAGGAACATTAAGAGTGGTATTTGATTGTGGAGCTGCCTTCAAAGGTACATCGCTTGATGATCAACTTCTACAGGGTCTTAATTTGACAAATTCACTATTGGGAGTTCTTGTGAGGTTTCGACAAGAGCCAGTTGCATTTATGGCTGATGTAAAGGCAATGTTTCACCAGGTCAAGGTTGCAGTAGAGGATACACATTTTTTTCGTTTCCTATGGTGGCAAGAAAGTGACTTAAGGCAAGCACCTGGGGAATACAGGATAAATGTGCATTTGTTTGGAGCCAAGACAAAAAAGGACTTTCCGGAAAGAGTAATGGACACAATTTACACAAATTTCTACATGGAAGAGGCCATCTTGATGATCAAAGATCTCACGGATGTTTGTTTATCAGGAGGTTAGTAATAGATGTGCTGTGCTGCAAACTGTACCTGAAGAACGTAGAGCCCATGGCATAAAAATTATGGATCTGGACAAGGACCCTCAAAGCAAAATTTCTCCTGCAAGAGTTATGTAGGACAAGAGGTGGATGGGATGATCCACTACCTTCAAATCTCCAGAGACAATAGTCTTTATGGTTGAAAGAGCTTGGGAGGATTGCAGACTTCGAAGTGGATAGATGTCTACAACCACCAAGGATGGACATGCCTACGAACGTTCAGTTGCATAATTTTTCAGATGCAAGTACACTTTGATATGGCACTGTAAAGTATCTTAGAATGGAGATAAATCATGATGTTCAAGTAACGTTCCTACTCAGCAAAGCTAGTAGTACCTTTGAAACAGGTAACCATTCCATGTCTTGAATTAACAGCTGCTGTACTTGCTGCTCAAGTGGACAAAATGTTGAGGGCAGAGATACAGTTTCCATTGGTGGACTCAGTCCATGTTAAAATACATAAAAAATGAAAACAAATGATTTCTTACCTTTGTGGCCAACAGAATCTCTGCAATAAGAGAAATTACATCACCGTTACAGTGGAGATACATATGTCTCAAAATCCAGCAGATTGTTGCTCCATGGGTCTGAAAGCAGACCAGCTGTTAACAAACCATGGATCAATGGACCAGGTTATCTGGGGAAACCAGTAGAAGAATAGCAAGTACAAATATTTGATTCTACTCTTAAAGCGGATGATCCTGAAGTAAAGAGAAACATGTGTGTAAATAGCATGGTTGTAAATGAAATACCAAGTTCACCAAATGCTACTCATAGACTGATTACTAATTTTTCAGACTGGACAAAGTTTAACTTAAAGTTAAAGAAAGTTTTGAAACAACGGAGTCAAAAGCGGAAGGAAATTAAAGCCTCTTTAGACTCTTCTGGAGTATTAATTTCTTCTAAGAAGCCAGAGAAAGAGCTTCAAAAACTAACAGGCTCTGTGATCACACCGAATCTAACTTTGGAGAACTTGAATGAAGTTGAAGGGGCCATTGTTGCATTCAGTCAACAACAACAATTCAGAAAGGAAATTGCTGCTCTGTCGTCTTCACCTGTTTCAAAAATAAGAAGAGACAGCAAGTTGTATAAAGATGATCCTATATGATCCTATCTACCAAGACGGTCTTTTGAGAGTTGGAGGACAATTAAGGAAATCTGCTATGCCTGAGGAAAGAAAGCATTTGATTATTCTGGATAAGGATCAGCATATTGCCACACTCATCTTTCGGCATATAAATCAACAGTTCAGCCACAGTGGAAGAAACCATATGCTTTCCAAACTGAGGAAAATATATTGCATCATTAAGGGTAATGCAGCTGTCAGAAAAATCATATTTAGTTGTGGCCATTTCAGACATTTTGTTTTGGAGTTGAGACGAGTGAGCAGAAGATGGCAGATTTGCCAAATGAGTGACTTATTCCAGATCTGCCTCCATTCAGAAATGTTGGGGTAGATTATTGTGGTCCTGTGGAAGTTAAAAGAGGATTTTCCATCGCAAACGTTATGGAGTCATCTGTAGTTGCATGACAAGCCGAGCCGTTCGCCTATTCTTTGGACACTGATTCACGCATCAACTCTCTAGGAGGATTTATTTGCAGACAAGGGCACGTAACTCACATAAGATAGGACAATGGTACAAACTTTGTTGGAGCCGAAAGGAAATTAAAAAAAATGCAGAGTTCATGGAATAAGAGCAAAATTCTAAAGACAATGCTACAGAAAGGTGTCCAGTGGAGTTTCAATCCTCCGGGAGGTCCACATTATGGCGGAGTCTGGTAGAATATAATCAGAATGGTCAAAAGAATTTTGAGGTCAATTTTACATCAGCAAACGTTCGATGATGAAGGATTTTAAACTGTGCTGCGCGAAATTGAGGCCATTCTGAACGATCACCCAATAACCAAGCTGTCAGATGAACAAATGAATACTTGCTTTTGCTTCAAGATCGGCAGAAGTTGAATAAGGAAAGGAGAAACTTTGTTCCTAGTGACATTGTTGTCAAAGTGGATTCAACAGCTCCACTTGGCTCTTGGTTGAAGGGATGTAGCATACTCGAAAGACCTGTGACAAAGCTTTGTCCGTTGTATGACAACATGGAAATATAATGAACTGATTGCAAAGACTGTTTCATATTGTAACCTACAGAGGACTGATTAATGCAATGTTTACAGTGTTGCATTGGCTTTAATGGCTCTTTGTATTAACATTGTATTGAATTGTAATGTCCATCTGTCATGTACAATTAGGGGCCAGAGTGTAAGAGCCATTATGTCGGTTGTAATTCTGTTTTTGACCACTGGGTAGAGTCTGTGCCTTTATGAGTATAAAGGTAGGCAAAGAGTAAGAGAAACAGGTGTGCAATCAGGGGAAAGCACACCATATTTTTACCGTGTCTGGCGGTAAACGAGCATGGTGTAGCAGAACTATGAGTTAAATTGACCTGTATGAGCCGGTGGTGCATAAACCAGATAGAGCAGTATTTGCAGGATGATTTTTATTGTTTGGATTTCACGCGTCAGAAACTACCCTACAACACCTCAAGTGACAAATGGCAATTTACGTCACCATAGTCTTTATTAGCGAGAGAAGATTTGGGGATGCTGAACCAGTGGTGGTCTTATAGTCCAAGAGCAGAGCTTTTAAATTTGATACGAGAGACTAAAGGGGAGTGACGTGCGCTCTATTCGGTTCATTGAAGACCACTGTTGCCGCTGCATTCTGGATCATCTGTAGAGGTTTGGTTGTGCAAGCTGGAAGTCCAGCCAGTAGTGCGTTAATAGTAAAGTCTGGACAGGACAAGAGCCTGGACTAGGACTTGCGTAGCATGCTCAGACAAGATAGGTCTAATTTTTCTAATGTTGTAGGGGATGAATCTACAGGACCGGGTGGTGCTTGCAACATGATCCGTGAAGTTTAGCTTATTATCGATTACCTCTCCCAGGTTTCTGGCCGTTGCTTATGATGGTTGTTTTTTTAACGAAGAAAAACGCAAAATCATCAGCTAAATCCGATGGAGGAGCGGAGAAGGTTTTAAAGAGAGTACGAGAGTCAGACGAGTTGTTGTTTTTAGAGTGGTAGTACTGAGTTTTTGCAGAGGAGACCAAGCATAGAATGAAGAGAGGAGAGACTGATAGAGACAAAGGTCAGTAGGATCTTTAGATTTGCATCACTTTCTCTCAGCAGACCTGAGCCTGGCACGATGCTCACGGAGAACATCAGATAACCAGGGGGCAGAACGGGATGCACGGGCTGGCCAAGATGTAAGAGGGCATACGCTGTCTAAGCAGGAAGTTAGTGTGGAGCAAAGAGTGTCTGTAGCGCTGTTAGTATCCATAAAAGTGAGCTGTTCAGAAGGGGGGAGTGTTGCGGAGATTGCAGAGGATAAGTGGGAGGGAGTGTTCGTAGTTTGCGCCGGAATGTGACCTGAGGGAAAGCGTGTGTAGTGTCTGGAGAAGTTAGGTTCAAACACTATCAATCCAGTATTGGACGCAACCTCCTGTCCTCTTGGTAACTAAAAAATGGCAGCTGCAAAAGACAGGTTCCATTATGGTCAATAAAACATTCCGATGAACCATTTACCAAAAAAAGACAGCAGTTGTGTATCATCTAAAATACCTGCTCCATGGCCATCTTGGTGGCGAGCAAGCCATTTAAGTAAAGTGGAACATGGAATCCTGTAACCTCATTGTATGGTAGGGAGGACCTGAGGAGACACATCTGGCAAAAGATCTATACTGCCAAATGTCTTGAAAAATTCTCTTATTATCGACAACATTTAATGGTGTTTGTCTGTTTGGTGACCTGAAATGGCTTGCTGCCAGGAAACAAAGAAATGTATTAAATTGGGGATTCATTTGAAATGGGAATGCAGTGAAGGTGACTTCTTAATATCCTTTCATGGATGCCACACTCCTGCAGGGCAGAAAACCCACTGGATGCTAAACACTGCCGGTGGCAATGTTCCCAAACAATCTGCTGGGGGCATTGAAGAAAAATGGACACACAACGCTGTGACGCATTCACCCCTGATGGGGCATGCCCTTTTACCTTTTTTCTTCATACAGTAATATAATTGATGGATGCTAGCATGATCTTCTCTCCTCAAACCTCCCACACCTTCTGTCTAACTAGTCATTTGATGACCTGCACTTTTCCCTTAAAGTGTATGATCAACATCAAGATGCTCCTAAGAAAACTACTTTTTGTTTACAGAGATCAGTAACAAACATCTCATATGATACCAGTTTGTCTTATACAGTATATATAACCCCAATCTGTGTGAATTTATCTCCAATATCTGTTAACAAATCTACACCGTAGTGTCTGTTGATGTTTCCAACCTTTAAAAGCCTTCTCATGCTGTGGGGGTTTAAGGGTCTGGCTATGGAAAATATGGTCTTGCAGAATTCCACATGTCAGCATTGATGTCTCAGTTTGGCTCTTTTCGTCTAAGGAAAAATCTTTCCAAGATTGCATGGCTGGAGGACACTGGCCAGATGTGGTAGCTGACCATATTATATACAAATCCTGGTGTGAGGCTTATTGTTAGGACATTTTCATTTCGTGTAAACATGGCTACTTGGCAAATAGATTGAATTGTCCAAATATGTAGTTAATCGAAGCAATTATAGGGTGTAATTTCAAAACAACGTTAAGACCAGGGCCTGTATGTATAAAGCCACTCAAAGTAAAATTTTACTCTGAAGTGTGTCAAAATTCTAAGAATGATGTAATTTTACTCTTATTCTCTTATTTACTTAAGAATAAGAGTTATTCATAAAGGTTCTTGAGTGTTAAGACTAGGTCTACACTCCTTAATTATTTAAGAGAGCTGAAGAGGTCTCCTAACCTATTAAGAGTAACAAGATGGCTGTACAGAGGCAGAGACCATGGACTTTACAATAAAGAAACAATGTGTTGGAATGATACAATGACAGGGAGTACATGAAATAATATAATAATATAAAAAATGTTAAATAATTTTTTTAAGGATTTGCAGCTTTGGTCTTTTCTTTATATACTATAGTAGAATAGTATAATATAAAAGTCATTCAGCAGCTTAATTCTTTTAATTAAAAGTGTATGAAACCAAGCCAAAACGGATACATATTTGTAATATTTTTGCGCAATTTTTGAAACAGTAATTTTTAACTTTTGCATCTCTGTGATATCTCTGTTTATAAAAAGGAATTGGTAGGTTACTTTATGTATTTATCTTCATATGGACTGATGTCAACCGAGGTTAAATTTCACACAATAGCGTACTGTTCAATATATCAATCACTATTATAAGCTTAACGTTGTAAATCAGGGGAAGGTATGCAGACAGTTTTCAACACTGATTTTTATGTACATGCCAAATAACAACATTTTGGTTTATTTTACCAAAATAAGTTATGGATTGCAGCTAAATATACAGTATAAATTAATTAATATATAATATATATATATATATATATATATATATATATATAATATTAATGTTATGTCTGAATTAAGTAATGTCTTAATTCAGTCATGAATAAATGGTGCCATGCTGCTCTGACTGCACCCTTACCGGCTTCCTATTGGCTGATTCTGAGGTGAAGGGCAGCCATTTTGTGTTTAAATCATTGTAGTCCTTAATTTACAACACTTAAGTCAGAATTTAAGAATCTGTCTTAAACTTTACTGAAAGTTGCTTTAAGGTTCTTTATAAAAGGCTCCTACTCTTATTAAGTCAAAGTTTATGACAACTCTTTAGAGCATTTTTGAGAAGTTTTCTACATACGGGCCCAGATTTAGGTCTGTTTCAGAGTTATGAATGAAGCTCTCCGGAAAACATGTTCTATCTAATCAAGTTAAATGCAACACAAGGGTAACATCTGGGCCGTATTTATCAAGCTTCTGAGAATTACTCACAAGAACACTGCTAAAAATTGAAAAATTGTCAGGCTGAGAGATAATTTACAACACTTTGCTGTGCCCCAAACTGGTTTTTGGATGACAACATTGGCATGGACCAATCACTGAATAGATTAGATGAATGGTGAAATTCCTAAAATATTCAACACGCATATGACAATAAAGACTTTTCTAATAATACATCTATATAAACATTGAAAATGAAAGATAAAAATGTTTCCACAATTTCTTAATCACCCATTTTAAACTGGTGCTGAAATTTGTTTTTATTTGCTTTAGACGAGTATTTCTGCTTTAAATACAATGTTATTTTCGGTATAAATCTTTTCTAGCATGTGAAATCACACATACCAGAATGCGCAACAGTAGGCTTCTGATTATCCATAGAACATGACTTGAATGCGCACAGCATTAATGACAAATTTACGCCTATGCAGGGGAGTACCGAATTTTTATGGTCCATTGGCCAACCCCTCTGTCCACCACATGTCTCTGTCTCCTCAGCGCCATCACAAGCCCCTAGTGGCAACTCCTAAGCACTTGAGAGACCTCTCAAGCTGTCTTAAATAATTGGGAGAGTAAGAGTGATTCTTAGCTTTAAGAAATTTGATAACTTGCTTTTACACTTAAGTTTGGAAGAGTACATTTCATGAATTCTCAGCACTTAAGACTAAAATGGCACTTTGAGAAGCTTGATAAATATGGGCCCTGGTCATCAAACTTCTACATTACTTTCTGGTAATCTCTGAAGGGGTTAACAGGGCATGGGGACAGTATGGCCGTTTTCAGCTTTAAGGCATATCTTGAAAATGGAGTGTGAGAAGCCGCGTGCCCAGTGTCAAAATATCCATTACTGTCCTGTCTCTCTGGCACGGCATCTGTGATATATCGGACCCCTTATCCCATGGGTCATCAGACCGAGCCGCAACAGCAGTGGAAGAAGCTAATGGAGTGTGTCTATCAATTTTTCATTTAGCTCTTACTTTATACTATATGAGCTCTATAGTACATTGCTCTTGTCCTCTACCCATAAGGCCTTTTGATTATTTTTTGGAGATGGCAAAACTGTGTTCACTGATTCCTGTCAGGGTCAACTATTTTTACATAAAGAAAGCCTGGATTCCCTCAGCTGGCTCTTTGTGAGGCCAAAATTGCTGATCAACGATCTGTTATTGCAAAATACAGTTGGTGAACTCTGGGTAGAAAAGATGAATCCTTTTTTTCTAGCCATGACCATTTAAAGGCAAAACCACACAAGTAATCTCACATCAGCATGAGTGCAAAACTTCTCCCAGCATCCAGCTGGATCAGGGGCAAAACTGTGTCCTGCATCCATTGTCCTGTGATGAGAAGTGTTGTAAACACTGGCTTTGGTCGGAATACAGGATTTTGGGTGATTAATGTAATCTGTCACACGTTTATTTGGCTGAGAGCGGTAGCTAAGCGCTGTGTGTGTGTGTCTGTACCTTGCTGCAAAATCAGTACGGTGGCAGGCATCACCCATAAGGATGGACAAAAATACACGCTCGTATAAACACTTATAGCTTCACACACACTCTCTCTTGCTTTCTTTTTCCAATGAGCAACTGTGTTAAGACAATGACTCTTAAGTGGTTTTAAAATATTATAAAAGCTAAAAACAGCAAGCGTCTTGTGTGCTATAGGTACTTTCTATGTATTTTATGTACTAAAAGGAGAAGATGTTTGTATTGTGTGCAGAAGACTGTGTGAATCTGCTCTGGGCCTGTATTTATCAAGCTTCTTGAAAGTGCTTTTTTAGTGCTGAGAATTCATTAAATTTACTCTTACTTCCAAACTTAAATATAAAAGCAAGTTATCACATTTCTTAAAGCTAAGAATCACTCTTACTCTCCCAATTATTTAAGAGGAAACAGAGACATGTGGTGGACAGGGGGGTTGGCCAACGGAACCCTATCATTCCAGATTATACACGCATAAATTCGTTACTCCCCTGCATATGCATAATTGCGGGTGGGACCTTTTTAAAATATGAATTTGCGAAAGGTATTTATTAATGAAACAACATCTACACATAATTTTTCATAATCAAATTTATACATTTAACAAACTTCTTTCTGCTAAAGATAAAAGGCACGCAGTCTGATGATGTCATTAATGCGGCGTGCATTATGTGCTCTATGGATACTCAGAACTGTTGCGCATTCTCATTATGCTGTAGTTTTCTGGTATGTGTGATTTCACATGCAAGAAAATATTCATACCACCAAAAATAACATTGTATTTAAAGCAAAACTACTCGACTAAAGCAAATAAAAACAAATTTCAGCACCGGTTTAAAATGGGTATTTACGAAATGTTGGAAACTTGTTTATCCAATGTCCATATCATAATGTTTTCTCTTGAAAAGTCTTTATTGTCATGCAGTGCCTTGAAAAAGTATTCATCCCCCTTCCTTTTTTCACATTTGTAACGTTGCTGCCTTAAATTAAACTTCTTTAAATAACTTTTTTTACATTAATATACACCTCATGCATATTAATGTCGAAACAAAAAACAGATTTGTGACTTTGCAAATTTATTCAAAATAAAAAACTTAAATAAGTACATTGCATAAGTATTCATACCCTTAACTCAGAAGTTGGTTAAAGCACCTTTACAGACTAAAATATTTTTGGGTATGACATGACAAGCTTAACACATCTGCATTTGGCAATTATCTGCCATTCTTCTCCTCAGATCCTCTCAAACTCTATCTGGTTGGATGGAGATCATCAGTAAACAGACATTTTCAGGTTTATGCAGAGATGTTTAGTTGGGTTCAAGCCCAAGCACTGGCTGGGCCACTCAAGGACATTGACAGAGTTGTCCATAAGCCACTCTAACATTGCTTTAGCTGTGTGGTTAGGATCATTGTCATGTTGGAGAATGAACCTTCTGCCCTGTCCGAGGTTCTGAATGTTCTGGGCTAGGTTTTCATGATCATTACCTCTGTATTTTGTGCCGTTGAGCTTTTCTTCTACTCTGACAAATGCCCCAGTCCCTGCAGCTGAAAAACACCCCCACATCATGATGCTGTTTCCACCACATTTTACTGTTGAGATGGCATTGTGCAGGTGTTGAGCAATGCCTTGCTTTCTCTAGACATGATGCATGAAACTGAGATTCATCAGACCAGAGAATCTTGTTTCTGACAGTTTGAAAGATTCGTTGAAAGGTACGTTTTTGCATATTTCAAGTTTCCACGTGTCTTCACTGAGCAAAGGCTTGAGTCTGGCAACTCTGCAATAAAGCCCAGATTGGTGGAGTGTTGCAACTTCTTGGTCACCACTCTATCCAGGACCCTTCTCCATCAACGGCTCAGTTTGGACAGGAGGCCAGCTCAAGTAAGAGATCTGGTGGTTCCTGGTATCCTCTAAAACTAACCCTTCACACAAACTTTTTAACATTTTTATCAGGGTACTATATGTTTATTTGTTCTTGGGGGTAAAACTTAAACATAATCTACACACAGTTGACTGTAGTTGTCTGAAAGCAGTACAGGTGTTATGGCAAATTCATTAGCTTTAACAATAGCAATGGCCATTCCAAATGTCTTTACAAGTCACATATTGGCATGCGTCCCTATATATGAACAGATATTTTCAAAAATCACAAGTACAGACACTCACAAAAACACTGTCATTTCTCTTTCTTTTATTCTTAGGCTGTTTTATTAAGACTAATGCAAGCTTAGTGAAGTTTGTAACTAAAAAAAAAATTCCGTAAGTGTCACTCGTCTTGCCTTTGCCACAGATAGAGCAGATGGTACAGTATATTAATGCACCGAAAGGTTTAAACACCATCCAAACATCAAATTAATTTGATTTGTATGACTTACAGCCTACCGCTCATCTGGTGGTAGTTTCTTCTGAATGGAGAGAAAAAGGGAAAGATAATTGGAGAAAGTCTAACAAGAAACAATATAACCCAGCGATGGATAGAATAACTTTATTATTTTTTAGAGTCAGGTTTTAAGATACACACATACACACACAAAATAAACCTCTCTGTTAAATATTTCTTTGGTGTGATTTTATCTTTCTTTTAATCAGCTCTGCCCTTGAGCCACCCACATTCCCTCTGCCAATAAACAGTGTTCAGTTGATAGCATATGCACCACTGCTGCTCTGACTCATGCGTCTATGACCAACAGAATTCATATGCTTTCTCAACCATCACACCGAATTCACTTGACAGTATGCCTATTTTAGGACTAAAAACAGTTCAAAATTCAGAAAAACTGGTTTCCAAGGGTGTTTGACTCTTTTACTGTGCATGATCGTTCCCTTTCTGTCGGTCTCTCGACGTTGTGTCGAGAACGACAGATGGGGTTCGCCCTTGAGAACCAATCATCTCTGACTACTATAGAAAAGGCCAATGAAATTTGGCGAATGAAATTTGCATGCCGGTCTCCGCCCCCGGATGTCCGGTATAAAAGGAAGCCGGCGTGCAGCATTCATTTACCTTTTGTTCTTCAGAGCCTTCGCTCATGACTACGAACAAAAAGAATTCAACAAATTCTTCTTCTACATTGCCGGATCTACGACGTAGAGCAGCGGATCGTCCCTACCTGCAGCGACCTTCCCCTGGGCGTCTCGGCGGTTCCGGAGGTGGTAGAGATTTTTTTCTAAAAGGTCCTTTTCAAGAATGAGCATTCTCCAGCGTGGCATGTCCCGCTGTTCTCTTGGGTGCGGCACCCTCATTGAGGAGGGGGATGGACACGATCGCTGCATTAGGTGTCTGGGCGTCCATCAATGGTGCCGAAGCCTTGCGCTGCCGCGGGTTAGGGTTTGGTTAGGGTTATCCTGCAGGTCCGCCAGGCCAGGGCGTTGAGAGAGCTCCACGAGGGTAAGGCCGACCCGGGTATAATGCAGGATTTCTGTGCCGCCACTGACAGCGCTCTACGGGCGACCAAGGTGGCGGCACGGGCCCTGGGTCGGACGATGTCCACGGAAGTGGTCCAGGAGAGACACCCCCGGCTGAACCTTGCGCAGATGAGTGACACCGAGAAAGTCCGCTTTCTTGATGCACCCGTCTCGCAGGGTGGGTTGTTGGTAACACCGTCGAGGACTGCGCTCAGCAGTTTTTGACGGTGAAGAAGCAGACAGTGGCGATTAGCCACATTTTACCGCACTGCGACTCGGCCGCCCTGAGGCCTCCGAGATCTCGCGTGATGTCTGTTTCCCGGCAGCCCAGGACCCCTTCGACATCGGCTCCGGTTCCTGTGCCCCCACAGGCGGCACCCCGGAAGTCGAGGGGGAAACCTCACCCCGTCAGCAACCTTCTCGCGAGAAGTGACACTGACGGGAAGACCCCAGGGGAACAACATCGGGCCCGACCTTCACAGCTACGGCTCTGATCGGTCGGTACGGGACGGCTCCTGCCTCGTCACCAAAGCCGGGCCCTTCTCAGGGCCTGGCGCCCACTTACTCACAAAGAGTTTTCTGTTTCCCCTGGGAGTTCCTTCTAGCCGATCGCACACTCCACTGGACTGTGCCCGGCAAACCCGACCTCACGCCCTGGCGAGGCGTAAGGTCGTACACACACGACAGCTGCTACCACTCTCAAACCGACAGTGCGTGCAGCTGTCCCGCCAGTCAGGTAAGTAAGCAGAGCCAACCTTCCCTCCGGGGTCCCCCCCCTCGACATGGTTAGCTCCGCCAGCCATCGAACCACCCTCCATGAGAATGGTGAAGCAGACCGTCCCTTTGGTCCCTCTGTCACAGTCCCTGGGAGCTCGAGAGCTGCCCACACTGTCTCGGTGGCTAATGCAGACGGTCCGTCTTGGTTACTCGATCCATTTCGCCAGAGACTCTCCCAAGTTTCGGGGCATCATCTCTCCCTCTGTCAGAGGCAGGGACGCCTACATACTTCGGGTAGAGGCCACCACCCTTCTGGCAAAACAGGCATCGAGTTCGTCCCTCAAAACCAAGATGTTCAGTGGGTTACGCCCTGGAGGTCTGCGTACCCTGAACAAAGCACCTTCACAAGCTGCTGTTCAGGATGCTCACGCAGAGGCGCGTCCTGACATCTATCAGGTGTCTATCAGGTGTCAGGATTGGTTCGTGGCAATCGACCTGAACTCCCTTTCGGTCTGTCCCTGTCTCCACGGTCTTCACAAAGATCATGGAAGCCGCCCTTTCTCCCTGAGGGGAGGAAGGTGTGCGGGTACTTAACTATCTCAACGACTGGCCTATCTTGGCACACTCGTGAGATCTGTTATGTATACAAAGGGACCTGGTGCTCCGGCACCTAGATCGATTGGGACTCCAGGTCAACCGAGGAAAGGGCAAGCTCTCCCCAGTGCAGAGCATCCTCTTTCTCGGTAGGGAACTCAACTCTGTCACCATGTCGGCGCAACTGTCCGCAGTATGCGCCCAGCCGGTGTTGAACTGCCTGGAACATTTCAGGCAGACAGTGAAACAATTCAGAGGCTCCTGGGACACATGGCGTCCTCGCCGGGTAATACCCCTCGGGTTGATGCACATGAGACCGCTCCAACACTGGCTTCAGAGTCGAGTTCCGAGGAGAGCGTGGCACACCGCCAGCAGGCGCATGGTGATGACGCCCTGCTGCCGACGCACCAAAACCCCTGGTCTTCCATTACTTTTTGACGGACTAAGGTCCCTCTGGGCAGGTTACGAGGCAAGTCGTGGTGACGACGGACGCCTCCCTGCAGGGGTGCGGTGCAGTGTGTAACGGGCACGCAGGCGGGGCGTTGGGCGAACCCCCACCTGCGCTGGCATATCAATTGCCAAGAGTTGTGGGCGGTGCTACTTGCACTGAGCAGGCTGCGGCCTCTCGTGCGGGACAAGCACTACAGCTGTAGCGTACATCAGATCTTCAGGGTGGCGTTCGCTCAACACAACTTGCTCGACGCCTCCTCCGGTGGAGTCAACAGGTGACCCGTTCCCTGCGGGCCACACTCACCCCGGGCAAACTGAACTAGACAGCCGACGCGCTCTCTTGTCAGTTTATGCCTCGTAGAGAGTGGCGACTCCACCCCCGTGCAGTCCAGCTCATTTGGTTGCTGTTTGGGTAGGCCCAGGTAGACCTGTTCCCCTCCCGCAACACAACCATTTGCCCGCTTGGTATTCCCTGTCCGAGGCCCTCGGCACGGATATACTTGCGCACAGCTGACCGCGGGACGGGCGGAAGCACACCTTCCCCCCCCCAGGAGCCTCCTTGCACAGACACTGTGCAGGCGCTCCCCATCGGGGAGGAAGACCCAACCCCATCCGTGTTGTGTCCTGGACCGCACGCAGGGCTTCAGTAGCTCTGACCAGCTCCTTGTCTGTATTGGAGGACAGCAGAAGGGGAAGGCTGTCTCCAAGCAGAGGCTGGCGCACTGGGTCGTGGATGCCGTTACGACGGCATTCCAATCTCAGAATCTCCCATGCCCACTGAGGGCTTACTCCACACGGGGTATAGCCACCACCTGGGCACTGGCCAGAAGCGCCTCTCTAGCAGACATCTGTAGAGCTACGGGTTGGGCTACGCCCAAACACCTTCGCAAGGGTGTCCTGCGTTGGCGATACGTAGGACTGGCATCCGGGGAGGCGTATGCCTGCGAAAGCACCTTTCCACCCTCCAGTAGGTTGGGTCAGTGTGCTATCTACCTCTCTTCTTACCCAAACTTATGGCTAAGAACAGGTATCCCACCAACCTCCCTTCTTACCCAAACACTGGTTAAGAATAGGCATTCCATCCATCACTAAGCAAGCACCCCCTGGGGGTTGGCTGGGCAGAGCAGCCTTCCCCCCTTAGGCCGGGATACCATATGAACTATCACAGATAGCTCTAACCGGACCTAGTGCTACCGGACGTCTGTAACACCCTGTTCCGTCTGATGTATCCTCATGAGAATGGTTCCCACTCCTGGTAACCCATGAGCTTCCCCAGGTGGACCTCCACCTCGCGGTTAACTACTCAGCCCGCACGTTCCATGCGTTCTCCTCCAAGGACGAGACCATACCTATATCCACCATATTCCTCCCCACGGGTAGGAGGTGGCCTCTGCAGCGCATCCCTAATTAAGGAAGTTGCGCTTACCCGGTGTAAACCCAAGCCGGACGGCCCTCTCGCCAGTAGAGAGCTAAGGCCTCCGTCCGTGAAAGGTTACCGGTCAGGGCTGTACCCATCTTTTCTCCAAGAAAGCTCTGGAACCCCCCGACCACCACACTGGAAGGTTACAGTTTCTCGAAAGCATCGAGCTGACACGCCCAGGCCTGTTACCGTCGCTTCGCTAGAGATTGTGACGCGATACAGCGTTGTGCCGTTTTCCATAGGCAACCCCATCTGTCGTTCTCGACACAACGTCGAGAGACCGACAGAAAGGGAACGTCTCGGTTACGTATGTAACCTCAGTTCCCTGATGGAGGGAACGAGACGTTGTGTCCCTTATGCCACAAACACGTATCGTATTCTGCTGCAGTCGTGAGAGGCTCTCAGGCTCTTCAGAACAAGAGGTAAATGAATGCTGCACGCCGGCTTCCTTTTATACCGGACATCCGGGGGCGGAGACCGGCATGCAAATTTCATTCGCCAAATTTCATTGGCCTTTTCTATAGTAGTCAGAGTTGATTGGTTCTCAAGGGCGAACCCCATCTGTCGTTCTCGACACAACGTCTCGTTCCCTCCATCAGGGAACTGAGGTTACATACGTAACCGAGACGATTCCCAGCATGAAAATAAAATGAGTTGATTCTTTTCAAATTCTTGAAACTCCAAGCTCAATTGGTAGATAATTTTCACCCAAAAAAGCCTTGTCCTGAACCTTTCACTAATTTGCGCTGCACTTAGTATATTGCGTTGGTCATTTTGGGAATTAGATATTGGCCTATTTACCATCTAACCAATCATCATCCAACACTTGTAGTATATAGGATCGCCGCTTACTCTCTGTTTGCGTTCACAGTTGAATCCCAAGGAAAGACCCCTACTTGGAAAAAATCAGATTACACACACATCCACACCCATTAATGTTCCCGTGCTCTCATGCTCATTTCTTCGCACCCCGATCCGTGTTTCGTGGATTATTTAATCACCGGTTTGTCTCAAGGGTTTCGGGCTGGGGTCCTTTGCAATCTCACTACTTCTTTGGTTGCAAAATAATAAAAAAATGCCAATGAACTTGGTGAATCTCCGCCCTGTGCATACGGTTATAAAAGGAGATGGCGGAGCCCATTAAATCATCTTTTTGTTCATCGGAACCTGCGTGACTACATGTCAGGCAACTATTCTCTTTGAGAAAACTACTACAATGCTGGACTTAAGACGCGTGCAGCGGAACTTCCCCTGGGTGTTTCGGCAGCGAGCCACAGAGCATCTAAAAGAGCGTATTTCTCACAGTTGTGGGCATTTCTCACTTGGGTGTGACAGACTCATCCCAGAGTCCGACGGAGGTGTGGCGGTCACGGGTGTCTGCTTCTCGAGCGAGTTTGCCGCTTCAGCAGGGTCGACCGCTTCGTCAAGCAGTGGGGGTGATTTGGGGGTTCCCACGGATGTCGCTCCCTCAGCTTCGGCTTTGCGGACAATCCATGCCCCAGCACGCTCACGTGACATCCCCGATGGGTGGCGGTGAACCGCCCCATAGCGGGCAGACTCGACAGAAGGATGAGGACAAACTTTCTGTCATTGCATTGGACAGCTACCTCCTGACATTTGATGGGGATAGAGCCCAAGGTGAGGTCGACCCTGAGATGTCGGCCATGTACGCCCGGGCAGCAGTGCCGTGCGCCGCCTCCCCAAAACGATCGTGGCTGGATTCTGGCTCTTGGGGTCGCCCCGGTTCCATTTTTTCCGGAGGTGCATGCGGAGCTCACGAGGACGTGGAATGCGCCATTCTCGGCGTGTTCCTGTCTGAAGTGCTCAGAAGCTGTTGCAATCCTGGACGGTGGGGTGGCTAAGGGATATCTCGACATCCCCCAGGTGGAACATGCAGTCGCGGTGCGCCGCAGACAGCTACCACCTGGAGGGGTCGACCAAGGCTCCCTTCCATGACTTGTAAGCTCTCTTCAACATTTGTGTCGAAAACTTACAGTGCTGCGGGTTAAGCTGCTTCCGCCCTCCATGCTATGGCGGTCCTTCGGGTTTTTCAGACCAAGGCTTTGAAAAACTTGGATGATGGGATTGACTGACCACTCTGAATAACGATCTGTTATTCAGAGTCCGGAAGTGGTAGATTCACCCCTATTCAGGTGGACCCCTATACTTGGACTATTTCCCCATATGTATTGACTCGTGACTCCCCTGCAGGGTTGTGCCGTATATCGACTTCCTCATACTAGGTTCCCCTTTCGGTGAACCTGTGACCTCCCTCCTGGTGGGTCAACCCACCTGGGTAGTGTGCATCACGTCCACATGTAACCTCCCCTTGTGGTAGGATGTGGTCGCCGTAGCACACTCTTTCAGTAGAGAGAGCAGTGCTTCCCAGTGTTCCCTTACGGTACCGGCGGCTATTCGCTAAAATAGAGAACAACGCCCCCTCCCGTGACATAAGTTACGGATCCCACTGGAAGATTAAGTCTTGTGGTAGCGCTCACTTGTGTCTTGCTAGTCCAGTCAGTGTCCCTCTGCTTGAGCTCGTGATACAGCTCAGCACCGTGGCGTGTCGTATAGGACCCCAGTCTGTCTCTCAACATAACGTCGAGAGACCAACTGAAAGGGAACGTCTTCCTGCCACAATGCTTCGCCGGCCCGCAGCAGCGACCGGGAGATGTCCCTCAGGTTCCTCAGCCCAAAAGATACATGATTGGGTGCCGCCATCTCCTTTTATACCCGTTTGCATGGGACGGAGACTGGCGTGCCATTCGCCAAGTTCATTTGCGTTGTTAAATTCCTCTCGGAGATGATAGGTTTTCAAGATCAAACCCCAGTCTGTCTCTCAACACAGCGTCTCGTTCCCCCCCTCAGGGAACTACGGTTACGGTCGTAACCAAGACATAGTATCAGTCCTGTAGGAAAAAGAAGTTAATAAAGGATAAGTAATTGGCCCCTTCGCTTCTCCTTTTTCTCCTTTTTGTGTCAATTCGCTTGGTGTCGCCACTTGTAAATACTCCTCCAAAAAACGCCTCATATTTGACATGTCCTCTCCTCACTCTAAGACTACACCAAGAGTTAACCAAAATATTCCTTTAGAACCTTTTTCCCTGCATTATTATTTCTATCGATAACGCTATTCAGTTAATTAAGTTAGCTAAGGCAGACATTACAGATGCTTTCAAGACCATACCACTTCACCCTTCAGAGTGGCCTCTTTTCGGTGTTAAATGGAATTCCAAATTGTATTTCGCCGTGAGAAGCAGCCCGCACATTTTCAATTGCCTTTCAGATTGGGGCAGCCCCTACTACACTACTACTAACTACCTTGTCACTGATCAGTTATCTAAATAAATGTTCATTCTCACGTAATCTTGCCTCCCGAGTCTTCCTGGTAGAACTTTAACTAGATTGGCTCTGCCATTTCCTTGGGTTGTGTTTGGCCATTTGCATTTGCCGTTTGCCCCTGAAGACCACTTGGAGCTTGTTGGTTTATCTATTTGAAATATGTAAAAAAGCACTGTCACTGGAGTAGAACATTGGACGCTTTGCAATTGTTATGAGTTTAAAATATGTATACAAACTCTTAAGGGAGTGGTTGAGTGTTTTCATTTAAAACCTGGAGAGAAGGATTTCATTTTACCATCTGTGGGAAGTATATCAGCATTCTTGAGCACTCTATATTTGAAATGCTTCCACAAGGACTATGCTAAACCCTAAGAGAAAAGATGCGAGAACAGACTGTTCATGAAATTATCACCCAAAGAGAAGACCACCTCATGGGAGAAAGTCACATACAGTCAGGCATACTGTTTTTTTGTAGATAAGGACATTTCAACAGCTGCAGCTGTTCATCTTAGCAAATTGGTGATAATATGATCAAATAAGCCAAAATTGCACTTGGAAAATACAAGGCATTAACCCAATGACCACTAAATTTCAATGTAGCCAGTGGCACCACAATAATGGACAGATCGTGACGTCACCATATACTGGACAGACTAAACTTATAAATGTTCATTAGCTCATTTTGGCATTGCCAGGCATTTCAAAAATGTAATCATGAGCCAAATTGTCACCTTGGTACTGTCGCATATGTTTGCTCAGTTCTCTTAAAATAACTGTAATTATGATTACAGATACGATAATGGATTTTTTTATATCTTGTGAGCTTTGTGTTCGACAGACATTTCTACACACCCAGGAAAATTTGTATACAGCAGCCATCTGGTATATTTCCAACAATATTAGGTCAGCTTATACTAGTTTCACTTAAATGATCACCAGAACACTTGTGATGAATTGGAATTGACATACTGCTGAGACATAAGATGTATGTAAGCAGTCATTGATTAGATGCCTTCATCCATAGTGACATACAATACTCTACAATTCTCCCGATGCAATTTGGGGTTAAGTGCCTTGCCCAAAGACACAATGATGATGGTCATGGCTTACTCTTTACAGAGCAAACCAGCAACTTATGAATATGTATTACCAAATAAAGTGTGTATTTGCCGTATCATGTTTACATTTACATGTAATCATTTAGCAGAGGCTTTAATTTATAGGGACTTACAAGGGAGGAGAACAACAGAAGCAGTCAAATTAACAACAGGGCAACAGTGTGTAAGTCCTAGTAAATCTAGCACAGTACATGTTGCAAGTTTTATTCTTTTTAAAGGCCCAGTGTATGAAATTTAGCGGTATCTATTAGTGAGGTTGCAAATTGCAACTTATGTCTCACCCCTCCCCTTTGAAGCACTTAGGTGGATGCACAGGGCTAAGATGTTGTCATGTTTTTGCTTATCGCGGAAGGTGATGACATATTTACGAAATGTGCACTGTAGAACAGTTTGTCCGTTTAGGGCTACTGTAGAAACAACATGGTGAATTCCATGCAAGGGGACCTGCGGTGTGTGTAGATAGAAGCTAGCTCATTCTAAGATAATAAAAACATAACGCTTTGGCATGTAAGGTCTTTATACTTCTGTGAAAACATAGTTATTTATAATATTACACTTGTGTCAAGAGATTCTCCAAAAAATTACACACTGGACCTTTAAATAGATAAACAAACAGAAAAGAAATAGAAATAAGCATTTGGTAGTATTAATGGGTTAGGTGATAATAAAAAATATGTGTCTCAACGTTACTCGTGTTTCCGGCACACCCTATGGTCCAACACAATCTCAACATCCGTCTTGGCAATACCACAATCACTCCTTCCAAAACAGCCAGGAACCTCAGAGTCATATTTGATGAACAGCTGTCCTTCAATGATCACATTGCAAAGACTACACGGTCATGCCGATATGCCTTATTCAACATTAGAAAGGTCAGACCCTATCTCACGGAGCATGCGGCACAACTCCTTGTCCAGGCCCTGGTAATCTCAAGGTTGGACTACTGCAATGCTCTCCTTGCTGGTCTTCCTGCAAAGGCTATCAAACCGCTCCACCTGGTTCAGAACGCAGCAGCACGCCTCGTCTTCCAAAAGGGCTCACGTGACTCCCATTTTCATCTCTCTCCACTGGCTACCGGTTGAAGCCCGTATCAGATTCAAGTCACTTATGCTTGCCTACAGGACTATCACTGGATCTGCACTGGCTTACGTTCACACCCTCCTGCACTCCTACACCCCATCAAGATCCCTGCGTATAGCAAACCAGCGGCGTCTTATATTGCCTTCCCAGAAGGGCAGTAAATCGCTCTCCCGCTCATTCTCATTCACAACTCCCTCCTGGTGGAACATTCTTCCTAACTCGGT
Source organism: Triplophysa siluroides (assembly GCA_006030095.1). Taxonomy (NCBI): domain Eukaryota; kingdom Metazoa; phylum Chordata; class Actinopteri; order Cypriniformes; family Nemacheilidae; genus Triplophysa; species Triplophysa siluroides. The sequence continues at coordinate 947,941 of VCII01000033.1, read as the reverse complement.
CCGGTCAACCACATCTCTCACAACATTTAAAAAACTACTTATAACCAATCTCTTCTGTGAATACTTGACAGACAAATGAAGCCGTAAAGCCGCTAGCTGGCCATGAAGAGCATCTATCTCCTGGGCGGCGGCGGTGAGACGGGATGCCTGCTGTCCACGTATGATGCCCTGTTGCTGGAGAGCGGCTTTGAGAGGATCCGGCCCCGCTGAGTCATGTTGTTGGTCTGACCATTCTTTCATGGCAGACAAGGAGAGACTCAAAAGAGTGGTAAATCAAGGTTTTAATAAAGGCAAAAATTTATAAAAATTTTAAGAGAAGCTGAAGAGATCTGGGACCGCTCACTGGGGTGAGAGAATCTGAATTAACCCCGTGGAGGAGACAGTCCTGAGCCCGCGGGAGAGAGTCTGAAGAGATCTGGGTCCGGGGAGTAACTCGACCCGGAACTCACTAGGTGAGAGATTCTGTCACGCCCGTGAAGGGTGTAATCCAGAAGTGGTGGTGGTGCCTGGTGAAGGAGGAGATCGCAGTCCGGGACACCAACGGGATCTATGGTGGGAGTCACAGGAAGAGGTGACGAGAGAGGGCAGTAGAAAACATGAAACGAGGACTGTGATGACGTCAAGAGACGTGGCTTCCGTGCAAAGGCAGAGGCTATGGCTAAGGCAAGGCTAAGACACGCTAAAACGATGGCAGTCTGAGCTGGCAAAACACGCAACGGTCAGACACGGGACGAGGGAAAACAGAGGGGTAGTAAAGGGAAAAGGAGAGGAGATAGATGGCAGGTGTGGAGTAATTACGGGGAATGGGCTCCAGGTGCGCGTGATGATAACAAATGAGTCACCGGTGAGGGGAAAGCCCTGACGGGGAAACACGAGGGTGGGGCGAATGACCTAGACACCGAGCGCGTGGCTAACCGCTAAACAACGGAGCACACGTGCTCGACAAAACAAACATAACACACCTCCCATGCCAGACAACACCAAGACAAGAACGGGATCATGACACACAACACGAAGGCTCGTCCGAGATATGGAGAAATATCAAGTTCCTGTATCACTCCTTTCACCAAGTTTCATCCAAACTGCTATATCACGAGATAGAATTGTCCATCTCTCTGTCTCTACATCAAGTGCTCTACCCTTATAAGTGAGTAGGGAACATATGCGATTGTAATGCATGTGAAGCAGTTTCGCAAACGGTGCATTACCAATTATAATGTTACAAATAACGTTCAGTTTCTTGCACAGTTTGATTGATTCGCTTAAATAAGATGTCATTAATACATCGAAAGAAGCCGCACAAACTATTTTATGTTGCCTCTGTCTGTATTTTGAACTTTTAAAGACATGAACCATGAGAAACCATGGACCACATCTCCAGGTAAAAATCTTTATTGATCTACCTAAGAAATAATGTCACATACATCTTGGATGGCTTGAGGTTGAGTAATTGATCAGCCAGCTCCTCTACAGATATGACTCTTAATGCTAATCAATGCAATTTAGGTTACAAATGTTTTGCATTTTTTTAATTCAGTATTTGGGTATTTGGGGCCTATTACACATGATTGAACAGTGTTGGAAGTGTATAAAGGGTTTTAACTGGAAAACTGAGCTCATGATAGACAGACAGACAGAACAACACATTGAATGGTTATTTTGTCTGAGTTGTATCCAGTTATATGCTTTATCAGTAAAGTAAAGTGTTTTCTTAAAAGTAACTATTTTCTATATAAATCTCCAAATTTGATTATTAATAATAATTCTTAATTTATTAAATAACACCACCTAAAAGTAAACTAGTACTTTTGAGTAGTTTTGTCTTGTACTACCGTTTCGGCCCGCTGGTCCCTAGTTGGGACAGCCAATGTACATTTACTGAACACGTCTGTTAACACCAATACATTCTCATGTCCAGAGCGAGAAGGCTCGAGCATTGTAAAGTCAATCGTTAAGATCTCATTTGGTTTAGAAGCCAAGACATGTCCGATAAAACCCCGAGCCAATGGTTGGTTGTCTTTAGCTAGCTGACACTGCTCGCATTCCAGACACCATTGCGTAATCTCTGCAGAAATACCAGGCAGTGGTGTAGTCTACTTGATACGCAGGTATACGTGTGATACACTGACTTTTGGACCATTGGTGCAACCGGGAGATGCAAAACAAAAGGAGATCATGCAGCTGCAGCAAGTGTTACAGATTACCACTCCCTCGCGATAGTGTCCCGGGGTCACACTGTCCACTCTAGAGAAAAGGCAAGAGGTGCGGGTTCTAGTACAAAAATATTGTTTCTTTTTATAAAAGTTAAAAGAATTTGGCCAAGAATCGATTAAAATCAGAATGAATAAACATGAATCTAGGTAAACAAAATACAATATCCAAAAATCACACCCAATGATCCGATGACGTATCGCGCAGTATTATATACAAATCTTGTACGAGAGAAGAGAACTCATTAGCCGCTACCGCAACTACAGCTGATACTCCGACATCTGTTAAACCGAGGCGCAGAAATGGAACCCCTCGAGTCAAACCACTCTGAAACAACCGTATACATTTTGAATTAATTACACCTTACATCCCTCGATGCACCAAAAGTATAATGTTCGTTAGGTTGTTATGGGCAGTCAGCTTTATTTCGTTCTGCCTGAGGTGAAAGGCTTAGAATCATGATTTAAAAAAAAGCTGAACATTAGGTTACGTGTAAACCTTTATTAAATTGTTGATAAACTGTACAAGTTTAATGTTTTGGGTTTTTTACACATTTATACTAAATACTAAAATTAAATGAAAATATTACATTTAGTTTAAATAAACTCAAATTTAATAGAATTTGGGAAAATATGTTTTGCCATTTATATAAAAAATTCCAACACCTTGCTTGTCATTTCTGTGTCTGCTACTGGCATGAAGAAAACGCATGCAACATTTGAGGTAAAATAAAATGATTTAATTTCTGCTCCAGGTAGCTATTCTTAAAAATATACTATTTTCCAGATATCTTAAAATGGTTTCATTTATTTTAGTGTTCTGGTTTAAAAATGTAGGTATCACTTCTGTCATGAATTTGCTCGGGGAAGAACCCAATTGCAGGCAGCGTGGGATTAAGGGGTTAACAAAAAGTTTATTATGCAATAAACACAAAACAAAAGCCCAACGAGGGGGTAAAACAAGACACGATAACAATAACAGGAACAGGCAAACAGGAACTAGATTAACTAATACTGGACTTTACAAAGACTAAATACAACACTGACAAAACTACAATAAACTAAGACTAGACTGGACTTACTTTGGGGTAATAACATCCACAGAGAACCATGCACAGGTAAGCAGGGTATACAAACACAATGACCGAACACAGGACATTGAAATATGAGGACTATTTAAAGGGGTCAAAATCAAGAGGTAACAGCTGCAGGGAATAAACTAATTAATTAACACTAACTAGGAAACGGGAGGACGGGGACAGTGACGAGACACGAGAAAGCACATGGCATGTCTAAAACAAACAATGCCATGTCTTTCCTCACACTAGACACGTGGGTCTGTCACGATTCTGCCTCCAGACAGAGAAAACCTTGACTATGAGGGGTGGAATCATGACACTTCAGTATAGGGGGCAATTCTCACCATTAACTAGTTGTTATTAGCATGCCTATTATATTGGCTGTTATTAGACATATTGGCTGTTTATTAGAACTAATAAAGTACATATTCTGCATGACCATACTCTACATCCCTAATCCTAAACAATACCTAAACGTAACATCTACCCAACTAACTTTTAATAAACTTTTCCTGTAGCTCAGTGGTAAGAGCATTGCGTTAACAACACAAGATTGTGGGTTCGATCCCAGGGGATTGCAAATACCTATGTATAATTGTATAGGATAATGCAATGTAAGTCGCTTTGAATAAAAGCGTCTGCCAAATGTAAATGTAATAAGCAACAAATTAAGAGTTTATTGGGGAAATGTTGTAGTTCATGGTTTGTTAATTGCGAGAGTTTTCCCCTTTACTGAAGTGTGACCAAAATCAATGTTTGACATTGAAATGACCATAATTTAGGCATTGTTCTAAACCTGCAAAAAACAGCGTAACTGGTAATTGAGAGCATGTGACAAAGCACGGAGCAGTGTTGCTGGCAGACCGTTGAAAAAAGAAAGTTGCTGTGCTAGTGTAGCTATTGATACGAGGGGAAATTGCTTTGTTAAATAAAAAGGATAACACTGCATAAATGAATCGAACTGTGAGTGAGGCGCGGAGTCAAAACTCTTCTTTAAAAACCCTACCAGCCAACAGGTTAGCTACAACACATACAGTTAATGATACCATAGTAATTGTCATGTAAAATAGTTTTACTGAAGTCAAATAAAAGAGTAGCTCCCTAAAATAATGCATTTTTATTGGTTTCCTGTATATTGCAGAACAGCAGGAGCAATGAGATTTTATCAGCTCCGTGGCATTAAAAACCTCAGCGGAAAAGAACAGCAAAAGGAAGAAGCCAAGCAATAAAAAAAACAAGGAATATACAAATGTGCCACTTGGTTGTCATCAATGTTATTTAAAATTATATAACGATTAGCTCCAGTCCTTGATTCATTATAAAACACAGCTTGATGGGGTTGCAAGCAGTAATTTTCAAGCACCCTTAAGCCGTGACTTATTCAAAATAGCTACAGCACAGCCTCACCTTCTTGCTTAACACTAGTGAACATTTCAGTTAAATAAAGTATAGTACATGTGTTATAAGTTATAATGTAAATAAGTTGTTTTCCCAATAAATGCTGCACAGTAAAGGATATCTATTTGTGTATATAGATTGTACATTGTACCCTGTAACTACATAGAACAAGGGGGTAAAAAAGTTTCACTTCATTTTACGTCCCTCAGAAGTTATACTTAACCTGTAACTACATAGAACAAGGGGTAACAAGCACCACTTACCCTGTAACTACACAGAACAAGGGGAAAGAAGCACCACTTACCCTGTAACATTCCGAAACAAGACTATTTGTCCATTAATTACAGAGAAAAGTACTCCTATTTAAAAAACATTTTAATTACAATGTATATTTGCACTGACATAGAAGTGTCTCATTATTTATTAATTATTTACATATCCTGAGAACAGCTGAAAAGAGATGATAGTTAAATTGGGCAATGGGTGTGTGTCATGGTTCTGCCTCTTTCATCATGTTTTCTTAATCTTGTGGCAGGATCATGATAGAACCACGTGTTTAGTGTGAGAGAGACATGGCATTGTTTGTATTGGCATGCCATGTGCTCTCTATGGTCTCGTCTCTGTCTTTCCTCATTATTGATTGTTAATTATTTCAGGCCCCCTTGTGTTTGCTGTCCTGTGCTGTTTCGTTTTGCAACTTTGCTTGTGTGTAATTTTTTCTTTGCTGTTTGCCTTACCTTGCCTTATTGGATCACCTTGCCCTGTGCCTTGATGTTTTCGTGTATAATGTAGTCTTGTTATTGTCGTGTGTAAAGTAAGTTTAGTTAATCCTACATTTACATTACATTTACATTTAGTCATTTGGCAGACGCTTTTATCCAAAGCGACTTACAGATGGGGTAAACAATTGAAGCAATTCGGACAGCGCAAGTACAACAAAAAGCAAAAGTGCAATCAATAAAACTGGCTTCATAAAGCCTACCACAGTATACAGTGCTAAGTTAGGTTAGAGTTTTGTTAGTCCTTTGTTTCTGTTTTGTGCAGTTCTAGTTTAATCCCCATTGTGGGCTTTTGTTTTGTTATATTAAAGTTTAATTTATTTCATGCACTGCTTGGGTTTTTCCCTTCCTTGAACGTTCCTGACAGTGTGTGTGTGATCGGGGGTTTGGTCTATTTAATACATAACTTTAATAAGGTAAGTACTAAGTAGCCTACATGGGAAATTCTAAATAAAATAATTTATTTTTGCTGAACGTTCAGTTGTTAAGTAATTTTACATAATTTAGTCATGTACTGCATGTTACATCATTTTCATCATGTATTCTATAATAACTATTCTAGTGAAATTCCTATTTATTATCACAAAAAAGTAGGTATTTTCCCCCAGAACGTAAGATTGTTTAGCATAGCAAAGTATACCAAGTAATATTAGAATATGTGCTTCAACAGTAGTTTTGCAAAAGTTATTATGAATGATTTGTAATTATCCAGTTGTTGTTGTTAGAGGAATAAAGGACGACATTTCTCGCGCGATATTCTTATCGCACTTAGAACGCTCTTTACAAGATGCCTCTCATGAATGAGCTGGTGACAGTTGGTCGAAGGCGATATGCATTAAAAAGTTTAAAGTACTGGTGTTTTTTTAACGTTCCGCTTCAGACATAATTTAATCCATCAGGTCTGTATGGATAACTGATGTTATGGCTGTGTGCTGTTTGATCCTTCAATTTATAGGAACCATGAACTTGTAGCATTCTAGAGTATTTTTACTAAAATCCTTGCTTGTGGTTATGTGGGGGGAAAAGAAAAAAAAAATATGTAGCCTTTACATTTCCTATAGCAATTGATTTTAATCTGTTTTAGATTAGGTTGCTACCCCTTTCTTACCCAAACTTAAAATATTGCTCCCTTATACCTACACGTATACGGTAGGCACACTATATATACCACAACTTACACCGTAAATGTAGGTGTACTTATGCAGTTCTTTGCGGATTGTATATCTGGTTGATAACCCTTTATTACCCGGAGTAATATTTTGTTCCCTTATACCTACACGTAGGTACACTGTAGTTACCAAAACTTACACCATAAATTCAGTTTACTTATGTAGTTCTTTGCGGGTCGTAATGTAAAGTGTTTCCTCAGAATCTGATGATGTTTGAAGAAAAAACAAAACTTTTAGTGTGTCATGATGCATAATCAGGTTGCTGCCCATCAGGGGCGTTGCAAGTTGGGGGAAAAAAGGGAGTACATAGGGCCTTGGCATGTGAAGGGCCTCGAAGTTCCTGAAATTATATTTATTATTATTTTACAATTGTGCACCTATACTGCTCGTCTGTGCAACTTCTCTGTTCTCCTAATTTTGAGAAGCTTGGGCAACTCAACTCAACTTTATTTATATAGCGCTTTTTACAATTTTCATTGTTACAAAGCAGCTGTACATGAGACGCATTGAATACAAGAAAAACAACTAAAGTCATATACCTGTAAAAACAAGAAAAAGGTGAAAACAACAAAAGACAGACATACAAATGCTCCATACACACTACACACATTGACATAGACGTACACACACAAACACACACGCACAGTGAAAGCACACATTTGAGATAAAGGAGAGAGAACCACAGGTCAAATTTTAAACGGACTATAAATTCTTATATGCAATATTAATTATGTCTAATTTCTAAATTCTAAAGCAGCCCCCCCCGGCCAGGCAAATAGTGCAAAACAATATGCAAACGGTGGCGAGGAACCCAAAACTCCAATCGAGAAAAAAAACCTCAGGAGAACCCAGGCCCAACCAGGGGGATTCCAGTTCGCCTCTGGCAAAAGCTGCTGCCTCTGCACAAGCTCAACAGTGCTTGCACAACAAGGCTACATAAAAAATAAATAAACATACTAATAAGGTAAATTATAGATTTAAGATTATCATTAACAATCTAATAGCATTTGAAGTGTTGTAGAAAAATCGTGTCAAGTTGCCGCGTCCTTTATCCAGCTCTATCATCTCAGCTCTTGTCAGGTCCTGCGGTAACCTTGGAACAAAGAGACAAGACTGGCTGAGAGTAGAGTACTGTTCTGCTCTTTGATGCAACAGGTACATCATTTGTTGTTGGATGTGTTCCTGGTTCCGGTTGATCTAAATAATGCAGCCTAAATCCTCTGAGGATTAGTATTATGGAAGTGTAGTGTATGCAAGATTAAAAAGATGCGTCTTTAGTCTAGATTTAAACTGACAGAGTGTGTCTGCCTCTCGGACAGTGCAGGGAAGAATATTCCAAAGTTTAGGCGCTAGATAAGAAAAGGATCTACCACCTGCACTTGATTTTGAAATTCTAGGTATTACCAACTGAAGGACGCCTGAGAGCGTAATGCACGTGGAGGATTGTAATACAATAGAAGTTCATTCAAATACTGCGGCGCTAGACCATGTAGGGCTTTATAGGTAATAAGCAAGATCTTAAAGTTAATGCGATGCTTTATAGGTAACCAGTGCAAGGTTGACATAACCGGGGTTATATGCTCATACTTTTTTGTACGTGTAAGAACTCGAGCTGCCGCGTTTTGAACCAGTTGCAGTTTTTGTAATAGGCCTGCAGGGCAACCACCTAAAAGTGCATTACAGTAATCTAGTCTTGATGTCATGAATGCATGAAATAATTTCTCTGCATCTGACAGTGACAGCATATGACGTAGTTTAGATATATTCTTAAAATGGAAAAATGCAATTTTACAGGTGTTGGCGACATGGCTCTCAAATGACAGATTACTATCGAATACAATGCCAAGATTCTTAGCTGACGACGAGGATTTTATGGAGCATCCGTCAATAGTTAAGCAGTATTCTTGGTTGTTACGTATGGCGGTATTTGGTCCAGTAAGTAACACTTCTGTTTTGTCCGAGTTCAGTAGTAAAAAATTGTTACTCATCCAGTTTTTTAAATCAACTATGCATTCCTTTAATCGATGGAACTGCTGGGTTTCATGAGGCTTTGAGGAAATATAAAGTTGAGTGTCATTAGCATAACAGTGAAAGCTAATTCCGTGTCGCTTTATTATATCTCCTAGAGGTAGCATATATAATGCAAAGAGCAGAGGCCCTAAGACTGAGCCCTGTGGTACACCGTACTGGACTTGCGATTTGCGGGACACCTCATTGTTTATTGCTACAAATTGAAAACGGTCAGATAAATAAGACTTAAACCATTTCAATGCTATTCCATTAATGCCGACGTACTTTTCGAGTCTGTGTAGGAGTATGCCGTGGTCAATGGTGTCAAATGCAGCACTAAGGTCTAGCAGCACCAATAACGAAATACAGCCACGGTCAGACGCTAAAAGCAGATCATTTGTAACTCTGATCAAAGCAGTCTCTGTACTGTGACATGCTCGAAATCCAGACTGGAATTCTTCATTAATGTCATTCCTTTGGAGGAAGGGGCATACCTGAGTTGAAACTACTTTTTCAAGAACTTTAGATATAAAAGGTAAATTCGATATAGGCCTGTAATTCCCTAGTTCTCTTGGGTCGAGTTTGGGTTTTTTGATAAGGGGCCTTATAACAGCCACCTTAAATGCTTTAGGCAGACGTCAGTCATGCCTCACCGCATGACCAATCTCACAAATCAAATAAGTAACCCGGCTGGATTCCAATAACCAATCTCACTAATCATCCTTTTAGCTCGGGAAAAAAAACCTACAAATAGACAAGATGCCTTACCCTCACTCTCTCTACATTTTCGCAGCATCCCTCCTCCAACCCAACTCCTCACCATCAGCCTGTTTTTACCGCAGCATAAGGGGTGGGAACGACCTGAGTCCAGACACATATCGGGCTCGGGGCCCTCTCCCCAGACAAGGGGCGGGCGCTCTGTGTTCGGATGAACTACCAACTCGGTGCCCTCTCCCCGGGAAAGCACGCCAAATACGCATACTATCCATCCCCTATCATCTGTACTTATTATATGCGAGGCACCTCACTTGAAAACAATGTACACCGGACTACGGAGCGCATGAAGGGACAAACATCTAGCACTTTTTGTTTTTATTCTGCTTATTGAGGTAAACTTTCTGACATATTCATTTTATCCCTAATAACATGTAAACATTAAATTAAAATAACACGTTAAAGTTAAAAAGGTCAATAAATATTATAGTAATAAAAAGATGTTTTAGTGTATTTAGGCCTTTTTACTTTTAATAAAAATTGATATGAGGGGGCCCATTGTTTTTTGACATACTTGACTTGGCATTTATGCAGTACAAGTACTAGATTTTATACCGTTCAATAGTTAAATTTGTAATGTTTTGACTACACTGCAGAGTGTCTCTATTAATGAAACACAATTCAAATTAAATTTAGTTAAACTGTCAACTCATGTTTAAGGGGATACTGAGGAAATTTATTCATATTTAAGTACATCACAATTCATACAGAAATGAGATTCAGTGCTTTATTATAAATACATTTAACAATTTACTTAAAAACAGCGTGGAGGGGCCCGAGATTATGCGCTATGCCCCTGCTGCCCATATACACAGGGATCTGCGTAGAAATTTCTCATTATAGAAGTGTGGCATTAGGCAGGTCATTCCACCAATGGCAAACAAAGATACGGATACAGATCAGCCAACATTAATAAACAAGCTAAGCAATAATAAGAGATTCTTCTTTAAAAATGTGCACCTATTCTATTATCTCCATTGTATTTTGCATTTAATTTAAATGTTCTTTACAGCAGCTGTGCATTGATGCAATCAACCTGGCATCCCTCGTGTACAGCAGCATCCAATGTTGGTGGTATGTCAAGTTGAAACGAGGTGACGAGTCATGCAGTATCTGGGTTGCTGCTCTTGTTTGGTGCGATGATTTATTCAGCGTCAGGACTGTTGAACTGTATCCCAGCTGCTGCGATGGCATTATTTCTGTATTTTTTACTCCCTTTTGAAACTCCAGTCAGTATAAGAAGGTTTCTCTGCTGCTCAGAGACTTATCGTCATCCCATTCATGTTGGGAAATAGCTGTTATGACATTTCTCCCCGGTACATTTTAAATGCAATTTCCTGAATTAAAAGCACTCCATCAGAACTATCTCGAAGAAGCACTTTTCATTTATAGTCAGGAGAGAGAGACAGAGAGAGGACTGAATATTTATGGAACCAGTGGGAGATGAGTAGGTATTTGTTTGCAAAAATGCGACAACCTTTCCTAAGTAATAAAAAGTAAGCATAGTTCCCATTTTCCTCCACCTGTTTTTCAGCTGTCGCCAGTAGAAACTGTCCCGCCACTCGCTGTTCTGCCTCTGTTGGAGGCTATGTATAAGTTATGATTGATATTTGTATAAACATTTAATATTCTGAGTACATAATGTTTCCTGCTGATGTTATGTAAATTCCTGTGCGCAGACTATTTTTGTGACATGGTTATGTGAGCAACGCGTGTTGGGAAACGTCTCGGTTACGTATGTAACCTCGGTTCCCTGATGGAGGGAATGAGACGTTGTGTCGAGGGCGAACCCCATCTGTCGTCTTCGACACACAACGTCGAGAGACCGACAGAAAGGGAACTGGAAGTAATGATCGCGAGGTGCAGCGAGCACTCTACAAGCATTATGTTGAATCTGGTAAGTCTTTCATCTTAACCATGTCGTATAGAATGGCTGTACGTTTATTTATTTCACCCATCTACGTAGTATATATAACAAGGAGTATTTTCAGTTTATATGTGATTTGATCACGTTGTTTATCACGTTATTCTACGGTGCTAATGCGCTACATTGAAAATGTGATATGCTTCTACCTTACGATGTTACAAATGTATTTGTATGTTTTTAGCTTGTTGTACTGTTATTAAGTACAATGTCATTTGAACATTGATACATTTCTATTTTTCTTACATTTATGAGTTTTACTCAGTTCAATGGCTATTGAGTTCGCCTGTGTGAACCGTACATTGGATCATTAAAGGAGCAAGGCGTCATATCCTGGCTTTTGAATGGAGTTTGGCTTGCTGTTTATTTATATTACCGATCAGAAGCAAAACATATAAAGAGAACAGTACAGTAAAAAGCCATGGATCTGCAAATGCTACAGGAACAGTCAAAGGCGAACATGCAAACTGAAGAGAGCAGAGGGAAAGAAAAGGCATCTTCAGAGGTCAGTGCTAAACACTCTTCATCTTCCTCTAAGTCTTCAGTTGCTAGTGCTGCTTTTAAAGCTAGAGCCTCAGCCAAAGCTGCACGTGCCAAAATGGAGTTCGCGAATAGACAGCAAATGAAAAAGCAAGGCTGGAACAGGAAAAGGCTACAGTGGAAGCAAATCTAGAAGCATTGGAATTAGAAAAGGAAGCTGCAGCCGCTCTGGCAGAAGCTGAAGCATTAGAAACAGCAGCTGCTGCAATGGAACGTGTTGATGGTCGCAGTGAAATAAGCATCATCACATGTGATTTCAAAGAGAACTGCTGATTAAGTAAAACGTCAAACACAGGAGAGCTCTGACTTTTCCATTTTACCTATAAATAGCAGCCTGTGTAAAGGTATCAACTCCAAATGTAATCAAAACGTCTTGAAGCATGAGTGCTGCATGTGATGGCGAGCCTAATGCTGTTCACGAGGGGAGTCGAATTGGTGGCACAATATATCCAGAGTCTCGGTACGCTCATCCTCCTTCCATCCCAAATGTTGTATTTAAAGAATCGCCAGTTCAAAGTCCTGCTTCACAAAAGGTATGCAGCCACTTCGGATATGCAACATGTTTCTCAAGACCAATCATTGCCTATGTTAGATTTTTAGCGCGCAGGGAACTAGTCACCACAGGGGTTACCAAATTTTATGATAATTTACAGCTCTCAGCCAGCGAAGAGTTGGATTTGTTAGTTAAATGGCTAGGGAAGGAATCGTCAGATCACGTGAAAAGAATTAGAGCTGTTTATATCACTAATCCACAAGCTGCTCTTCAGCTGTCTTGGAGGAGATTTCAGGAATGTTATGCTACTCCAGAAGAGATTGAGAGTGCCTTATTCAAGCGCTTGGATAACTTTCCACATCTAGCCCCGAAAGACAATGTGAATCTCAGGGAACTTGCAGATTTGCTCACAGAAATACTGGTCGCTAAAAGTGACATATGTTTGCCTGAACTAGCTTATCTCGATATCCCTCGTGGCATAAATCCCATTGTAGAGAAGTTGTCTGCAAATCTACAAGAAAAGTGGCTATTCGCTGGTTCACGATTCAAAGATGAAAACCAGTTCAGATTCCCCCCATTTTCGTTCTTTACCCTTTTTATTTGCTGTAAAGCTAAAACCAAACGATCCCAGTTTCAAGCTTTCAAGCAGTAGCCATACTGTCATCAGAGAAGAAAGACCTCTGTACAAACATGGTGTTAGTAGAAATCCTGTGTCGGTGTAGATGTGTCTGCAAATGATCGGATTCGGTGGACCGGAAAGAGACTGCTAAGAGAGATTTGGCCAAGTTCTGGCCTATTCACAACAAATCACACATCCTTGCAAAGTGCAGAGCATTCAGGAAAATGTTGTTAATAGAACGCAAGGCCCTCCTGAAAGAACAAAAAAGGTGTTTCAGGTGTTGCTCACCAAATCATGAAGCCAGAGAATGTCTCACGATCCTCAAATGTACTGAATGTGATTCTGATAGACATTGAGTCATGCTTCCTGGTATAGCCCTGCCGCTCCTTACACCTCCAGTGCAAGAACCAGACACTGTAAAGCAGGGCATCACCACACATGTATTGTGGTGCCATCCCAAAAAGTTAAAAAATCTCTCTCATGTACCTTCTCCGGATCGGTTCCACCTATGTGGAATGATCTGCCCGCTGCTACAAGATCTGCAGATTCTGTAGCCATCTTTAAGAATCGTCTGAAAACGCATCTCTTCTGTCAATACCTGACTGATCAGTTCTGACTTCTATTTCTTTTCTACTCTTAAAAAAAAAAAAATTCTAACTTAGCTCTGCATACTGTGGTAGGCTATATGAGACCAGCCTTTAATTGCACTTATGCTGTCCCAATTGCTTCTATTGTTTAACCCACCTGCAAGTCGCTTTGGATAAAAGCGTCTGCTAAATGACTAAATGTCAATGTAAATGTATGTCATTTTAGGAAGATATCTTTTTGAAGATCATGCAAACAGAGTTCTGCCAAGATGAAAGTAAAAACTGGGTCGCTCCTTTGTCATTCAGGTCACCCAGACCATTGCTCCAAATAACCGGGAACAAGCTTTGTCTCGTCTTAATTCTTTGCGACGCACACTGAGTAGAATGCGTGAGATAAAGGAACAGTTTTCTGCTTTCATGGAAAAGCTCTTCAAGAACCATCATGCAGAAGAAGCGCTCCATCTTCGTGAGGACGAAGAATGCTGCTTCCTGCCCCTCTTTTGAGTGTACCATCCGCAAAAGCAGGGACAAATAAGGGTGGTGTTTGACTCCAGTGCACAACACCATGGCATTTCTCTGAATAATGTGCTGCTCTAGGGCCCTGACCTCAACAACAACTTGTTAGGTGTCCTACTACGGTTTAGGAAAGATCTTGTTGCAATCATGGTAGACATCCAACAAATGTTCTATAGTTTTCTGGTAAAAGAAGAGCACAGAAACTATTTGAGGTTCCTCCGGTTCAAAGATAACGACTTGCACAAAGAGGTGGTGGAACACCGTCTGTGAGTGCACGTCTTCGGAAACAGCCTGTCTCCTGCAGTGGCCATGTACGGTTTACGGTTAGCTGCACAGCAAGGTGAGCAACAGTATGGGACTGATACTACACACTTCATCAATAAGCATTTCAACATGGACGACCGGCTCATGTCCTTTCCCACAGACGACGTAGCAATCGATCTGCTTAAGCGCACTCAAGAATCACTTTCCAAGTCGAATATCAAACTACACAAAATAGCCTCAAACAGTGTCAAGGTGATGCAAGCGTTTCAGCCAGATGACCTTGCTTCTGGTCTCCAGGATCTTAATTTTGGAAATGAGAATTGGCCCACACAAAGAAGCCTGGGTTTACACTGGGTCATAAAAACAGATACCTTCACTTTCATAGTCGCAGCAAACAACCAGCCTTATACTCATCGTGGAGTGCTCTCTGTCACGAATAGCCTCTACGATCCTTTGGGGATTTGTGGCACCAGTGACAATCCAGGGCAGAGCATTGGTACGTGAGCTGACCAAAGAGTCACAGGGTCCTTCCTGAAGAGAAAAGAAACAAGTGGGAAGAATGGAAAATCTCACTTCAAAAGCTAAGTAACCTTAACATCTCACGCACATATTTACAATTTTCACTTCTTAACACTACGCACACTAAATTTTGTGTCTTTATAGATGCATCAAACTGGGCCATAGTGGCAGTGTTCTACCTTTGAGCTCTGAATGATGAAGGCAGGGTCATAGTGAGATTTGTGCTGGGAAAGGGAAAGCGGGTGCCACGTCCCGAGCCTTCAATTCCTCGCCTGGAGGTGTGCGTAGCTGTGCTGGCTGTGAAGATGGCTGAACACATTCTCGACGAGCGAGACCACAAGCCGAATGATGTGAGATGCTTCTGTGACAGCAAAGTGGTCTTGGGATTTATCCACAATGAGTCCCGGCGCTTCTTTGTTTATGTGCACAACCGTGTTCAGCGGATACGCCAGTAAACTTCATCAGGTCAGTGAAATTAAGTGCCATCAGTCCAGAATCCAGCTGACCTGGCAACAAGACCCATAGGTGCTTCACAACTGAACAACACCATTTGGTTCACGGGACCCGGCTTCCTCTATGAACCACCCCAAGCACATCAACATGAGGTCTTCGAAATCATGAATCCTGAGACAGATGTAGAAGTCAGATCCTGTGTAACAAGTAACGACTGCCAGGGCTCTGCCACCAGAGGGAAAACATATCACGCTTCCTAATAAGAAATACAATTACTTTCCACGAATACAGCAGGAAATCAGAAACTAAAAACGCCCAGTATCCTACCTTCGAACGCCACTGAGGGCCGGTACCAACAGTGACTCGCGTCCGGGTGGACAACTCTCAAGCTTATATAACCATAAGGTCAAGACTACTAATTAAAATAAGTGGAAACACATGGCCACACAGGCACACGTGATTTACTCTGCTACACATACATTGGATCATTAAAGGAGCAAGGCGCTCATATCCTGGCTCTTGAATGGAGTTTGGCTTGCTGTTTATTTATATTACACGATCAGAAACAAAACATGTAAAGAGAACAGTACACTAGCAGTTTGATTTAGTTTGTATGAATTCCTTTCTCTCTCTCTCTCTCTCTCTCTCTCTCTCTCTCTCTCTCTGTGCGCGTGCGCGAGTGTGGGGCGAGTGAGGTGTGGCTGTGAGAGCGTGTGCAGGTGCGTTTGCAAACTTTTCCTTCTTTTGTCTGTCTTTCACTTAAAAAAATACACAAATTAATTTGTTTTTGAGTGTAAGGACTGTTTGTGAGCGGGGCGCCATAGCGCTTTCGGTTTTGCGAAAGCATGGCAGGTGCCAGCTCGGTGGTTTTAGAGTCACTTACTAGGCGTCATGGTGTGAAAGTAGCGTCAGCTACAAGTATAGAAGAATGTTGTTTAGCGGCAGGTAAAGTGGTGGGTTATGACTCTATTCTGTCGGCATCCAAGATGAACAATGCCATCGTGATGTTTTTGAGTACAGTGGAAAAAGCAAACGATTTAGTGGAGCGTGGTTTAGTGCTAAACGATGCGTTCATTTCCGTGCTTCCCCTTTCAATGCCATCTAAGAAAGTGACTTTGTCTAATGTGCCACCTTTTGTAAAAGATGATTTCTTAGTGAATATGCTATCTCGATATGGTAAATTGGTTTCACCAATTAAAAAGATACCACTCGGAAATGTTTCTTCCTTATTGAAACATGTAGTTTCTTTTAGGAGATATGCATTCATGATACTGAATGACAATGGTGAGCTTGATGTGTCTTTTAGTTTTCGTATGGATGATTTTGACTATCAAATCTATGCAGCTACTAATAAGATGAGGTGTTTTGGCTGTGGCAGGGCAGATCACCTGGTGCGTTCATGCCCAGACAAAGTAGAAAAGGCTGTGAATGATGAAACAGTTAGACTACAAACCTCATCAGAATTAATGGTAGAAACAGGTGTTGATAAGCTTCTTGTAAATGTTACAAAAGAAGCAGACAAAGATTTAGTTGTGAACGGTGATAAGAGTGGACCAGAGGCTGTAAACAGGTCTGAATCCTCTATTTCTGTGGAACCAGTGGACAGTATGGTTGTTCAAATGGAAAGTGAAATACAAACCAGTAATGTTCAAGAGGGAAAGAAAGCCTCTGTTATTGTTTCGGATGTAAATCTCACAGAAACAGAAACCTCACAAACTTTTAAGGTACCCCTGAGGGGCTGTGAAGATAGTGAAAATAGTAGATGCGAGTGAGACGGCAGATGAAGGAGACGAAAGTGATGAATATTCATCTGATTCCAGTAGTGTTTTGTCTCAATCTGAGTATCAAGTTAAGGGTTATGACATTCAAAGCATTAAACTGTTTTTGAAAATCACGAAAATCACGAAAAATAAACGGAATGTAAATGTCGAGAAGTTTTTCCAAAATACTATGTTGTTTGTGGAGAGATCAAGGAGTTTAATGAGTGAGGGATGTTTCACTAATCGGGAAGTGTACCGATTGAAGAAAATTGTCAGAAAGCTTAGTATCAAAAATAGTAATAATGAAGAAGTCTAATTTCCCGGTTTCCACGGTCATAGCTGATGTGCATGTATGGGGCTTGTTTTTGTTTTTCTTTTCTTTTAATACGAGTAATATTAATATTGCATCCCTGAATGTCAATGGAGCAAGGGACAGCAAAAAAAGAGCGGAGATCTTTGAGTTTGTTAAACAAAAACATTTTGATGTGATTTTATTGCAAGAGACCCATAGTGATGCACAAAATGCAGCAATTTGGGCAATGGAATGGGAGGGGCTCTCTTTTTTGAGTCACAATAACTCACTTAGTGCAGGGGTTGCTGTTCTTTTTTCTATATACTTTACCCCTGTTTCTTATGAGGTGGAAGAAATTCTAAAAGGCAGAATTTTAAAGATTAGGACAGTGTTTGAAAACAAAGTTTTTTTTTTTTTCAATATATGCCCCAACTGCATCAGTTGAAAGAATAGCTTTTTTAGATATGTTATGTTTAGCTTTACAAAATTGTAGTAGTGATGATTTTTTTACTGCTTGGTGGTGATTTTAATTGTACTGAACAGAATATTGACAGAAATCACCTTGAACCGCATATGCCATCACGAAAAAGGCTAATACAACTAATTAAAACTCATGAGCTTAATGATGTATGGAGGAATTTTCATGGGAATAGCAGACAGTATACATGGTCTCATTTTCGTGATAAAGTTGTGTCTTTGGCAAGATTGGATAAGATATATTGCTTCGGACATCAGATAAATGTTTTTAGAAGTTGTTGTATTATTCCAGTATCTTTTTCTGATCATCGTGTGGTTCAGTGCTCAATATTTTTGAATTCTGTTAAGCCAAAGAGCGCATATTGGCATTTTAACAATGCACTTTTAAGTGATAAAGGTTTCAAGGATGCTTTTGAGTTTTTCTGGAAAAATTTTAGGAACGCAAAAAGAACTTTCAACTCAATACAACAGTGGTGGGACTATGGAAAAGTCCAAATTAAACAGTTTAGTCAGCAATATACAAAGAATGTCACAAAAAATATAGAAAGGTCAATGAAAATTTTAGAGATGGATATTATTAATTTGGAAGAACAACTACAATCTACTGGAGATTGGACATTTACGAGGAATATTTCTGAGAAAAAATCCAAACTAAATAAAATTTTAGAGATGAGAGCACAAGGTTCTTTGATCAGGTCTCGTTTTCAAAGCATTGGAGAAATGGATGTACCATTTGAGAAAAAGAATGGTAAAAAACTATTTTTCCATTCATTAAGATCTGAGTCAGGGAGAATGTTAACAGATGCTAATGAAATTCAAAAACGAATAGTTCGTTTTTATAAGGAGCTATATAAATCTGAGCTGAACGTAGAAGAAAACTTTAATTCTTCTTTCTTAGAAAACTTACCTCAAGTCTCTACTGAGTCAAATAAGGATCTTAGTGGTGAACTAAGTCTAGAAGAGCTTAAAAAAGCACTTCAAAGTATGGAGACTGGAAAGGCTCCAGGTATAGATGGCCTGTCAGTTGAGTTTTTTAAAACTTTTTGGTCAGTGGTGGGGGAAGATTTGCTTCAGGTTTTAAATGACAGTTTTAAAAATGGACATTTGCCGTTAAGCTGTCGGAGAGCTATTCTTACCCTTTTACCAAAAAAAGGAGACCTGACAGATATAAAATGCTGGAGACCAGTTTCGGTTTTATGTAGTGACTATAAAGTACTCTCAAAAGCACTTGCTAACAGATTTGAAGGTGTTTTAGAGCAGGTGATTCACTCTGATCAGACATATTGTATTCCTAAGAGATCAATTTTCGACAATATTGCACTTATACGGGATATATTTGATCTTGCACAAATGAAGGATATTGATGTAGGCCTGATCTCCTTAGATCAGGAAAAGGCTTTTGATAGAGTTGAACACCAATATTTGTTTAAAACCCTGGAAGCCTATGGCATCAAAAAAGATTTTGTGGAAAAAATCAGAGTGTTTTATAATAATATTGAGAGTATTATTAAGGTTAACGGTGGCTTATGTGCTCCCTTTCAGGTGAAAAGAGGTGTGAGACAGGGTTGTCCTCTGCCGGGTATGTTATATTCTGTGGCCATTGACCCATTTTTACATAAGGTAAGAGAAAACATTAAAGGTTTGATCTTACCATATTCTGGTAAAAATGTTTCCCTGTCAGCATATGCCGATGATGTAGTGATTTTTATTAGTAATCAAAAGGATGTCGAAACAGTGGTAAATATTTTAAATGATTTTAAAGAAATATCATCAGCTACAGTTAATTGGGCCAAGAGTGAAGCAATTTTGGTTGGACAATGGTCACAGGGTGTTCCAATACTCCCAAATGGTTTACTTTGGTCTAAAGGAGGTTTTAAATACCTGGGTGTTTTTCTTGGAGAAGGTTCCATTGTAAAGAAAAACTGGGAAAATGTTCTTGAAAATGTAAAAGGAAGATTAAATAAATGGAAGTGGCTGATTCCAAGAATGTCCTACAGGGGGCGTATTCTTATTATAAACAACATTGTGGCCTCCTCTTTGTGGCATCGCTTAGCCTGCCTGGATCCTCCTTTAAATCTAATTGAAGAGATTCAGAAAGCCCTGGTAGACTTTTTTTGGGAAAAATTACATTGGGTATCCCAAAGTGTGCTATTTTTATCCAAAGATGAAGGAGGTCAAGGTCTTATTAATGTGAAAAGTAGAATTGCTACTTTTCGTATGCGTTTTATACACCGATTATTGTATGGATCCTTTGATTCTAACTGGAAAGTTGTTTCATGTGAGATTTTAAAGAGTGTGGGAGGCCTAGGTTTTGATAAAACTCTTTTTTTAATGGATCCTCTGAAAGTAAACACATCAGATGCACCAATTTTTTACAAGAACATTTTTAAAGTTTGGAATATGTTTAATATTTTCATTGGACAGAATCCAAGGACACTTTATTGGTTACTACAAGAACCATTGATTAATGGGACTCGTTTTGACAATGCAGGAAACGCTCTTTTTCTTTCTGCAAGTGATGGCAAATTAATCAAAGCTGGAGTAACAACACTTGGACATTTGATAAATACAGCAGGACCTACCTTTGAAAATCTTGAAGAGACTGCTGTAAAGCTGGGCATTAAATCTATTCGGTTGGTTCGGCAAATTCTTACCAAATGGAAGTCAGCATTGTTAGAGGAGGAATTAAAAATCCTCGCAGACTTTTGTCAAGGAATCTTAAAGCCTAATGAGGAGGACTCCTTTTATAATTTCATCTTGTCTCCTAAACTGGAAGAATGTGATGGCCCTTTGTTGGTGAAGAGAGATATATGTTTTTGTGATGATTCTCTGAATGTTAAAGAGGTGTATAAAAGTTGTGTGAAGGTTTTTAATAAAAAAGTCTTGAATAACAGATGTGACACTCCATGGCATAATGCCCTTGGACTAAGCAAAGAGTGTAAACCAGAATGGAGAGCTCTATATAAGCCACCGTTACCCAAGAGGGAGGGTGATATTCAGTGGAGGATTTTACATGGAGTTATAGCTGTAAATGCGTTCCGGAAATAAGTCATGATTCTCCTTTTTGTGGTCAAAGAGAAACTGTGTTTCACGCTTTTATGTATTGTTGCAGATTGAGACCTTTATTCCATGTTTTGGAGAATCTTTTAACATCGTTTAATGAGGTTTTTTCTATGCAAATGTTTATTTGTGGTTTTAAATATGTAAGAAGAAGGTCTTTTGAATGTCAATTGTTGAATTTTGTGTTGGGTCAGTCAAAAATGGCAATTTACGTAAGCAGGCAAAATAAGGTTGAAAATAAATCTGGACAGGACGTTCTGAAGGTTCTTACCAATTTAATTAAGTCAAGGGTGGTTACAGATTTTAATTATTTTAAGACAATGAATGATTTGTTATCTTTTGAAATGAAGTGGTGTTGTAAAGAAGCGCTGTGTTCTGTATGTGAAGGCATGTTAATTTTTGCATTTTTTTTGCAGTAAGGGGTTTTATGTATTAGGAAGAAGCAGATGTATATTTATGTATATGTTAACTTTTTTGTGAATATGTAATGTGAAAACATGTATTCAATGTATTGGAAGTAACATTTTTTCTTGTAAATTAAACAAGAAACACTCTTTCTCTTTCTCTGTCTGGCTTGAGTGTAGCTGAGAGCAGGGCGTCTTTGAGCTGAGAGCGCGGTTTTTGGCCATAGTACCAAAAACGTCTTTGTTTGTTTTTGCTTTCTTTTTTTCTTTTTCTTGTTAATTTTCTTTTGATTGTCTAATCTGTTTTAATTGTTGTTTTTCTGTGTGAAACTGTGTTTTTGGGCCGTGTGTGCTGGAAGCATGGCGGCCCCGGGTTTGCCGGCCTTAAGCTCCCTCACGCGGCGTCACGCTGTGAAAGTGGCGTCTGCGGTGAGTGTGGAGGATTGTTGTTTGGCCATTGGTGAAGTGGTGGGCCACGATTGTGTTTTATCAGCATCCAGGATGAATAATGCTACTGTTATTTTTTTAAAATCGGTTGAGAAAGCGAATGAGCTGGTTGAACAGGGAATCACTGTTGAGGGGCTTTTTACTCCGGTGCTTCCCTTATCAATGCCATCTAAAAAAGTGACGCTTTCAAATGTCCCTCCATTCATCAGTGATGAAATGCTAAAACAGTCTCTAGTTTCTCCAATTAAGAAGATTCCTATGAGATCAGTGTCTCCTTTATTAAAACATGTCGTCTTTCAGACGTTTCGTGTACATGATCATTAATGAAGACTCTGAGTTGGATCTGACTTTTAAGTTTCGTTTCGATGAGTTTGACTACACGATCTTTGCAACCACTAATAATTTCAAATGTTTCCGCTGTGGTAATGTTGGCCATTTAGTCCGTGATTGTCCAGACACAAAGAACAAACGCAAATGTTCCGCCCGCGGCGGACCGGCCTGTGCCGTGTGCGATTGCGGGCGATTGGCCTACGATGGTGCGGGGTGAACCGGAGGCGACCGCGGAGGATCGGCCTTCGGAGAACCGGCCAAGGCCTGAAGTAAGCGAGACCGAGCGATCCGCGGACTTTTCGCCGTTTTCCAAACCGACCGAGGGAGCTATCAGTACCGACAAGCGAAACTGTGCGCTACGCGAAGGAGAAATCGTAAGTAACGCGCTTTCTGTGATGTCTAATGTTTGTGAGGATGATGGCATTGACATGGAGGTAGAACAGACACTGTTTAAAGTACCTGGTAAACGGAGGAAAAATGAAGAAGTGAGTGATTCTAAAAGTGCAAAGAAGGCTGTTATTGCTGATGATGCTCATGAGGATAGAGACAGTGATAGTGAGTCTGATTCATCGTGTGCTTCTCTGTCACAGCTGGATTGTGCTGGTCGCTGTTATGACAGGGATGATATTAGACTTTTCCTTAAATCTACCAAAAATAAACGAGGTGTGTCTGTGAGTGAATATTTCCCTGATATGAAACAGTTTGTTGAGAAGTCAAAACGTTTAATGTCTGAGGGATGCTTTACGAATAAAGAAGTTTATAGATTAAGGAAAATTGTGAATAAGATTAATGTGGATTTATGTGTTGATAGTGGTGAAAAGAGCTAAATTTTTAGTGGTGTCATGGGTTGGGTTTTTCTTTTATCTTTTCTTTTTCTGATGGGTGAAGTCTCGGTTGCATCTTTGAATGTGAATGGTGCACGGGACATCAGAAAAAGAGCTGCGCTGTATGAAGTGTTCACTCAAAAGAGACTGGATGTCATTTTTCTCCAGGAAACACACAGTGATGCAGATAATACTGTAGACTGGACTAAAGAATGGGAAGGTTTTTCTGTTTTAAGTCACAACACCTCCCGCAGTGGAGGTGTTGCAGTTTTTTCTCAAAGAACTTTGCCCCAATTTCATATGAGGTTGATGAAGTGATAAAAGGCAGACTTTTAAAAGTTCGAGCTGTATTTGAAACTTCTGTTTTAGTTTTGATTGTGTGTATGCTCCAACCTCAGCAATTCAGAGGATGCTGTTTTTAGATACACTTAATTCAACACTGCAAAAATGTAATAGTGAGGAGTTTTTATTCTTGGGTGGGGATTTTAATTGTACAGAACAATCTTGATTGTTTAATTGTACAGGAATAGGAACCACATGAGCCCTCCCGTAAGAGAATGATTCAAGTTATTAAAACGCATGAGCTATGTGATGTATGGAGACAGATCAATGGCACTCAAAGACAGTACACTTGGGCTCATAGTCGGGAAAAGTTTTTATCTTTAGCTAGGTTGGACAGGTTTTATGCTTTTAAGCATCAGTTTGGTATATTTAGTAAGTGTTTTATTGTCCCAGTTGGTGTCTCTGATCATAGTATGGTCTGCTGTTCATTTGTTTTAAATTCTTTTAAGCCAAGAAGTGCCTATTGGCATTTTAACACCTCCCTGTTAAATGATAAAGGTTTTAAGGATACCTTTAAGGTTTTCTGGGACTCTTTTAGAGCTTCAAAAGACTCTTTTAGTTCTTTGAGACAATGGTGGGATTTTGGAAAAGTGCAAATTAAACAACTCTGTCAGCAGTACACTAGAAACATACGTTAAGATCCATGCACACAATAGAGACATCTATAATAAAACTCCAAAAATTGGCTGGTTCAGATGGGAACAATAGTGTATCGGACACTCTTTCAGTTATGAAAAAAAAAATTAAGTGACCTATTAGGGGTTAAAGTGCAGGGTTCGCTGGTCCGGTCTCGCTTTATAAACATAGACCAAATGGACGCTCCAACAAAATTTTTTTTAATTTGGAAAAAAAGAATGGGCAGAAAAAGTTTATTCACGCGTTGCGTGCTGAGTGGGGTTGTTTTTTTCAACCCCATAGACATTCGAGAAAGAGCCGTCTGTTTTTATGAAAGCTTGTACAGCAGTGAAAGTATAGCAGAGTTGGAGTCTTTTTTCAGGACTTGCCACAGGTTTCCAAAGAAGCCAACGCAAAGCTATGCAGGGGCTTGAGCCTGGGTGAGTTATATGAGGCACTCAATGGCATGGAGTCAGGCAAGGCTCCTGGAATTGATGGTCTACCGGTAGACTTTTACAAGTCCTTCTGGACTGAGTTGGGGAGAGATCTGCTCTCGGTGCTCAATGAAAGCCTAGCTGAAGGGCTGCTGCCATTGAGCTGCCGTAGAGCGGTTTTAACTCTCTTCCCGAAAAAAGGTGACCTGACGGATATTAAGAACTGGCGCCCCGTGTCCCTTCTCTGCTCTGACTATAAGCTGCTCTCCAAAGTTTTAGCAATTAGATTGGCAAAAGTAGTAAATCAAGTTATCCACCCGGATCAGAGCTACTGCTTACCTGACAGGTCAATTTTTGATAATATATCTCTAGTGCGAGATATTTTTGATGTCTCTAGATTATTAAATTTAGAATGTGCACTAGTCTCTCTGGATCAAGAAAAAGCTTTGACAGAGTTGAACATAAGTATCTTTGGAAATGTCTGGCAGCCTTTGGTTTTTGCCAAAAATTTATAAAACTGGTCATGGTTCTGTACAGTGAGGTTGAGAGTGTGCTGAAAGTGAACGGTGGCTTATGCAACCCTTTTAAGGTTGGCCGAGGGGTAAGACAAGGGTGCCTCTCAGGCATGCTTTACTCTTTGGCCATTGAACCCTTACTGCAACAAATAAGATTAAAATTAGATGGGTTACAAATCCCTATGGTAAACTCCAATGTTCATTTATCTGCTTATGCTGACGATGTTGTGGTGTTCATTAGTAATCAGAAAGACGTTGATATGTTGCTTGAAATACTTACTGATTTTAATGTTTTATCATCTGCCAAAGTCAATTGGAATAAAAGTGAAGCTGTGATGTGTGGAAATGGGACTGGAAAAAGCATAAGACTTCCAGATGGAATTCCGTGGCTAAGAGGAGGCTTTAAATATCTAGGAGTGTTTCTGGGAGATGAACATACTGTACAGAAAAACTGGGATGGCATTGTTGACAAAGTGAAAGGGCGGCTAGCAAAGTGGAAATGGCTGGCCCCGAAGCTGTCCTATAAAGGGCGTACTTTAATTATCAATAATTTGATTGCTTCATCCTTGTGGCATAAACTGGCCTGTATAGATCCACCTTCAAAACTACTCGCAGAGATACAGGCAATCCTGGTGGATTTCTTCTGGGATAAACTACACTGGATTCCTCAAAGTGTTTTGTTTTTACCAAAAGAAGAAGTGGGGGCAAGGACTGTTGAATTTGCAGAGCAGGACTGCAGCTTTTCGCCTGCAGTTCATTCAGAGGCTACTGGCAGGGGCTACTGAGCCTAATTGGAAGACTGTTGCTTGTTTTATTTTGCAAAGTTTGGGGGGGGGGGGGACTACAGATGGACAGATCTCTCTTCCTTCTAGATTCTCTCAAGTTGGACATGTCCGGATTACCAGTGTTTTACCATAATCTTTTTAAAGTTTGGAGCCTTTTCAATATTCAGAGGACACAGTGTTTTAACTCTCTTTATTGGCTTTTAAAGGAACCAATTGTGAATGGAGCCCGTCTGGACTTGTCGGTCAGTGACTGCACTGTTCTAGGTTTAAATAGAATTCTCTGCAGTGCCGACTGCAGGATTACCAACCTGGGCCAATTGCTAAATGTAGCGGGAACTACCTTCTCAAACACTGAACAGGTTTCCTCTCGGCTGAAAATCATCTCTACTCGTGTAACTGCTCAGCTGTTGGTGAAATGGCAAGCTAGGCTTACAGATGAGGAGAGACAATTGTTATGGGACTATTCTGCAGGGGCAAAAACCCCTGATAGTAAGGATCCTTTTCCAGCCTTGATGATGTCTCCTAAGTTTGGTGATTGTGTGTTTTTTAAAATTTTCAAGTCTATGTCTTTTAATTTCTTTTTAGCCACTGGAAAGCTTTTGTATAAAATGTGTGTCCTGGTTTTTAACAAAAAGGTTTTAGAAAAAAAGGTTGATACACCATGGCGTTCTTTTTTTAATTTGGATGAAGATGTTAAACCAGAATGGAGGGTCTTGTATAAGCCACCGTTAGCCAAGAGGGTTGGGGACATACAGTGGAGAGTTCTCCATGGAGCTATTGCTGTTAATGCTTTTATTTCTATCTTAAACCCTGAGATCAGTGCTGATTGTCCTTTCTGTTTTAAAAGAGAGACGGTCTTTCATGCTTTTGCTCAATGTTCGAGATTGGATTTACTTTTAATTTTTTAAGAAGTCTTTTTATTTGTTTTAATGATTTGTTTTCCGTTGAAACTTTTATTTTGGGGGTTAAATACACAAGGAATAGACGTTTTGATTGTCAGTTACTAAATTTTATTGTTGGTCAGGCAAAACTTGCTGTATATACTAGTAGGAAAAGCCGAATCGAGAAAAAGCATGGTCAAGATGTCTCAGTGGTGTTTAAAGCCTTAATTAAATCCAGAGTTTTGATTGATTTTAATTTTTATAAATCTATGAATGATCTTCCCATGTTTGAACTTAAATGGTCTAACAAAGGTGCATTGTGCTCTGTGTTTGAAGGAGAATTGTTTTTCAGCCATTTATTCTAATTTTTGAGTATATATATGTTTGTGTGTATAGGTAAATGTGGGTATGTGAAATAAGGTGTGGAGTCTTTTTAGACGTTGGAAATTTGTAATAAAGAGATTTTAAAATTCAATTCAATTCTTTCTCTTTCTCTTTCTCTTTCTCTTTCTCTTTCTCTCTCTCTCTCTCTTCTCTCTCTCTCTCTCTCTCTCTCTCTCTCTCTCTCTTTCTTTCTTTCTTTCTTTCTTTGTAGTTCTATTATTGAAAATGAACAATACATTCCATGTTTGCTGATGCATGCCGTGTATACATCCAACAACAGGCTGCCAAAAAAGAAGTAATATAATGCAAATCTCTCCCAACAACATTCTCAGTCCTGTTTCCCAGCCACGCTGGCCGCTGGTGAATGGTTTAGAGGGTGGAAAGTTTAACACCAGCTGTGCCAATGACTTTAAAGAGCTCATTGAAATTTTCACAGCTTGACATATCCAGTGTATCAGCTATGGAGTTTCTCTCCCTCTCCTGCTGTTGTGATAGTTATAAAAAATACTGTCTGCTGGCAGGGCAGCACATACCGTTGTTGTGCTTATTAAGTGTTTATGTACTTAAAGGGGCAGTCCAATAAAAAATACACATATAACAATGTGTAATATATTAATCTGTTGTTCATGTCCATTATCTTATTTTATGGTGCGGATTTAATTCAGGTTGTTGCAGTTTTATACAGAATTGCTCTATAGATGCAGATTCTATGGTTTCCACCAAGTAATTTACAAATTTGGGAGTATGTACATGAAAGTGATATACACTGTCAGAGTTTGGTGATGGTGCTGAGTCACCTGTCTCTCACACTCATTCTCTTTGAATGTTAAAATTTGCTCAACAGCCTAACATCTCTCTCTTTTGATTCTTTGAACTGACCGGAGATCAGTCGTGCCCAAGCCCCCAGCATCTATTTCATCTCGTGTGCCTGTAAGGAGATTATATTATGGGTATAATATAGCAGGAGAAGACCACATTGAATGAGTAATTTTCTACACATCAAGTCATTTTACGTTTACGTTACGTTTGACAGCAAAAACAGCTTCTGGCAAATTTATTATGCATGACATGAATACTAAATTGAATGCAATATTATATTATTATATTAATAATATAATATTAAGATTATTAATATTATTTGCATATAATATAATGGCTTCCTGCGATGAACCCCGCACAGAAAATGTAGCATTACGGCGTTGTCGGAAAAACAAGCTTCAGATTCAGGCGCAGGCAAGGGATAACGGAAGTTAGACATTAACGTTAATAGCACTCTCAATATGGATATTTCTCTGAAACAAACGCATTGATTCGCTTCAGAAGACCTTTGTTAATACCACAGAGCCGTGTCGAACAGTTCTTTGATCGATGGATGCACTTTTTGGAGCTTAAAAAAATTGCCTCCCATTCTATCGCTTTGAAGAATAATGATACGTGGTTTTATAACTCCGAATGCATTATTCTTCAAGAAGAAAGTCATATTCAGTCAGGATGCCTGATGAGTAAAACATGGGGACATTTTTTTTTGCCTCTGAAATATCCCTATATGTTTTAATGTATTTATAGTATTTTTTTGTATTAAAATATCAGCAAATACCTATTTACGCTACAACCCCCTCAATGTTCAAACCAAAACTATGCCCTTGTTCGTGTTTATGGACCCAAATTTCCCGTTTTTTTGTGTCAGTCAGCACAACCTTTATTCATGTCACTCAGCACAAATTTTAATACACAGATCGTGTGTGTTTGTACAAACTTTATATATTTATAGATTTTGTAGGATATTTATAGCTTTCCTGTAGCTCAGTGGAAAGAGCATTGCGTTAACAACGCAAGGTTGTGGGTTCGATCCCAGGGGATTGCAAATACCTATGTATAAATGTATAGGATAATGCAATGTAAGTCGCTTTGAATAAAAGCATCTGCCAAATGTAAATGTAAATGTATATACATTTATAGGAGCCAAGGTGTAGCTGCTGGGTCTCGGAGGCTGGATGCGGAGACATGGTATACTC
This sequence comes from Triplophysa siluroides, assembly GCA_006030095.1. Lineage (NCBI taxonomy): Eukaryota > Metazoa > Chordata > Actinopteri > Cypriniformes > Nemacheilidae > Triplophysa > Triplophysa siluroides. The sequence continues at coordinate 919,042 of VCII01000033.1, read as the reverse complement.
CCTCCCCAAAGTAATTGGCGGCTGGAGATCCCGAAGCTGTGAGAGTGTGAGCTGAGAAGTCTCCAGATGCCAGTAAACCCAGGGCTGAAGAACTGGCTGCCATCGATAGAGGAGGCGGGAGAGGGACGCTGGGCGGGAACCTTCTTCGAGGCTGGAGAAGGGGTGTTGGCTAGTGAAGAGCTGGATGGGACCAGCGGAGACTTGGAAAAGCTGGACGCGACTAGCAGGGACTTGTAAAGAGCTGGACAAGACCAGCGGGGAATGTGCAAGAGCTGGACTAGCGGGGAAGGGAGCAGCCAATAGCCCACTTCATTTGCCACTTCAGAGGAGCTTGACGGCTGGAGAAACTATTGGGAGTGCAGGGAAAAAACTAACAAAAAAGGAAATAAAGCTTTATCGGTCTGCTATTCTATCACGGAATTGCTGTGTAATTCAAGCGTGTAATTCAATTTTTGTAAAAAAAATCTTATTTCGTATAAATAACGCTGAAAAAAAAACCTTTCTCAATAATACTGTAGTTGAAAATTAGAGCTCATAAAACAAATATTTGATTATTATTTGGATAAAGGTCATTTTGTAAAGCTCTGCGCAATTGCTGTGGGGACACAAATAAAAGCTTATTGCATTGTTTGGGATTTTCTTAAATAAATGGCATGATCTAGTCACTGTGCCAGTAAACGCTTTTTGCAGTTCACTTAGTTGAACACAGTCAAAAACAGCACGCACACTGTCAGTGTTACCAGTAAAGTGGTTCTAAATAAGCAAGCTGCTCCGAGTGGGATTTAAACTTAAAAAGGCAATGAGTACTGAATGGGAAGTAGGTGGTTTAACCAGAAGGCCACAATCTAACGCAATTTATGGGGGCATTTCTTTTACTCTGGGAGTAAAGTTTACCTGCACAGACCACACTAGCTGGTCTCCGTTACACATGCATAATTAAAGCGTTAAGATTTTCAGGTAATCATAATCGCGTCATAATGCAAGAAGCTGTTCACATGTCGCGTTTTTGCGCTCTCGTCTGGCGCCCCTCAGGCAGTTGCCTAGAGCACAAAATGACCAATGTCGCCTATGCCAATTGTACCGACAGGTGATAAAATGTAATCGGTACTTCCTTATATCAATTCAAACCCGAATCCGATACGGAAAATGAAGATGATCAAGCCGATACATCAACTTTTCCAGCGCGACTTGAGCAGGATGTAAAGGATTGGTAAGGTTTTATTAAAAAAATATTATGTTAAATAGTTATAAACTGTAGCTAACTGTTTTACCTTTTATATACGACGTTATAAAGACTATAAACAAACAACCATATACATCATACAGAGTTTGTGTGAGATAGAAACAAGCTCGCATTACAGTAGGAAATGGTAACATAATAAATAACGCGAGCACTTTGAGCCTTCTTGATCAACCAGTGTTACACCACGTCTCGACGCTAGTCAACAAAGACAATGAACCCCATTATAAACACGACATTTGTTGCCTCTAGTTGGAACATTATTACTGATTATTTGGACTCATGTTGTCTTATTTCACGTTGCACGCGTGTCTGCATTTGCAGATCACAAACACACAACAAACTCAACTCGCGTAAGTCCGTAGCAAAGTCTTTTACAATGAGAATATACTTACAGGCTGTGAATCTGAGTGTCATTGTGAGGTTTTAATGGTTGGAATGGCCCCACTTTTTAACAAAGCGTTCGTGCATAGCCGGTCTTGATCTCTCCCAGGTTCGAGAAGCAATCGTCGGTGAAATGCGCTGCACAAACTTGAACCTTCAGATTGTGCTTTTCTGGAACAGTGTTGAAAATATAATGTAAACATTCGTTTTTAGTTGTCTCATCTTTTGGCAGGGCAAACAAAAATGTTTTTTTTTCTTTTCGCAACGAAACACCCAGCATCTCCGCGACATGGCTGCGGCGGTGAAGATACAATGAGATTTACAAGGACTCCCACTTTACTTGTGTTTAGATTTGGGTAGTCTTAGTCAAGTCGTGTTACGAAGTGACGTACATTCGCCAGGGTGTGGTTACACGAGTCGTTTCAGGCAGGTCTGGGTGAGCATTCACTTTTAGATATAATGCATCTTTTGTTCCGACACTTAATTTTTTGCAATTTTACGTGTCTAATACATGCATGGGCAACTTATAACACACCAAAGACACAGAAAAACATGTATTCGCGCTATATGACCCCTTTAATCGTTCATGATTACAGCTTTCCTGTAGCTCAGTGGTAAGAGCATTGTGTTAACAATGCATGGATTGCAAATACCTATGTACAAATGTATGGGATAATGCAATGTAAGTCACTTCTGCGTCTGCCAAATGCGTAAATGTAAATTTAAAAGAAATGATTTTGGATTGATGGAAAGCAATGATGTTAAGTCAATTTTCTCAACCCTCTGATGCATGATGTCCACTACAATGAATAGATTTTTAAAGGCCATATAGAACCATTTAGTATGTGGAAGCACCGTGGGTGATGATTTTTGACCTTTACACATAATTCAATATGTCCTTTTTATATGTCACTCTGCAACAAATATGGCAACTGGCCTTAGTATCCTCAAAAAATATTTACCAACGTCTTCTATTGCAAAGAAAACCTAGGTTAATTTTGAACCCATCAGAGACTTAATTGAATTACTCCTTAAATCTGTTACTTGGTAAACCCGCACAACACTTTAGCACATTAGTCTTCGAAGACAATGTTGGTGTTTGTGTGGTATGTTTTATTTTTACGTTACATCACAAAATAAAAAAGCAATAATGTCATGCCTTTCTTCACCAGTCTCAAGGTGGCATGAGTTAATTTGTAGTTTTTTTATTTGTTTGACGGGAAACTGGCACATAAATCCCCCTTTTATAATGATGGCTCGAAAGCAGTTTTTTCAAGTGCTGAGTGTTCTCTATCATGCTTGTGGTGCTGCTATCAGCGGCTCTCTGCTGATTAATTGTTCACAGGACCCAGGTGGAGAAGAGGAAAGTTCCAATTGTGTTCTTAATCTCGCTCTCTCTCTTACTTTCCAAATTCTGACAGCAGGGTGGACTGAATTACTCAGCACATGAATATTAATGCCACATGCCTCAACAAGATGCTCGCTAATCTTTTCTCTTTTTTTGTCTCTGAAGCAAATTCTTATTGCAGAACTGTCATCTGCAGAGCAAGCTGCACTGCATGAGTTTGCCGGGGCTCTATTTTTACAATGTTTGATTAGTCTTTGAGTTTAGAAATAAGAGTGTTTGTGTGTTATACTGCAGTCTCCCTTGTCTTTTGCTTCTGTCCTTTTCATCGTCTGTGTTCTTTTATGCTACAGTAATACATCTATTTACTTTACTTTCTTTTTTATACCTTTCCATTTTGACTGCTTTACTACAAGCACACACATGTCATTTTGACATCTTACAGTAATGTAATAAAGTCAGGTTTATATACAACAGTCTACAAAAGGAATACTAGAATAGGAAGTAAATATGTAATAAAACGTGTGCTGTTTTTTGTGCCCTTTTTATATTAATTAAACCAAAAACATATTTAATTGTACAATGCTGGAACATCAACTCTTTTGGTTGGTGGTTTCTGACGTTTGATTACCCATATTTTTTCAGAAATGTCTATATTTTATAAAAATGTCACAAAACTTTTCTCACCCTGGATACATCTTAGTTCCGCTTAGGATGCCACGGCCCCCAGTTTGAGAACCACTGGTATAAAGGACTACAATACTGATATGAAATGTGAGATGAGATTCCATTGTGCAGACATACAGTGTGTCAACACATTGTCAACACAATGAGAAAAAGAAAAGACTTGTGACTTGAGCACACAGAGAAATGTTAAAGACAATTTTAAATAAATTGCATCATTACACACACTTTTTTTATAACCACTGTTTGGGCAAATTATGGACATATCCACCCACTGGTTTATATTAAGCTAGAAAATGTCTATATTTTTCCAAACAACACAGCATTTTCAGAGTGTATTGTTGAAAAGATAGCCAGGACATTAAGCATGTTTACAGTTTACTTTAGTTTTGGGTACAGATCCACTTTATCTGGTATCAGAAAAAATCCTGATCATTCTGTCCTGTCAATCATCATACATCCATGAGTACAAGTACATTATATAAGTGGCTTGCGTATCTCCATGGAGAAATGTGCTAACTTCTGAATTCTTATACCCTGTTTAAGCCAAATTGATTTGCCATGTTTATGTGCCAGATTTATATATTTTAAGATTGGATGTGCAGGTAGACTAATGTGAGAGGAATCAATATCTCATAAAATCAATAAAACCCCAAATACATTTCAGGAAATCCACCACATGCCACCATAACAGGTGTTATGGTAATTGTTGAAATTTGATTCTATCCAACAGTGAAAGAAACTGAAAGTAAACATGTATCATGCATATTAATTGCATTGCACATTACACTACACCAGTGCTTCCGATCTCTATCTCTATGTACTCATTTTTCTCACACTCTTGTTTTTTTGTTCTTGCGCTTCGAAACTTAATCTGAATTAGATTTTCACAGTAAATCTCAACTGATAATACAGATATAGGGAAATTAAAGGCAGATTAGCATAATTTATCATAGACTAACTATAACACCATATAATCATACCAAATTCTAACTCAACAAACAAACTAATTTTAGCAAGCAAAACTGTTATATCAAAAAGCACTTCTGAGTGGCCAGACAATATGAAGTCATTGAAATTCCAGTTCTACCTTCATGCCATGATTGGGTCATTGCTTTTTTAGTACCACCATTCAACCTCTGGGGCAAATTTTCTGTTATAGAAATAGCAAGTGGTTTGGTCAGGGGAGAAGGTCAAAGCCTGTCCCTTCACCCAGCATGCACTGGACCGAGGATTTCTTTAATTCAACAGGAGACCGCAGTCATGATCATGTCCACAGAAATTCTTATGTATTCAGAAAATCGGGGGAGATGTGATTTAATATGACTAAGCCTGAATAAGATTTCACCTTGTTTCCTGCTAGGTGGCCTGAAGCACAAAAATATGTTCAGGGTGAAATTATATGCAGGAGAGAGACGATAAACCGAATTCCAAGGATATATTTTCAGTCAATACACTTGCAAAAACATACATTGCTTCTGATGTAAGCTTTAAGGTCTGTGCACATGCTCACCAATTTTAAGGAGTTAGGGACATGTAACCCAATCAGAATTACCTATTACTGCAGAGACCAATGGCTGATACAAGACAAACAGCATATTTTAAACACAATATTTTATCTCTGCCTACCTATGTCATTACTTATTACCCACCACTTTTCTTTCCTTCCATCTATTTTTAAATTGTATTCTCTTAGTCGGCTCACAGGTTTGTTTACTCCTTAGATGAATGAGACAAACAACTGGTTCTTCAATATTGTGAGGGTTGCTCAAAAAAACAAACAAACAGTGAACAGGCAAATGAACAAACGGTGCTTCTTCTACACGATTTTCTATAGAAAAAGCTGGTTTAATAAAAGCAGAAATGCACACTCAATGGGCTGTGACTATTAGCTTCTGTTCTCCTCATGCTTCTTAGTCTTGTTTCCCAAAGGAAATTGATCGCAACGCACCATGGGATTTTATACCAATGTGACGTGACAGTATTTGCTTGTGTTCTGATAATGATCTGCCCTCAGTTCTGCTTTACTCCTTTGTTTCCAAAAATTAGAAGATGGTTTGTCCGATCTGCCTGAAGCTTTGTATGACTCACAAGAACAGATTAATTGAGATGGTTTTGGCACTTTTTTTACCCCGCTTTATTTACTGGCTTAACTTCTCGGTTTTACCAGCTTTATCTTTTGGCATCGGAGCGGATTCCAGATGAATGTCTCCAATAAATGTCATGGTGTGAAACACATCTCTCTCTCAGCCTCTTAGAGTCTATTCATACTTTCTTTCTTGTCTTATTTCTGCTGATTTATTTGCTTGAGGGGTGGAGAGAAGATAGATCCTCAGTAATGGACAGACATAAGTGTAACTTTTTAATGGCGACATATCTTAATAGCCAAAGTATCTTAGTTGTTATGTTTTACATGTTGTTAATTTTGCTCGCTGCCATCAATATCTCTTATTGATGGCAACAAGTTCTTATTTACCTAGCTGTTGTCCCATCCACGTTCTTAATTTAGCTTCTTTTTTCCGCCTTGTTATTTATGACCAACACGCCCTTCCATAACAAACGCAGTGTCTCGTTCTGTTTCACCTTCTCTTCGCCTGCGGGCACAACTGTGCACATGACAACCATTTTATTCTTTAATTAGACAACTGATGCCTCCTGCAGACACCCACCACTGTTACACTGTCACAACCATTGTATCACCTCCCCCCCTCCAAGCAAATTACAAAAATATAATACGGACACAAAAATAAGTTGTTTACCCATTTTGGAGCAGTTTAGAGCAAGGCACGAAGTCGTCATGTTGAATTTGATTAAAATCGGTTTGTAATAGTGTAATGCTTATTCATCCTAATTTTGAGGAACCTGCTTGTTAAACGCACACACCACACGCAGTCCATAGGCGTAATGTTTTTTATACCGCACAAACTGTATATTTTATCCCCTAACCCAACCCCTAAACCTAAAGATCATAGAAGACTTTTGCATTTTATAATTTTTTTAAATATTGTTCTGTACAATTTATAAGCTTTTTTGCCCATAGGGACCTCAGTATTGGTCCCCACAGTGCCACGAGTCCCCATGTGTTGGTGTGCATTCAGGTTTAGGTCCCCACCGGATATAAAAACATGTACAGACACACATGTTGGGTTTCCATATTTTATGGGGACATTCCATAAACACAATGGTTTTTATACTGCGCAAACTGTATATCATATTCCCTATACCTAAGGATTTTGGATATTGCCATCTTTGTGGGGACATTTTGTCCCTTCCGTAGGGTTTACCCTACCCACACACACACACACAAAACACACACACTTGTTGGCTTCCACTCACAATGTCAATGAGAACTCTGCAATGAGGATGTGGTTGTCACTTTTACCCTCATGTCTTGTTGAAATTTGGCTTTATTGTTTGCAAACCCCCAGGGAACCCCAATGGGGTGTGTGTTAAAATAATAATAGCAATTGCTTTTAATTGCAAGCTCATTTATTGTGTTCTTTTGTCTGATCATACTCAGTTGGCATGTTTCATGAATGACATTTGATTTTCATGTTAACCAAAATTGTTGTTTGTAATAATTTTTCTATCATGAACACATTTCAATATTTCATTAAATTATTTGGTTTTGTTCAAGGTCTCTGAGGCCCCAAAGTGAACATGAGAGTTAAAATCCTTTGACCTGCTGTCAATGCTACAAACACATATCTCACATCCAGTATTACTTGGGAAAACTCCACACAGCAAGTCAAGAGGAATGAAAGGACGTTATCACAGACATCTTAATTGAAGTCTTTCAAAGAGGCAGAAAGTGATAACTGCCAGGGTGACACAATCTTGAAATGCATAGGCGGAGATTAACAAGCCTTACCACTTGTATATCTTTGATAAATCATTTTTTGTCAGTGTCTAAATCTTGCTAAAAATTATTTCAGCAAAACTAAAATTTTCTGTACTTTGAACACATGTCTCACAATTATCCCATTTTAAAAAATGTTAATTGATCGGTATATTGTATCACAGCTGTTTTATTCCTGTTCACAGACAAGCAGCTGCATAATTATCTCTGCTTTAATCAGAACGACCATCAGCTGTGTCTGCATTATATTATCTGTTCTGTTCAAAGAAGCATCCACTAAAACATTACTCATTATTCTGAAACTCAGAATCGTGATGTTCAGTGTCTTACATAACACCTGCCAATTATGTCTTACGATTCATTAGTAAAGCGCAATCCTTCCATTTTTCTGAGGCTTTTCCCTTTGTGGCCGTGAGATTAATAGGCTCTTTAGTTTCCTGATATTGATTATGCAAAAATCTGTCATCAGAAATCTATAAAATTGCCATCAGAAGATCTTAACCTACTGCTTATTTTGAAAAAGGTACATATTGGTAAAGGTATGACTGGAATATGAGACAAATTTTTAATGACAAAGCCATCCTCAATCAATCATATCTGGATTTGGTTGTTTATGACATGACAACATATGGTAATAACCAACTATGAGTACTGGCCTGATAAGTGCTTTGAAACTTATCCAAAATCAGTCTATTATTCAAGGCTCCAACAAGAGCCAGTTAACCACTAACCCAACATTCTCTTCCTCACTATTTACTGCAGAGCATTACATAGCATGGGCAAATGTTTGATCTGATGGATCCAATAACCTTGGCACCATGACAAAGCTATTTTACGATCTCAAGCTAAATGATTGTATTGCTAAAACAAGCTACTGTAAGCCATAGACCCTGTGGGCTATGTTTTAAACACAAAAGGTCATTTGCCAGACTTCCTGGTGTGGAAGGTGAGTGATGTAAAGAAACGTTCAAAGATATTGACATGTCTCTTATATCTCCTTTTAACAGACATTGCCGGTTGGCCTGTAAAATCTCTCATTTCGATGCAAATGCACAGAAACTACAAAAGGAACAGAAGACATTGCTTTTAAATGCGTCGCACAGCCGCACATCTCAAGCAGTTCCTTGAATTTATCCGAGTGTGTACTGGAAGGTTATGATTCAGTTGGATTTAGCATGTTGAATCAGTCTCTATACTGTCAGGATGGGGAAAAGAAAAAGGACTATATATTGTTCTCCTCTAGCCTATTGCAGAGTTATAGAAAACCAGACCATTACCTTAAAGTGTGATTACATGCAGAGGTATTGCAAGAGAGAATAGGACTTGGCACTTTCTATAAAATCAGATAGTAGATTATGTCCTTTACACAAACCATGAATGGCTCAGGCTGAAATAACATTTCCTCGATTCCCAAAGCATCCTTTAAGTTCCATACACAATCTTCACTATACCTGTACAGACAGGTTAGGCTTTTTAAAGTGAAAAAAAGGCTTTTACTGGCAGAAGATGGAAAGAAAGTAATCTACCTGCACTGATGTGAGTCTTTTGATGCCTCTGTTGTAACTGTTAGCATGAAGAGTTTTGTGGGGAAGCTGATTTTGGATCAGTCACTTGTCTGAATGAATTTAAAATGGTTATACAGGCTTGCAACAGACAGCTTGCTGTTTCCTTTTTTCAGTACTGGGTTGGAAGGCTTAGTGACATAAAAAGTAATATAAAATATTTGTTTCCTGTATTTTGGCAGACATAAGCATTCAAACAGTCACATGGAAATACTAGTCCACACATCACTCATAAACTGTGACACAAATGTTACAGATCAGTGCTATGACTAATTTCAACACTGAATGTAAAATTACTTGAGAATAAAGTTGAAAAGGAAAACAGAACATTTAGTATTGTACTCTGGAAATGTTCAAGTGTCACTTTGCTCACATTTTCACAAGTTAATCACTTCCACAGATTTGGAACCACTTGGGGGTGAGTAAATTAACACAGAATTTTCGTTTTTGTGTGAACTGTTCCTTTAATATGACATAACAATTTTGTATTACATTTATTTTAGATTATTTATATCGATGGTATGCTTATTCTGTAAGTTTGTTTTATTCATTCTTAACGTCATTCCAGCATCTCAGGCTATATTCATGGAGAGAACCATGTCATCCATACACAAGTCGATCCATACACAAGTCAGGGGGAAATTTGGAATCCACAAGCAACCTAACCTGCATGTCTTTGGGAGGAAACCATAGAAACCCACACTGACACAGGGAGAACATGCAAACTCCACACAGAAAGGCTTCCCAGCCCAGGGCTCGAACCAGGGACCTTCTTGGTGCGAGGCAACATTGCTAACCACAGAGCCAAATAATTACAGCTGACACAACAATATATATATTATTTTATTTACCTAAATCATTTAAGGAGTTATAACTTTTTATAAGTTCCAGTCATTAATTACTTGTCAGGATTTAAAATAGTAGGTTAAATATCTTGTGCAGCTTTAAAACTGTTAAATACAGAACAATAATAAACAAGATTTTAACATAGTTTTTTTAATACTGCTTCTTTTAAGCTGAAACTTTTTTTAGACTGTTGCTTTTTAGCACAGAGTAAAGCATGTTCAATCTGCAGAGATGTCTGATGGTTTGTTTTGACTCATTGTCCTGCCAGAGGGAAATAAATAACCCTCTCATTAATTTTTCACTTCAACAGCAAATCTAAGATCTGTATAACATTGTGCCTTTAAACTCCAGCATTTTTTTATCCTTCAGTTTTTTTTACAGACCAAGAGGGGCAAATTGATGGTCAATGGACATTCATACCAAATGGACGTGGTCTGACGTGTGACTGCTAATGGATTCTAGGAAAAAAAAATGTCCATTACAAGATTGCATGAAAACCTTTGAGCTCTTGTTTGGTGTGAAATAGTTGATGAATCTCACCATTAACAGTGATTCATTAAACCACCATTGTTTGAGGCTAATGGAGATTCGCTTGTGGTTTTATGAGCTACAGTTATTGCTGGATCTTTTTTAATAAAGAACTTTATAGTATATTGAATAACCATATATCTTTCACAGTGTAATGAAAGTCTCATTATTGAAAATTACCAGATGTAAAATAGTCCTGTTTTGCTCTCTCTCTCTCTGTGCACATGAGCACAGTGAGTGGGCGGAGCTTGAGTGTTTGGCTGCTGTGCCAGGTACGAGTTTTTCTATTTTTTCTATCTTTTTTCTTTCGTTTTCTTTCGTTTTCGTTGTTTCGATTTGGTTGTGCTCAATTTTAAATATGTCCAGAATAACAAAAGGAGTTTTAAGCATACCAGAGCGACGGCTCCCGGTCTTGTGCAGGGAGCATGGCTGCGGCAGGTGGTGGAGAGTTAGATTTTTTGACCAGGCATCACGGGGTAAAGATAGACACGGATGTTAGTGTGGAAGAGTGTGTTTTGGCGGAAGGAGAAGTGATTGTTCATGAAAACATTTTATCGGCATCGAGAATGAACAGAGCGTTAGTTGTGTTTGTGAAGACAACTGGGTTGGCAGATCGGCTGGTAGAAGTTAATGGCATTTTTATTCCAGTTCTCCCTCTTTCTACTCCTGCATAGAAAGTGATTTTGTCTAATGTGCCTCCGTTTATTACCAATGAAGTTTTGTCTCGAATGCTTGCAAGATATGGTAGTTCCCTTTCTGTCGGTCTCTCGACGTTGTGTCGAACCGACAGATTGGGGTTTGTCTTGAGAACCTATAAACTTCGACTAGACTTAGAAAAGGCCAATGAAATTGGCGAATGAAATTTGCATGCCGGATGCTGCATTCATTCAGCTTTTGTTCTTCAGAGCCTTCAATTGATGATCGACTTCAGAACTAGCATCTACTACTACTCTTCTGCCGGATTATTACAACGTGGTGCAGCGTTACGCTCTACGAGGGTAAGACCGACCCAGCGCTTATGCAGGAACTCTGCACCGACCTCGCTTACGGGCAACCAAGGTGACCGCGCGGGCCCTGGGTCGGACGATGTCCACACTTGTGGTCCAGGAGAGACACCTCTGGCCGAACCTTGAACAGACGAGTGACTCCGAGAAGGTACGTTTTATGGACACACCCATCTCGCAAGGGGGGCTGGTTGGTGATACTGTTGAGCAGCAGTTCTCGACAGTAAAGAAGCAGACAGAGGCTATCAAGCATATCCTCCCCCGCCGCGACTCAGCCACCCTCCGGCCGTCGGGATCCCGTGCACCGTCTGCTTCCCAGTAGGTCTGGTCCTCTTTGACGCCCTCCGGCTCCCCCCACTCAGGCGGCCCCCCGGAAGAAGACGTCGGAGAGGAGCCGCACCACCCTGTCAGCACAAGTGGCCTTCATGGGAAGACCTCAGGGAGATCGAAAATACCTTCGGGCCCGACCCCAGCCATTCCATCGCTGGTTGGTCGATCGAGGACGATATCTGCCCCGTCCCAACAGCCCACTTCTCACAAAAAGAGTGTCCTCTCTCTCTGGGTGTTCATTACAGCCGCTCTCGCCCTCTACACGACGGTGTTCGGCAACTCGACGTTGCGTCACGGCGAGACCCAATGTCGAGGCTAATCAGCAGCCCTCGGATGGTGCTACATCATCGCCAGGCAGTTAAGTCAGTAGAATCGATCTCCTCCCCGGGGTCTTCCCCACGGCGAGGGATCCGCACTGCCAGCCATCGAACCATCCCCTGGGAGGTAGATGAAGCAGTTTTACCCCTAGCCCCCCTGTCTCGGTCCCTGGGAGCCTGACAAGAGCTTCCTAAATCGTCACTGTGGCTACGGGATACGATCTGTCTCGGCTACGCGTCCAAAGTTTTGGGGGAATCCTCTCAACCTCAGTCAGAGGCAAGGATGCTCCAGTGCTTCGGGCCGAGGTCTGCTGAAGGAAGTGATCGTGCTCATCCCTCTAGCCGATATCAGTACAGAGTCCTCCCTTTCCCCATGAGTCTTCACTAAGATCGTGGAAGCCACCCTCAATCCCCTCAGGGAGAGAGGTGTGCGGGTACTAAACTATCTCGACGACTGGCTCATCTTGGCACACTCACGAGGTCTGTTGTGTACACACAGGGACCTAGTGGCCCGTCACCTAGATTGATTGGGACTACAGGTCAACCGAGAAAAGAGCAAGCTCTCCACTGTGCAGAGCATCCTCTTTCTCGGTATGGAATTCAACTCTGTCTCAATGACAGCGTGCTCAGTCAGTGTTGAACTGCCTGAAACATTTCAAGCAGTCAGCGGTCCCCTGAAACAATTTCAGAGGCTCCTGGGACACATGGCATCATCGGCGGGGGTGATACCCCTCGGGTTGATTCACATGAGACCGCTCCAACACTGGCTACAGTGTCGAGTTCCCTGGAGAGCGTGGCAAACCGGCAGCAGGCGTATGGTCATTACACCTCTCTGCAGACGCACCCTAAGCCCTTGGTCTTCAATGACCTTTTTACAGACAGGGGTTCCTCTTGAGCATGTTACAAGGCGCGTCATGGTGACGACAGATGCCTCCCTGCAGGGTTGGGGTGCAGTGTGCAACGGGCACGCAGTGTTGGGGCGATGGACGGGCCCCCGTCTGCGCTGGCATATCAACTGCCTAGAGTTGTTGGCTTTGCTACTTGCACTGAAGATGCTACAACCTCTCGTGCAGGACAAGCAAGTGCTGCCGTAGTGTACATCAAGGGATGCCCAGGGTGGCATTCGCTCACAGCAGTTAACACGACTCGCCCGACGCCTCCTCGTGTGGAGTCAACAGGTGATCAGCTCCCTGCAAGCCACACACAGGCCCCCCTCGGCACGGATGCTCTAGTTTTATAGTGCTGTTTATAGTGCTGTTTATCTGTTTATAGTGCAGATATCTAGTTCTACAAGTTCGCTTCACTGGTTGTTGCAAGAGCTGTTGATTTATGGCTCACGCTTGGACATTTCACAAGTAGGAATCTTCCCTGCACTTAATGGAATTCTTCTGAGCCATGGTGTTGTATCTCTTGGTCACCTAATTCAGCTAGCAGGAACAAACTTTGTGAATGTTGATGCAGTAGCTGGACATTTAAGAATTAGATCAATACGCCTGGTGGCAAAATGTCCTAAAAAATGGAAATCCATCATCACAACGGAAGAGATGAGTTTATTGAAGGACTATTCTATGGGTTTAAAATGATCCCGACAATAAAGACCATTTTCCTAATCTATGGATAATATCAAATTTGGAAGGATGTGAGGGGCCTTTTATGACTGTGGAGTCCTTAGCTGTACTGGGTTCGGAATCAGCCTCTGGAAAAGCATTGTATAAGAGTTGTGTTAAGACTTTCAATAAAAAGTTTTTAGATAACAAGGTTGATACACCCTGGCGAACTATCCTCCATTTTGGGGAGAATATAAAACCACAATGGAGACAACTATACAAGTCACCATTACCTAAGAAAGCAGGAGATCTACAATGGAGAATTTTACATGGTGCAATTGCCATAAATGGTTTTATTTATGTTTTAAATTCTGATATTAGTAGTGACTGTCCATTTTGTTCTCAGAGAGAAACTGTTTTTCATACTTTTGTGTACTGTTTTAGGCTACAGTCTTTATGTACTGTTTTACAACACTTATTTTAATGTTTTGGTGAAACTTTCTCCCTTGAGGTTTGTAACGAGCAAGGCGGGAGGAGAGCAGTGAGGGAACGACGCAAAGCTGGTGATGCGTTTGACAATGAGTATCAGCTGTGCGTTGCACCGGTCTTGCATCTCTCACGGAGGAGATCGGAAGCATAAATGGACGAGCGACAGAGTGTCCGACGAGAGAGGACCAGGCCTGGATATTATCTTAGGGATTTTATAGCGGGGATGTCAGATGTGTCGGATGCAAATGGTGAAGTTAGTGTTGAAAACTGAGCACCGAGTAATAATGATGCGCAAAGAGAGCTAGAAAGTGCGAAAGGTGGAAATGAAAGTTCTTCGGTTGAGAATAAAGGAAGTTCAGATTATGATGGTATTGTTGCTGGTAATGAAGAAACGGACAAAGAGTCTGAAGATGAGAGTTTTAGAGATGATGATTCGTGTACTGATGTATATGTCAGTTTATCTGAAGAATTCTATCATGTTGAAAAAATTTATAACTTTTTGGATGAAAATAAGGGAGTACTGATATCGAAGATTCCTTTCCTGACCTAGAGAATTTCTTTAGTCTGTAACGAAAGCTCGTAAGGAATGCAGCGTTAAGACTTTATCGAAGCAAAAGAGATTTAGATAAAAAAACATCTGACAACGGCTAGACAAAGAGTTTGGAAGAATAAAGTTAAACGTTGATCTACTAGGAAAAATATCAAATAAGAGCACATGGGGATGGATGGTCTAAGAGTAGGATCTTTAAATGTAAACTGGGCTAGGGAAAGGAACAAATGCTCTTTATTGAAAGAGAGTTTGAGGCTAAAAGATTTTCTGATTATTTTTTTACAAGAAATGCACAGCACTGGAGATTGCTTTGGAGGGGGATTATATTTTAAGCCACGGGACCAACCTTAGTGCAGGAGTGGCAATACTTTTTTTTCCATGGTTATCTACGGATCAGGTAGTGCTGCCCTAGGGACTTCCGCCACTGAGTAGTGATGAGCGGACGCTACAAACACTTTCAGTGTGGAGGGGGAGAGGTTTAGTCTCCAGTCCCTTAGGAACAGCCTGTTCCGATCGAGGATCTTCGTGGGTCTTCTCATCGAGAAGAGCACCAGGATGAGAAGGGGTCCCAGTGGTAGGGGCCCAAGCCTGAGTGATGGCTCCACCACAGGGAGGGGGGATAGCCAACTCAGGATCTTCTCGTCCTGTCCAGGGGCCAGACATGGGGGCTCCAGTGGTCTGGCCTGGGATGCCATAACGTGCCCTTCCCCCGAGAAAGCAGGTCTTTCGTCAGGGGAATCGGTCAGGGGGGAGTTGTTGTCAAGAGCATTAGCTCCGAGAACCAAGTCTGGTCGGGCCCGTCGGGTAGTAGTACTTGATGCTCCTCTTCCCTGGCCTTGCACAGGATCTGTGCAATGAGGTTCACTGGGGGGAAGGTATCCTTCCGCTTGTTGCGCAGCCAGCTATGCGCCAGGGCGAGGGAGGTCTCGGAGGGAGTGCCAAGGCGGGAAAAGGGTGGTGTTCAAAGAGGTGCCTGAGCCTGCCCGAACAGCACCCCGAGAGCTGGAGTCGCCACTCTCCACAAGGCGTCAACTGACGAGAGAGCCGTGGGCTGTCTGGTTCAGATTGCCTGGGATATGTGTGGCCCGCAGGGAGCGGATCACCTGCTGACTCCAGAGGAGGAGGCGTCGGGCGAGTCGTTCGTACGCACATGTGTACAACTCTAGGCACTGATATGCCAGCGCAGACGGGGCCTCGTCCTTGCCCCGATACTGTGTGCCCGTTGCACACTGCGCCCTCAACCCTGCAGGAAGGTGTCTGTCGGCATGCCTTCCCGAGAAAAGGTCTCCAGGAGCCCGCGTGGACGCAGGCTTCCTGTGCCCCCCGCGGGCGGGGGGTGAAGTATCACTTAAGACCAAGGGGTGAGGGTGCGTCGGCAGAGACGCTTAATCACCATCCGCCTGCTGCCGGTGTGCCACGCTTTCCTCAGAACTTTACTCTGTAGCCAGTGTTTTGAGCGGTCCCATGTGCATCAACCCGAGGGGTACCACCACCATCGAGGATGCATCTGTCCCAGGAGCCTCTTCAGAGAGCTCAACACCGGCTAAGCGCGCTCTGCAGAGTTAAGTTCCTCACCAAGAAAAAGGATGATCTCCATGCCGAAAAAGAGGATGCTCTACCTGGGGAGAGCCTCTTATTCTCTGAGCCTCTTTCTCGGTTGACCTGTAGTCCCAATCTATCTGAATGCCAGAGCACTAAGTCCCTGTGTGTGCACATAACAAATCTCACGAGCCTCTCGCCGAGATAGTTTAGTGCCCGCACACCTCGCTCCCGGAGGAAAGTGAGGGCGGCTTCCACAATCTTCGTGAAGACTCGTGGGGAAGGGACAGACCGAAAGGGAGGACTCTGTACTGACATGCCCGACCTCCAAGACCGAGACATGAAAGTAAGTGTCGTTTAGGTCATTTGCCATGAACTCATCTTGACATCCAGAAGACATCAAGATGTGCTTCTGCGTAGCTTGCTGATGGGCAGCTTGAGTAGGTGCCTGTTCAGGGTCTGCAGATCTAGCAACCCTCCTTTCTGAGAACGATGAAGTACGGGTCACCACCTGTTGAACATCACGGCTAGAGGGACGAGGTAGCCGAGATGGATCATATCTCCTAGCCGCGTCGTGGTTTTGGCAAGTCTTGTCAGACTCCCAGGGACCGGCCGGGGACTAGAGGTACAATCTACTTCATCGACTTCCCGGGGGGGGGGTTAGATGGCTGGCAGAGCTAGAGTTGTGGGGGGGCCCCGGGGGGCGATCGGCTCTGCTTACCTGCCTGGCGATGATGTAGCAACGTGCACTGTCTGTGAGAGTGTAGAGGGTTGCTGTTTATACCCTCAGTCTGCTTTTTACTGTCGAACTCAACAGTATCACCAAACAGCCCCCCCTTGCGAGATGGGTGAGTCGAGAAGGCATACCTTCTCGGAGTCACTCATCTATGCAAGGTTCAGCCAGAGGTGTCTCTCCCAGACCACGAGTGTGGACATTGTCCGACCCAGGACCAACGTGGTCACCTAGCCGCCCGTAAGCGGTTTGGTGGCAGCGCGGATCTCCTGCCCTGTTGGGACTCCCTCCACACCGTAGCATGACGAGAGGGGCAGCTTCCGCCCCCCCTCCACACCGCAGCGCGAAGAGAGGGGCAGTTTCTGCCGATAGCAGTGCAAGCTCCCGGCATCAGGGACACCGGAAAGCCCACATGCTTTCGACAGGAATCTAGATCGAGCCCCCAGGTGGCAGCCAACTGCGGGTTGGACCGCAGCAGCACATTCCCTCTGGGGGACATCGACATATCCTCTAGCTGACCCACCAACAGGGGAAGAAAGGGTGAGGGAACTAGTTCGACCTGTACGCGCCGAGAAGGGGGCGTTTCCAGGTCTTACCGAGTTCCTCATGCACTTCCGGTATACACAGCACTGATGGGTAGGCGTGGCTTTGAGCTGCACGCAAACCCAAGGTACCGCGTATCCAGCCGCGAGCGTTGGGGGGCAGTGCGTACACAACCGCCCCATGCTCACGGCGGTCCGGAAAAGCATGGCCGGCATTTTCGACGTCCGATTTTTCCTCGAAATTTGCTCTTTTAGAAGGAAATTGCTTCTTCTAGAAAGATCTCGAACACTTCTGGCACCGCCGAGACGCCCAGGGGAAAGTCGCTGCACCACGTCGTGAGAATCCGGCGATGTAGATACGAGCAGTTGTAGTCAGGAGCGAAGGCTCTGAACAACAAAAGGTAAGTGAATGAAGCACGCCGGCTTCCTTTTATACCGGACATCCGGAGGCGGACCCCGGCATGCAAATTTCATTCGCCAATTTCATTGGCCTTTTTTAAAAGTAGTCAGAGTTGATAGGTTCTCAAGGGCGAACCCCATCTGTCGTCTTAGACACAACGTCGAGAGACAGACAGAAAGGGAACAGTTGTTTTCCATGAACCTAGAGAAAGCACCTTTAGATGGACTCAACGTTTTTATCACAACATTTTGAAAGCGTGATGATTGTTTTCCATCTCAAGAGAATGGTCAAACCAAGTCGATGGGTGATTAAAAATCTCTCTTTTTTTTAACCCCCCTGTTGAGATTCTGAACTCTGAGACTGTAAGGACAAGATTGATTTCTGGCGGTATGTCCACTCTTCAAGATTTACGGAAAAGATCTGGGTGGATTGAAGCTGAAGAACTTTCTCTAAAAGTGGATTTTAGGTCTGTGCGTGTCATTAAACGACTGCAAGAGGACCTAGAATCTGTAATTCCTTTTTCATCTAGAGATTTTCTCAAAGAACCCAGAGTGGATGTTATTGAAGAGTTACAATTTTCTAGTTTAAATTTGTTGTTGAAGAAGAACTGCCAAGAAGAAGACCCAACAAAATTACTCTCGTTGAATATTCCAGAAATGGGACAAAATGGGACAAAAGTGGCCGTGATGTTTGGATGAGGAGACGAGGAGTTGGGAACGGCCGCCGTGGCTATGACGTTGGGAACGGTCATCATGGTCATGGCGAGGAGACTGGAGAGGCAGTTCACGACCGTGACCTAACGAGGACGCTTGCGGTTTCTGGTCCTCCTGGCCGTGCTGGGGAAAGCCAGTGCCAAGGCCACGATGGCCACAGCGGTAGAGTCTGGGGAGTGGGGAGTCCTCGGAGGATGATCCAGGGGAAACCACGGAGAAGGAGCCAGGGGAATCCTCACAGGCATGGTCCTCTGGAAGCTCTGGAACGGAATCCAGGAGGAGCTCCGGCAGCTGGGCAGCTGGCGACTCGGAGAAGTCCAGCAGCAGCTGGTCCTCCAGGCTAAGCTAGGGAACGGAAAGTCTCAGGAGTTCGTGGACGGAAGGCCGGGAACTTCGGGAGCGGAGAGGTCGATCAGGTCGGGGGAATGCTGTCCCTGTTGGCCTTCCATTCTGCCACCGTGTCGTGACACAGGCTCGATTGAGCGTTGGCACCCGCACTGTTGGCACCAGGGCTTGGTGGATTGCTATGTGGTGGAGGTGTGTGGTGTAGTCAGAGCGAGACGACCATTACTCAAGTCCCCATCAGCCACCCTGACGCAGAATTTAGAGGCAGCCGCGTGGAGGACTGGATTTACGAAGTCCTCCAACGAATACACATCCGTGTCGGGAAGCATGAAGTGGACGAGAAGATCGTCGTCCAGACTGGTCAAAAACAAACGGTTCAGCATGGGATCGTTCCAACACACCCGATAGCACAAGCCTACGAACTCCTCTGCGTAGCTCTCCAGAGGCCGACCTTCCTGCCTTAGGTCCGGCAGGATGGTCTCTGGAGAGAAGTAGATGCTATCCATCTCTGGAGGTCTAGTCTTCTGTTTTTTTAATTAGTAGTGATTGGGTAAGACGGACGAAGAAGCATAACGTTTGACTTTACGGTCAATTTATGGTCCAAAGTATTCCGTAGAGAGCAAACAAAAAGTGATTATTCTTAATTTTTTATTTTTAATGGTGAAATTGGCAATTTGGTGTACTAGAAAAAACTACATTTAAGGAAAAGGGTGCACTGATCCTACTTTATTGACAAAATGTTTTGTAAAAAAAAGACTGACAATAGAGCATGCTTATTATAGCCTTTCACATAATGTTGAATATTTTTTTTTATTTGTCAGGCTTTTTATTTAATATTTTTTTGTGCGCATCTGATTAGAATGAAAGTGTTTATCTAAGTGTCTTTTAATGAATTTTAAGGCATTGTGTGATTTTTTTTTATTAATAAAAGCTATGTAAATGTCTCTCTCTCTCTCTCTCTCAGCTTCTCTTTTTCTCCATTTGTCTGTCCATGTGTCTCTCAAGATTTGACAATTTTCTGAATTTCATCATTTGATAATTACAGTTTGAACTCAGGTAAGAACAGGAGTTTAAGAAGATGGAATAAATTAGCTGTCCTCGCATTCTTCCTATTTATTATTTCGTTAGTTTTTCCTTTCGTTCCATTTAGTGTCAACGATTTTCCAACCATTTTGTAATTCTCTCAGGCCACTGTCCTAACTGTCTCCTAACTAATGTCCTCTGCTAAACTATGTGTGTCTATACCAATGATGTTTGTAAGCTAACGTCAACCCTGTGGATTGTTATTTGTATGGACTGAGCTTCCTTCACATAGTACTTTGAATATAGTGCCATAAATATTATTGATCTGTTAATTTAAATATGGATATTTGTATTGATAAATTGGCTTGGTGATTGTGGACAGAAGAGTGTGTGTAAGACTGTGTATATGTCAATAGCCATTTTAAAAGAAAGTGATTTGAGGGAGGGGTTTTAGATTATTGTATTATCAGCACTTCAATTTTTGTCCCTTTGTCTGTATTCTCCTATACCCTTGCTTTAGATCATGCACATAAATCGCATTACTATAGAAAGGCAAAAGCTGATCCTGGGTCAGCAAGATGTGTGGCATGCGTGTTTCTCAGAACCTGTTTTACCTCTGCATTAGTATGCTGCCTGTAAACCGTGAAAGCGAGAATCCCCTCTAGCTCGAGCCACTTGTGATTGTTCTCAGCTGAGCCAGGTATGCTTGCTACTCTTTCATCCCTGAATGTGGAGTATTTAGCTTGGCTTCACTCCTCCCAATTGTGTAGCTTTGTATTGATTCAACATGTATGAAATTGTAGAAACATTTGCTTAAGGAGTGGACTAAGGGCTTTCGACAGTTTCAAGGTTATCTTTACAAAAATCCATGAAGGTGCCATCCCATTGTGAGGTTCCTGCAGGCTTAAACGGATCATTTTTGCAAGAATATTCTGGCTCACCTTTTTCTATAATGAAAATGAACAAGGGGCTCTGCAGATGTCCACTGATAATTTGAGCTTGGATCTTAAAATGAATCGAAAACATTAGACTCACACATCTTTCTATAAAAAAACTGGATACTGCTGCTTCTCTCATTAAGTCTCACGAATGTGCCATATCAAGACTGTAAGTGAATAATGTAAGTAGACTGTAAGTTTGCCCTATTTCTTACATAAAGCACCAAGATAAGAAGACTTACGTGATTTTTTTATTGAGCGCTATTCATTAGCAATAAAATGCATTATGTGCCATGGAAAGATGTCATATGGTTTCGAAACAACATAAGGATGTAAATATTTGAACAGTTCATTTCCAAAAATAAAAAAATCCACCAAATCATGTTTTTTTTATTTGTGCATTCCAAGTAATGTCAATCCAACTCCTATTGGGTTGTTATTTTGATAAAGTAATAATAACTAAAAAATACAGCTAACTAACACAATTAAACACAATTAAAACATGATAAGATGAATAAACTTTTTTTATGTTTTTGCAAAATAAACTCTTAATTTTATCTTTAGGTGAGCAATACCTCTAAAGGGGTTTAAAACCATGGCATCAGTTATTAAACCACTAAACCACTTTTATGCGATTTTAAACAGCAACTGGAACATTGTCACGATCCCGTCTGTTTCCCTGCCTGCATTCTCTACCGAGACTACATTTCCCATAATCCCTTGCACCAGTCAATTCAATTCTATTTTATTTATGTAGCTTTTCTATATGAAATTGTATTATTATTATTATTCTCTATGCAATGTACACTGATGAAACTTAACTGCAAGAAATGCTACGTTGTATTGTCAGAGACTGTCCATTATTCAATTGAAGTATATTTAATTCAGGCATATTATTATTTTAAATAGTATTATCAGGACCGGGAACCTAAAATTACAATGTACCAGAACAATTTTCAATAATACCAAAACGTGCAGAAAGAAAATATTTGTTTAAGTTAAGGTGTAAACAGGCTTGTATGTTGTTAAACCCAAGTTTTTTATGGATTAAACAAAATCAGCAGTCTCCCAGTGAGTAAACCAGTGGCAACGGTGGCAAGGAACCAAAACTCCACTATAGATGTGTATATGTAAGAGTGAAGAAATAAAACCTTGGGAGAGGCCAGACTCAGCCGGGAGAGCCAGATCTCCTCTGGCATATTACAATAGCACTGCTGCAACTCCAGAGAGAATAATTACTATAAACTGTAATTCGACTTGAATATTTAGCCGAGCTACTTACCTGCGATCTCCAGGTCTCCATACCCCGATCTTCTTTCTCAATACCCAAGTCATCTCAAGTCACCCCATCGCTACCTTAACACCATTTACCTGTACCCAGCTTCTGGTGTGTTCCATTCCCTGGTAATAGAAGACTCGGGACAACGTTATGACTTTTCATTTGTATATCTTACTCAACTACACCCACCTGTACATTCCATTCATCTGCCTGTTTATCAATAAACACTCCTGTTTGGTTATACTAACCTTGTGTCTTGAGTATGGAATTGTGTTACAAGTATTCTAAAAATCTAGTTTTAATCAGTATTAAGGTTGGTAACAACAATATTGGATGGGCCTGTCATGACATTGAAAGCAGAGGATTAAAGCATTGCGAAAGTGTTGCATAAAAAAATTCTACATGCATAGATTGATTTAATGTACTTATCTGTGATATGATTCTAATAAAAAATGTCAAATGTCCTGTGATGTCATGAGCACAAAACCATCATATGTTGGCATGTCAACCAACTAATGAGCATGCTCGATTTGACTGTCAGAGCTTTGTCATAACAGGATGTGAGAGAATTTTATTTGGTAATGTTTTAAAATTACTGCCAGATGACACCAGATCAGCTCATTCATTTGCAGTGATTTTTGTGACTGTGAGAGATTATTACATTGTCGAGTTATATATTAGGCTTCACCTGTGGCCCCTGTTGCCCTGCACCCCTTAGGCTTACTTACAGCCATGTTGGCTTTTTAATAAGACCCAGAGGCTCCCCCAAAAGGGATGTGAGCGCTCTCTCTCCTTATCTCTCTTTCACCCCCTTCCCCTTAATAATACATTTCACTTTTACATGTTTCAGAAAAGCACTGCTGGGCAGTTCAGATCTCTGTGGTCAGATGCTAATGTCCTGCGACGTTTTTTTTCATGTACATCAACAACGGTTATGCAGATCAATGCTTCCTGCACATCGAAAGGATGCTATTTTAGATATTGGATAACTGTGTAAATTTCAGTTGGGCAGCAGGGTGCAATGCTTCCTACTTTCTGTGTAAAGGAGAGGGTAAAGTATGGAGTTAAACAATTTTTTTTAAAAGGCAATACAGCAGATCCATGTAAACTCGGATCGTTTTGACAGCGGTGTTGTGTTTACTTAAAGCTTTTATAAAACGCAAAGGAAAATAATTTCATGTAAACATACTCTTAGAGACTCCCGTAAGTTGTACAAGCTGCTTATTAGAAACTATTGTTATGTTTTAAAACGATAGTTCACCCAAAAATGTGTATTCTGTCATGAATTACTCACTCTCTAGTTGTTCCAAACCTGTATGGTTAAACACAGAGAAAGATATTTGGACCAAACAGTTATTGGACCCCATTGACCACCATCGGATAAATTACAATGGTAGTAAAAAGTGACCTGGAACTGTTTACTGTCCTCCATTCTTCCAGATATCTTCTTTTGTGTTCAACAAAACAAAGAAATGTATAAAGCAATTTTTCCTATGGTTGTCAATTCTAACAATTTCACATTTAATCTTGAAATTAATGTAGAAAAACGGATTTCTTTACAGCATCATTTTATGAATGAAAGCCAAAATTCTGAATTACTACTGCAAATAAATTATTTTGTATTTATTTTAACATTAATTATAGCCATTTGTGGTGAGGGGGGCGTGGTTTAGCGAGGTCTGCGGCAGGAGAGAGAGCCGGGAGACGATCGGTGAGTAAGTGGGACACGTGCAAACAATCAACACCTGTATCTAAGGCGCGAGAGACCGTATACAAGGAGGGAAGCAGCACACAGTCGAGGAGAGACTCACGGACTGAACACGGGCTGTCGAAGCGAGAACAGAATCTGACTGGAATCTCCGAAAGGACTCGGTACCCTGGATAAAGAATCGTACGGTGCGCTGGGGAAGCCGCCACCTGTATTTTATGTTATAGAGAATCTCACGTGTGTGTGGAACTTTAATAAAAGCTCGTGTCAGTCACACCATCCTCGTCCTCTTCCTTACCCATAACTCTGAAATTGTTACGCCATGCAACAGTATCATTGAGAGCTATCATGTCTAACAGGTAGGAAATTTTTTTGAAGTTGAATGAAAATTCAAAAATTGAATGAAGTTCTAAAACACTTTATTGAATTTAGAATTAAGCATTAAAGACTGTAAAGAATAATTCTCATTAAAGCTACAAAACACATTGAATTCCTCTTTTCTTTTGTTATTTGATTAACATTAGAGACAGGAATCACAGCAGCAGGTTTAAGAATTTTTATTGTTCTTACATTTATGGTGATCAAAATTAAATAGTTTTACTGACGTCTACTCACGGTGAGTAGTCATGCGGTGATGTCATGCCGACCCAAATGAAACTGAAGACACTTTTATTGCTTCAAGTGGGCCAAAAAAAATTCACTTGCGGGCCGGATGTGGCCCGCGGGCCGCCTATTGAGGAACCCTGACGTAGAGTGACGCCTCTCCCATTTTCAAACTCTTTGCATTCATTTAAGATTTTATTTAAATAATGCTAGACAAAATGGGCTTTCTGGCATAATCTTGTGTGGTTTTGTTCATTCACGCACCAAGGAGAATTTACAGTAATATGGCGGCTGTCTGACAGATTTCAACAGCCTTTAGCCCGTGACTGTATACACCCGACTGGACCGCTGTTGTGTTGCATTTTGGCGCGTCCCTCAGCTAGAAGCTGTAAATCTACACTGAACACGCATCAAAGCAACTGTTAAAATCGCGCTTAACTGGTTGTAAAGCATTTACATAAATAAGAGCGAGATTATATAATGTAACGCTATACAAAGGATGACAAAACAAACAGATGTTGTGTTAATTGCGTAAAATATTTGAATCTGAATCGTTAATCTGAAAAACCTTTAAATTGCATGCGTTATCACGTTAATGTTGACAGCCCTTGTTAAAAGCATTCTTACAAATCATCAGAACAGAGAAATTTATACAGATTTGGAGCAACTTAAAGGTGAGTAAATGATAACAGACATTTTTATTTTTGGGTGAACGATCCCTTTAAGAAAATGCACCCTCTAGACCAGTGGTTCCCACATTCAGACCTCAAGCCCCTCTCCCAGAATGTTTTAGAGCTCTCCTTATATAAAACACCTGACTCAACTCATCAGCTGGTTAGTGTCTTAATTGGGAAGACATGCCCAGCATTTTGGTAGAATATAGCTGTTATAGCTGTTTTTCCAGCCAACCAGGTACGACTTATACAGTCTTATTGGTTGGAGGGTAGGTTATAACTTCGGTGAGGCTTGGTTTATTGGTACATTTGTAGTGTATCTGGATTTCGTCCAAACGGATCCAACGTTTTGGGAGCAAAAAAACGCTATTTTTTAAAACAGTTTATGCTCATGCTCCAAGTCTTCTCCGTTTTTAGTGTATCATTGTGGCAGAGTTACAGCGCCACATACTGATTTGGCGTGTATACTACATCGTTTTGAGTCGGTTTAGCGGTTTGTGTGTACGCAGATATTTCTTGAGACGACGCTGTGAAAAGTAAAAAAAGATCGGATAGGGAAAGCTCTGGCTTCGTGTGGATGGGGCCTAAGTCAAACAACATTTGTGACCCTGCCTGTGAAAACCCAGCTAAAGTCTTTTCTAGAGTAAGTGTTTTCTACATAAAATCAACATATATTGTAAAGAACATCCTGTGATAATATAACCTAGAACAGGTGCTGGTCATATAATTAGAATATCAAAAAGTTGATTTATTTCACTAATTCCATTCAAAAAGTGAAACTTGTATAATGTAAACATTCATTCCACACAGACTGATATATTTTAAGTGTTTATTTCTTTTATTTTGATGATTATAACTGACAACTAGTGAAAACCCCAAATTCAGTATCTCAGAAAATTAGAATATTGTGAAAAGGTTCAATATTGAAGACACCTGGTGCCACACTGTAATCAGCTAATGAACTCAAAACACCTGCAAAGGCCTTTAAATGGTCTCTCAGTCTAGTTCTGTAGGCTACACAATCATGGGGAAGACTGCTGACAGTTGTCCAAAAGACGACCATTGACACCTTGCACAAGGAGGGCAAGGCACAAAAGGTCATTGCAAAAGAGGCTGGCTGTTCACATAGCTCTGTGTCCAAGCACATTAATAGAGAGGCGAAGGGAAGGAAAAGATGTGGTAGAAAAAAGTGTACAAGCAATAGGGATAACCGCACCCTTGAGAGGATTGTGAAATTCCTTGTGTCAAGCCACTCTTGAACAACAGACAGCGTCAGAAGCGTCTCAAGACAAAAAGGACTGGATTGCTGCTGAGTGGACCAAAGTTATGTTCTACATCCGTAACTGCACCACAGATAACAGTCAAGTCACACATCTCGGACCACTTCTTCATCACTTTCAACATGCTCCTTCCTACCAGTGGCGGCTGCTGATCTTTTAAAGAGGGGAAGCTCATTTTCGGCCTAAATCATAAAAATTGTCCATTTATTTATATGTAAATTCTGCCCTACGTTCCTTTTCAAGAAAATGCTCTGTAACCCTGTCGTACCAACTAGGCGTCTTTTCCAGTGACTTGACCAGTGTCCTCTCAATGGCCAGCAGAGCTAGGCTGCTTAAACGGCCTTGGCCCATTGTGTTACGGGTGTAGGACTTGAGCCGCTTTAAACAGGAGAAGCTCCTTTCTACACCTGCAGATGTAGCTCCAATTGTTGCCACTAATGAGAACAGTTTGTAAAGCTGAGGCATTGCACTGTCCAACTCCATGTCTTTAAGGACTTTAAGGACAGACTATATGAATTAATGAACAAACGATCTAATATATATATATATATATTTAACTCAACGGGAGGAAATGTGGGAATTATGTTAAACTGAAACAATGAATGTGGTGTGAAATTGTGTGAAATATACGATGAAGGTTGCAGCAGTTTGTCTTTCGACTACACATGCAAAATCCGCGATGGGACTGAGTTGGAAATGGAGACACAGAGTGATACGCGTCATAATCTGAAGACCACGCCCACGCCCACACCAACCGTCTCTTTGCATTGCGAGAAGCTGCCGCCTCCTTGTCATTTATGATTTATAAAAAAAAAAAACTATGTCTAAAAGCTGATATGTGACAATGTGTATAGCAAACAAGCTAAAAAAAAAACAAGAAATACGTTTTTATAAGCTGTCGACCCCAAAAAACGAGCGTTTTAGGACATAAAAGTGGATTAAAAAGAGATGACAGACCCTCCAATCATCACGCAGACGCTCGGAGTCCGGGCCAGCCCACTCCTCCATTCATCCCAGAGACGCTGAGCGTCCGTGGGCGGGACATAATCTCAGCATTATCCAATGACCGTCTTGTTTCTAAGCACTGAAAAAAACTGTTTAAAGCAGCCCCATTGAAGTCAATGGACGCTGGGCTTCAACAGAGTAATGCACTGTACGCTACGGGAATGAATGAGAAGGAAATCGAGTCAGCCGACCTAAGTAGCTGATTCTGAACGAAATTGTTTTGCGTTCGAGATGAACGTGTTTAACGCATTTTTAGTCAATAAAATGTTAACATAATAGTACATATATTTGACCATTCATTTTTTGACAATTATAGGGGAAGCTGAGCTTCCCTTGCAGTCTTAAAGAAATCGCGACTGCTTCCTACATGCACTACACCAACACCACCACCCATTCACTTTAGACGGAACCTTCGCTCTCTCTTCCCTAGCACACTCTCTGCTAGAGTGACATCCTCTCTTCCCTCCAACTTTGCATCTCTAGATGCTGACACTGCCACGGACACCTTATGCTCAACACTTACATCCTGTCTAGATAACCTTTGTCCTCTGTCCTCCAGACCAGCTCGTGCCACTCCCTCCTGCCCCTGGCTGTCTGACATCATCCGTGAACAACGGAGTACACTCAGGGCTGCTGAAAGGAAATGCCACAAGACCAAGTATCCTGCTGACCTAGGGGACTACCAGTCACAACTCTCCTCTTTCTCTGCTAGTGTTACCACAGCTAAAATGTCCTTCTATACCACCAAGGTAAGCAATGCTAACACTCGACAGCTTTTTTCTCTCTCCCTTCCCCCCCAACTTCGCTGTATTTTTCAATGAGAAAACATCATCCATCAGCAAACAATTCTCGGTACCTCAGACCTCGGTAAACACCTCCCACACTCCAACCATCGAACTCTCCTCTTTCACCCCACTTGCGGACACTGAAGTCACCAGACTTCTCTCCAGCCACCCCACCACCTGTCCCCTTGACCCAATCCCATCCAATCTCCTTCAGGCCATATCCAGCACACTCACACCTGCACTCACAAACATCATCAACACCTCCCTGCTCAACGGCACTTTTCCATCCACATTCAAACAGGCCCAGGTCACGCCACTACTGAAGAAACCAACATTGGACCCTTCTACTCCCGACAGTTACAGACCTGTCTCTCTCCTCCCATTTATTGCAAAAACACTTGAAAGGGTAGCTTTCAACCAGGTGTCTTCCTACCTATTCCAGAACAAAACTGGATGACAAGCAGTCTGGCTTCAAAACAAACCACTCCACTGAGACTGCACTGCTACCGGTCACAGAAGCATTGCGGCTAGCCAAGGCGGAATCTAAATCCACGGTCCTGATTCTGCTAGACCTATCTGCAGCGTTTGACACTGTCAATCACCAGATACTGCTAGCAACCCTGTCATCGCTAGGAATCTCAGGCTCTCCCCTCCGCTGGTTCAAATCCTACCTCTCCGACAGATGTCTCAGGGGTCGGTGCTTGGACCACTGGTTTTTTGCATCTACACGACATCCTTGGGACCCATCATACAGGCACATGGCTTCTTGTATCACTGTTATGCTGATGACACCCAGATCTACATCTCGTTTCACCCAGACGATACCACTGTAGCAGCTCGCAATACAGCCTGCTTCGAGGACATCTCAGCTTGGATGAAAGGGCATCACCTCCAGCTGAACCCTGCCAAGACAGAACTACTTGTGTTTCCGGCACACCCTACGGTCCAACACGATCTTAACATCCATCTTGGTCCTCGGTCAACGTGAAAGGGGGCCATATTTGATGAACAATGATCACATTGACGGTCATGCCGATATGCCTTATTCAACATTAGAAAGGTCAGACCCTATCTCACTGAGCATGCGGCACAACTCCTTGTCCAGGCCCTGGTAATCTCAAGGTTGGACTAATGCAATGCTCTCATTGCAAAGGCTATCAAACCGCTCCAGCTGGTTCAGAACGCAGCAGCACGCCTCGTCTTCCAACAGCCAAAAAGGGCTCACGTGACTCCCCTTTTCATCTCTCTTCACTGGCTACCGGTTGAAGCCCGTATCAGATTCAAGTCACTAATGCTTGCCTACAGGACTATCACTGGATCTGGACCGGCTCACTTTCACACCCTCCTGCACTCCTACACCCCATCAAGATCCCTGCGTTCAGCAAACCAGCGGCGTCTTATATTGCCTTCCCATAAGGGCAGTAAATCGCTCATTCTCATTCACAACTCCTTCCTGGTGAAACATTCTTCCTAACTCTGTCCGGTCAACCACAACATTTAAAAAACTACTTAAAACCAATCCCTTCTGTGAATACTTGACAGACAAATGAGAAGAAAAAAAAAACACTAACCCTTTCTCTTAACAGGTAGTGGTCTAGCTTTTGTTGAAACCAGTAAATTTGTATTGGCACCTAATGTATTATGGCTCCTGTATGACATATCGCTTAATGCTCCTAAAACTCTTTGTAAGTCGCTTTGCATAAAAGCGTCTGCTAAATGTCTAAATGTAAATGTAAATGTTCTCTGATGAAAGTAAATTTTGCATTTCCTCAGGGTCCCAGAGTCTGGAGGAAGAGAGGAGAGGCACAGAATCCACGTTGCTTGAGGTCCAGTGTAAAGTTTCCACAGTCAGTGATGGTTTGGGGTGCCTTGTCATCTGCTGGTGTTGGTCCACTGTGTTTTCTGAGGTCCAAGGTCAACACAGCTGTATACCAGGAAGTTTTAGAGCACTTCATGCTTCCTGCTGCTGACCAACTTTATGGAGATGCAGATTTCATTTTCCAACAGGACTTGGCACCTGCACACAGTTCCAAAGCTACCAGTACCTGGTTTAAGGACCATGGTATCCCTGTTCTTAATTGGCCAGGAAACTCACCTGACCTTAACCCTGAAGATGCGATATGCCAGACCCAACAATCCAGAAGAGTTGAAGGCCACTATCAGAGCAACCTGGGCTCTCATAACACCTGAGCAGTGCCACAGACTGATCGACTCCATGCCACGCCGCATTGCTGCAGTAATTCAGGCAAAAGGAGCCCCAACTAAGTACTGAGTGCTGTTACATGCTCATACTTTTCATGTTCATTCTTTTCAGTTGGCCAAGATTTCAAAAAATCCTTTCTTTGTATTGGTCTTAAGTAATATTCTAATTTTCTGAGATACTGAATTTGGGTTTTTCATTAGTTGTCAGTTATAATCATCAAAATTAAAAGAAATTAACACTTGAAATATATCAGTCTGTGTGGAATGAATGTATACATTATACAAGTTTCACTTTTTGAATGGAATTAATGAAATAAATCTTGTTTTTGATGATATTCTAATTATATGACCTGCACCTGTATGTAATATTGACTTAAGGACATGTGAAAGATTGACATCATAATGAAATTAATGATTGAAATCAGTCTTTGTTAGATTGAGAATTTAGAATGATTTTCACAGACAGTATCACATCAAGATCCTTCATTGTTTCTTTCTAACATACAGATAAAATCCTGTAGTATTTATGAAGTGGTCTTCTGTATTTGTATTCTTGCAGCTGGAATCTCATTTAGTTTGGAAGACATCAAAATACTGGTATATACAATGCTGGTCTCTAAACGCATGGGTTCAACAGGTGTAAAGCAGCAGGGCTGTAGGACAAAACAGAGTAACAAATATTAACATTAGGAAAGGGAAATGGTGGAATTATTTGTCTGTGTGACTGTGTCTTGGGTTTCCTATTATCTTGACCACAACCTCCTCTCCAATTACAGACTAACTTGTCAAGCTAGCATGCCCTGTTTATGTGTATCCACAGCATGTTTCTGTTCATGTTTCATGGGGGTGTAAATCTTGGAAAATCAACGGTTCTGCTGTCCGGTAGACATGTCATTGCTTTTGGATTTTTCCCTTTTGGCTGAATTTCCACCTCTTGTTTATTTGTACAGATCCTGGAGAAACCTTGAGTCAGTAGAAGTACTAAAATAGCAAAACCAAAATAGTAAGGCTATGGAAATACATACGTCATACTCCATATGCACTGAAGTCACATTTCCCGGTTTGCCTTGGATGTCATAATTAAAGAGTGACGGTATGTAGTGTTCCCCTTTAGCTGGTAATCCCGTAACACTTCCTGGCACTTCAAATAACAGTACTGTGAGATGAAGCAAACACCTGCTGAAAATCACTGTCATATGTTACATTAGTGACGTTCAACAGTGTAGCGTACCGCTGGTAGCCAGGGCTTTAATAGCTTCACTCTCATAGTGTTGTGATTTGATATTGCAGAATTCTGAAGGGATGTGTGGGAAGGCATAATTCGCAAGACATTACTTATTGTATTTAATCTGGTCAGGAATGCTCTACATGCGAACATAACCATCAAGAGTTCAGTCGTGCAGATTAGCATGTCAATCTGCAAATTTCTTAACTCTGATTTACTGAACTCTCTTTTTAAGGCTCAAATTAATTTGTGCCAATGATTGAATGCTAATACTTAGGAGCATATGGAGTGTATGGTGCATGATTAAAGAACTGAAATGTTATTTTAAAACCTTTCATAACAGAAATAACTGACCTGCAAAAATGTAAAAGTTGCGAAAAACTCCGTCAAAAGAAATTAACTTTTTGTTCAAAATATTTTTGAATGCACGACTTTGACTAAAAAATAAAGAAAACGGCTAATAAGAGCCCAACATTGCTGTGAATAAATCTCAATGATGGTGACAATCAATAACAAAATAACTTTAGGTAGCAATGGATTCTGGGTAACATCGTGGTACAAAACTCCTCTATGACTCCCAGCATGCATTGCAGTTGATCTGTTCATCTTAATAAATTCTGTTGCTTGTCACCATCATTGAGGTTTTGTATGAAGAGTGTTGATGTCTAGATGTATCTCAGTAACAGTGTTAATTTTTTCTCCAGAATGATTTAAGTAATATTTCTACTACAGCAGAATTATTTATGTTTTAATATAAAGCATTTTGCATTATTAGCGTTAAGACTGACTACACAGAAGTTCCAGATATGTTCCACAATCAACCACATATATTTTTAGCCTCATATATACCTTTAGCTAATTTTGATTTATAACAACTTACAAGTGTTAGTAAGACAACAACACTGAAAGAATTAACATCAATATATATCCAAGGCTAACTAAATTAACTAGAGGAGATTAACTAAAGGAATCACTGTTCCCCATAATGGTTACCTCACAATCTACTGTTCTTTTACATATTTTCTTCAGTGATTGTATTTGTTAACAGCAGGTGTTCATCATTAATGATCAATCATCACTCATTCATTTTCTGCATGAATAAATTAACATTTCACACCAGAAAGACTCTGCTTCAGTGTACATTTGTAAAACCGTAGGTATGGACTCATATATACACCAGGGTGTACCTTTTTACACCAGGGACTTTGCTGTGTAGTTTTGAGTTTACAATAATTCAAAAATACAGATTTTTTTACATATTACATATATGTAGTGCAAATTCATAGTATCAGAGATGCCACAGAAAAAAACCGCAACGGCTAACTTGGATCTTGTGAGACACTAGCCAATCATATATTGGCAATGATTTGACCAACATCCATTGACATCCATTCAAAAAATGGCCTCTGGTCTCCTTGTCTTCTTTCTCCGTTAGCCATGATAGAAGGCTTAGCCCCCAGCAGCTTTGTCTATATGCTTTTCACATCAGCACACCAATAAAAATTCCCATGAGTACCAGAGGGACTAGAATTTTATTGTTTTCTTTTTCATTCCTTCGTTTTTTTCCAACCCTCTCTCTTTCACTTACTGATGCCCACCTTCGTACAGGCTGCCACGGGCTGTTTAAAGAGGGAGTTTGTTGGATGTCGCCCAGATGGACAGCAATGAATACTTGAGCAGACCAACTCGAGCAGCCTTTGTTCACTGTTTGCCCTTCACTTTGCTAAGCAGAGCCTAAAATGTATTTCTTGAAGGAATCTGTTTTCTAATCGGTGACCCTGAATTCATGTTCTCTGAGAGCAAAGCTGACTACTGCCTAGTGAATTCACTAAAGTGACAGTGAGTTCAAAAGTCTTTAGTTTGGGGTGTGACTTTTGCAGCTGACCTTTGAGTAGCCATTAGTGTTCACTGTCACAACACATTTGCTGCCCTGTGGGAGAAGAATTAATTAAAAATCAACTTGATTCATACTTATAATTTTCAGAGGCAGATGGACAGAGTACGACTTTGAATTATTGAATAAGGAGGTGTTCTTCTTTCAATATTCATGCTTGTCATTAGTTGCTATCTTGGTTCAATCTGTAAAAAAATACAGTATGGCTGAGCTTCTATTAATTTCTAATATGGAGTTTTACTGGGCTTTCATAACAAAAATAACTATACAGTACAGTTTTTATATGTACGTATATCTCCGTAATGTGTTTTTTTAAGTGGTTAAAAATCCTTTAACCCATTGGTAATAACCTTTCATGCATATTTGTGGTATACTTAAACTCCATTTCCTAGCTGAATGTGATAATTATGGTTAGACTGACTCAACCAGTACAATAAAGCACTTCAGACTCTGTTGAGTCATCTTCACTGCTCCTCTGATTGCAATGCAAACAAATATGCAGTCTGCAGACTCCTTCAGGGGTAATTTCCTTCTATTGCTTTAACCAGGAGAACTATTAGCTATCAGTGCTTTCCAAATTGCTTAAATGATACCTTCACGGGGAGCTTTAAAAGAACAACAATCATGGTGTAGTGTTGTTCCAAACCGAAACCATTTAATAAACAAATGTTTTTATTTGGATCAACTGATGGACGTTTTACTGAACAGCATCTTCACTTCTTATCCCGATCAAAGGTCATACACCTTACTACAAGTGTAACATACCTGTAAAAAATAAAAAAAATCTAGCCCTGTATGCAAAACTTCTGAAGCCTTTCAAATATAGTTTTATAAAAGTCTTTGATTATGACTTCTACTATTATGAACTGCATATTTTGTTGTTTATGTAAGTGGTATTGCCGGTAAATTCACTGCTGTAAATTTGTTTAACCTATTATTTGAATGAAGACAGAGTTAAAAGAAATTGGATGCTGGTGTTCAAGCAGAGCTTCATTAAAGCATCACAGCTTCCCAAGAGAAACACTGCAGGTTGACAAGCTTTGCCAGATATGTTTTGCTGTAAAACAGCATGGTTATGCAAGTCCACCAGCTTGACCAGCATAATCTATCTTTAACCAGCATAGAAATTCATGCTGATCTAAACCGGTCTTTTCACAGCTGGATTGGCAGGAATAAGCTACAATATGAATCACACTTGTTGTCCGCAATCAAACGTCTGACTATTATGATCTGCCAATATCCTGCTATCTCATTCCACATGTAGCTAGCTAGAGCAATAACGTTCCTAAAAAAAATTTCACCCCACTTGCTTATGTATGAAACTGACAGCTGCCTCACACCATCAGGAAAATCAGCAGGTATTAACCCTACTTTCTGTTATATACCCCCAAATCACAGCCTACAAAGATAGCGGTTATTGGTACATCAATGTGTTGAAGAGTGTTTACGGAAAGGCTTGGATTATCATGCATGGAATCTTGTTTTCGGCTTTAATGAATCTAATGAATTCTTCCTCCAGCAGTGAGTCATATGCACTACATAATGCAACTGCTGAGAAGTATATCTTAGATAAACAAATCCTTCTTAAACATGAACCACGGAGGCTTCACAAAAGCACGAGCGGAATATCCAATTTATGTAAACACCTAAAAGCTGTAGAAAACTGATTCAATCTTAGATATCTTGAACAAGGTTCTGCCATATCTAATTTGGACAACCTGAACATCAGAAAGCCACGGTCAATTAATGTTCTTTAAAAGTAAGATACTATCTGACAGATATCAGTTTAATATATATATATATGAGACAAAGCAAAGCTACTCACAATCTTGTGGAGCTTGCAAACACCAGTCACACCCCTGCTGGGAGCAGGAAGAAAAGGGGAAGAAATAGACTAAAATAAAAAATAGAGCGAGAGGGAGGATGAGAAGGAGGGGAGAGAGCTCTAAGTAAAGAAGACATATTACAAGACGGCACAATACAAAGTGATTTAGACAGTCAGAGGTTGCAAGCTAGACAACAACATTAAAAAACGATGGCATGATGAGCTCATTGCATTCTTGATAAATAATGCATATCAAACTAAACTCTCTCTATAATCTTTGATGGGGGCGTGAGGTGTGCTCTCTTAGCCCCTATTCAGGGCCCATGTTTACTGGAGCTTGTCACAGTTGTTCTCTTCAGCCAAGTGGGGGTGGGGGGTAAGCCTGTCATGCTAGGGATGCTGGGTTCTGGGTTTCACCCTTAAGGATGACAATAAATCTGGAGTTGTTTTTGCATGTGCTATATCATTGTTGGCACATATGACTTTATGCTATTAATCAGGTGGAGAACTGAGAAATTGGAGGTGTGATGGTTTACACGGTCTGTCAGACTGTCTACGATCATGCTTTCACACTGAACAACGACCTGTTTGGTCATCCTGTTATAAGCTGGAACATGGTATGTGATGAGAAAATTACATCTGGAACTTGTGCATATTTTTAGATTCTTGAACAATAGCATATTTCCTGATTGGGAGAAACTAGAAGAGAGTTTTGAGGGGAGAGAGAACTATTCAGTGGAGTGAAGGTAGTTGTTATAGTTCTAGCAGAGAGATGCCATCTTATTGTACCACACACACAAGACTGCCACACTGCTGTTTCAAAGCAGATATAGTCCATTGTTCATTTATATTTGGGGTCCCAGAAGCCCCAATAATGCATGTTTGAAAATACTGGTAGTGTCAAAGTTTCCTTGTTATTTTCTCTTTTAATTTTTTTATTACTTTCTCCCGACTACATACACAGCATACATATATTTATACCCTAAAGACATGTAATTGAAGCTCAAATCCCCTCATGTATAGGCCAACCCTTTGTCATGCATGACAAAGCGACATAAGCTTGGGAAGATGTGCTTCTACAGTGCTGCTTTCATTGTGCCACCTGCCACCTCCCTCCCATTGAAAGCAACCAGGAACGTTGTTAAACAGCCTATATGTTGTCAGAGACATGTAGCGTGTGTGGGGCTGTGTACATGCAATCAGTTCCAGTAGCTGAATTCAGAGGTCAGACAACAATGCAGCCTCAACTCATGTTATATAAACGTTGCTGTCCTTTCCTCCGACAGAATCCAGGATAGAAAACTAAGCAGCATTTGGTGTCTTAACAGAATAAACCCTATGTCATCAGATTTAATAGTACATGTTGTTTAATCGCATTTTCTCTCCTTGCACTAGTGAATCCGTCCCAGGGGAGATCTCCAAATTACACCACGTGTGCGTCTGCTTCGGTTTTCGCCATTTACAGGTCTTTTCTTGATCTCTCTCTAGCTCTTTTTACCTAACGTCAATCCCTCTCTAAGAACTCTTCTATTCTACAGAAATTGCAAATGGACTTTGTGGCAGAAAGAACAGCCAATTCAGAGTTGAACCACTGTCTGCCCCAGAAATCTGTGTGAGGGCTGTTCTGTGCGGTTTTCACTTTATTGTGCTTGCCTGTCTTTATGCCACTTTTTCTTTTTGATGAAAAAACTAGGACAGTTCTTTTCTAAGAAGTCCGGTAGTGGGTGATTTGAGATAATGTAGTGACCCATTACAATGTGAGAAAAAAAGTGTTAACCTCAGCAATGCCAGAGATCTTCATAGGGCATTGAGCAAGTTAAACAGGGTGAGAGGTAATCAGGTACTGCTAATCCATTTCTGAGATTCTAAATCTCTACTCAGCATAAATAAATGCTGATCTTTGCAAATGTATTCTTTTGGGGTTAAGGACACTGAAATGTATCTAAAGTAAGGCTCTATTGAGATTAAACGGGATAGTTTACCCATAGGTGCCCCACATTTATAATATAATCCTAAGCATTTGAGAGGATTATGTAGACTGGACTGGTGAATGAACTGGGAGAAGTATGAATCGCATAAATGAATGAATGTGTGGTAGTAGGTCATCGTCCTCATGAAGCTCATCATTTTGATGAAATGCTTTCATTGAACATTCTTCATGATAGATTGAAGCAATTTGCTTTTAATGTCAAACAGTTCCTGTTGGCTATGTTCAACTATGCATGTGCCGGCAACTGGATATTATTACAATGTTGTTAATGTGTAATTACATGGTAGTAACATTATTACATGTAATATGTTTTAAATAATTCCATTCCAGAGTAAGAATTAGCCTCTAGATGCAATCCGCTATACACACACACACACACACACACACGCACACACACACGCATACACACACATAACAATCCTGATTACGGAAGGAGAACAGATCAATCAGTCAAGCTCTCAGATGTTTAGCCCTAGGGAACCTTGTTTTTAAACCACCAGAACTCAGGACTCCAGAAGAAGCAATAGGTTCTGCTCTGTGGTCTACTGAAGCATAACCACCTGGACTCAATGTCAGAATCAGTCATGTGCGCCGTGGCCATGTGCATGTTGTGTGTACATATGAATACATCCATGGACATTCTCATTGCTGCCATATGATAACGCTGCTTGTCTGGGATCAGTTTTCGAACCCTAATCAAACTGTAATTACTGGTGAGAGGGGAAGTCTAGATTAGGGGTTCCCAGCCCTGTCACAGGAGGACTCCCATTTACCTTTGTCAGCCAAGATGGTACAGATTAAAGATTTTTTTAAATAACCCACAGTGCTTTAAAACAGCAGTGTAATTTGTGAAATTAAATATATGTATTATACCTATTGGTGTGGTATTTAGGCTTTGGTGTGTGCAGTAAACTGTTTCTTTTAAAAGACTTCACTAATATAATTTTTTGAATGTAAAAAGGCTCTCATTAAGCCTTTTTCACAATTTCCTAAAATGCGTTAACATTTCAGCATCCACCTTCAGCTTTTCCCTAAAGCAGGTTGCCCATCCACGTATCATCTATAAACGTAGCTTTTCATTTTGCTTAGTCTGAGCGATAAGTATATTTTAGAGACCCCCTTCTGTGAGGTAGATCCACACTTTGTATAAATATGTAAATGTACCTGTCATAAAAATGTAACATGAAAAACAAAGAATTGTCAAAGGATTCCAATACAAATTTGGGTAAAGTAATTAGCTTGTAGAACATTTCCTGGTAGGCAGTATTGTGTGATGTTTTACCTGGTTTTAAATAATTTGCATCTTGAGGTGAATGTGATCTTTCAGTTCAAAGCACACAAACAAAACCGAGTTTCTGGAAACACAGGTACTGTATAACATCCTAACCTCACAGTGCTCAAATTTCACACAACTTTGGGTGTACTGAAGTATTTGTTTCAGAAATTAATAATGCTGTGTTTAGAACATTTTGAGAGCTTTAACACATTAAGTTTGATTCTCTTTGGGAGACATTTGCATGTGATGTAACAGGGGATGGAATTGGGAAGTGGTATGAAGGGTCTGGGAGGAGAGAAAGATAAAGGGAGAATTTGCATTATCACTAATTTCTCTCTCTCTCTCTCTCTCTCTCTCTCTCTCTCTCTCTCTCTCTCACACACAAACTTGCAAACATCTCTGAGCATCTTCCTTGCCAATTAAGAAGCCACAGGCATGCCCTGTAGAGATAAAAAGCTTCTTGGTAACACACATCATAGTAGAGATGCAGAGTGGGAAAACACGTCAGGAGATCGATGAAGAGACCTA
The DNA here is from genome assembly GCA_006030095.1 of Triplophysa siluroides. Taxonomy (NCBI): domain Eukaryota; kingdom Metazoa; phylum Chordata; class Actinopteri; order Cypriniformes; family Nemacheilidae; genus Triplophysa; species Triplophysa siluroides. The sequence continues at coordinate 879,850 of VCII01000033.1, read as the reverse complement.
TTAAATGAGGTAATGGTGGTCGAGCTAATGCTTTGCCTCTTGTAGTGTATTCAGTTGTGCATGAAGATGGGGTTGGAGGTCAGTGGGACTGACGTTTTTCTGCAGTGGTGAGGATGAAGCCTGGACCCTGGGGCACAGTCGTCACTGTTAAAAGCTGTTCCTGAATGACTTTGGCTAACATGGCCATTGGATTTACAGTTATGATCAGAAGAGTGACTGTAAAATTGAGTCCAGATCTGCATTAAAGAGGAACTATATGAACAGTCGGTCACAAATCCATTTTTACAGATCAATAAAGCGCTGTCAAAAAAAGTATTAAACTGCATAGTGTTTACATGAAGCTTCACTGGAAAAAAAGCATGCTATTAACTGTATGGAGAATATAATGTCTATCCCATAGAAGTGAGACATAAAGTTGCATCCTCTGATGACATGTTCGCATGTCTTTCTGGGGTGCAAAGATCTATTTTTACCTGTGCTCACAATCGATTAGTCAATTGTGATTTTTTTGAGAACCTCTTTTTATATTTTGTTTTGGGTATTTCTAAAAAGGTAATGGGGGCCACCAGCCTCGGTTATAAATGGAATACAACCGCACATATATTAAAGATTTCAATCTTTTGGAGACGTGTTACATGGTCATGGTTTTATGCTTGGAGCATAAAATGAAGCTCAGCTTAAAGGCTGTGTAGGTAGTCCTGTCCAGAAAGTTTTTTTGTCATGCTGGTTGGAAGTCTCTTAACATCTTGATAGCAATCAATAAGTAAAGCGAAACATGCCTGTGAAAGGCGTAGGGTCAAAAATAGTAGGACCAATTACTGCCCTCGGTCTGAGGGCAATGATTCGTCATGTGTACATTTTCAGTCAGCTTATTTTGCTTCCCACTGCGCACACTGTTCACGCAGACATCATACGTCATCAGCGCGCTCATGTTCAGGCAGAGGGACAATGGAGGACAGAGAGCAGGCACCTGGAAATGTTTGTTAATGTAGTAATGTAATATACTTTGTACTGTAATGTTTTCTCACCAGTGGCGATCCGTGACTCCTCTTCAGGGGAGGCAGTAATGCGAAGCTCGACAAAACATGCAATGTAATTAGCCCGTCATGTCAAAATACGTGCCTGCTGCAGACGCGTCGAAAGGGTTTTTAATAAAAGTGACGCTTGCGTTTGCAAGATACTCGCTTAGTCTCATGTGTAATCAGACTTAGTTAAGTGCTAAGCAGTGTCTTCTGAATGTGAGCATCTCTTTTATCATAAACCCTTTCGACGCGTCTGCTGCAGGCATGTATTTTGACATGATGCGTGATGCACATAGGTTCACGTGAAGCGCTGAACACGTATTTTGAATTACTGCTTCCCCTGAAGATGAGGCAGATGAGGCACCGATCGCCACTGTTTCTCACCCGTGAATGTGACATGACTTCACTGGAACCGATCCAACAGCTTCTGGTCTGTGCGCGCATTCATTTGATATGGAGGAGGCGTGGCTTTGGATGGTGATTCGCGAGAGGGAGGGATCGTATGATTGCACTGCTAGCAGGCAAACGATAGTATTTTCCAAATCATCTATGAAGGATTTAAGTAGGCTTGGTCAGTGCTTAATTTGTAAATTTCGAAGTGCCAGAATAAGGGTGCATGGCAGATCCAGCAAGTTAGTGGGGTGGGAAGAAGTGACGGAATGTGCAGTCTGTCATGATTCTGCCCCATCATGTCATGTTTCTCTTGAGGATCATGACAGAGCCTCATGTTTTTTTGTGAAGAGAGGCATTAGGGCCCTGTTGGCCTTCCATACTCTCCGGTCTCGTCTCTGTTCCCACCCTCTCGTTTCCTCATTAGTAATTGTTAATGATTTCATGCTCTGCACCTGTTCCCTCTTGATTTGTTCCCTTATTTCATGCCCCTGTGTTTTCTGTCCTGTGGTGGCTCATTGTCATTTGATTCATGTGGGTGAGTCCTTGTCTTGTCAGTGTAGTCTAGTCTTTTGTAAAAAATGGTAAATGTTAAAACGCACACACAATATTCACACATCTCAAATTTGACAGCCTGTTCATTACAACAAAAAGGTTATTGCCATTATAATTATTATACGTGCTTCTAAATTAAATATATGCGCGCAACAGGTCAGCACGAACGTTTTCCATTGGCGCGAGATATGCTTATTCCGGCACAAATTAAACCCCGGGCTTGGCATAAAGTACACATGAGCAAAGTTCATTTGTCAAAAGCCAGGAGAGTGACTACAAAATATTTGACAACAAGAGAATATGAATAAATTAATAACTGATACAATTATAGTAAATATATGTTTAATTTGTATATATAAAGGGGGCTCAGGAAAAAGGTTCGGCTGATCACACTTGTAGCTATGGTTTGTCCTATTTCTTTAAGCCCTTGATGATAGGTGTGATATGCGTGTGCAGCAGGATGCTGTGGGGTTGGAAGGCAGTTGGAATCATCTGACTTTCTTCAAAAGTGCCTTTCCTGTAAGTGGGGTAAATTTGCCTCAAATATGCCTCATCATTGTTGAGTAGTCTAATGATCCTGTCTGCTGGCTGAGGTAGAGAGGGAGGCCGGATTACCTTTCAGCCATTTTGATTACGCTCTGTATGTGAGCATGTGGGTGTGTGTGGTGAGGAAATATAGTTCTGTGAGATCTTACCTCTCAGACTTACCACCAGCCTGGGTAAAAGGGAGATTTTCTTTCTTATCTCTTTATGCTCTGTGCTCATCACCTTGCCTGAATCCACTTATCAGACGTTAATGCACATAGTAAGGGCTGATGGCACCCAGAGCCTAGGGTGTCATTTACGCTATTATTATCATTTAGGTCATGATTTCTTTTCTGGTACAGTCCTGAATCATCATACAGACATGGGTACTTATAGGGCCATTTCAGTTCTCTGTAATGCTATAGTCCAAGTAATGAGTGTCAGTGTTTATGATTATAGGCTACTTGAAACATTTGAGTCAGATCTGATTGACCTTTAAATCTCATATTTTAGTTCATATCATTAAACCTGCTATTTTATTGACCTAATTGTCTTGCTCTCCAACCTTTTTGGAGTTCATCAGACCTCCATGCCTTCATTTAATCTGTCCTAGCTTGGCTTTAGGGTGAGCAGGTCCCTGCTGTTGTCACAAATGATATGTCAGAAGCAAAGCGAAACCATTCGTAGGAGACATGCCGGGTCTGTATAATTTAACATGTTGCACTCAGCACTGCAGCTGGTGCCAAAAAGCTATACAGATCTCATCTTATCGTATTCCATTCCATACAGCTTCATGCAGTCCTTCATAACAGGCTCTATGACAATGTGTTTTGTTTGGTACAGTTAATCATACCCTGCAAGAGACCAGAGGCTCTTGTCCATAAGAGGTCTGACTGCACTTAAGTCACTCTCTTATTTGTGTGAGTGTCAACCTGTCAAATGGCACCCAAAATTAATTATTATCTAATGAGAGAACCATCATAAAATGCAAAAACATATAACTTCTGATGAATCTTGAGTGAAGTGTGATTCACCCGTTTGCTGGCAAGAAGAGTGTCATTTGAAAAATAGCTAATGAGAAATATTGTGATATATCCACTCGTTTCATTAATATTGAAAGGACGATGCTTGACATACAAATTTCCGGACGACGAGAAAGCATTATTCAAACAATAATTGCATATATAGATTAATTAAGCCCACCGGGCGTCAAGTCCACGTAGGCGCAAACTGGCTGGCCACCACCCTCGCAATCCGTGGCCGTGCGCCAGAGCGCAGCTGCATAGCAGACAGCCGAGTGGATCAGCGCACGTTGTTTGGAATGCGGCGGGTTGCAGGCATTGATGACGAGCGCGCGCTTGCTCGTTCCCGTCTCTCTTCAATCTGAATGAGCGCGGTCCTCGTCCTGCCACTGGCTCGCGTTCTTGAGGAATTCGTGATCAATGAAACTGAAAACGAAGACCAAATAAACGAGTGTCAAGCGCGAGAATGCATCCTCCGAAGGGCAGTTGAGAGGAGAAAGACACTTTCTTAATGGGTGAGTTAAGCTTAAGTAAAATGTATTCATTTTTCATTCATCTGCGAGAAAACACTTGTAGCTGGGCTCCTTTAAAATAGATCAACATGTATATTTTTTTACTTCATTGGTATTATTTGGAAAAATATGTTAAAACCGCACTTGTTATCTTTCCCCGTGCGTTTTTCGTGTGGTCGGTGACTCATCTTTTGAAAAAAGTAAATGAAAGTCAGACAGCATTATCGTTTAGAGTTAGTTATGTTTGTAAAATGCTCTAAATAAAGCGTGGATGGCAAACGATAAGCACGTTTTAAAATCCAGATACTGAAGACTTAGCTCTGTTTGACGACTCATAGTTGAACAATTATCCTGTGCGCAGATTAGGATAATGCACATTAAGAATTATAAAAATGATATCAGGATTGGTGGTTCTGTAGCGGAGAGATTGATATGCGTGACAGAACTTTATAGTCTTCTCTGCGCATAACTCCACATCCATTACGCACGGTATTAATCAATTGATATAACTCATTAAGTATAACATTAGCAAAAAATTGTGCCATGACCTTAAACAGTCACTTCTCCATTCTTCCTCAATTCATTGTCAATAAAGAGTGTAAAATGAATCCTCTTCTAGGGACATTTAAATGCTGCATTTTTGCTCCAAGCAGTCCAGTTTTACATGTCCAAAATAATATGCCTCAGATTTATGAGCATGAATTCGCTCATGTTAATTTAATGACCAGTTGCTGAGGCATGTTTGCCTTGAGCTGATTACTAGTAATTCTTAATAAAAGAGGTTTTAGACGTAATAAGTATTATAATTTTGACCCTCTATTGTAAATGTAGCATTAAGTGTTTGAATCTTGTATTTTATACAAGTATATAATATATATAATATAAAAAAGCAGTGTATGCGTAACGGGGACTTGGAGAGGCGCGCACCGAAAGATATCGGACGAGAACATACGGTTCGAAAAGTGGACGTTGTAATAAGAAGTGATGACGCAATACGGCTGACATCATCCGAAAACAGAGGTTATGCGTTATTTTGTAACAATTAGCGTTGCTCAATACAGATATAGAACAAAATGGATTGAATTACATTGTCGATCCTTGTCTGTTGTTGAAAATGAAATTGAAACCTTATCCCATTGTAGTGGAGGAAGGCGTGTGTGTGTTATGTTGACGCTGGATTTAAGCTATTTAATTCGTTTTTCTTTTCAGCTATTACATTGAAATCTTTAAATAAATATATAAATAAATAATCAGTGTTTTAATTGTATTGCGCTTGCAGAATAACAGCACACAATGTATACACATCCTCTCTATCTCTCTCTCTCTCTCTCTCTCTCTCTTTCTGTTTCCCTCCTTATAGGCTATATATATATTTATATATATATATATATAGCAACCTCCTCATGCCTTTCATGATCTCAGCAGGTAATGTTTTAAGGATAACAACTGATCTAGAGTTAAAACCCTGGAGGCAAACTGATGATGTGAGGCTATGCTGGAGTGTGTTTTAGAGGGGCATTGGTTTTGTGGTTAATGTTCTGATTCTCTGTGGGGATTCTCTCATACATATGAATTTGCTGCCTGGTGCTGGCATTAGAGTCTGTCAGTGGGGCTCAGGACTGTGTTTAGCAAATGTTCTATCAGAACTGATTGTTCCCAGTGGGAAGGTCTTGCCAACAGGAATGAATGAAACCTGCCGGGATCATATTTTTTTGCCATTTTTTATTGTTGCCATTCTTGAGTTTGTTGGCATTTTTTATTTGTATACAATAAGAGCACACAGACAGAGGGATAACATCCATAATCTTAAAGGGATATTTCAGCCAAGAAACAAAATTTCCCCATATTTTACTCACCCTCAAGGCATCCTAACTGAATATGACTTTCTTTGTCTATTCTATATCCATCATTCTAAATATATTCAAATTCCATTTTACGTCCTCTAGTTTGTCAAGAGAAAGTGTTGTTTTCTTTTTAAAAGTGCTCATAAACCTACATACTAGCACCATGGGGAATCCCTGACTGGGAGCAATGAAGGAAAAATTGCGAATTGAAAACATATTGAAATAAAACAAAAGAGAGCAAAATTATGTACGTAAGTAGTCTTCATATACAATGTATATGCACAGCAATTATGTGACATTAAGTAGATCTGAACGGATTTATTGCGACCAATGTACTATGTTTTTGTGAAACAGTCGGGACTAGCTAGTTTCTCTAACTATCCATAATACTATGGTGATTAAGCAGTGAGTTATGTCGTGGTCACCCCTGACTGACAGCTGAACAAAGTCCTCTTGGGTGTTAATGTTGAGGTAATTTCACCTTCTTATGAAGTTTGCCTCGTAAATTTTGTTTAACTGCACTGTTAAAAGGGGTATTCTTTACCAATAAACTGCATGTAATGCATGTTAGACACTTACATTGTCCTCGCTATGTCAATGCAATAATTGTGTTCTTGTATGAGCCGAGTTTTCTATTTACCTCAGCTCATTGCTCATTGCTCTGGTAATAGAGAATGTGAACATGACGTCATGGCCTATGTTGCAGTGGTGCCACCATCTTGGGAGGATTATACTCTACTTCTATTATTGTTTTGAAATGTACCGTTACTTGTTTTGTTTGATATATCGAGAAATCAAATCGAAAGAACGAGTCTACGTAATGCTATTGCAGTTTTTAACACACCACGACTGACCAACCATAGTTATATTTCCTAATCAAACAAGAAAATAAATCACTGCATTGAACGCACTAGCAGCCATCCTCCCAAGATGGAGAAACATTCAACGCGGCGTGACGCCGATTAACAACTTCTCTATCAATGGTATGACCATTTCAGGAGCTGACTAAATCACAATTTACAATGTAAACGTTAGCTAATTCAAAGCACCAGTGAATAAATGTCAAAGTTTAAGTGTTCCGCCCCCCAGCTGAACTGGACGTTTTGTTTTGCCCCTAAATAGACCTGTCAGTTATTGTTTGAAATGTAGGGCTCCACAGATGCCTGTAAACCCGAATGTTCAAAGAAATTAAACAGTTTAAGTAGAGTAAACTTAATTTTATATAAAAATTTGTCCTAACTTAAATGTTTTGAGTTCCTGTAACTAATTCTTACTTTTGAGTTAGTTAACTTAATTTCAACAAGTTAATTCAAGAAGATTTGTTGAGAATGAAATTCAGTTCCCAGCATGCTTTGCGTGAGACTGCATTAGGAGAGTACATTTTGAAATTAAGTGTAATTTTTTGTTATTTTTAATGTTAACTTATTCGGGTTTACAGTGTAGTATGAAAAGTGCCTGTCAAACGCAAGCTCGCCCTGTTTCTCCGTTGACAACTTGTTGTACTTTTTACTTTTGGTGAAAAATAAAAGTGGCAAAGTTGAATAGTTTGTTTTTATTCAACTCAAGTAGGAGTAAAAGTACCACAATTTAATTATGCTTAAGAAAGTAGAAAAAAAAATACTTAAGTACTGTAACGAAAGAATTAGAAGAGTTTGGTTCCAAAATGAGATATCTTTCGATAACTTTCAAAAATCATGTTTTTTTATTGTGCATTCCAATTAATATCGATCAAACTGCTGTTGGTTTGTTTTGAAAATACAGCTAACTTACACAATAAAAACATGATAATATCATAAAAAACATGATTTTTTTTTTTTAAGAACTTAGTTGTCTCATTTTGGAACCAAACTCTTCATTTGTAATTAGTTACTTTCCACCACTGTTTAACAAATACCATGCTCATCAAGAAATCTACCTCAGCATTTATTTGTGTGACTTTCTGGGGGTCGCTTTTTTAAAAGAGTTTCTGTCAGTAATTTACACAAAGCGATTCGTCTCACCAGCTTTGACATTTTATTTTTCTTATACAAAACCCAAAATGTATCCCAACATGCGCTGCTGAACACATAAACACAAGAAAAAAACACTTTGTGCTGGAAAGCATTTGGATGCTTTCGCATAAAAATTCACTTTCTCTGTTTTCTCTCTATCTTTCACACTCTCCCATCTCATCTGATCTTGTCATGGTGCACTGTGGTACCCATGTCCCTGGATTACGGCCCCAGAGACAAGCTTCAGAAACAACCTCCTGTCACACTGTTGCTCACTGGGGACTAAAGACATCCCAAGTTCTGTGACACAATGTGGGGGAGTTTCTCTGGCCTTTCCACTCTGAGTTAGTATTTTTGAGGTGTCAAAAAACAGGTGAGAATCGATATGTCACTTTTTCTTCCTGGGCAGCATCAGTGTCAGGACAAATCACACAAAAGGGCATGCCCAAAGAGCGCACACACTTGTCAGACACTTTGGATTTGTGAAAGTTTGAGTGGATTGGTAAAGGTTATGCTGCTTATTATCTAGACTTTAATACAATAAAACAGAATAACCTTGTAAAAAGTAATAAAAAGGAAACAGTATCCTTAAAAGGAGACATTTTTCTTACAGGTGATGTTGTAACACTTCCTCAGGGATGTCAGTTGTCAACAAGTAAAGAATAGTTATTGTTTTCTGTCTGATGTCTAACAAAGAGTTCCCTCTGGAAGGCAACTGACTGATCAGAGTAGGATGTATTATACCTATTCCTTAGTAGTTAAGTATCCATAAGTAAAAATGTGTTTGGTACTGTCACTGCTTTTTCAGTCCTTTCTTCACATGGCTTGGCAAGTGTGGTGTTCTTGTGACTTGACATCTCTGCGGGGATCCTTGTTCATACTGTATCTGCAGTCTGTTTCCAGTTGTTACATTCTTTAACTGTGAGGCTGGTGTCAGCAGTTCGGGTCCGAATCAGCTAGGGAAGCAGAATGCAGTATTGGACTGGTATATTGTATAGCTTATACAGCAGTCCGTCGCATTAACTTATGTACAAATTGTCTTTTTTCTTTTCTTTGGTCTGATGGAATACATCAGCAAAACAGCAAATAATGCCCAGTGACCTCCAGTAGCCGCTCAACTTGGGCATTCAACAAAGTAATAGACTCAAAGCTGCATGATTCACATTTTTATTTCTTCTACAACATATTAGCATATTAAAAGTGTTACTATGTGTTATTATTTTTTTCTTGACTGAATGTCTTGCCATGTCACACATGGCTATAACAGTTCTGAATATAGTGTCCACTGTTAGAACATGCCATAGTCTAGTTGTAGAACAGGTTCTCCAAGCTTAAAAATACATCAGGACACAATTGTTTAGACTGTGTGTGTTTGCATGCATCTGAATATACAAGATAAAATGAGTGGAAAAGGGAAGTAGACCCATTTACATTTTTTCATTCAGCAGGTGCTTGTATCCAAAGCAACTTACTTAATGCATAATAGTGCATTCTGAATGAAAAATGACAACTAATGTATTAAAAATGTTATTTGTGGCATTGATGTAATGCCCACGTACCAGAGGGATAAAGAGTACCTGAAAACCGTACTTAAGTAAAAGTAAAGATACCTTGCAGTGAAAATTACTCCAATAAAAGTTACAAGTCACCAATTCCAAAACGACTTTAGTAAAAGTCTTAGAGTATCTGATTTTAACAGTACTTGTGTATTTTACTCATACTGAATGTAGGCTCAAATAAGTACTAGTCCTCAACACTTAAGAGACATGTCAGTGAAAAACAAGAAACAGTTGATTTGAGAGGAGAGCAATCGCATTTATTTTCTGAAATCATAATAAGACTGAACACCCCAAAATTGCAACAAATCATGGCCGACACCATAATACATCCATTACAAACACCCTAGTCTCATTTAAGCTCAAGTGCTCATAAGTAAACCAAACTCCTTCAAAAAGGTCTCTTCAGTATAACGGATAAATAAATAATGTTAAGTAAAATTTAAAAGTCAAAGCCTTTTTGCACTGGACATGCTGGTTTTGGCCTCATCGCCAGCTGCAGTCATGTCTTCATTTCACATATAACCACCAGCAATTGACAACTACCTGATAATGCACTCTTATTCACATAAAGAAGCCATGTTGACAAGTTTTAGTAAGTTAGGGAAAAATCCACAAGATTATAGTATCTTAAATGCCCTGTAAATGGCAATATTAATTATTCTGTAGGAAAAATAAACTGCTGCAAAAGAAGATCGGTGCCATGCAAAATGTAAGTTGTAATTGCGTACATAAAGAGTAAAGAGTACATATACTTGTTCAAAAATGTGGTCAAGTAGAGAGTTAAAGTTGCTAATATCTTTAATACTCAGTACAACTACAAAGTAGCCAAAAAGATACTTAAGTACAGTAACTAATTACATTTACTCCAATACTTTACACCACGGCCACATACTGTACATACACACTCATTGAGTAGGTATAATTTGCATATTTTTAAAGGGATTGTTCACCCAAAAATGAAAATTCTGTCACAAATTACTCACTCACTAGAGTCTAGATGTTTCAAACCTGTATACATTTATTTGTTTGGTTCAACACAGAGAAAGATATTTAGACGAATGCATGTAACCAAACAGGTCTTTGACCCCATTTAGTGCCATAGTAGGAATAATTACAATTGTAAAAGTGCTCCATCCTTGGACTGTTTGCCGTCCTACATTCTTCAAAATATCTTCTTTTGTGTTCAACAGAATAAAACATTATTGGCCAGGCATTTTTAGCCCTCCCCTCCAGGCCCAACTTACAACAAACCAATCAAAAAGGGAAGGGCAAAATAAAGCCCTGCCCTACTTTCTTTCTCATTTCAAAAGCTGTTTCACTCGGATATACCTCACGAAACGGAAGAGAAGTCAACCGCAACTTCCGTTTTATGGTGACTTTAAGAAGTATAAGACTTCTGAGTGACTACACTTTGAAATACACTTTGTTGTAAATTCCAGAAGTACAGGTCACCATGTTGTATTTTGCCATGTTGTATTTTGCTTGCTGGTCACCAGCTGGTCCCTCAGACTTATATAACCCAGTCAGAAAGACCATGCTGATTGGCCAGCTAGACCAACGGCAAACCAACAGTAACCATTAGAAACCAGCCTAAAAACCTGCATTGAAATTCCTGCTGATCAGAGTCTTTGTAGCAGGGCAGACACATGGCTATTGTGTATTTGTTAGCTTTTAGTGGATAAATAAATAATCTATAAAGCTCAGAAATATGTTTGGAACTTTAGCTGCTACAGATGGGCAGTCTTGTCTGTTTTTCAATATCTAAACATGCATGAAGGGTTCCATAACTAAACAATAGTTTTGAGTATGTTTTTCAACAGTTAATAACAACAATGAGAAACTTTATTTATACGTCTTCTTATTTAAAATGTGATCATTCTTAACCGGTTCCTTACGATTTTTTCATAGTACTTACTGAAAATACTTTCACTTGTGTCAACAGGAAATCCATGTGTGATCCACGTGTTGAGTTAAAAACTGTGAAGGTTATGGAAAAACACATCATTTTGGACCCATATATACGAAGGCTTGAATTCCAATTATGAGTTGTGTAAATCATCTAGAATGATCTGACCCTAAAGGCCCATCACATTTTGTTTAGAATGTCAGCATTTACAGAACACGCGCACGCACGCACACACACACACACACACACACACACAAACGCAATCTCATTGATTTGGGTGTCAGTAGTGAATTGATTTGACAAAGAGAAAGCATGTGTCATCAATACTGTGGTATTGTGAGAGGTAGGGAATCTCCAAAGCACATGTGGCCTTCTGAGTCCAGGCAGAGTCAAAGTAAAGGTTTCTCTTTTCTTTTTAATCAACAACTTAAACTCCCAAAATTTTACAACAGAAAACATGGACACTCTTCTCACGGCTCTCACTAAATCCTTGGTATTTCGAGTCTGACGTCATCACGCAACCGTGTTTTTTGGCAAGTTTAACAATCATAGGTAGTCTATATGGTTAGAGTAAGGTTAGGGTGTGGGTTAGGGTAAAGGTTTCGTAAGACTTGAAACATCAAGGATTTAGTGAAAACCAATAAGCCACCCCAACGGATCTGACTCGAAACACCAAGGATTTAGTGAGAGACCTCTTCTCACACTGGAGTCCTCACACACGCTCATTAACAGCTCCTTCACAACAGCTGTGCGTCCCCTGCCGAGGCATCTGGTATTGGTAGTCCTGGACCAAGCAGCCATCTTGGATTGTAGTCTCCATGCTGCAACCGCCGAGCTGGCACATACCTTCCTTCTATGACATACCTTCTCACGATGCCACAATACATACACAATCAGGGATTTGTATCTCGAATCATCAGAAGGATTATAAAGTATGGGTGGCAGGGTTGGTGGGTTACCACAGCACCCCCTAATCCCCCACCCACCAATCCAAACCGTCTCACTTACATGCTCCTGGGTATAATGTTTTTCCCCATAAATGTCACACTCACATTATTTTTCTCATTTGTAAACGGAAACAGAAACTGAAATTCATGGGTGAATTATTCCTCTGCTACCAACTGTATCTATGCCAGATGCTTGAGTGTCATTGAATCTCCATTCCTCTGCATACCAACTTTTATATGCTATCTCCTACCGAGCACAGCTGGCGCTTCGAACCACGTACATATTTAGGGTGAAGAACAAATAAAAATAGAAAGGGCGGATTCAGGGGACGTTTGTTGTGCTAGCTGATCTTTTAATTTGTTTTGTTGCCAGTTTTCTCTATTTAATGTTATTATTACTGTATCTACGTGACCAAAACATTTCACCGCACAAAACATTTCATTTCTTAAGCTGCCCTGAGTCCGAAAACCATTCTATTGCCTCTAAAAAATATGCCTCTAAATATATTTTGCCTTTCAAAATGTAGTGCATTCAGTTTTTGTACGTTGCATTTAATTCCTCCTTAAAGGAATGGATAGCACTGAAGTTTCAAAGACATTTTATTGATCTATTGATACATTTATTTTTTATCTCTGGGATTTGTTTAGAAGACTTTAGCAGAATTTATGTTAAACATTTTCGGCAAGACATGGTAACAAAACTCACCAATCAAATGAAGTTTTGGCCCTGGTTGATGATTTAATAAATGCACCACTGTCTGCCAATGAGTTTGTGTGTTTATATATATATACTGTATATATATAAGACCCAATCCATTACATTTTTATCCTCTTAGTTCTTAGAGTTCTTGTGTAATCTTGCTTTCTAAACTTGCACTATTCTGTTACCTCTTTGCATAATGGAGCACCTAACTTGAAACAAATAACACACAGAGTAAAGCCTCTACAGTTGCACCTGTGGAGTGTCTAAGTAGTCGTAAAAGTCCAAGTTTATTTAATTTATGAAGCAGAAAATGCTCAACAACGGTAGTTATGCAGCATGGAGCAGGGCCAGGAAGACTCGTTATTTTTATTGTGCATGTCTACGGTCTTCGTGACTTTCTAAAAGTTTCCGAAAACAAGCTCCTTCATAGTGGAACTGGGCAAAGGGCTGTGAAATTGAAGAGTTCCTCACTTCTGTGCAGAAATCTGATCTTGTTTGAAGGCCATTTGAAAAGACAACTGAAATAATATTGAGCAATATTGACAGTATTGTGGGTCAGGTGATAGTTAAAGGTCATTGACTTCAGGGGTCTGTGTGTGTGTGTACATTGTTCCACAGAGTACACACATTCAGCATAAGGCAGTTAAAGTGCCTCTGTGTTCGCACTGTGTCCCTCTTCTGTGACATTGAGAATCTTGTAGACAGAGTGTCAGACTGAAGCTTTTAAATGCCTCTCACACTATTACAAGAGGCGTGAGAGATTCAAACATCGATCCTCTTACCCAAGGGCTTTCAGTTCAATTCGGGTCAATGCTTCCACACTCATGTCCTTATAATGTCCCATTTATGGCATCTTTCATCCTTAGAAGATGACTTGTAAAAGTGTATGTGCACGTAACCAGTAGATGTAACCAGTAGATGTTACACCCCACCCCACCCCACCATACTTTACTATGTATGTGGTTACATTTTATTTTGTGCTGTTGACCAGCGAGGGGGAATTTGTAGTATGTGTTTAAGAGTTGCGTGAGGTGGCAGAGCTAGTGCTGCCCTGTAGAAAAAGGCGCGTCGTACTTAATGTAACAAACGTTATTTTTTTTAAGACAAGGATTCAGAGTAAAATACCCTTAAATCATACTCGTTGCAACTGCTGTTTGCTGTGAGCATGAAAGGACACACACAATAAAAGAGTAGCCTGAGATAAAGGAACAAAAGAAAAAGCCTGAAGCCACAGTAAATAGGGTCTGGAATCACCTATGTATGTGCTATGCTATACCTCAAGATTATGGGTTCAGTCCTAAAAGGTCTCTCTTTCTCTTCTCTTTCTTTGATGAATAAGCCACTGTTACACTTCCACATCTCCTATCTGTGCCTTTGTGGGGACCTGACATTCTCTCTGGGGTTGCATAGATAGATCCAGAATGTTGAGTTACTGTCCCGCTGTGAGCCCTCTGTGACATCACATCTCATTGCTTCCCACCAAGCACTGGTTTTTGCATTGGCTGGTATGATTCTGAGATTCAAACAGTGTTTAATACATGAATTAACATTATCAAAGGCAAGTGTTTCTGTTCTGGCTTTTGAACACAATGGGGCATCAGAGGTCAAATGCATGCGCAGAGCAAAGAGAGAGTGAGTGGGACAGACAGGAAGTTAAGATATAAGTATAAAGGACAGGATGACAGCCAGCCTTCACAGGAATGATTGAATAAAGAGAATCACTCGGGATTCAGATCAGTCTCTGTCCGCTGTTGAAAGGCCATTTATCAAGACTTGTTTGCCTGTATCTATACTGCAGAACTAATCAGATACACCTTCCTGTCCTCAGAAAAGTACATGCTGTATTGACTGATGATAAAACAGTATCTCTGTAGTAACCATGTTTTATTGATGAACTTAATGATTTTGTCCGGTTCAAAGAACTGTATATATTGTGAGAAAATGTCTGTTCCAAAACCTCACGAGCTGTTTTGCTGTCTTTACTGGCTATATAGACAGCTGCCTTCTAAGAAAATATCCTAACAGGAATTTAAGCCTGAAAGTGAATAACAGAATTGGAATGTAGGCAGCAACATTTGTGCAGCACACAAAAAGCACAAAGCCTATAAAAGCTTATGATTAATAGTTAGATAGTTAATCCAAAACTATTTTGATAATTTATTCAAACTCATGTTGTTCAAAACGTATGTGACTCTTTCTTCTGTGGAAAACCAAAAAATATTAAAAGTATTTTGAGAAATATCTCTGGTTTTGTGTCCATACAGTGGAACAAAAGGGCACTCAATGATGTTTGGTTTCCAGCATACCAGGTCTGAAATAACATGAAAGTTAGGAAAACTCACATGAGGGTGAATGAATTATGAAACAATCTTCAATAAAGACACTTCATGTCTCTGTCTGTTCAGCTTTGATTATTTTCTGCATAAACAGATTATAAATTGTGAACATGTGTTGGTAGTCCTCTGTATTTGGTATTACCCATTACATGGCTCGTTCAGCCACGCCATAACCTCCTATCGGCTCAGCAGGAAGTGATCTGAGCGAGCTAAACACATTTATACATCGTTTCTTAACATACGGCTAACAAGTTAAGCGAAACAACATAGGCTAATATGCATCATATAATAACAGAGATGGAAACTCGAGTCCGCGACTTGGACTCAAGTAGCACTTAAGTCGCAAAAACAGAGACTCGAGACTTGACTTGACTTGACTTGACTTGACTTGGACTCGGACTCGTGACTCATGTCATGAGACTCGTAAAAAACGCAAGTCATTTTGGTAGAATATTTCATTCACATTCTTCCTTTACTTCCCGACATGACATCATCATATAACACATTTTTCTATTAATTCCCAATCCATTATGTTCTGCAGCAAATGTCACAACGATTCATCTCTAAACACACAAAGTCAGTCAGCATTATTATGTACACCCGTGACGCATCTGGAGGACGCGTGTTCATCGTATAGTTATATAAACAAATAAAATCTTACTTTAGTAGCTCCTGTCCAGACCATTTAAGTGCAGCAGATATAATAATGGATGATTAACTTCAAATAGTTTACATCAGTAGACCTATTCATTTCGTTGACAAAAACTATGTTTTCACTGACGATAACAAAATAAAAATGAATGCATGATAACGGAAACTGTAATAAACAAATTCCGACATTTTCGACAACTTATAAAAACGAAACGAAAATATTCTTGTCCGACCTGGCGGACATCAGCTTGCACGCATGTGCTGCTTATCTCATGGTAGGAGATATATCCAGCTGCAGGCCCGCAGCCACTCATTTTAAGAAACGCGATCCTGACCACCAGTCTCAGGGCGGAAGGGGCGGGTCGGCAGCACCACGCATTTCAGGATACACGATCCAGACAACCAGTCTCAGGCCTGAACCATAAATTGTTTAGCGCACATCGTGCTACCAACAGTTTTTGTAGCTTATGTTCTTATTTTCGCATAGATAGAAAATGCATAACCTACATTTTTTTCTATTTGCATAGTGCTTGCTATATTACTAGATATAATATTTACTTAGTGTTCATAATATCTACATTATCAATATCTATTAATTTTGAAACAATAACTTAGGGACAAAGTGTAGACTTTTTATGTCAAATTTACACTATTTTTCAGAATTAAAATTATTACTTGATATTCATAATTAATATCTAAATAGTCAATATCTGTTCAGTTTATAACAAACACTTAGCGACAAAGTTTAGACTTTTAATGTCAAAAGTACATTAATTTTCAGAATTCAAATAAATAGAAATTGTAATAAAAAAAGTCTTGCATTTCTTTCAACAAAACACCCTCAAACAGAACATATTTTAAACATTTTAATAGATGTATAGTAAATGAATAGATGCAACAGAAATAGTACACAGGTAGAAATTAAAACGCTTCAAAAGAAGAGTTTACTTTCAGTCCCATTTTATCATGTGTTTTACACAAAAATACTCCACGTCTTCCTGGAATGAAAAAACAAAAATGTAAAAAAGGGCTCCCTGGAACCTTCCAGGTGTTCCATGAGCACTTTTCCACCACCGCAGGGCTGGTAACGGTAATTTTTTCAATAGGCTAATAAAGATAAGCTGCATCGCCGCAAAGCCCCATTACAACAACTGATCTAAAAAGAAAGCTGAGTGTCCGCAGAAAAAAAACACACAACGATTGAATACTACAACGATTTTAAACTTCAATTATAACATGTGAAAGACGTACATATAATAGTTGTGATAAACACATAGCTTAGTATATACATACATTTTCCACAACATAAACAAAAACTGGACAGAACTCACCCTGCTCTCCGACACGCTCTTATAATGCGGTTGTCCGAATTAAATGTGTGTTGCTGCCGACCCGCCCCTTCCGCTCTGAGACTGGTGGTCTGGATCGTGTGTCTTAAAATGAGTGGCTGCGGGCCTGCAGCTGGATACTATTGCATGGTAGAGAGAAGTCTCCGGGTAAAGAGGAAGCACCGACATATTTATTCTGTGTATCCACGTGGTTTACAAAGTGTCTTATTTTCCTTCACAATCGGCGGTAAAGCGCCACAAAACGTGAAGGCGACTGCAGGCAAGTCACCCTGAAACTCATTACAAAGGCAAGCACGAACATTTCAAATGCCAATGTTAACTTATCCGCTAATGCGAACTGCTGCATTACGTGAAATGCAACATAAAGTAATAGTTAAGCCAAAAGAAGTGATTAAGTAAGTAGTATTTGTACATTAAAAGATTGAATGACACTCTAAATATCAAAGCAAGTATGTAACATGTTTGCATGATTGAAGAAATGTAAGACAGTTTCTGTAGTATGTATTTTTGAAAGATATTTCTCATTCAGTCTCAAGCAAAGAGTGCAGCTAGTAATGCCATGAGCCAATAGCGCTTCAGTGTGAGCCCCGTCAAAATGTGTTTCATTGGTTGAATGTACTTAATGAATACGCCCTGCTGAACGAGTCATTTCAATCAAAGGAGATTGAATGAACTAGTACATGCGTTCATGATCTAATTCTCTGTGTTGCAACAATGCATATCCAGAAGTTACTGAAGTTAACTTCATACATTGTGAGTCACAATAACTATCTGTGATAACTATTGCTAAAAACAGAGACTTGAGATGTCACTTGGACTCCACCTCAGAGACCTAAGACTTGACTTGGACTCCACTTTAAAGACTTGAGACTTGACTTAGACTCGACCTCAAAGACTTGAGACTTGACTTGGACCTCCGAGACTTGTGAACATGTCTGCATAATAACTGTACAGTACATGAAATAACGACATACCTGCATAAACAGAATATAAGTTGTGAACATGTGTTGGTAGTTCACTGAATTTGTATTACCCTGTTGGCAAACGGAGAGTTTGCTAAACATGCTGACAGGCGCTATCCTCTAATACAGTCAAAATCACAATCTGATACATTCTTATAGTCCCACTGATTCAAGATATATATATATTGTTAAAAACATCAACAATATTACCATTAAATGGCTCGTTCAGACATGCCATAACCTCCTATCGGTTCAGCAGGAAGTGAATCTGAGCGAGCTAAACGAGCGCCAGCAGAGTATATGCTCTTAAAGTGACCACATTTATCATTTTAATTGAACATACACATTTAAATTTAAAACGAAAAATATTATTCCATACAATGTAACATATAGAACAATTAAACAACAATATAAATTCAACAGAAAACAGAAGGGGATTTTGAATGAAAATAACACAATCATAATAAACCTGTTACTTTCACCCCTCCTAAAATTCATCAAAATCCTTTGATGTATCACAAATATCTTTATAATTAAACTAATTTTACTGGCACAAGTGAAACGTAAAATCTATTCACGCATCCAACATGAAAGTCACCTCAATTACAAGGTTATGGAAAACAGGAGGTTGGTCAAGTCTCATACTTCCTTTAGGTTAATGTGACGCCTAGTACGCCACACAGCACTTGGCTCTATTATACTAGACATTTGTCACAAACATCGTCAATACATCAAATCGATACTCTGAAATCAGAATTTTTTTTCTCTGCTTTTAAACCTCATGAACTCTCAAAACTGGTGTCTGCACCATAGATTAAATTAGTCTATTTACAGATTTAACTATTCTCCCCACTCTTGTTCTACCAGGTCCGATAAGCCCAGTGTGATCATGTGCACTAACTTGCGATGATGAATCAAGTCAAGGTAAGGTCAGTGAGAGAGGTAAGTGTTGGTCAGTAGCATTTAAATGTTGTTCATGCTCTGTATCTATGGATATTGCATCTGCATTCACTGAGTATACAACATCTGAGTGCAAGGACAGAGCTAAATCACCAGGCAGGATTGCATCCGTTACAGGACTGAGGGTTGGTCCAAGAAATGAAAGCTCCTCTGGAGAATCAGAGAATGACTGGAACGAATTATCAGTAGAAAAAACAGCTGCAACACTTGAATCAGGCAGGTCGAGTATGTCAGAATGACTTGGCACAGTCACCTGATCCACACGACTGTTCTGATCAGGCTCTGAACAAATCAACGGCTGGACAGTTTCACTGGAACTTGGCTCTTCATCCATGTCAGGAATTGGTAAAAAGTTCACCTCCACCAACAGATTCCTATGCACAACTTTTGTTCGTACTGATGCATCTCTTATCTTATAAACATGGATGGCTGGATTCACATCAACAACAGTGAACACTCCGTTTTCCCATTTATCGGCCAACTTCTTTTTGCCATGTTCTGACTTGTTCGCGACAAATACTCAATCTTCCACTGCCAAGTAAGTGCCGTTCACACGCTTGTTGTATTGTCGAGCTTGATGTTGTTGCTCAACAGAGGAATGCTTCTGAGCAATCAGCATAGCATCCTTCAGAATAGACATCAGAGACTTTGCATACAAGCAACATTAGA
This sequence comes from Triplophysa siluroides, assembly GCA_006030095.1. Lineage (NCBI taxonomy): Eukaryota > Metazoa > Chordata > Actinopteri > Cypriniformes > Nemacheilidae > Triplophysa > Triplophysa siluroides. Next base: position 859,947 of record VCII01000033.1, on the reverse strand, counting down.
GTTGTGAAGAACCTGATTAAACATGATGTCTACTGGCAGTCTGGGTACGCGACCGAACATCAGAAAGAATGGTGCGTAACCTGTGGTTTTGTGAATGGTATTGTTGTGGGCAAATGTCAAAGTTGGGATCTGCTGTGGCCATTGGTGTTTTGCTTTGAAAGGAAGTGCTCGAAACATGTTACCCAGAGTTCTGGTTAAAACGCTCCATGCCACCATTACCCATGGGTTAGTAGGCTGTTGTGTGGGATTTTGCAACACCAGCTAAATGAAGAAGCTTGGCAATGAGCTTCCTTTCAGGAATACTAACAAGGGATAATTACACAGGGCAAGTGACGATCAGGTGACGGGACTCAAACTCTAATGGGTACGGGCAGGACAGGTGAAACAGATGACATACTAATGGGTGCTAACGGATAACAGGGGGCGGGGCTAGAGGACACGACACCGGGAGAGAGCATGGCATTACGAAATCAAAACAAGGCCATGTTCTTTTTCCACATAAAACACATGGGAATGTTGCTGTTCTCTGCAGACCAAAAATCTATGCACACCAACTCCATTGGGGCTGAACTCTTGATGCTCTCTAGAGGGGAACGTGCAGATGGTTCTGGAGACTTCGCAAGCATACACCTCGGACAGCATTTCACATACTCCCAAATGTTCTTTGGCATGTCAGGCCAATAAAACCGCTGCCTTGCAAGTGAGAGGGTCCGGTCTTGGCCTTGATGGCCTGCCATATCATGAATACCAGACAGGGATTTGTCCTTCAGGCTACTAGGCAGTACTTAGGAATCTCTTTGCTTGGACAAAGGATCTTTTGTCACTTTGTACATCACATCATCTTTAACTTCCAACTTATTCCACTGTTTCATCAACCTCAGCACTTGTGCGCTGACACCATACTTTTCTATTCTCGCTGGACATTGCTTCTTGATCAGAAATTACAACACTTTGGAGATTACTGGATCTTCCTGTGGTCTTTGCTAAAGCTCCTGAGAAGAGATTACAGAGGGAGTTTCCTGACCACTTGAAACTTTTTGGACCCATTGGACTAAATGAAGGGCTCTAGACTCTGCTCCATCTGTCCAGCTACAATGAGATTGACAAAGAGCTCTGATCTCATTTGTGTCATAGTCATTTTTGATTAAAGGTCTTCTCATGGGTTGAGCTTGGCTACTGACCCTGAAGTCTTCACTCATTTCGTTGGCCTCATGCATTAAGGAAAAATATGAATCATTCAACAGTCTCTGTCTGACTAGCTTTACAAAGGGATCGCGACTCAAAGCGTCTGCTACCACATTTGCTTTTCCTGCCAAGTGCTTCAGGTCAAACGTGTATGATGCAAGATTTGGCTTGGTCAAGAGGTACGTGAGCGGATTATTGTCTGTCCAGATGGTGAATTTGTGGCCTTTCAGCCAATGGCTGAACTTCTCACATACACTCCATTTCCCTGCCAAAAACTCCAGTCTGTGAGCTGGGTTTCTTCGCTGAGATGTACTGAGGGTCTTTCCTGCAAACACTGTCGGCCTGGCTCGCAATTCACCTTTGGGCACTTGTGACAATACAGCCCCAAGACCGTCCAATGAAGCATCAACAGAAAGGATGAAGGGCTCATTGAAATCGGGATGAGCAAGTATGACACACTCTAACAAGGCAGTCTTGAGTTGGTCAAAAGATGCTTGACAATCCAACGTCCAAACGTCCAATTTCTCATGAAAGATGCTGGGCTGTTGCAAAGCCCTTGTAGCATCCTATTATGTTCATGTAGGTCCAGTGGTGTCATAAAGGCAGTGTACTTTGTGTCATTATCATCCATTGTGATATTGTAAAACCCAGAAGTGAGATCCATTGTGCTGAAGAAACAATTCCCACCAAGGGCAGCAAGACAGTCAGCTTGATGTGGGAGGGGATGGGCTTCCTTTATAGTTCTGGCATTTAGCCACCTAAAATCTGTACCATCCTTCTTCCACACCATCACCAATGGCGACGCGTACTTACTTGAAGACTTCCTGATGATACCTCTTTCTTACATTTTAGTCAAAACTTGCCTCAACTTCTCATAATGGGCAGGAGGCACTCGCCTATAAGGCAAACGAAAGAGACGATCATCAGTCAAACGTATACTGTGTACATACCCCTTGGCTTCACCGCAATCCAGTGCGTGCTTAGAAAAAATGTCTTCATAATCAACCAGTAACTGGGTTAACTTACTCTTACAATCCTCACTGATCTGACTCCAGTCAACGTTGATGTCGCTGAGACCCACATCTGGTTAACAGGACTGGAATCTGTTACGATCTCTTTCTTAGATCACAACAAAGTAAGGGAGACGCCACACAACCACTGCATAAATAATGAGATTTATTTAACTTAAGTAAGAAATATGAAATGTCAAGTGATCAGTGTAAATGTATGTCAGCATGTAAATGTAAGTAGCAGGTTCAAATGACATCAGTTCAACCCAACATAAACAACTAAAGGTCCAAATCAAAACATAATAGGAAGAAATGGATCACATGATGAGGACTCCGACGAGGCTGTGCGTCTCCCGTAACCCACACATCCCGCCAGCTCTCCGGTAGCCTCAATGAGCAGCAACACCAGCGAGTAACACTCTGGCGTCCCTGTTTACCCCGGTGTCTTTTAAAGTGCCATAATTACGTTCAGGTGTAAAACCACGCCCTCCAGCAATAAGCCTGTAACTCGGGAACAAAACAACCACTCACTGAGCCGTCACACCCCCCCCTTAAAAAAAATCATTTATCTTGTAAGGATTCTCAAAACACCTCAAAATCATACTTTCTTTTTTTTCAAAAACCTTATATGAGAACCGATCCCAGTATAACAAGTGTTTCCCACAGTCACCTCCATTCTCCTAAACTGCTCAATTTATCCCCAGCAATCTGGATCCTGAAAGCAAATTAAGGTAACAAAGAGAGCACAGAAAAACAGTGACAACTGCCCAAAACACTTACAGTACCCTATTTGATCTGGTCAGGAACCCGAGATAACGCATCTGCCACTACGTTATCGGTTCCCTTGATGTGTTTCACAGTTAAACTGTACGGCTGTAAAAAAAGAATCCACCGCATTAACCGCTGACTTGGGGACTGTAAAGAGTGTAAAAACGTTAGAGGGTTATGATCAGAATAAACCTCCACAGGTAATCCTCCCCCCACGTACACATCAAAGTGCTGAAGAGCCCAAATTAAGGATAATGCTTCCTTCTCTATTACCGAATAATTCCTTTGATAAGTATTAAACTTACGAGAAAAGAAACTTACAGGATGGTCAAATCCACTCTCATCAGTTTGTAATAGAACAGCCCCAGCACCAATCTGACTTGCATCTACCTGTATCTGAAATAGCTTATCCAGCCTAGGGGCAGCTAAAACAGGAGCAATAGTTAATAATAGTTTAACATTTTCAAAAGCCTTCTGACAATTTTCACTCCAAACAAAACGGACAGCATTCTTAAGCAGATCAGTGAGTGGAGAAGCAACAGTTGAAAAGTTTGGGCAAAAACTCCGGTAATACCCCACCATCCCCAAAAACCGCATCAATTCTTTCTTGGTTGATGGAGGAGGAAATTGTTGAATAGCTGCAATTTTGGCCTGAACAGGACGCACCTCACCTTGTCCAACCTCCTTTCCCAAATATCTTACAGTACCCTTAGCAAACTCACACTTTGCTAAGTTAACTGTAAGACATGCCCCAGCCAAACGCATCAAAAGCGCACGAAGGTGTAACAGATGTTGTTCCCATGTAGCACTAAATACTATAACATCATCCAAATACACTGCACAACCCTCCAGGCCGAATACCACTTTATTCATCAATCTCTGGAAGGTTGCGGGTGCATTTCTCAACCCAAAACTCATAACAGAGTAAGAATATAACCCTGATGGTGTAATGAATGAAGTTATTTCTTGAGCTCTTGGAGTTAAAGGCACTTGCCAGTATCCCTTTAAAAGGTCCAGTTTGCTTACGAACTTCGCAGAACCCACCTGATCCACACAATCCTCCATTCGAGGAAGTGGAAAAGCGTCAGGTTTAGTAATAGAGTTTAACTTGCGGTAATCAGTGCAAAATCTATAAGTAGAATCTGCCTTCTTCACCAACAAACATGGTGAAGCCCAACTGGAGCACGACGGAACAGCGATCTCGTTCTCAAGCATATACTTAACTTCTGACTCCAGCACATTCCGCTTAGTTATAGGAACTCTGTAAAAACGCTGACGAATAGGCCGCGCATCTCCCACATCCACATCATGCTGGATCAAATGTGTACGGGTGGGCACATCTGCAAACAACCTAGGAAAATCAAACACCAACTCTGTCAATTCTGCCTTTTGGAACTCCGATAAGTGCGAAAACAAAGAATCTAAATTCTGAAGGGTCTCAGAATTCTTTAACCGTGGAGTCAAAACACAGTCTCCAGGGACAATCACATCCTCCCCTCCTTCTAAAGAAAAAGTTTGAGAATTATCAAGAGAGGCATTAGTAACCGTGACAGTTGGATTAACCAGTTGAGTGTCCGAATTACGAGAGTGATAACGCTTAAGTAAATTTACATGAAAACACTGTTTAGCTTTTCGCCGATCTGGAGTTTCAATTTGATAATTTTGGTCAGTCATTTTACGAAGGACAGTGTAAGGACCAGTAAATAGTGCACAAAAAGGAGAGCCAGATGAAGGTAACAAAACCAACACCTGATCACCTGGTGTAAAAACCCGGCCTTCTGTATGTTTGTCAAAGTGTTTCTTCATTTTTCTCTGTGCTCCTAGAAGATTTTTCTGAGCACTCATTCCAGCTAAAAATAAACGTCTACGAAACCCATTTACATATGCTAACAAATTTTGAGGAGGATCCTCTTCACCCAATCCCTCCCGCAAAACAGAAAGAGGACCACGTACACTGTGACCGAAAACTAGATCATTCGGGCTAAAACCCAAACTCTCTTGTTGTACCTCTCTAGCCGCCAGTAATAACCAGGGTAAACCTTCCTCCCAGTCACGGTTCAACTCCACACAGTAAGCGCGTAATAATGCTTTCAATGTTTGGTGAAACCGTTCAAGTGCACCTTGGCTTTGAGGATGATATGCGCTCACACTCTCAAAATGTCCGCAAACATGCGCGACGTGAAATTACTCCCTTTGTCGCTCTGAATAATTCTGGGTATCCCAAAAATGGAGATGAATTGAGTTAGAGCTTTCACGACTGCTTTAGTGGTGATTCTCCTAATGGGATAAGCTGCCGGGTATCGAGTTGCCTGACACATCACAGTCAGCAAATAGGCATTACCTGATTTAGACGTAGGTAACGGACCCACACAGTCAATTATTAGATGCTCAAAGGGCTTGCTTGTAACGGCTATGGGACACAGAGGCACTGGTTTCAAAGATTGATTCGGCTTCCCTGTTAACTGACATGTATGGCACGTTTTAATGAAGACCGAAATATCTTTTTTCAAACATGGCCAATAGAACTGTCGCAAAACTCGGTTATACGTTTTATTTACTCCTAAATGACCCGCAACTTCACCATGTGCCATTCGCATTACCACCTCTCTAAATTGCTTTGGCACCACTACTTGAATGATAGATTCCTCCATCCAACCTTCCTTATAAGGAATATATTTCCTTAAGAGAATATCATCTTGGATAAAATATCCACTGACAGCACTTCTTACCTCCTGGGATGGAATAACATCTTCAAACAATTGCTGTAACCCAGGATCATTCTGTTGTGCAGTCACCAACTCCCTATGAGAAATAGGAAAAAGAGTAGACAAACCAGGCACAACACACTTTGACACCTTCTCCTCACAAGCTGTCTCATGACTTTTCGAACGAGTTACAGCACATGATAAAAATACCTCAGGGAATTTTTGCTTCAGTACATCAGATTTTTCCATCAATGGAATGGGCACTACCACAGGCGGTGGGATTACATCTCGCCATACCCTACCTCCAGCTAAATTATTCCCAAGTATTACCATGACCCCATCCACTGGCAATGATGGACGCACTCCCAGGGTTACTTCTCCACAGACCAACTCCGAAGTCAGGTTTATTCTGTGCAAAGGAACAGAAAGAGTTTGTAGTCCAATTCCCCTGATTAAAACATTCCTCCCTTCACTTGATGTATCAGAAAATGGCAGGACTGATTCAAGAATAAAAGATTCCGAAGCCCCGGTATCTCTCAAAATCTTAACTGGGACTTTATCTTCAGAATTGACCAAAGAAACAAAACCCTGCGTAATAAACGGTGCAAAATGTCTTTCGCTTTCAGTTCTTGATTTGCCCACTGAATTTCCTACTTCCATACACAAATTTACTGCAAAATCATTAATTCCTGTGGTTTCAGTTATTAAAACAGGATTAAAATTCACATTTGACTTATTCTTTTGACTAAATTTCAACTTTGCAGCCAAAACAGGACACTTACTTTTCCAATGACCAATATTGAAACAGTAATTGCATACTAAATCGCGGTCAGCTCTTCCACGACCATTTTTCTCAAATTTTGATGCATGAGCTTGTTCAAACTTCTTTGATGCACCCCTATTTTCACTGAAGTTACCACTGTGACGCCCTGATCGGTCTTCTTTGTATGCATTTTTATGGGTCAATATGTAGTCATCTGCCAAGACTGCAGCTTCTCGCGCATCACTTGGCTTCTTTTCATTTATATATGTAGCCACATAGTCAGGCACAATGTTCTTAAATTGTTCCAAAATAATTAGGTCACGTAACTTCTCAAAATTTGTAACATCAGAAGCAATACACCAACGATCAAAGTGCGAAACAAGTTCTCTTACCACCTCAGAATGGGTTTGCCTGTCACCTTTTCTCCAGGTCCTAAAACGCTGGCGGTATGCCTCAGGAACTAACTCATAAGCTTTTAGGATAGTCACTTTTACCTTATCATAGTCCCTTCTGTCCTCCATTGCCAGCGCTGCATATGCCTCCTGTGCTTTGCCTGTAATTACAGTTTGTATCATAATAACTCGGACAGCATTGGGCCAATTTCCTTCTTCAGCTATAGTCTCAAATAAAGAGAAAAAAACATCAGGGTCATGTTCATTGAATTTAGGAATCAGTCTTAAATTACTGGCCAAATCAAAACCGCCAGATAATTTAAACTTTTCCCCACCCTCTGGGGATAGTGTACCCTCCCTGATCAGTTTCAACCGCTCCGCCTGCAGCTCAAACTCACGAACCGATTTTTCAGCCTCTAATTTTCTTTGTTCAAATTCAATTTCGCGGTGTCGGAGTGAATTATCTGTTCTTAATTTCTCAATCTCAAATTCATACTGCTTAGTTTCCTTTATCAATTCTTTATCATGACTCTGTTGCATTTGCAAAATTTCTTTTCTCTGTTCGAAAGATAATCCTGAAAAAATATCCACAGAACTGTTTATTTTACCCTCGTGTTTATTCTCTGCGGAAACGATCAACAAATCATTTTCAATTAGCCAATCTCTCACAATAGAACGAAGTACATCCTTCTTAATTCGTCTATCCACAACAGCAATTTTATAATGCTCTACAAGTTCCCACAATTGTTGCTTTACAAACAAATATAACGCGTCCTCCGATGGCGCTTTAACAAATTCTACAACGGATGTCATTTTTAACTCTTCAACTTGTTACTCTCCTGACTTTAAGTAAGTGCACTAAAAAACTAGTAAGCCACAGATAAACACTCATTCACTCACTCCCCTTCTACTCTGCCTATCAACCCACTAAACTATACTATGCCTAATCTTCATGCAGCTTTCAAGAGTAAAGCGACTTTAAACACCAAATACCGCTGGTTTCGAAACTGAGCAGTACAGCCCAATCCGTAGCCACGGCGGTGTGCTTCACCCAAAAGCCTGCACAAAAATAAAAAAGGCAAAATAACAAAATCAACGCAAAGCGTTGCTAATACCTAATGGGGAGAAGTGAATAAAGCTTCATCTGCACCCTAAAAATGATTAACCCAATGCACCTACCATCAAATGACAACTACCTTCGAACTCGCGGGACCTATCCAAACATAATCTAAACAAAGCTTTTACGTGCGGCTCCAAAACAATGTGAATAAACAAGGATCTACTTTTTCACATAAACATCCAACCGAGCAGCCAATAAACCAAATAAGCTAAACCATATTTAACTTATAATAAAACAACTCATTTGTTGTCATCTAATTACTCTTTAAGACGAGCCCCCATTTGTTACGATCTCTTTCTTAGATCACAACAAAGTAAGGGAGACGCCACACAACCACTGCATAAATAATGAGATTTATTTAACTTAAGTAAGAAATATGAAATGTCAAGTGATCAGTGTAAATGTATGTCAGCATGTAAATGTAAGTAGCAGGTTCAAATGACATCAGTTCAACCCAACATAAACAACTAAAGGTCCAAATCAAAACATAATAGGAAGAAATGGATCACATGATGAGGACTCCGACGAGGCTGTGCGTCTCCCGTAACCCACACATCCCGCCAGCTCTCCGGTAGCCTCAATGAGCAGCAACACCAGCGAGTAACACTCTGGCGTCCCTGTTTACCCCGGTGTCTTTTAAAGTGCCATAATTACGTTCAGGTGTAAAACCACGCCCTCCAGCAATAAGCCTGTAACTCGGGAACAAAACAACCACTCACTGAGCCGTCACAAATCGGATGAAGTATCGGACTTGTGTGTTGAAGTAAATGCAAGCCCTGGAAAATTTCAAAATCCTCAGATGCAATGCAAGGAGACACATCGGCCAGTTTGCAGTTTCTTTTCAGTGTGATAACTTTCTTTGTTGAATTTACAACTGTCATAGGCACCCACCTATCACCCCAAAGTGGTGTGACAAGGCGACCAACCAAGATATCTCGGGGTATAGCTTTGGAATTGGTAGGCTCGACAATCACTGTGCTGCCGGGTGACATAGGCACATTAGCTGGCAAGCGACCCCAAACTAAATGTTCATTCTCTGGGCGAGATTACATTCATCATGAAGGGAATTTGCGTTTACACCCACCTCACCCCTTCCTTGAAGTGGGTTCTCTAGTTTGACTGAAACGCTTATTCATGCATTTGTGACCTCAAGACTTGACTACTGTAATGCTCTTCTTAGTGGTTGTCCTGCATCTACAATAAAGAAACTACAGTTAGTTCAAAATGCAGCTGCCAGAGTTCTTACCAGGTCAAGAAAATATGATCACATTACCCCAATTTTATCATCCCTTCACTGGTTACCCATTAGGTATCGTATACCTAATGGGTAACCATTTATATAAAATTATATAAAATTATTTAAATTACTTATAAAGCCTTAAAGGGTTTTGCCCCTACCTACTTAACAAAGCTTCTATCACATTACAACCCATCACGCTCTCTAAGATCTCAAAACTCAGGACTTTTGATAACACCTACAATAACTAAATCTACCAAAGGGGGTCGAGCTTTCTCATACGTAGCACCTAAACCCTGGAATAGCCTTCCCGATACTATTCGAGGGTCAGACACACTCTCCCAACTGAAATCTAGATTAAAGACACATCTTTTCAACCAAGCTTTCACTAATGCATTGTAAATGAACAGCAGCTATGCTAATTATTCTCTTTCTGCCTCCGCCTCGGGATGCCCATCCTGAGGTAGGGAGAGCTCAGCCAGGCCCAGATGGACGTCATATTCCAATCACGAACTAGAGATTACGCCAGCTGCGGACTGACTGACCATCCCAGCTCCATCTAAGGCAATTCCATTACCACCCGAGAGAAAGGCGACCATCTGACCATCCCAGCTCAGACCTTTCTATCCCCAACCAAGAGCAAAGACGAACTACTTGTCACATTAATGCTAAAAGTTACAATGCTTGGTATTTAATGCTAAACTACATCACATGTCAACAGTTTGAGCCTGGATTCTCCCGAGGTTTTTTTTTCTCCATTAATCAATCATTGGAGTTTGGGTTCCTCGCCACAGCAGGGCAGTGTTAGCTTGCTCACCGGGAGACTGCATCTATTTATTTATTTATTAGATATTATCTATAAGAATGATATTGCTTGTTCTATAAACACCATGCACTGTGCTGTGTTTTACCTCAGTGTTTTCTTATTTGCTCCTGAAAAGCTGCTTTGGAACAATGCACATTGTGAAAAGCGCTATATAAATTAACTTGAATTGAATTGAATTGAATAAAGGTCCACTAGCAATACCGTTCCACTGACATTTGCTATAACTTGCTCGCTGAGGACAGTCCTTTTTCCTATGCCCAGGAGTTAAGCACTTCAGACATCTGTTGTCCTGTCTGCAATGAGACACTGTGGAATGATCTATGGTCTGTTGAGTAACAAGGTGGTCTAGAAGACTCACTATACTTTTCATGCAGTCAGTTTCACTGCCAGATTGTGCTAGCTTTCCTGTAGCTCAGTGGCAAGAGCATTGCGTTAACAACGCATGGTTGTGGGTTCGATCCCAGGGGGTTGCACATACTTAGAAACAAATGTATAGGATAATGCAATGTAAGTCGCAAGCGTCTGCCAAATGTGTAAATGTAGAGGAAAAGGTTGAACAGACAACACAGGATTAGTTGGAGACGTGCCAACAACATTGGGGCTCTGAGTGCAAACCTTACGCTCCATTGTGTACAAATTCTGTGACTTTGCAGAGGTTTTAGCTTTTCTTTCTTGCATATGCTCATCAAGCCTTTCTTGTCTTTCAAAAGCTGACCATTTTTCTGCCAATTTGAATTAGAAGACGTTTGAAAGAGACTGGTTTGGACAATGCTTAATAAACATCATACTGATCTTGTGACTTGGATCACAAATCTCCCGGCCTTGTCTTTCTAAGAATTATTTTGCAACATCCATTGTCTTGTTCAGCCTGATCCAGTACTCCATTGAGTCTTCAGCTGGCATTGGTAAGGTAGCCTATTGTAGAAGTCTGCTAAGGGCATACTAGTGTAGGTGATTGAGCTGAAATGGTGTTTCAAAATGTCAAAAATCAATTGTGGCCTTTTGGTGTTGTCAACAGAAGAATAATTGCGTAATGTAATCCTCACCACATCACCTGCTTTCCCCATAAGCCTATCCACTATCTCTTGTGAATGCTCATGAATTGGAATAGCACGCTTTCTCAAGTACAGAGACATTTGATTTTCCCACTCTTGTACAGTGAGTATGTCTGATCCGTCACCCCTAAATATCGGAGGCTCTTTTACATGTGACTGCATCACTAATTTAACATTAGACAGAGTCATCTCAGCTGGGCCTTCAGAATTATTGCTACATGCACTTCTATCAGACTGTAGCCGGGCAGTAATGTACTGGCCCAATTGTTCAGCTATTTCACTGTTAGGTGAACCCAAATCTGGATTTTAGTTACATTGGTTTGCATAAGCATCAGTTACATTTCTTGTTGAAGTCAAAACAGGTGTATCAAATACCCTGCTAGTAGGCCCTGGCGTATGAGGTTCAGGCGGTATTCTAAAAATACCCCTTGCCCTGCCAAACTGGCTACTTAGGTCTAATGTCGTATTGTCCTCCAACACCTCAGTATACAGTGAGGAAAATAAGTATTCGAACACCCTGCTATTTTGCATGTTCTCCCACTTAGAAATCATGGAGGGGTCTGAAATTGTCATCGTAGGTGCATGTCCACTGTGAGAGACATAATCTAAAAAAAATCCAGAAATCACAATGTATGATTTTTTAGCTAATTATTTGTATGATACAGCTGCAAATAAGTATTTGAACACCTGTCTATCAGCTAGAATTCTGACCCTCAAAGACCTGTTAGTCTGCCTTTAAAATGTCCACCTCCACTCCATTTATTATCCTAAATTAGATGCATCTGTTTGAGGTCGTTAGCTGCATAAAGACACCTGTCCACCCCATACAATCAGTAAGAATCCAACTACTAACATGGCCAAGACCAAAGAGCTGTCCAAAGACACTAGAGACAAAATTGTACACCTCCACAAGGCTGGAAAGGGCTACGGGGAAATTGCCAAGCAGCTTGGTGAAAAAAGGTCCACTGTTGGAGCAATCATTAGAAAATGGAAGAAGCTAAACATGACTGTCAATCTCCCTCGGACTGGGGCTCCATGCAAGATATCACCTCGTGGGGTCTCAATGATCCTAAGAAAGGTGAGAAATCAGCCCAGAACTACACGGGAGGAGCTGGTCAATGACCTGAAAAGAGCTGTGACCACCGTTTCCAAGGTTACTGTTGGTAATGCACTAAGACGTCATGGTTTGAAATCATGCATGGCACGGAAGGTTCCCCTGCTTAAACCAGCACATGTCCAGGCCCGTCTTAAGTTTGCCAATGACCATTTGGATGATCCAGAGGAGTCATGGGAGAAAGTCATGTGGTCAGATGAGACCAAAATATAACTTTTTGGTCATAATTCCACTAGTGACATTAGTGACTTGAATCTGATACAGGCTTCAACCGGTAGCCAGTGGAGAGAGATGAAAAGGGGTGTCACATGAGGCCTTTTGGGCTGTTGGAAGACGAGGCGTGCTGCTGCGTTCTGAACCAGCTGGAGCGGTTTGATAGCCTTTACAGGAAGACCAGCAAGGAGAGCATTGCAGTAGTCCAACCTTGAGATTACCAGGGCCTGGACAAGGAGTTGTGCCGCATGCTTAGTGAGATAGGGTCTGACCTTTCTAATGTTGAATAAGGCATATCGGCATTACCGTGTTGTCTTTGCAATGTGATCATTGAAGGACAGCTGTTCATCAAATATGACTCCGAGGTTCCTGGCTGTTTTGGAAGGAGTGATTGTGGTATTGCCAAGATGGATGTTGAGATCATGTTGGACCGTAGGGTGTGCCGGAAACACGAGTAGTTCTGTCTTGGCAGGGTTCAGCTGGAGGTAATGCCCTTTCATCCAAGGTGAGATGTCCTCGAGGCAGGCTGTAATGCGAGCTGGTACAGTGGTATCGTCTGGGTGAAACGAGATGTAGATCTGGGTGTCATCAGCATAACAGTGATACGAGAAGCCATGTGCCTGTATGATGGGTCCCAAGGATGTTGTGTAGATGGAAAAAAGCAGCAGTCCAAGCACCGACCCCTGAGGGACCCCAGTGATATGTATATGGTTGTTTGTTTATAGTCTTTATAACGTCGTATATAAAAGGTAAAACAGTTAGCCATAGTTTTTAACTATTTAACATAATATTTTTTTAATACAACCTTACCAATGCTTTACATCCTACTCAAGTCGCGCTGGCAAAGTTGATGTATCAGCTTGATCATTTTCATTTTCCGTATCAGATTCACATTTTACATTTACATAACATTTACATTTATGCATTTGGCAGACGCTTTGACTTACATTGCTTTATCCTATACATTTTACATAGGTATTTGCAATCCCTTGGGATCAAACCCACAACCTTGCATTGGTAACGCAATGCTCTTACCACTGAGCTACAGGAAAGCAGATTCAGGCTTGAATTGATATAAGGAAGTCACGATGACATTTTATCAACTGTCTGTCAGTACAATTTCTTGGGAACACGATGTTCTGAATAAGAGGCGTTACATTTCCCTCACACTTGCAGTATTCGACCAATCACTATGCACTGGTTAACTGGCCAATCATAGCACACCTCGCTTTTCAGAGCGATGAGCTTTGTAAAAAATCAGCGCGTTTCAGAGAGGCGGAGCAAAGAGGAGATACAAACATGCACGGTATGTGGAAAATACAGAGTTTTTTCACCTTAAATCGTGTATACACATTACATCTAAAACAAACCATAATATTTGTTTTAGCCCTAACCCTTTAATTGAACATACACATTTAAATAAAAATAAAAAAAGGAATCCATACAATGTAACAAATAGAACAATTAAATTTAAATTCAACAGAAAAGAGAAGGGGATTTTGAATGAAAATAACACATGCTCATAAATGTACCCTGTTTAATGATAGTTTAACAGGTTTATTATGGTTAAGATACATAAAGCACACAAACATGAGGTAAAATTGCTAATTTTGGATGAATTATAAAGTATATTTACAATCAAATAGCTGTCTTGCTTCATCCGCCATCTTGGATTTCTTGTTTCGCTGAGTTAAGTGCAGCGCATTTTGGCATTGCCTAATTTGTTTAATAGATGTTATTCTCCATTAGAATTTGGACAAAGATAGATATCTTCGGAGACAGCTTATTTAAATTGCCATTAAGACGGCCAATGATGGCTTAACATTCTGCTTCCATAGGCAGCTCACTGCTGTATGTCTCCCAAACTGTTTGTTTCCAGAATGTGTGTTTCATGTTGTAGGATATTATATTTTAGTGTGTGTCCATCCCCTGAAAGGTGGGTAAAGGAAAGCCTTGGCAAAACACACACACACGCATGCACGCACACAAAGATTGATCCAAACCATGAGGCTGCCCACTTTTCTCTTAATCCTCTTTCCTTTGTGATCTTCCGTTCTGGCATTTTCCGGATGGCAGGATAGAGTGAAGCAGGGACAACTCTTGTACGTAATATCAGAGAGACACTGAATCTTTTGGATTGTTGTGTAACAGTATGGAATAAAGACATTTTACAGGGCATTGTGCAAGAAACAGTGGGTCTAGAGAAATCTCTATTTTTCTAGCTCAATGCTCCTCACAGACATACATATACAGTTCACTGGCATCATGTCCCGGGAGAACCCAGCACCTTGGTGACTGTAATATTCTGTTTTGTTCTTTCGCTTTTGTGTAGGTTTGTGCACATGTACAGTAGGCCTACATCCCACACATACCTCACCGAATCTGAGATGTCCCATTCCTCCAAGGGATGTCAACCGACAGTCACACCTCGCCAGCAGCCCCGCTGAGGATTATGGGACGTAAAGTTCTCTGACGGTATGTCATTTGCTTGCCGGCTTCCAGATAAGCATCAGTGAGGATGTATCCACAACTCTAGATTGTGAGAGGGCATCTGAGGTTTAGCAATATTCTTTCAGTTTGCCTTAGTGTAGCTTTGCAGTGTAGCACATCGTTTGTTTTTATGGGTTAGATGATGTATCAATACCCAAATGGGATTGCATTTCTATTTCTCACAATGTCATTCTCATCAAACTGATATGCCATGGCATGTGATTAAACTCAGCAGTAATTGTGAAGCCTTTTGGCAAACTGATGATTCACTTTAGGCTAGCATTGTCTGTATAAGACTGTTAAATATGAAGATGAAGGACAGCCACTGTGATTACTGCGTGGATCGGTTGAAGATTGATTTTTTTAAATTGTCTCAGTAAGTACATCTACTGTGTATTCTTTAACTGTAGAGACGTGATTGCCACTCACTTCAGGCTCTGTGAAATTACAAGTCCCATCAACACGAAGCTGTGTAAAAGTAGTGAAGAGGTGTTAAAAGGTCATCATGACTGTAGGACACCAGCTGTTCAACACATTGTGTATAGACAGCTTGATGTCGCTTATGAGGCCAGTCAACATCATGGTTTTATTGAAGTCAAGGGGCCCTATAAGGGGCTGCCTCAATATCAACTACATACAATACATTCAATGAGTTGGAGAAATGCATTAAGTAAAAAAACGCAGACCATAATGAAGACAATTGCCTTTGCTGAACATTTTATGAACATTCTACTGTAAAAACATGGTGGTGCAAAAGGCAAATTTCATATAAGGGGATAGAAATAGCTCAATCTAAGGTAATAAAAACATAACGCTTCATTATGTGAGGTCTTTATCTACCTCTGAAGACATGGTTATGTATATTTAATTGCATTTGTGTAAATAGATCCTCCTTAATATACACATTGCACCTTTAAATAGACTTCTGGATTCTGCTTACGAAATCTAAACAAATTCTTCTTAAATTCTTCTGCTGTTTACCCCTACAGTCACATACAGACATTATTTTGATTCATAACCAGAACACACAAACATTCTAATCTTTTTCACATTATGTATTATAGCGGCATTGACATGCAAAACAAAACAAACCATGATTTTCTGTTTTTGGTTTACATGTCTGTTGGTTATTGGTTGCACCTGTTTCTGTCTAAGCGGGTGGATCTTCACTTCAAATTAATACTTCAATGTCTGGCTCTGAATGAGGAAGCCAGGTTCTGGAAACTGATTTAGGTACAGTAAGAGCCTTTCCCTTTCTGTCGGTCTCTCGACGTTGTGTCGAGAACGACAGATGGGGTTCGCCCTTGAGAACCAATCAACTCTGACTACTATAGAAAAGGCCAATGAAATTTGGCGAATGAAATTTGCATGCCGGGCTCCGCCCCCGGATATCCGGTATAAAAGGAAGCCGGCGTGCAGCATTCATTTACCTTTTTGTTCTTCAGAGCCTTCGCTCATGACTACGAACAGAACGAATTCTATGGATTCTTCTTCTTCTACATTGCTGGATCTACGACGTGTAGCAGCGGATCGTCCCTACCTGCAGCGACCTTCCCCTGGGCGTCTCGGCAGTTCCGGAGGTGATAGAGATTTTTTCTAAAAGGTCCTTTTCAGGACTGACTGAGCATTCTCCAGCGCGGCATGTCCCGCTGTTCTCTTGGGTGCGGCACCCTCATCGAGGAGGGGGATGGACACGATCGCTGCATTAGGTGTCTGGGCGTCCAGCACACTGAAGCAGCGTTCGTTGACACATCTGCCCGCACTGCGGGCAGATTGTCATTCAGAAGTTGCGGTCACAGGTGGCTGTCTTCCTACGGGAACCTGCCACCATTTCGTCTGCTACCCGGGCGTGACATCTGTGGCTACGGCCCCGATGACCACCCACGTTAGCAGCGTTAGTGATATGGGGAACTCTGCGAACGTAAACCCGCCAGCCAAGTGCTCACGGGCCGATCGCACCCCGATTCGCTCTTCTGAACGTTCCCCAACCGGCGGTGGCATACCGTCCGGATTCTCACGCACACACTCGGAAACGATGTGTGACGTAGATGAGATGTCGCTCGCAGCATCGGAGGGAGATTGGCATCCGACTCTGACGAATCCGAGCTCCACCCCCAGCGGTCGAGTTCAGGAGGAAGCAGAAGTGATGTCATCCGTGCTAACCCGGGATATGTGGTTCCTGAGGTCGGAGCGCGGTGCAAACCGCGCCCACCCCGGGTGCCATGTTTTTCCCGGGGGTGCATGAGGAGCTGTGTAAAACTTGGAGCGCTCCACTCACGGACCGTTCCGGTGAAACCAGCTCCGGCTCCCTTACTTCCCTCGATGGTGGGGCAGCCAAGGCTACGTCGAGATCCCCCGGGTGGAACGTCCGCCTACGGTGCACCTGTGCCGCGGACGGCTACCACCTGGGGGGGAATCGGCCACGCCTACCGTCCAAAGCGCGTAAGACTTCGGCACCACTGGTGTCGAAAGCTTGCGATGCCGCGGGCCAGGCTGCCTCCTCTCTCTATGCCATGGCCATCCTGCAGGTCCGCCAGGCCAAGGCGTTGAGAGAGCTCCACGAGGGTAAGGCCGACCCGGGTATAATGCAGGATCTCCGTGCCGCCGCTGACAGCGCTCTATGGGCGACCAAGGCGGCGACACGGACCCTGGGTCGGACGATGTCCACGGTAGTGGTCCAGGAGAGTCACCCCCGGCTTTACCTTGCGCAGAAGAGTGACACCAAGGAAGTCCGCTTTCTTGATGCACCCATCTCGCAGGGTGGGTTGTTGGTAACACCGTCGAGGACTGCGCTCAGCAGTTTTTGACGGTGAAGCAGACAGTGGCAATTAGCCACATTTTCTCCACGCCGCGACTCGGCCGCCTAGGCCTCCGAGATCCCGCGTGACGTCTGCTTCCCGGCAACCCAGGACCCCTTCGACATCGGCTCCGGTTTCTGTGCCCCCACAGGCGGCCCCGGAAGCGGAGGTCGAGGGGGAAACCTCCACCCCGTCCAGGAGAGGGGACACTGACGGGAAGACCCCAAGGAGAACAACATCGGGCCCGACCTTCACAGCCACGGCTCTGATCGGTCGGTACGGGACGGCTCCTGCCTCGTCACCAAAGCCGGGCCCTTTTCAGGGCCTGGCGCCCACTTACTCGCAGAGTTTTTCCGTTCTCCCCGGGTGTACTTACAGCCGATCGCACACTCCACTGGACTGTGCCCGGCGACCCGACCTTACGCCCTGGCGAGGCGTTGGGTCGTACACACACGACAGCTGGCACCACTCTCAAATCGACAGTGCGTGCAGCGGTCCCGCCAGGCAGGTAAAAAAGGCGGAGCCAACCTTCCCTCCGGGGACCCCCCGTGACAGAAGGGTAGCTCCGCCAGCCGACGAACCACCCACCATGGGAATGATGAAGCAGACCGTCCCCTTGGTCACCCTGTCACAGTCCCTGGGAGCTCGAGAGCTGCCCACACTGTCTCGCTGACTAATGAGGGCGGTCCGTCTTGGTTACTCGATCCAGTTCGCCAGAGACTCTCCCAAGTTTCGGGGCATCATCTCTCCCTCTGTCAGAGGCAGGGACGCCTCCGGACTTCGGGTAGAGGTCACCACCCTTCTGGCAAAACAGGCATCGAGTTCGTCCCTCAAAACCAAGATGTTCAGTGGGTCACGACCCGCACTTCATCGTTCCCAGGAAAGATGGTGGGTTGCGCCCCATAGTTCTGCGTACCCTGAACAAAGCACCTTCACAAAGCTGCCGTTCAGGGTGCTCACGCAGAGGCGTATCCTGACATCTATCAGGTGTCAGGATTGGTTCGTGGCAATCGACCTGAAGGACGCTTACTTTCATGTCTCGATTCCCCTCGACACCGGCCGTTCCTACGGTTTTCGCGTTCGAGGGGCGGGCATATCAGTACAGAGTCCTCCCTTTCGGTCTGTCCCTGTCTCCACGGGTCTTCACGAAGATCGTGGAAACCGCCCTTTCTCCCCTTTCGGGACAAAAGGTGTGCGGGTACCAAACTATCTCGACGACTGGCACACTCGCGAGATCTGTTGTGTACACAAAGGGACCTGATGCTCCGGCATCTAGATCGATTGGGATTTCAGGTCAACCGAGAAAAGAGCAAACTCTCCCCAGTGCAGAGCATCCTCTTTCTCGGTATGGAACTAAACTCTGTCACCATGACGGCGCAGCTGTCCGCAGCACGCGCCCAGTCAGTGTTGAACTGCCTGGAACACTTCAGGCAGTCGGCGGTCCCCCTGAAACAATTTCAGAGGCTCCTGGCATGGCGTCCTCCGCGGGGGTAATACCCCTCGGATTGATGCACATGAGACCGCTCCAACACTGGCTACAGAGTCAAGTTCCGAGGACAGCGTGGCACACCGGCAGCAGGCGCATGGTGATGACGCCCTGCTGCCGACGCACCCTAACCCCTTGGTCTTCCATGACCTTCCTCCGAGCGGGGACTCCCCTCGGGCAGGTTACGAGGCACGTCGTGGTGACGACGGACGCCTCGCTGCAGGGTGGGGGCGCAGTGTGCAACGGGCACGCAGTAGCGGGGCGCTGGACGGGCCCCTGTCTGCGCTGGCATATCAATTGCCTAGAGTTGTGGGCTGTGCTGCTTGCGCTGAGAAGGCTACGGCCTCTAGTGCGGGGCCAGCACGTGCTGGTCCACCTGGACAGCACGACAGCCGTAGCGTACACGCCAGGGTGGCGTACGCTCACGGCAGCTAACACGACTTGCCCGACGCCTCCTCTGTGGAGTTAGCAGGTGATCCGCTCCCTGCAGGCCACACACATCCCAGGTGAACTGAACCAGACAGCCGACGCGCTCTCTCGTCAGTATACGCCTTGCGGAGAGTGGCGACTCCACCCCCGGTCCAGCTCATTTGGGTGCTGTTCGGACAGGCACAGATAGACCTCTTTGCCTCCCACGACACCACCCATTGTCTGCTTTGGTACTCCCTGACCGAGGCCCCCTCGGCACGGATGCCCTGGCGCACAGCTGACCACGGGACGGGCGGAAGCACACCTTCCACCCCCAGGAGCCTCCTTGCACAGACACTGTGCAAGATCAGGGAAGAGGAGCACCAAGTGTTATTGGTTACACCGCACTGGTCTAACCACACTTGGCTTCAGAGCTGATGCTCTGGACAGCGACTCCCCCTGACCCATTCCTCTGACAGAGGACCTGCTCTCTCAGGGGAAGGACACGTTCTGGCATCCCAGATCAGACCTCTGGAAAACCCATGTCTGGTCTCTAGACGGGACGAGAAGATCCTGAGATGGCTACTCCCCCTATACGGCTGAGACCATCACCCAGGCTAGGGCCCCATCTACCAGGCGGTTACACGCCTCTAGACGGTGCCTCTTCTCGTCCTGGTGTCTTTCTCAACGAGAAAGACCCACTGAGGTGCTTGATCAGGACTGTGTTCCCTTTCTCACGAGACTGGAGACTAACATCTCCCCTCCACACTGAAAGTGTATGTAGTCGCTATTGCCACTCATCACAAATCAGTTGATGGAAAGTTTCTAGGGCAACACGACCTGGTCACCAGGTTCCTAACGAGCGCGAGAGGGCGGAAGCCGCCTCATCTCCGCTCCATACCCTCTTGAGACCCTAACGTGGGTCCAAGAGCCCCCAGAGGCTCCGATCTTCCTCACCTGAGTAAGACGGCCCCCTGTGGCGCTCGCTTCCTTCAAGAGGGTAGGGGACCTCCAAGCATTCTCTGTGTCCCCGGATTGCCTTGAATTCGGCCCTGGTAAACTCTCACGTTATCCTGAGACCCGGGCCCGGATACGTGCCCAAAGTTCCCACTACTCCCCTTCGGGACCAAGTGGTGAACTTGCAGGCGCTCCCCATCGGGGAGGAAGACCCAACCCCATCCGTGTGTGTCCTGGACCGCACGCAGGGCTTCAGTAGCTCTGACCAGCTCCTTGTCTGTATTGGAGGACAGCAGAAGGGGAAGGCTGTCTCCAAGCAGAGGTTGGCGCACTGGGTCGTGGATGCCGTTACGACGGCATTCCGATCTCAGAATCTCCCATGCCCACTGAGGGCTTACTCCACACGGGGTATAGCCACCTCCTGGGCACTGGCCAGAAGCGCCTCTCTAGCAGACATCTGTAGAGCTGCGGGTTGGGCTACGCCCAAACACCTTCGCAAGGGTTAACATCCTTCGCGTAAACCCGGTGTCAGCCCACGTCCTGCGTGGCGACATGTAGGACTGGCATCCGGGGGGGCGTATGCCTGCGAAAGCATCTTCCCACCCTCCAAGAGGTTGGGTCAGTGTGCTATCTACCTTTCTTCTTACCCAAACACATGGCTAAGAAACTGGTACCTCACCAACCTTCCTTCTTACCCAGACCTGGTTAAGAACAGGCATTCCATCCATCACTAAGCAAGCACCCCCTGGGGCTTGGCTGGGCAGAGCAGCCTTCCCCCTTAGGCCGGGATACCATATGACCTATCACAGATAGTTCTAACCGACCTGGTGCTATCAGACGCAGTATCACCCCCCGCCGTGGGCTGTTCCGTCTGCTATACCCTCATGACAATGGTTCCCACACATGGTAACCCATGAGCTTCCCCAGGTGGACCTCCACCTCGCGGTGAAACTACCCAGTCCGCACGTTCCATGCGTTCTCCTCCAAGGACGAGACCATATATATATCTCCACCATATTCCTCCCCACGGGTAGGAGGTGGCCTCTGCAGCGCTTCTCTGATTAAGAGTTGCGCTTTTCCCGGTGTAAACCCGAGCCGGACGGCCTCTCGCCTATAGAGAGCTAAGGCCCCGTCCGTGAAAGGTTACCGGTCAGGGCTGTACCCATCTTTCTCCAAGAAAGCTCTGGAACCCCCGACCACCACACTGGAAGGTTACAAGTTTCACGAAAGGTTCGAGCTGACACGCCCAGGCTTGTTACCGTCGCTTCGCTGAGATTGTGACGCGATACAGCGTTGTGGCGTTTTCCATAGGCAACCCCATCTGTCGTTCTCGACACAACGTCGAGAGACCGACAGAAAGGGAACGTCTTGGTTACGTATGTAACCTCAGTTCCCTGATGGAGGGAACGAGACGTTGTGTCCCTTATGCCACTAACACGTATCGTATTCTGCTGCAGTCGTGAGAGGCTCTCAGGCTCTTCAGAACAAGAGGTAAATGAATGCTGCACGCCGGCTTCCTTTTATACCGGATATCCGGGGGCGGAGCCCGGCATGCAAATTTCATTCGCCAAATTTCATTGGCCTTTTCTATAGTAGTCAGAGTTGATTGGTTCTCAAGGGCGAACCCCATCTGTCGTTCTCGACACAACGTCTCGTTCCCTCCATCAGGGAACTGAGGTTACATACGTAACCAAGACGTTATTCCACATGAACATTTATTTGGAATAGAAGTCAGGGCTCCTGAGCCCTGAATCCATTAGATCTATTTATGTACATTACAGTGGGTCCAAGAGCCTGCATTTGTAAGTACAGTATGTAGTAAAATATCTACTATACATGTCAACTGGTCCTTTGAAGTTTACTTTGTCTTTTCATCCTGAAGTCCATGGCGATCTGTCTTTTTGTGCTGTTGTTAAAATATGTTTATTGAAGCCTGACATTGCTTTGTTTTAAACTACAGTACTTTGCCTCAAGGTTGTCATAAAAGGGGCGTATTGATTGCAGAACAGAGTTTGTCTTTGTGTGAATAGTGCACAGGCCTGTTTTCAGGAAATGTGGAAAGAATGTACCAGACATTACAGACTGCCATTCAAGCGATCATTTCAAAAACCTTGACAATGGAACTTAAATCATGCTCCCACATCTTAAACATAGACTCTTACTTCTAACCATATGGTAACAGTAAATCTTGGTTTTTAGACTTCATTTCTGGTGGTCTCTTTCCATCGGCTATCAACCCACAAATATTTCGATAATGTGACCAAAAGGGATTAACCCAGTGCTCAGATGTGTAATGATATGCACTCTGGACATGACTAAAGCTTGATCTTATGTCTTATTTGGCTTAATTCCTGGATACATATGGGAAGACATGCCTAAGAAGAAAGGATTTTTTCCAGAAAGAAACTTTAAAAGGGCATTGAGTTGAGGGCTGAACTAGCCTGTGTTTGGTTACTTGTTTTATTGTGCTTTCCTGTTGTATATATTGTATGAGGCAATGGTTTGAGCGAGATCTGTATACATATGGGGAATGCGACATAAGAAGATTGATGTAAATGTTCCAAAGAGCTCTTGACAAAGCTATATGTGGCCTAATAAGTCATACTTTCGAAAGGAAAAATTGAAGTTGAATATGATGGAAAGAGAACAAACAAATGATTTAGATTTCCTCTATCCCATCAGGAAAGACAGCTAATTTGCAATAGCAAGTTAGTGAGCTGGGGAATGCATAATTACTTGACAAAATTTTGGTGGTAGCCTTAATTGATATTTCCAGTAAACCTTTTTTTGCTTTGATAAACACTGAAATACTATTTTCCTACACTGTGCAAATGTTCTATACTGTTTCTGCAAGGAAGTGGAAAGTTCAACACTGCAAGATTGAAAACACAAGTTAACATAACAACTGTTAAAGGTCCGATGTATAATTATTTGAAAGATCTATTGACAGAAATGCAACATAATATCCATAACTATGTCTTCACAGTTGTATATAGACCTTTCATAATGAAGAGTTATGTTTTTATTACCTTAGAATGAGCTATTTCTATCTACATACATCGCGGGAGCCCCTACATGGAATACACCATATCGTTTCTACAGTAGCCCTAAAAAGACAAACTGCTCTACAGAGCGCATTTAAAAAATACGTGATCTCTTTCGGCAAAGAAGCAAAAACATGACGACATCTTAGTTCTGTGTCAGCCCCCATAGTGCTTTGACAGGGAGGGGTGAGTGCTGCAGTGAGCCGTTGCAATTCACAACCTCACCGCTAGATGCTGCTAAATTTCATACACTGGACCTTTAAAAGTTTTGAATCATAATACACTAACCAAAATGATTTCCAGTTTTATTAGAATTCAGATGAGTCACTGCTGATTTCCACCCCTAATATAGAGTTGAAAACGCCTCTGTGGAAGATGAAACAGATAAATGGAATGTTTGTTTATGAAATGTTAAAACTTTAGTATGAGCTAACAAAAGCCAACAGATTGAAATGCAAACCGAAGATTCGTCATGTTACACAGTTTCAAGTCCATACTTGTAATAATAGCTCATAGTAACCAAATTGCAATGTCAAAAGGTAGGACACATTAAGGCCCATCAAGTAGTTTAATTAAGCAAATAATAAACACATTTCTATTGTTTAGTCTTTCTGGGTTTCTTTTCAGATTGTTGAATTTTTTAAGGATTAATGTGACTGTAAATTGAATTGTTCTTTCAAGTTCACTGGCTGCCAAGAACATCTCGTGACTGTCTAAGTCACCTGTTTATCATTACTCTTGGAAGTCATGACTTGTTTCTTACTTTGAAGTGTGGGATCAGATTACTGTAAAGCTCCTACAAGATTACTCCAAACTTCAAATAAAAATCTTACCCATTAGCATTAAATGAGCTGCAAGTCTGTAGTTAATCTCCGATCCATACTTTGATTTCAGATTTCATGTTTAAATAAACAATCTGAAGGAATGCTTAGTAACAGACTCCAAAACAGCTTTACTAATACTAGCCTTAACCCTTAGAAAAGCATAGAAACCAGTTAAAAGCAGTGGCGTAGCCAGAATTTTATTTTTGAGGGGGCCTGTCTGTAAATGAGGGGGGCATTATGTATACTTATAGGTTTCTATACATGTAGATATTTATAGGTACTAAAACGATACACCTGTATAGCTCATTTCACCGTTTTTGCAAACATAAACATAGCCTAGCGGCTCTTAATCTGGTCCTCGTGTCCCCCCATATTTTGCGTCTCTCTTGTTTAACACACCTGATTTAAATCACCAGCGCTCCACGAATGAACTGTGTTCCGATTGACATGATCCCTACACAGTGTTCACTGCTCTCTAGTCCCTGCACACAGGAAATCGGCTGAAGTTTACTTCAGAAAACGTTTTCATACATACTACGGAAGTTTGAAGGGTTATTTAACCGCAATCATGAGATTTGCGTAACGTTAGTAGTTACGTTTAGTGCACTTCAATGCCCTTTATGTCCACTTCGCAGGGCTTTTACTGGCGAATTGAACAACCTCTGAAGCGGTAAGAGACGCATACACAATATGCAGAGGGGAGTCGTGAGGGCCAGGATTAAGAACCGCGGCTACCAGTCAAACCATTGTCTTACCTTTTACATGACAAAGCGGAGTGTTCGAGGGTGAGAAAAAGTTTCTGTTGAGAAAAGTGGAATGCAGTGTAATCGTTATCTTTAGCAGTCTACTAATTTTCTTCTTGCCTATCTTTTCGTAATTTATTAAAAAAAAGAAAATACTGTGCGCACCCGCCATAACAGCGTACAAATTAAACTCTTGGCGCACAACACGTGACATAATTAAACCAATAACTTTGAAAACAGCGGGGAGCACTGATTGGTCGATCAACCAGAGTAACAAATCATCAATTCCTTATTTTTTATTTTAAGCAATCAAAAATCTGAGGGGGCCGTAAATGTAAATGAGGGGGCTAGGTCCCCTTAGGCCCCCTCGTGTCCACGTTACTGGTTAAAAGTATACAGTTGGATCTGTAATCGAGATCATTTTGTTGAGCATGTTGATATACAGTATAATGTTTTTACTGAAGAAACAGAAGAAATTAAAACTAGCAGCTTGCATGAAGGCGGTAGTGTGGTTGCAGAGGTCACTGAAGTGTAGACCACATCCGTCCATCCTCACCAGAATTGAATAATTGAAAATGCTATAAATAGGACACAAATATTTTAAAAGGTACTAAAGTTGTTAAGTAATTTCCTTTACGGTCTGTTCAATCTGTCTCTACTGTAAACTACTGAACACTTGGGTGACATCGCAGAACTAAGCAGAACTTTTCTCTAATGCTTCTATGAAAGGGGAATATTGGGGAATTGAATTAGCAGCTTTTTTTTTAATAGAAAGCAACAGATCCGGATGGGCGCAGAGTTGAATTTCTCATAACCCACAGCCCTTCATTTTTTTCAGCAGAAGTCACTTCTTTGGCTGCTGTAAAGTTGGTATAGAGATTAATATAGAGATTCATGTTTTCACCTTTTTTATGTCACACATTCACTCCCACACAATCCCTCCATAAGGCGCCTTTCCCATCGCATTAAAATGATCACAGCTTTGCTTGTGCATTAATGCGATTAAAGTATTATTAATAAGTTTCGGATTACCAAACATTACTTTTATGGGGTTTATGATACTATCTAGAAATCTGTCAATTTTTTTGACGGTTGTTTTCCAGAAAGTCGAAGCTGAGCCGAAATACAAAAAAACAGGCACATGTTGCTGTCAGATTAACTGGGTCTGTCGCTCTGATGTGTCTTAACCCTGGTCTGAGCTGTACCGCTGTTTGGTGTCAGACAGCCTATCACACAAACATCCATTCTTCGGCTTTCTGACCTCTGTCTGTCACAGAGAAGATGGATGACTTCAATGACAAATCAGTGATCTGTGTGGATCCCAAGGAACTGTATACCTCTGTTGTGTCTGTGTGTGTGTCTGTCGGTGTATATGTGTGTAAAACCGGTCGGTTGCCTTTTTTATCCATAAAGATTATAGTGTGAGAGGCACTCTACTATTCCCAACAGCCAGAGTTGGGAAGGTTACTTTGGAAATGTAAAAGCTTACAGATAGATAACAAGTTACTCTATTTAAAATGTAATTGAATGTACATTTATGTAAATTTACTTTATACATGTAAAGTAACTGATAACATTTGATTACTTTTTATTTATTTTCTAAATTTCTCACAAATATGTGAGAACTGGTTATAATTTTCAAATATTTTAACCATGCAGGGTTAACCTTACAGTAGTACTCAATACTGATCAGTATCAGACTTTCAAAATCCTTCATCACTTGAATTAAAGATTATAATAAACAATAATAAACTAATATAGAGTGATATAATATAATATGATATACTAATATATAGATTAATTATGAATACAAATTATGATGACAAACCTTGTATTATACCTCTGATAGAAGCACACACTGGCACACACATTTAGGCCTATAAACTTAAAAGTACGGTGAAACTAAGCAGCTTTTTAGGTTTTCATTATGCATAGTGTTAAAACTAAGTTCAAACATTCTACTTCACATCGTTTTTGCTCTTTCAAAAATTATGGTAATATTTCAACTGGCCAATAACATCTTTTATTTAACTTTCAGTGACATGCATTTTATTTATTTTTATTGGTAATTCACAAGACAAAACAAATATACATTTAATGAGATTACATATTATCCCAATTCAGTGACATGCATTTTAAATTATATTATAATAACAAATCATTTATTATTATTATTATTATTATCATTATGAAGACATTTAGCCCATTATTTTTATGGGGGGCGGTAGGGGACCTGGACAATGGATAAGGGGGCCTTGGCCTAAAAAAGGTTGAGAACCACTGGTGTAGGGGATTACTGTCTCTCATGTATGCGTTTGGAACTCCCTTCACAAAGGACTGACAAATGTTACCTCGACAACAACGCACGTGCACTTTGAATCCAGCACTCGTTTGTTCAAAATATATTTTTTAATACTTCTTGTTTAATATTGTGTAATTATGACTTATTACCCCTTGTTTTTTCACTCCAATTGGTATGAATAAAGGAATTATATGATAAAGGAAACCTATAAACAACTAGCTATTTTATAATCTATTAAACAAACATTCCTATGAACTAAACTAAATTATCTTTTAGTATATTTTAACCATCTTACTGTAAATCATTTTTATCACTGACAAGTTAGTGTAAAACAATAAAAACTAAATGATA
The DNA here is from genome assembly GCA_006030095.1 of Triplophysa siluroides. Classification (NCBI taxonomy): domain Eukaryota; kingdom Metazoa; phylum Chordata; class Actinopteri; order Cypriniformes; family Nemacheilidae; genus Triplophysa; species Triplophysa siluroides. The sequence goes on along the minus strand of VCII01000033.1, from coordinate 832,156 downwards.
AGTAGCATTAAGGTAACATCAAAATCCCGCACCAAATTTGCTTCAAAATGAATTGCGAGAATTTGTAATCCAAGACCACGTGATCACAAAGGGAACTCACTTCCTTGAAGTGACCATGGCATGTACCCTTCACTAATGGACGTCTGAAAGAGCCCTTCGCAAAGGGGTTCAGTTGGAACAGTTTGGAACACACCTACAAATGGCGTCCCCTTCGCGAAGGGCCCTTCAAGGGCGCACAAATGCTGTTTGGAAAATGCCCTAAATGTACATGTAAATGTGTTAACTTAAAATAGTCTTAAAAGGCTACCTGTCTATGCGTTTAACTGCAGGTGACAAACATTTGGTTCTGCTCATCATTTAAAAAGAGGCAGAGCCTTCAGAAAAGCTTTGTTATACAGTAGATTAGTGCTAAGTAGAGAGACTGTTTGAATACACCAGGCTAGAAACTGAATTGAAAACCGAATTCATTTGAATCAACAGAAAATGCATGTTATTTTGTATAAAAAAGTTTAGATTTTATTTTTGTAGTGTTGTACGTTAATACGTTCTTGTGATGATTCATTCGTTCTTGCTGTGAACGGATTTGAAAAGATCCAGCGCTGTCTCGAGTAATAGACAGATATGATGTTTCCTGAACTCATCCACGGAGAGTTTCATTTTAATCGTCTCAAATTTCAAACTGTTCATCCTCAGAATAAAAAAAACTCTGTCGTAGCAAACAGCGAATCGTAATAATGTGCTCACATTGAGTGTGTATAGTCGACAATGAAAATCAGCAGAATTTGTTATGAATGGAGATGAACATCGTTAAATAAACTACTGGTAAAGAAACAAGCAATACAGAGCTAAAATACGTTTATATTAGCATTGTGTAGCAGGCGGGATTAGTCACCGGCTTCACACATCTAATTGGACTTGAAATACTCCGTCATTTTTTATCATACAGAAACGAGTAATACATCAAACTCATTCTAAACTTTTATTTGTGTACACTCAAAAATAACAAAACTGCGTGCTTTTATTACATAAAGAAAGGTTAAGTTACAGACCTGCAGATGCTTGGTCAGGTTTGACATTGAAGCCTTTGATGTCTAAATCATTTTAATAGCAAACATATTTTGCACTGGACTACTATTTCCGCCTCTAACTGATTTCTGAATAACATTATTTTTTAATTGCAATGGAACACAATTTTATCGTTCACCATGGCGGCAACTCTCTGACTGGTCGTAGCTTTCAGCAGCAGTCTGGAATGATATGATTGACAGACGTGGCGCGCTGTAAATTCAATCCAGAACTATTCAAAAGAACAATTGCATTACTTTACTAAACAACCTTTCCATGAGACATACAGAAAATATTCAGATGTAACGCCCTTTGTAATATTAACATTTTCGTAAGTAACTGTAATTTAATTACATATTTTTTCACAGTAACTGTAATGAATTACAGTTACGTTTATTTTGCCGTTACATGTAACTAGTTACTCCCCAACACTGCCAACAGCATCACAGGTGGAGAACTTAAGGATCTTCTCTCCTCATATCAAGTCCTGTTTGGATGGATGGATGGATAGATGTGCCATTGTGTGCTATAAACATACGCCTGTGGGTGATATACTGTATATTAAGCCCCTGAAATCCCTCACCACCCACTCCATCAGCTCACTGATGCACAAAGTCATTCTGGGTCATTTAAAGGACCACACTCAAAGTTAATGCCAAGAGTAAATCAAGAGTCATTCACAACCAATTCACACCAAATGAATCATTCCTCTAATGCAAGGCTTCACACAAAAGTCACCTAATTCATGATACTCAATGAATCTTGCACGTACAAGAGTCATTTACAGTATTCATTCGCTCACTTCACTTAAATTTGAAAACTGTATATCAATAATTAAGCTCACAATCAATAAATGAAGCTTTTTAGTGGAATGATTCAGCCCCCCACCCCTTCAATGCATGTGTATTTTTTACCTGTTTTTGTTATGCGGAAAGCAAAAACCGCAACATCAAATAGCTTAGAAAAGTAATTTCACGACTCACCACAACAAGCTGCATTGCTTGAGGTGTCATTTATAGCCGACAGCACAAACAATGTCAACATTTAAAATGGTGGTTAAGGGGTTTGTTCAAACTGTTTCAGCAAACACCACCATTAGATCTGAAAATAATTTAATGGGAATACCCAGGGTATTTGTCAATAGTCAGCTTAGTTTTTTTTCTCTTGGAAGTCTCCCAGAGGTGATTTGGATGGGAATTGATGCTTTTAAAGGATATTATTTAAACAGTATTGAATCTCTTCCCCCTCTACTTTTGGCAGGAAGAAGCTGCCAGTACTACGGCAGAGAAACTTGAAAGGGTCATCTGTCTTTCAACTGCTCTTTGTGTCATGAGGTTGTTAAACAGAGAGGTGTGCTCCTCTGAGAGAGGGAGAGAGTGAGGTGGAAAGTGTGTGTGTTGGATTGAACGAGATAGGTTTGAAGAGAACATGCTCGGTCATATTCATTATCGGCCTTTCATACGGTACCTCTGCCTACATTTCAGAAATACATAGCTCCAGGTTCGACTCGCTACATGTTTCAGTTCTCATGTTTTATTTTTGCTTTTGGGGTCAAAATATCACGCAGACATGTTGATAGACTCAATAGGCATTGAGAGATTCATTCAGCCAGAAGTGTGTGTGTTTGTGTTTGTGTGTGTATGTGCACGCAGGTGTGAAATGATGGAATACAACCTAAAGTGCACATCCCACTGTGCAGGTGCTGTTTCTTTTAATGGAATGGGTCAGCAGAACCCGTCAGAGATAAAATGTTTGTTCTAGTCCGCCTATAATCTCTGCATCTCTCACCAAGAATAACCCCTTTAAAATTTAGCGCACAGAACAACAGCAATCCTATAAAGGTCATCGTAGCGATGTTTGTGAATCTGGACCCCATCGATGGACTGTTCTATTCTAAACACTTCACAGATAAAGACAAGTGGCTTAGACACTAAGACATACTACAGAAGTGATTTCTCTTGAGAATGAGAAGGAACATGGAATGCGAGATTTCTCAGTGAAGATCATTATTCTTAACTGACATTGAAGGATCTGACTAGAGCTATTCCAGTCGATGCCCAGGTTAATTCCATCTATCCACAATTCCATTTGTTTATTTAGCTGATGCGCAAAACCTTTCGATGGAAAAATTGTTTTTCTTCAAAGTAGGGAGTCAGCTCTTCAGATATGACGCTTTTCCACTGCGCGTTACAGCTCGCTTTTGAGGGGGTTTCCACTGGGTACAGTACCTAGTGCCTGATGCTTTTTTTAGTATCACCTTGGTTGAGGTTCCAAGCGTAATGTACCGATACCAAAATGTGACATGTTTACATACAGATCACAGATTGGGCAGAGAGAATCATTACCAGCGTCATTGGATTTGCAACACAAGAATACGCATTTTAGTACGTAATATTGACATTTCGTTACATGCTTTGTGAATGTAATATAAAGATTGAGATCCTTAACGCAATGCTAAATGCAAGATTATTTTACGCTCGTGCGCCGTCGAGCAAACCAAATGAACGTTGTGGAACTATGAGGATAAATTTATAATCCCACCCACTTTGAAGCGGTACTAAACTGTAGTGAAAAAGCAAATTGAGCAAAAGTGAAGTGAGCTGTACCGAGCCAAGTCGTACTAAACCTGACGGTACGTATGTACTACTGTACATGTGGCAGAATTGACAATAAAGCAGACTTTGACTTTTGACCATTCAGTGGAAAAGTGCCAATCGAGTACCATTGTACCGTAGAGGTGCAGTGAAAGTGAAAGATCCATTTATCTATCTATCCAGTTTCTTAAATAATCTGTGTTGGATTTCCTTGTCATACATTTGATTTGTGTCTCTTCCATCTTGCAGACTACCAAACAGAATAGATAAATCATTATTTCAGCAATCCATTTACTCCGTCTGCCCACAATTCCATTCAGTGATTAAACGATTCGCTTAAAGGAGCAGAACAGACTCCACTGTTAATGATTTTCTGTGCTTCAGCGAAGAGATGAATGACTCGCGTCCTCACCGGTCATGTCAGCCTGGGCACAAGGACTCTTGGGAATGGAAGGGATTGTTTGCTCTTTCTCTCTGTCCTAATGCCTCGCTATTGCTCCAAAATGAATCAACATTCCTAATCTTAATGGAGGAGTTTTGCACTAATTTTGTCATTCAGCCCTGAACTGTGGATACAGTTCATAGACGTGGCTTTCCATTCCCCTGACATTATGCAGCTGGTTGATGGCGACTGTAGGGGAGATTGCTTTAGTCACCTGCATGTCATAATATTTTATCCTGAAATAGAGAAATAAAAATGGAGCCAGATCACGTACTGTATTTTCAGATTATATCCATGTCACTGAATCTCCTGGGAATAAATCAAAGAGGAAGTGTTTGTGCGTGTGTGTGTGAGATTGGACATCTTTTAAACTAACATTCTAACTGTTCTTTACAGAAATGCGATTTGTGCACCATCTGTTTTGTTGTGTTACGCCATGATACATACTTGCGTGATAAAAATGATCATTAGGTGCATGTCTGTGTGTCTGAGAGTGTTTGTGATATCATTTCCATCGTCATGATCAATGCAACATATGTTTATAATTTTTGTGCTTCACACTGTGAGTTTAATTAAATTTGTGTAGCAGGCACAATTAATAAATGAGGATCATTGTATGCTTTCTAAATATAAAGGGACTAGAGAAAATTAATCATAATTTATCTCTCTTTCTGCCTTTTTGATCTGTTTATATTTCATTAAAAATATTCAGAATTCAACAAGTGAACAAATCAAAAAGTTATTAAGGAACTCTATTAGTTGCAGATTTGACTGGCAGGTTTATTGTTTGCTATACAAGATTCTACAGTACTACACTGAAAAAACGATCCCTGTAAAATAACGGTAAATTACTGGCAGCACAGATGCCAGTAATTCATACTGTAATATCACTTCCCAGTTTCGTGCCGTAAACATAAAATACAGCATTTTTCTCAAAAAAAAATAGATGCAGTATATTAATGTTCATTTTTTGTTTCGTTCTTTATTATACAAATACAAAATAATTTTAGATTTAACAACGACAAAAAAACTGTTCTGTCTGCTACATCTACTTAAATACATTATTACATTCATTTTAGAATTCACTTCAGAGAAGATATAAATCAAAACAAACTTGCTTTTTGCAGGGTAGAGTCCACAAAAGCAAAAAATGAATGACCCAAGTTACAATAACTTTCAGGTATAGGATGTGCTGTATCGTGAATACGTCACAGCTAAAAGGAGTCATGTCATGCCTACCAACACCCTTCAGCCGTGATTTATTCACAATACAGCACTGGCCTAAAGTACCTCATTGCTTTTATAAAACGGTTACCACACAATACAAATATTAAAGCCAAAAAATATGAATAAGTGTGTAGCAAAGGTTCATTAAAAGGAAGGAAGGAGGCGGGAACCGGCAGACATTTCACGAGTTCACCTACACAGATAACAGCGATATTGATAGGGATAATGATAGAGCTTGGTTATGAAGGTTATGCGTATTTGGCGTGCTGTCCGGGAAGCGGGCTCCGAGCTCGCCAGATCTATCCGAGCCCGAAACACTCTACCTTGGTACGGGTGAGTGCGCCGAGCTCGGAACCGGTCTGAGCCCAGAGCACACCCCCCGGGGATCCTGCGGGATAGTGAGCTTGGGAGAGGAGCCGGGGTGGAGGAGGGATGCTTAATCTTAGGAGAACGAGCAGGTAAGATGGTTTCCCTTTTTATTAGCGAGCTCGCTAGGGCTGATTGTGTATACACGGTGATTGCTGATTATGGACCAGCCGGCTGGTTATATGCTCCGGCTCCTCCCGAACTTTGTTAATTAAACATCATTTCACGAGTTCACCTACACAGATAACAGCGATATTGATAGGGATAATGATAGAGCTTGGTTATGAAGGTTATGCGTATTTGGCGTGCTGTCCGGGAAGCGGGCTCCGAGCTCGCCAGATCTATCCGAGCCCGAAACACTCTACCTTGGTACGGGTGAGTGCGCCGAGCTCGGAACCGGTCTGAGCCCAGAGCACACCCACATAAAGCGAGAAAGTGGGACAGCCGCCGGAGTACGCATACCCCCCAACGCGATGCTGAGCGCTGCGGAGGCGTGGCCTGCGTTCGGGTAGAGACGAGAGGATGAGGGCTCCTTAGGAGATGTGGTTCGTTATGAGACAAGAAAGGGGTAGGGGTTTCTCCGAGGATGGTTGAGACTGAGAAGATGAAAGGTGCCTGCTGCAGTGATGAGAAGTTTGAATCCGCGAGTGGCTGATAGTAGTGCGTAGGGAGAGTTCCTGATATGGAAGTTTCGGGGACCATCCAAAATGAACATGGCTTCATGGGTGTCCCTGTTGTTGAGACTGGTACTGGAAAGAGGTGACTGAAGGAGGGAGCCGGCTGTAGCGGAGCGCCTGATGGAGGCTCCTGCTGGGGTGATCATGCTGTGATGCTTGCTTCCGTGGAAAGTCGTAGGTGGCAGAAAGTGAGGCGGAAGCACTGGCCTCTGCGGAGGCGATCGCTGCGGCGACGCTGGCGACGCTGGCTTTGCCGCCTTAGATGGAAGCACTGGCCTCTGCGGAGGCGATCGCTGCGGCGACGCTGGCTTCTGCGCATCAGATGCACTGGCCTCTGCGGAGGCGATCGCTGCGGCGACGCTGGCTTCTGCGCATTAGATTGAAGCACTGGCCTCTGCGGAGGCGATCGCTGCAGCGACGCTGGCTTCTGCGCATCAGATGGAAGCACTGGCCTCTTGCGGAGGCGATCGCTGCGGCGACGCTGGCTTCTGCGCATTAGATGGAAGCACTGGCCTCTGCGGAGGCGATCGCTGCGGCGACGCTGGCTTCTGTGCATTAGATGGAAGCACTGGCCTCTGCGGAGGCGGTCACTGCGGTGACGCTGGCTTCTGCGCATTAGATGGAAGCACTGGCCTCTGCGGAGGCGATCGCAGCGGCGACGCTGGCTTCTGCGCATTAGATGGAAGCTCTGGCCTCTGCGGAGGCGGTCACTGCGGTGATGCTGGCTTCTGTGCCTTAGATGGAAGCACGGGCCTCTGCGGAGGCGATCGCTGCTGCGACGCTGGCTTCGGCACTTGTGATGGAACCACGGGCCTCTGCGGAGGCAATCGCTGATGCGACACTGGCTTCGGCACTTGTGACGGAAGCATAGGCTTCTGTGGATGATTCTTAGTTGCAGCACTTGATTCCGTGCCTGAAGTGGGAAAGCTGGCCTTGGCTGAGGCTGTTGCTGTGGCAACGCTGGCTTCTTTGCTTGAAATGGAAGTGCTGGTCTCTGCCAGGGTAGTCGCTGCGGCGACGCTGGCTTCTTTGCTTGAAACGGAAGTGTTGGTCTCTGCCAGGGTAGTCGCTGCTGCGATGTTGGCTCCTGCTGTTAAATCTGCTGCTGCAGAGCCCGAGACTTTGGCACTGGCCCCTGAGCCGGCTGAATCGGCGGTGAGATCTCCTGTTGGTGAAATTTCGGCTGGCATGGAGGATGTTCGAGCTCATGCGTGTGAAGTATGGATTCTCTAGATGATTTTGGAAATGAGGGTTCGATGGGCTTCCCTGATGATAGAGCGATCTGACCTGATGTAGCTCTTGAAAGCTTCCGATGTCCAGCGCCCTAGTGCTTGGATTTGAGACTGCGAGAGGCCTTTTTGGGCTGCTGTGGTTGCTGCGCCTATGCGGAAGGAGTGGCCGGAAAAGTGGTCTGCGGGGATGCCGGATAGGAGCAGGACAGCTTTGAGGTGCTTTTGGAACCAGAAGCGTGTAGCTGGGCGGTTAGACTCGTCGACGAATAGGGGATCCGATGTGGTTTTGGTCTGGGATTTCCTGAAGTGGAGGTAGGCTAGGAGGGTCTGATAAGGTTGAATTGGTGAGTGGAGATTGAATATGTAGATGAAATGTCCTCTCCTGGTTTGGTCCGTCTTGCTCTGTTTAATGGAAAATGACATTGTCTCTGAATCGACTACTGAGAGGTCGGATACCGTTGGATGGGTTAGGGGGTTGAAAGTGGATGTTGTGGAAATTTCTGAACATCTTAGAAATCCGAAGAATGCTAGGATAAACATGGTGTCGAGTGTGCGATCGACGTGTTTGGAGTGGTATCCTTTACGGAGGGTGGAAATGCATCTGGTCAATATATCCAGGGTTATAGGTTGCCTTGCATCCTGACGAGCAGGCTGGGTACGTTGAATGCCCTTGATAAGCATAGATGTTTGGGAGCTGGCTATGGCTGCCGATGGCGAGTTGAATATGAGTTTGTGGAAGAGAACTGAACTCCACTCATGTAACCTTTAATTGAGCTGGCTTGGAGGTTTTTTGAAGAGTTTAGGAAGGAGATGTAGGAGGTGATGGTGAGGACAGAAAAATCGGGAAAGGGAATGTTGAACGCCAGGTGAAAAGACTTGAAGCTTTTCCATGCAGTGAGATAAGATTGGAGGGTCCTGAGGGAGACGGCTTGGATGATGGAGTTTAGAGAGGCATCAAGGAGGGTTTTTAGGGGGTGGTTAACCGGAATATCAGCTCCGAATAGGGAGGTACCGGTGTTGGCAAAGGGTCTGCTTCGGGTGCCAGCCGCCTGAACTTCTGGAAGGCAAAACGAGAAAGGGCGTCAGCAATCTGATTTTTTTGATCCGGGAATGTGTGTTTGGCGGTTAGCATAGCGCTAGGGCTGATTGTGTATACACGGTGATTGCTGATTATGGACCAGCCGGCTGGTTATATGCTCCGGCTCCTCCCGAACTTTGTTAATTAAACATCATTTAAACATTTAATAAAATAATAACAAAGTAAGTTAACAGCCGGCAGCCCCTCGCGGACGACTGCCGGCAACACAAACATAAACATAAAACAACTTAACATATGTCCGGGCCCGGTCCTCTCTCATCGACGGTCCGGTCGCTCGTTCCTTTTATATGCTCCCAATCTCCTACGTGATTCGAGCCCGGTGTGCGCACAGCTGGCGCTTATTCACAATTACTCACCGGTCTCGAACCACGGTCTCGCCCCGCCTACTCCACTACAAAGTGGAACTTTCATAAACTAAAATCACTAAAAGCCTTCCCTCCGCTAGAAAAAATAGCCCCTGACAGACGAACAGCAACAGATTTTTTATATTGCTAAGGATGATGTGCAGTTGTGGGTGAAGGGATTGAGGCGAGGACTGGCTAGGCACAACAAGGCAAAACAGGAGCAGGCAAGACACACAATTTGTAACATAAGACAACTATCATGATTTGCCTCTCCTTGTCATGATTTTAAGATCTGGTGGCAGAATCATGACATACCCACGTGTTTTATGTGGAAAAAAGGCAAGGCATTGTTTTGATTTCGTAATGCCATGCTCTCTCTCCATTGTAGCATCTTTTAGTCCCGCCCCCCTCGTATCTCCGTCAGCTCCCCATAAGCCCTTTTCACATGACGTCACGCATCTTCTTAGAATGGAGTTACCAAGTCACTTGCACAGCTGCCACAGATGATGTTACAGATTACAGATTAGATGATGTACAACATCTTGCAGACAAATTCCGTTACGACAAGATCAAAGCTAGATAAGGAGTACAAATTCTCTGTTGAACAGTACCTGTTTGATTATGAAGGTAAGTGTTTTGTTATCTTTTGTGTTATAGAATAAGTAGCCGACTTGAATAAATGTTCTGTCCGTTTTTTTTACTTATGTTAAATTCCTGCGTGACGGCAAACGGAAGTTCTTCTTCTCGTTTGTTGCAAGACGGATGTTATGATACATTGCTTTGTAAAAAGGCGGAAGTTAAGTGAAGTAATTGTGAAAAGGACCTATTAGTGTTTATCCCTGTCCCGTCAGCTTCCCGCCAGTTCCCATTATGTTGAATGTTGTCACCTGCCCAGCACCCTCTCTGTGTCATTATCCCTAGTTAGTTTTTCCTTATTTAATGTCTCAGTTCCCTCTGTCCCTTGTCGTTGCATTGTTCCTTGTATGTTTACCTCTCCTTACCTTGCCCTCGTGTTCCGGACTCATTGTTCCTGTTGGTGTGGACTTATTATTCTAAAGACCTTGTTTTGTTCTGTCCCCCTTGAAGGAAGTTTTCGGTTTTGTTTTCTTATTAACCCTTTACCTGCCTGTGCCTGGGTTCTGCCTCACACACCGTGACAACAACGACGTTTAAGTTGATGAAAAGATAAATGTACCAATAAACAAACAAATAGGACAAATTTATAGGACAGCAAATAAGGCAGGTAACGAAGGAGAACAGGTGGAGCAACTGAAGCAATAATAAGGTAACAAGATGGGCAGGGTCAAGAGGCATGAGCACATGGCAGTGTCAGTGCTCTGTTACAAAAAACAATAATAAGACCAAATTGACAGAACCCTGACTTGCAGTGATCCACAGAATGGTTGGGTCCAGTGGTCATAGCTGTCTTTTATTCACGATAAAACAGAATCAAGGACATAACCACTCTATAGTAAATTGTGACAAAAATTCCACAGTTCGGATTGATATATGATTTAAATAGAGTATATAGCTAATGGGAACATTTCAAAGGACCCACAAAAGAATTCATGAACATTTTATAGTTGATCAGTAAATAAATGTTTTTTTATAAAGAAATAACTAATACACAGGCAATGATTGGTTTAATGTGATGCAAGCTTTTTTAAATATATGAATATTATAATATTAATCTGTGGCCCCCTCCATCCTCTCCAAAAATGTACTGTATAGTTGCTACTGTTCATTTGAACAGGAATAAAACGAATTAACAAAATTTCTGCTAGGTCAGGAAAAGAAAGTATATATGCTAGGTCTAATGCAAGTGCTTGTTTATTTCTTATAGCCTATTGTTCTTTAAACTTAGGTTAGAATGCGGCATGCTGAACACACAAACATCTCTCAACCTTTCATTTGATTTACTGCATCACACAGTTCATGTAATTCACATAAAATTGAAGCTTTTAATGTGTGTGATTTCTGACCTGCTAGCATCAACAAATGGAATTGCAACAAATAAGGAATGTTTTCAAACAGGCCAATTTAGAAATGGCTTACTGGTAATGTTTGCATACTGTATTAAGATTAGATAAAATACATGTCAACTTTATGAGAAATGATGAGCAACATGCAATAAGATGAAATGTATGAGAACAGAGATGAAAGGCAAAAGGTTAATAACACGGTAGAAAAAAATCCCACTGAAATGAATATAGATATGACAACTCTCATGAAAGAAATCTACAATTTCATATTACTGTAATATATATGGGTCACCTTCACCACACCTCCACATTCTACTTTATTAGTTTAGATATTGAAGCACTTAACAGTCAGGGTACCCATACATTGTAAATTAATATACAAACCAGAATTCCTCCGCCCCTGCCTTCACCTGTTCAGTCTGAACCCACTTTTAGTTCCTCAGTTATCAGCAAAGACAGTTAGCTGTTCACTTTCATTAGTTGTTGTTTGAGTGTCGGAGTAGGCTGGCCGTGGACTGAGTAGGCGTTAGAGCTGTCTTCATTCTGAAGTGTCTGACAGCAGCTACACAAAAAAGTCACACAAGAAAATCTCTATGCAGCATACACTTAGCCGAAGATCTCTTTCTAGTGTATTATGTGTGGTTGACTTCTTCTTTACGGGCTAACTTTGACTGTGGTGTCAGCCTCGCTTGAGAAGTCTGATCTGTGCGTGGAACAGGTAGAAAGTTCCTGAAGTTTATAGAAGGTTGCTTCAGATTTTTTCACACAACTTTTGTAAACTCCTACAAAGACAAACACAAACAACTACATATCTTTAAAGCTATTTTTCATTTTATCCTTGCTGGATCATAGTAAAAATGGCTTTGCTGACCACACTAGGGAAGTATAACCAATAAAACCTTTGCAGGTGGAAAGTTCAGAAAGTAATTGTTTTTTTAGTCTTCACCTCTGTCCAATGACTAATCAACCATATTGACTGCTTTTGCTTTTATGTGTAGCTGGTGGGCTGAGCTGACCAAACAGACAGAGCATTTTTCTTTAGACAGAAACAAATAAAAAACACGTAAAGTTACTGTAGATGAAAAACGCTTGAATGATTCAACTGCCTCTGTGTTGTGGTATTACATGTAAGTGCTCACTCAGTGGAAAATAGGGAAAGGGTGTGTTTCTATAATAACAGGTCAGTCATGACTAGTGACACGGGCCTCCAATTAAAAACTAAAATTTCAATGAATGTCATGTCATGTCAACCAATACCCTGAGGTTAGGACAGAAAACAAGCTGTGAAATTAAGTCTGTTTTGACCTGTGTCAGTGCAATAGCACAGTTCAGGGGAAAAAATTGCATTTAAAACATACTTTGTTTCAGAGTAATTGCAGACTGCTGTATCCAGTGTCAGAAGCGTTGAAGTTTGGGCACAAAGCTATCCATTACTGAATCGAATACTGATTCTTTGACAATGGGCTTAATGGAACAGGGGGTAAAAAGGATTTTTTTACGTAATTAATTTATGCTCCATTTAAAACATTTAACGGAACCATACGGAGTCAGATGATGATCATCATAATTGTACTTTAATGCTATTAGCTTTATTTATTGCGTACGTAAGGCATTTATGTGTTTTGGTATTTTCTCCGTGTTCTTATTCATATTTTAACAGACACACTGATCAAATTATTATTTTTTTTAACTTAAAAAATTAAGTTATCCAGCTACCTTAAAGTTTACAATGTTTTTTGAAGGTCATTTTAAAAGATTGTTTGAAATCTTAATTGTACTGTAGGCAATTCTTTTTTTTTACCTTTATGACTGAAGTCATTTTTTAATTAAACAAATATGTTTTTCTTCTTTTCATTGAGTTCCAGGGATTACAGATGTGTATTTGGCAGATGCTTTTACAATTTCACCATTACAATTTAATCTTAATGCAATTTATCCGCCAGTTAATCTCATTGACCAAGTGGCCAATCAGGGGTTTTCTGGTCTCCTCATTGTGCATGCTGTGTGTCAATTGTCTGGCCCTCACAGCGCCTGCAATGTGGAGGCCAAGAGACTCAAGACTACAAACATGACAACTTCAATACAACAGCTACTAATAAAGGTAGTGGCCTTAATTCGAGGGAGCACCAGACAATTAAATTTACACAAAACCCTGCCCTCGTTAATTTAGGGTTTAACTTTATAATGGTCTTCTTTCTTTCTTTCTTCATTTGAACCCAATCTTAGAACCGTTTTCATTTGTCAGTCAGGCAAGCGCACCTAGGCAGTTTCAGATGGAATTAGTTTGCCCCTAATTATCAGCGTACAAAGGAAGTGCTGTCTGTTTCTCAGGTGAAGTTAAGTGATGTTTTCAAGCTCATTTTCATTCAATTGGCAGACTGGAAGAAATTTTGCTCTAGTCAAATAGTTTGATCTGTTTAGTTGAAGTCAGTGCTCGGTCTCAAGTCAAAATTGTACACGTTGATGATTCTTTTGAACACTTTTAATAAAAGAACTTGAACATTTTTGCAAAGTGTTTTAGGGCACCCATAATCGGTCCACACTTTGAAAGTTAAGAAACTAAGTTTCTAAGTTAAAAACGTTTGCTCAGTAACTTACTGTAAAAAAATCCTCAAACAAACTGTGCAAAAAGCCTCCATGTCTACTGTAAAAACCTGAACCAAACTGCTTGCCTTCTAGATATAACAAAATAAATAAAGCCTATCCTCTCCATGTTGGTTATTTTTCACAGGGCCCTCTTGTTTTACACTGAGGGTCACATTGCTTTTAAAGGTACATAACTCAAGCCTCAGCCTTGATTGGAAGCGATATGTTCCTGGCAGAATGATTAATTGTGGTTCTTTGTTTGAAGCACCAGTTCAAAAATGTCCTTTCTCGATTGTATCCCTTTATTTTCTCTCACTTGAGAGGAAGCACAGTACTGGAGGACCAAAGTCACATAGGTGAGAGAGGTGTTTTAAAATTCTCCCCTGTGTTTAGGGAATCATTGTTGAGAGTGGGTTGAGGCAAAGAGAGATACTAAAAACAAAGGTGAGAAGAAATAGAGGAAAACAAAAATGTATATTGTTGATTCTTCACTATAGGCTATGCCCCCTTGGTTACATCCATAAGCATTACAGAATGCCTAATGGTTTAGAGATTTCCCTGAACATAGGGTTTTTGTAATATTCTCATAACACAGTGTTTTTCTTACATTTACATTTAGTCATGTGGCAGACGCTTTTATCCAAAGCGACTTACAGATGGAGGTAAACAATTGAAAGTTACATTCTTACATGACTGTAGTGAGAATGAAGTGTGAAATTGCAAAGCATTTTTATCTGCAGTTTTTCTATAAAGATGGTTACATCACTTCTGAGTATGGTTAAAATGACAGAAAATTGCAAATTATAATCCCAATAAACTGGAAAGAAAGAAGCTTTGTTTTGATGGCCATAACAATACATAATATGGGTGTAGTTCAACAGATCTGTTGGTAGCGTTTCTACAACCGTCTTGCTAACATACAGTTCTGGCAAGTCTTGTATACCCTTTGTTCGTGCAATACGATGGCTGAAAGTCATTCAAATTATGATTAGGGTTATGAAAACATCCTACCATTTTTCACAAAGTTTTAAATATTTGTTTACTCCCGTTCTTTATTTTATCTCTGTTTATCCTTATAATGAGAGAAAATTGGACCATAAATCTGAAACATGTGTACATCCATCATAGAAGTATCTAAGTCCGGTGGGTTAATAAATGTGTTCGGAATGAGCAATGGCTAACTTTAGCTTTGTATTTCCATCTTATTAGGTTCCATTCTGTTAGGCATCCTATTAATTGTCTTGCTATTCCAATCAAGTGGATATATTTATATATTAAAACTTTATAATTACTAAAGTTTTAAAGTGCCTGAGCTTGACAAGAGCCGTTCGAAAAGGTTAGTCCTTTATAAGAACATTTTCCTATATCAAAAGATAGGCATATTTTTTAAGTGATCCTCAAAGCTCATGAGGCACTGCATGGGAGGAATGACCCATCTGCTCGATGACGAGTAACTAAGTAACTGATTGAACCAAGACTAGTGTTCCAGAGACCCATACAGCCCAGTCTGGAACCAAGCTGTGTGTCTCCCTTCAGTGTGTTTTAGATGGGAGCAGGTGAGACCACATGTGGTGAAGTTGACGCTCTCTGATAAACTGCTCACAAGGATTCACGTCCACACACCTGAGTAGACAGCAAGAGGACTGAATGATATTTCTCCTGAGAGTAAATGTGTGTGTCACTGCAGCACTCATGTCAACTGAAGTGTCCTCGTGGACTCTGTTCTTATTCATATGGAACTGCTCTGTGCTTTTCACACTGTCAAGCACCATCTGCTGATCTCCACGCTGGCTGAGATTGGTACCCCCAGATATGTACTTTTGTGGTATGATTGTTATTGGGATGACAGGTCGTACCTAGTCAGCAAGAAAGATCTTTCTCCAGAGCTCACACTTGTATACACTGATGTGTGCCTTAGGTATCAGAGCGCTTCTGGTCTCCGTCTTTACCATGCGGTTTAAAGCAGTTAATAACACTTTAAGATAAAAACTTTTTTCTAAACTTAAGCCTGAAAATGAGACAACGCGTTGACATAATCTCTTGATAGTAAATGTCCAAAATGTAACAAAGAAAACGAGTTAAAGGGCATAAATATAGTAACTATATAGTTAAATGTAGACAAAACTAAGCACAAATAAACAATAAATATTGATCTGAAGACCTTCTAAAGGACCATTTGGAGACTCCATATGGCTTTTTAATTTAATAATTTGATATTCACTCATGTCATAAATTATACAATTATTATTGGTGTAGTTTTGTGGTTGTAAAATATTGTCAAATCATACCATCATGAGTCCCTCATCTTACGAGTGATTACAATCATGCCAAAGTTTAAACAGTATAAGTTGATATAGAATGTAGCTGTACTAGTGTTACGACTATTTTACCAGGACGAAGACAAGACGATGACGAGATGAAAAGTAAAGCCATTAAACGACAACTAAGACTTTATCAGCATACAATTTCATTGACGAAAAAATTATGAGACTGATATTATAAAAATAAAAAACTTACCCAAAAACTCTTTTTTGTCTTTGTTGCAAAAAAATTAAAGATAAATATTACAGATTTTTGTACGAGCCTCTGCTGTACGAGCTTTCATGTTTGCGGTCTCCAGATAACAGTAGTTCAGATCCCCCAAACAGGGATGAAAGGTTTTCTGTAGTGTTCAGTTGGTCAGCTTTTGTTTTTTAAGTCTTAGTTTAAGTCCTACGACAAATATACTTTTTAGTTTTTATCTTATTCAGGCAATTCCATCACCACCCAAGAGAAAGACGACCATCTGACCATCCCAGCTCAGGAAATTCTCACATTAATGCTAAAGTTACAATGCTTGGTATTTAATGCTTAAACATGACAGCAGTTTGAAATTATAGCTGCATTCAGTGGCCCTGATTGGAGGTTGCTGGGTGGGTGTTTGTGGGGAGTGGGGGGCTTGTTTGGTTGTGGTGATTTCATTTGTTGGGGCTGTGTGGGTCTGGTCTGGTTTGGTCTTGTTTTGTGGTCGATGTCAGACAACAGAGGAATAAAGTTACATTATGCATTACTATTTTTCCCTGGTTGTTCCTCTGTTTTCTGGTGTCGATCGCGGAATGGGACAGGATTGGTCCTGCACGGTTTGGGTGAGTGGGACGTCCTGGGTCGCGGGTGGTGGGCTCTCCCTCTTCTTCGTGGATGTTTGCTCGGTGGCTTTTGGTCGGGGTCACTGAGTGCATCTATGACACGTCAGAGGAGATCTGGCCCTCCCGGCTGAGCCTGGTTTCTCCCGAGTTTTTTTTTTCTCCATTAATCAATCATTGGAGTTTGTGTTCCTCGCCACAGCAGGGCAGTGTTGGCTTGCTCACCGGGAGACTGCGTTTATTTATTTATTTATCAGATATTATTTATTAGAATGATCTTACTTGTTCTATAAACGCCATGCACTGTGCTGTGTTTTTCTGTTTTTCTTATTTGCTCCTGTAAAGCTGCTTTGGAACAATGCACATTGTGAAAAGCGCTATATAAATATATTTAATTGAATTGAATTATTTAGTCATCCTTGCCATGTTTTTGTTTAGTCAAGTTTAGTCGACTACAAGAAAATGCATTTTCATCAAATTTTAGTCATATAAACTATTTTCGGCATGCTGTATATTGGTTAAAATGATTAAAAAAAAACTATAATCACAGTGATTGTTGTCGTTTGAGAATTTAGTTTTTATATGTCATTGTATGTCTTATACCAATAAGCACAAATCAATAGAATGTCAAATGACAATCATGTGCATAGTTTATTCAACTTCGTCTAGCTTCATCAAGAAGTATTTCCATAGAGGTTTGATAAGTGCATAGACCTATTCATAGACATCAAACCTCTCCCTTAAGTTCTCCCGCAAATTACTAGCGTGTACCTGATGCCCGCAAAATATTGACAATTCCGCAGAAACAACGTGACTGACCATTAAGGAGAACCCTCGGACTAAACAAAAACAGGGCATGGGTAACTAAATACGATAAAACAGTATATTTGCCGTGAAACTAAAACCAAGACTAAAATAAAAAATAGCTGACAAAATTAATACTAAGCTGCACGGATTTTGTACCCCCTTTTAGTTCTCAGAGCACAAGCTCTTTAGTATTTGGGACAGACACACAGATTTATTTTACTCTTCTTACTGTTGCTCCTTAAATATTTCAGTTATCATGCTAACAAGCTTTTGAGGGAAATGTGAGTGCTGCTTGCCCATGCAAAACTCACTTGTATGATGCCCACTTTCTGTTGATTCTCGAGTAAATTTAAAAAGTTCTATTGGCGCTTTCTCAGCTTTAGTTCGGTTCATTTGTTCCGGACGGATGGCAAAAAATGATACATTGTAGCATTTTTCAGTGGTGTTGGTGCCTTTCCACACCACACTGATTGCTTTGATCCGAACCAGTTGAATTGAACCAAAATGCAGTCACGTGACAACATCCACATCACTCGTTGGCGAGAACATATTTCCTAAACTGCTTAGATGTACTGCTGGCGGAGTTTCTTTACCTTTACCCGGCGCTGTTCCACAGAACTATTAAACCCCCTTTTCCTGAGTTGTTTACAAAACAATGAAAATATCGCACTGTTCTTGTGAGTTTTCAAAAGTTGGGATGTAATATGGTCATCAGACCAAATTTCTATGAGTCTCCCCACCTCCTCACAAATCCAAGTTTGTCCGCGAGCTGCCATGCTAGTGCAACCAGTTGTCAACAAACACTTGTCCTCATCCCATAATGCATAGCGCAGCTGACTACGGCAGCTGGTTTAGTCCAAAAAAGTGAAGTCCTTTTTGCATTTGGGTCTGTTCGAGGTCGGATCATGTTCTCACTACCAACAAACCGCTCCAGGGTTTGTTTGAAAGTGTACCGAGACCTTGAAGAGGTTTCAAGGAGGTCTCGGTACACTAATTTGGTCTGCTTTTGGTGCTTTCACACATTAATGTGTCATGAGGTTACTAGTGTGTTTTGAGTAATGGCTGAAGTATTCCAATTTACTTTGATACTTGCTGTGTTACAGAATCATTACCATATTTATGTCTGCACGTTATTTACATTCAAGGCATTATAATTCCATTACAGTATGTTGGCAATCCAGACACACAGTTAATCAATACCACCTACACTTAAAAAAATGCTGGGTTGTTTTCAACCCATGGTTTGGTAAAATATGGACAAAGAAGCATTTTGGTTTGAAAGAACTCAGTGTAGGTAAATTTCTTGGGTTGAAACAATTCAGGATTTGTGCATCTGCTGGAACAATAAATAGCATCACTACTCCCCCTATGAAAATTAACATGTTTTTTTGTGGTAAAAATTGAGTTTTTGGGTGTATTGTCAAAACTATGGTTTTACTACAGCAACCATTGTTTAACTATGGTTTTAGAAAAAACATGATTTTCAATACTATAGTTATTTTGTTGTAACCACTTTCCATGTGTTTTGTTTTAAATATAGTAAAGGCAATGCTCTACTGGTAAATATAGATAACCTACACTTTTTGTAGTGACACTTCTGCACTGTCGATGGCCATTTTTTTTAAGCCCTTAGAGCTGTTCACACACTTTATTCTAGTTATTCTAGAGCATCTGGACAAAAGCCAGCATAGGCAAACCGTTTCTCAACAAATAATTGATGTATTGGAGGTGAAATACTGACCTGTGCAAAAGTAATTGGTCTATGGTCACTTCATTACAAAATATCAATTGAATAGATTTTAAGACATGCCAGTGTGTTCAATCATCAGAAGAAGTGCAACATAAAAAGGACTTTACAAAAAAGTCTGATAAAGTAGGTCTGGAGATTTTACTTTGTCTTTGATGAACCTCATAATCTATTCTGTTGTCTTTCCTACGCTTAGAGTCAGATATCCCATTAATACACAGATTTGTCTAGTAAGGGAGTCGGCATGTTTTGACTTTATGATGTTCATTGCTTGTGCAGCAAATGTTGTTCATGTCTGATCTTCTGTTGCTCAGCAGATTAAAATGCTTTGACGTAAGTGTTGATAACTACATGTTGAATGCTTATCTTTAGGGGTTAATTGAGGTATTCAAGCTTGTTTGACACTTTAGCAGTTGTTAGCTGTTACATGATAGTTCTGGCATTTTGATCCATTACATAATGTACATTATGTGTCTTCCGTTATACTATGGTACAAAAACACAGAAATGTTTATTGTTTAAATGTGTACAGGAAAATGTCTATTGTAAAGTATTGTATGTTTTTGTAATTTGTAATCTACAATTCTGTCTCATATTAGTCATACTGCCATGTTGGTCGGTACTGCATCCAAGTGTTTCACATACTGTTGCACTTGTGTATATGGTTGAGTGACAATAAAGGGATTTGATTTGATGTGTAACACAATTAGCCAAAATAATTATTGTGTGAGGAGATACAGTATATTATCGTTATCTTATACTTCATGGACTAGATAATATATCGTAAGGGTTAATAAGAGGTATGACACATTTATTTTGTGAGATTTTTATGTAGCAAATTTATTTCTTTGTCTCAAGCTTAATAGCAACAAAAACTCAAGTGCTTTTAATCCACCTTTGTGATTTTATTGTGCATTATTCATCGGTACACAAAAGAAAACAATATCAGCCAAGTGTCGCAGTCACGTCTGTCCTCATGCCTGTTCCCCCGAGTTTTCCCCCTAGACTACACCTCCCAGAATTCTCCACGCTCCCTCACCTGTCCTGTGTTTGGCATCACCCGCACCTGACAGTAATCAGCATCATCACCAGACTGTATATATACCCATTGTGTTCCTTTGTGCATTGCCCTGTCTCGTCATTATAACATTGTGCTTGTCATCCTTTTTCTCTCGTGTGTTAAACTATTAAAGTGTAACTTGTTTGGCATTACCTCGTCTGTGGTCCGTGGCGTAGCGTGACAGAAGACAGGACCATCAAAACATGGATTATACCGGCTTTAACTCTCCAGAGGACATCCTCCTGTGCCATCTCCGCCAAGACGGATGTCCTCTGGAGAGGTATGTGGAGGACTTCTTTGACATCTGCCATCGGGTGAGTTGGGACGATCGCTCACTTAACACGTGTTTTGTGATGGGATTAGATGATGACTCCCACCAGTGTCTGTCTCCTGATTTCCTGGACAGACCAAAGGTCGAGTATATCAATTTTATCATGGAGATGAATACCTCTCGCTTCCGCGTAAGTGAGGCCACTCCGGATAAAATCGATCTCAATCCGGTCCTGTCCCAACACGCTTTGAGCGCCCCAACTCATCCCACCATCACGGCGAAGTCCTCCACCAAAGCACACCGTTTCGATCCTGTTTGGCGTGCTCGCCGCAACACCCCTGAACCAGCACCCCGCAGCGCTCACAAACTCCTTGGACTCTCCCTTCATGAACTTCTCCTGATGGAGTAAGACCCCTATTACACGCAACAGTTTGCCACGGACCCCTATCCCTCTCCAGGGTTTCCCGAACAGTCTTCAGAGCTCCACCCCATCCCTCTCCAGTTCTTCCAGAGCCATCCCCTGACTCTGCCTGCGAGCTTTCCCTGACTCCGCCTGCGAGGCTCCCCCTGGCTCCTCCTCTGAGAGTTCCCCTGGCTCCTCCTCCCAAGATTCCCTCCAGTCCACTGCAGTGGCCGTCATGGCACTGGCGCTGGCTTGTGCCTGGGTGGTAGCCTCATCCCTGGACTTTCCTCAAATACATTTTGGGGAGGCAGTGTCAGGCTGAGGTGGCAGTCCCGGTGTTCCCCAACACGGCCACAAATACTAGTGGATACACGCGTTCCCAGCTCCACTGCTCTCCTCCCCAGCATTACGGCCAAGACGGCTGTCTGGCTCCTGTTGCGTGCATCCCCCCGTCCTGTGGCCACCTGAACTGCCTACACCTCCATGGCTCACGTCACGGGGCGTGTTGCCCCTCCCAGGCCACCCGAACTGCTGGCACTTCCGTGGCAGATCCCTGGGACACCCACACCCATGGTCTGTTTCCATGCCTGTTCCCCCGAGTTTTTCCCTCAGACTACACCTCCCAGCATTTTCACGCTCCCTCACCTGTCCCGTGTTTGACATCACCTGCACCTGACAGTCATCAGCATCCTCACCAGACTGTATATATTCCCATTGTTTTCCTATGTGCATTGTCCTGTCTTGTCATTATAACAATGTGGTTGTCATTCTGTTACTCTCGTGTGTTAAACTATTAAAGTGTATCTTGTTTGGCATTACCTCGTTTGTGGTCCGTAACGAAGCGTGACACGTTTTTGGTCAGTGTTACTAACAAACAAATACAGTACCTACAGTGACTTGCGAAAGTATTCAAAGCCCTAAAACCTTATACATCTGCATTTGAAAAACAAATTTGAAATATTGTTCTGCCATTCTTCTCCTCAAATTCTCTCAAGCTCCATCAAGTTGGGTGGGGACCATCAGTAGACAGACACTTTCAGGTTTCTACAGAGATGTTCAGTTGGGGTCAAGCCTGATCACTGGCTGGACCACTCAAGGACATTGACAGATTTGTCCATAAGTCACTCTTACAGAACTTTCAAAACAGAAGATTTTTTTGTAGTCTTCCCCAGATCTGTATCTTGATATAGTCTGTACTGGCAGTTCTTTTGACCTCATGGTTGGGATATCTCTATCTATTTTCAGCTGTTAGACCTTTCAGTGAAAGGTGTGTGACTTTCCAAATCATACACGTTCAACGGAGTTTGCCACAGGTTAATTCCACTAGAAATCAACATCAACACACAAAACTGGAATGCTTCTTAACTAAAATTCGAATGTCCCAGAAAGGGATTATTTCAGTTTATTATTTAAAAATTTTTTTTCCTGTTTTTTGTTTTGGCATTATGGTGTATGGAGTGTAAATTCATGTTAAAATGAATTTAAAGTAGTTTCACACAGAAAACTGTGAGGAAAAAATAAGGAGTGTGAAAACTTTCGCAAGCCATGTATTTAGCCATGTGGTTGGCCACAAGCCTAAAATCTTGCAAATACTTCACACATTGAACATGGTTCTAATAAAGGCCACCAAAATGTTAAGAATTGCGTAGCCCAATATAGAAATATGAAATTGTAACCAAAGAATATTTTTGTGTTCTTTTGGCTGACCTTGACTTTTAGTCCAATTATTTTCTTTCCAAATAAAAAAAGCATAAATCCTTTCCATTGTTTTCTAATTGGGTATTGTATTTCTTTTGAAAATGATACATAACATGGAATTAAAATGAGTTGTGGATGTCGCTTTATGTGCACTTTAACCTTTGTCACATTTAAATCCATTCTTTCTGCTAAAAGTGCCTACTGAAACATTCCAGTCAGGCTATAATATGCAGGACATGTAAGTCTTAATCATTGATTACCATCTGCTCTTGGATGTGTGCACCAGTGATCAAAGCATGCAGCGTGAGATTAATTATTCTCATTCTGAATATGTTGTCCTTTGGGGGTTGAGGGCTAGGGGACAATTTGTATGGATATAGCTTGAGGCCAAAAGGAAATTTATGTTGATGGGAATGGGAATAACCATACCACCATCTACAGGTCATATCTCTCCTGAAATATGTCTCAACCATCCTGCTGTTTCAGAAACAGAGTTAGTAACATTCATGTCCAGAGAAAGTGGGTACGATCGTCTTTGCTGGATTCCAGCAGCGTTAATGTTAAAGGAAAATACTGTATAGGGTGCTGAATAAAATGCAGAGGTAGATAGTCGCATGAAATAGACTGTGTGAAGGCTATTGCTGAGGTCATTTAATGGCATAGCTGGTCAATTAAGAGTTTTTCTGTTGCAGAGCCACTTATGCAGATGTGCCAGCTCTCAAGATGTCTTTGACTGCGGGAAGCAAAGCAGGGAGCTACTTTCGGAAATGGTATTATTCCAATGAAAATGCAATAGCATTGTAACTATCCGCAATAACCATCAATTGACTGTATTACAAGCAAAACAGGGGTGTGCGGTGGACCTTAGAAATGAAAAGGCAAAGTTTTCTTTTAAAAAAGGAAAAAGTTTTTCTTTTTAAGTCATGATCCTGTACTAATATGAATTTAATATTTACAGTTACATTACTGTGCATTATCAAAATCAGCCATTAATTGGTTTGTATTTTAACGTTTACATACTCACTAAAACAGTCACATAAAATTTCACTTGACATGCTTCACTCGCCTATGTCCCCCATACGTTCAATACATTGCATACCTGATCATAGCAGAGTAAAAGTATTGCATGTTCTTATGTGAATTTTCCCTATTATTCCCGGCTTCCCTTCAATTTAAACTCACAGCATGCTTTAGGGCTCTATTAAAACTCAATAGGCTCAAGGGAGGTGAGAAAGATTCTGCCTCCTTCTGAAATCTGCGGTCGTTGCTGTTGGATAGCGTTAAATTAGAACAATGTGTGGTTTTATAAACTATTTCATATTAAATTTGGTTTTATTTATGAACAGCTAATGTGTATTTTTTTTGCAGGATCTACTGACAGAAATGCAATATAATGTACATACTGTATGTGTCCATAAGTGTATAAAGAACTTACATCATAAAGTTTTATGTTTTTATTACATTAGAATAAGTAATTTCGATCTACATACACAGCGGGTCCCCTTGCATGGAATTTGTCATGTTGTTTCTACAGTAGCAGTACAATAGAGTTTCGTAAATATGTTATCTCCTTCGAGAAAGAAGTGAAAACATGACAAAATTTTTGTCCTATGTCAGCCACCATAGTGCTTCAAACGGGAGGGGTGGATTTAGCCATTGGTTGCAATTCGCAACCTCACTGCTAGATGCCGCTATATTGGCCTAATTGTTAGAGACTCGGACTTGTAACCCAAACGTTGCCGGTTCGAGCCTCAGTACCAGCAGGGATTGTAAGTGGGGGGAATGGATGATC
The DNA here is from genome assembly GCA_006030095.1 of Triplophysa siluroides. Taxonomy (NCBI): domain Eukaryota; kingdom Metazoa; phylum Chordata; class Actinopteri; order Cypriniformes; family Nemacheilidae; genus Triplophysa; species Triplophysa siluroides. Next base: position 807,643 of record VCII01000033.1, on the reverse strand, counting down.
AGCGCTCTCCTCCACCTTCAATACCACGGCTGAGGTGAGACCCTTGAGCAAGGCACCGTTCCCCCAACTGCTCCCCGGGCGCTCACAGATCTGGGTGTGTACTCACTGCTGTGTGTGTGCACTTGGATGGGTTAAATGCAGTGCACAAATTCCGAGTATGGAACACCATACTTGGCCTCACATCATTTCATACACTGGACCTTTAATATTTTTGCATATTTTTGCATTGCTTGTTTTGATGCTATAATCTATTATTTAAAAATCAGATGCAAATACATGTTGGCTGATGAAGTAGTAGTTAAATGAGTGTGTTGCTTAGATTGACGAATGTAATGTCATAGGATTTTTTGTCAGAGTAGAGTCGATAATGGCTATGTTTATGAAAATCACTTCAATATTGAATCCTGTTGCCGTAATACAGCAGTTATCGGCATCATTGTCCAAAAAGGGAAAGAAAAATAGGTAGACAGACAAAGAGAAAGACTGTAATTTTCTCTGTAGTCTTGGTTTGACAGGATCAATTCTTGTTTGTAATAAGGGGTTCTGGGCGTGAACTTGTCTGAAGACTCACTCAGAATGTATACATTCAGATGACTCACCGCTTTACTTCCTGTTTTATACAAGTGACTCAAAATGTGTGTGTTAGTGTTTCAGAATTTGTGTGGGTTGGCATATCTGTTTGAAAACTTTGGTTTACGGCATTTCAAAATATACAACTTGATGGTGAAGACGTCACATTCCTACTGTGTCCCCAGAGGTATGTTTAAGGTGACAAAAAAGCATGCACTTCATTCTCTCTTTCTGGTTGTTTCATGTTTTGATTTATATTTAGATTCATTAAACACTTCCTGTACATAGATCCTCCTCTTGTTTTGGACAACACATTTTAATAACACAGCCTTATGCTAGACTCATGAGTGAATGAATCTCTCGAATTTTGTCAAGAACATGTCTCACCTTAAACTTAAAACAAAGACATATGAAATATGTTGAAGTTATTTATAGCCAACCGCAAAGCAAGCTTAAGAGAAAAATTGAGAACCTTCCATTGTAGGTACCACAGTGGTCTCTGAAAATGTTTTTAGCAAACTGAGAGTTTTGTGAGCAAGAGATATGACGGAGAGAGAGAGATTTTTTTTTTATTTTTCAACACATACATTTATTAAATCAGTTTCATTCACAATAATACCAATAACATCACAAAAAACAGAGGAATATCACTCACATCAACAAAGCAAAAGATTAAAAATTAGATCTTCTTCCAAAACAGCACAAAATGCTTCATTAAAACACCACTGTAGTACAAACATTTCTAAATCTTTCATCCCTTTATAGTATTTAAACTCGACTGATATTCTGGATTTGATAAGGCCTTTGAACAAAAAAGGAACATCTGTGCCATGTAAATTATTCATCCTATTTTTCCTTGAGATATAAATTGCCATCTTTGCTTGTCCGACCATAAAGTTGATTAACTGCCATTTAAATCTTTGATTACGTATGTAACCAGCTCCCAAAATAAAGGCAGTGGGTGTGAAATTCTCCCCAAAACCTAAAAACAACTGTCCCAATATATTAAACAGTGGTTCAAGCCTTCTACATTCCAAAAAACAATGAAAAATCTTTCCCGTAATCCACAAAAAACGCAAACATCACTAGAGTTGGGATTAATAATAGAAACAAAAGAGTTTACTCCAACAGCACCCTTCAGGATTTTCCACTGTAAGTCTCCAGTTTTCTTTATCAATGGTGGTTTGTAAAAGACCTTCCAATAAGGTTTAATCTCATCACTCAATCCAAGTTTATCCCTCCATACATTGTCAGTTTTTTCACACAGTGTTTTGTGTATTAATTTAACAAAGCATTTGTACATAGTCTTTCCATTTAGTTCATTTAAATCCAAAATCCTTAAAAACATCAACATCTAGCAATTGACCGGACATGTCCTTTAAGACCGGTGTTAACCAAGGTCTGGGAAAAGGGTCCTTTATGTTTGGAACCAAGATTCCTTCTTTGTATCTTTTAAGCATTGTCAGATCATTAGTAGTCAGTTTTTTTGACCAAAGTTCCATAATTTTTGAGGTACAACGCCATGATTTAAGGCCTAACAGGGACGCCACAGCAGATACATCATTCAGCTCGGGACCAGCAATTTTTATTATATGTCCTAGTTTCACAGTCTTGGTGTAACACAATCTCTGAGATAGGCCTGATACTTGTTCCGTTTGTCCAGGCGACCTCCCCTGACTAGAGGCTCTTCCAACAACCAGAACAGTGAGTCAGTGTTTTCTGGTCCTCTGGTAATAAAAGAACCCCAGATCTTAAGCAGCTTCTGGTAAAAAATAGATAGTCCATACATATGTACCTTGTTTGTGTCCACAAGAAATAAGGCAGTATCCAGTCCAATTCCATCCACACGCTGAAGTATGATTTTGGCTATGTCCCTCCATATTAAATGCGCTGGGCCTGTTAGGAGTCTCTGAATAAACTGGAGACGAAAGGTTGCATGCCTGCTCAGCAAGGACACCAGGCCTTGTCCACCTTCCTCCACTGGCAAAAATAAAACACCTTGGGGAACCCAGTGCAATTTGTCCCAGAAGAAATCAACTAGTTTTGCCTGCAGTTTTGATAACAGTCCAGTTGGGGGATCCACACCAAAGCTTATGCCATAAGGCTGATGCAATCAAGTTATTTATTATTAGAACTCTCCCTCTAAAAGACACTTGAGAATGTATCCACTTCCATTTTTGGAGTCTACCCTCCATTTTTTCCATTATCCCATCCCAATTTTTATGCTGTATGCAGGCCCCAAGGTACACTCCCAAGTATTTAATACCTTCCTTTTTCCAGATTAGACCACCAGGTAAGGTTGGTACACCATTCATCCATTTGCCACGAATCAAAGCATCGCTTTTCCCCCAGTTCACCTTAGCAGAGGAAATTACACCAAAATCATGAACGGTGGATATCAAATTATTAACATCATTTTGACTATTTATAAAGACCACAACATCATCTGCATAAGCAGATATTTGATGTTGAACATTATCAGAGCCTACTTTAAACCCTTCAATTTTTAAGCGAAGCATGTTCAACATGGGCTCGATGGCCAAAAATATAGCATCCCAGATATAGCGCACCCCTGCCTTATACCTCTTCCTATCTTAAAGGGGGCACTCAAACCACCATTGATTTTCAGTATGCTTTCAATGTCTTGATACATCACTTTAATCATGCCGGAAAAAATCGAGCCAAAACCAAAAGCTTCCAGAGTATCCCATAGATATTGATGTTCTATTCTATCAAACGCTTTTTCCTGGTCAATAGAAACAAGACCAGAGTCCAAGTCACTATAGGTAGAAACATCCAAGATATCTCGAACAAGAGAGATATTATCTGTAATAGCCCTGCCAGGCACACAATAGGTCTGATCAAAATGAATAATCTGCCCCATCACATCTTTTAGTCTGTTGGCCAAGACCTTCGAGAATATTTTTAGGTCAGAGCAGAGTAAACTTACAGGACGCCAGTTTTTTATTTCCTGTAAATCACCTTTTTTAGGTAACAATGTAACCACAGCTCTCCTACAACTTAGAGGGAGTGAGCCCTCAACCAGACTCTCATTAAGAACATCCAAGAAAATCATCCTAGCACCCCCAAAACATTTAAAAAAACTCTACAGGAAGACCATCAATACCTGGTGATTTTCCAGGATTCATGTCTTTCAAGGCTGTTAACAGTTCCTGTCCAGAGAGAGGCTTGTCGAGTTTTTCTTGGAGTCTTTTGAGATACTAAATAAGCCTTTATAAAAACTGGCAGACAACTCTTTATCCTCTTTGTGTTCATTTCTGTACAGTTCAGCATAGAACTGCACAGCTCTCCTCTTTATGTCAGCAGGTTCATTCAATTCCTGCCCAGTTTCAGAACGTATAGAATGCATAAATCTACTCTGACCATTCTTTCTTTCAAGGCCAAAAAAGAATCTAGACGGGGCATCCATTTGCGTTAACATCTGAAAACGTGACCTAACCAATGCTCCTTGTGTCCTTATGCCCAGCAGATCTACTAAAGCAGATTTTTTTGCATTTGATGTCATCAATAAATCTCTGTTCTCTCTTGGTTTCTACCAAGGTTTGTAAATTAACAATTTCCGCTTCAAGCTCTCTGATTGAGCGTGTGATGTCTCTAGAAACATTGAAAGCGTACTGTTGACATAATATTTTTATTTGAACTTTCCCACAGTCCCACCACTGACGCAAGTTTCTATAACAATTCTTCTGAAGCTTAAAATTTTCCCAGAACTTTGAAAACACATCTTTAAAATTCATATCTTCCAAAAAAGAAACATTAAAATGCCAATATGCACTTTTGATTTTAACATTTGCAATGAAGACTTCACATAACACCAAACAATGATCCGAAAAGCCAACTGGATAAATTGCACATTTCTTCACAATGTTAAAATGATGTCTAAAACAATAAAACCTATCAAGTCGAGCTAATGAAATTACATTTTCCCTTGTATGTGTCCATGTATAATGTCTTTCATTCCCATTTATTCCCCTCCATACATCATTTAAGCTATGAGTTTGCATTAATTCTCTTATAACGCGACTTGAAGCATTATGAGGCTCTAAATGATTCCTATCTAATGCATCATTCTCCGTACAGTTAAAATCACCCCCCAAAACAAGGAAATCCCCAGATTCACAACTTTGTAAAAAAATATCAACGTTTCTCAAAAATAACACTCTTTCTTGTCCATTAACAGGGGCATATAAATTCAGAAAAATAAAATTAAACTTCTCAAATTTTGCTCTTAGGGCTAAAAGTCTACCAGGTATCACTTGCTTTATTTCACATGAAATCGGCAAGAAATTCTTGGCAAATAATATAGCTACCCCACCCCTACCTGAGCTAAGGTGGGTGAGATACACTTCGCCCTGCCATTCTTTCCTCCATTCAATTTCATTTTGACTATCACTGTTAGTTTCTTGAACAAAAGTCATCAATGTTTTTTGTCTAATTAATTCAAACAACAATGCTCTCTTCTGTATGCACTTAGCACCATTCAGATTGAGGGTGCCTATTCTTATTGCACTCATCTGAATGGTGCTAAGTGTAAGAATAAGGGTGCCTATTCTTATTGCACTCATCTGATTGTGTGTTTTAAGGAGACAGAGAAAAAAGCACAAAACTTGAAAGAAAATAATAGCAACACTATGTAGTTTCAAACCCATCCTTATTCTTTAAATCCAGTTTTACTCTGGCAACAAATTTCCTTAACCTAAATATCTCCTGCACCGTGAATTCTTCTTCTTCACCTTTTCGTCTCATTAATTTTACAACTGAATCAATAAAAGCTTTTCTATCAGGAAAATGGTCTAATACCTGAACATTTTTCATGTTTTTTGTCTTCTGCAGGAAGAGTCTCACCTTTTCAAAAGTATAACAATGTTGTTGTCTTCTACATCTTTCAGGAGTTACAGCTTCATTATCAGATTCCTCTTGTGTACTATACAACTCATCTTTCTCAACACCTTCTACCACATCGTCATCACTCATCGACTTCTTAGAACGTTTTCTCTTAGTAACAGGGGTTTTGAAAATGGACTCATCCTTCTCAAAATCAGTATTCATGTCTTCCTCAGCCACAATAAACTCTACTGCGCCTAAGTTCTCGTCAATGCCCACATTGCTTTCTTTTTCCTTTTCTTTCTCATGAACACTTCCTAAAACGGACTCACCGTCTCCTTCACTTTCAGCCCCCTTAGAATCCTTATCATTAATGCTTTCATCATCTGTAACCTGTTCTAGTACATCCATTTCAGCATTATTTTCCTCAACTTGTATCAAATCGTTGCCTTTTACATTTGCATCAGGAATAGCGCCACCTGCCTGCAGAGGACATGCACGTTTCATATGACCCTTTTTCCCGCATTCAAAACATTTCATAGATTCAGACGATGCAAAAACAACATAGTCAAAACCATCCACTCGGAATTTAAAGGCCACATTCAGTTCATCAACTCCATTATTCAAAATCATGTGTATCTGTCGTCTAAAACACACAACATGTTTAAGCAAAGGTGACTTGCACCCAAACGGTAACTTTTTCATCTGGGACATGATTTTACCATGTCTAGACAACTCTTTTGTTAACAAATCATCTTTTATAAAGGGGGGAACGTTGGACAAAATTATCTTTCTTGCGGGTTGCATTAATGGCATAACAGGAGTAAAAACGTCCCCAATAACAACTCCATTCTGAACCACATCGTTTACTTTTTCAACGGAATCCAAGAAAATAACCACAGCGCTATTCATTCGGGAGGCCGACGCTATACTAGCATACCCTGCTACCTTCCCTACCGCCAGAGCACAATCTTCTACGGAACAATTCACCGCAGGAACAATTCGAATACCGTGCTTGCGTGAAAGTTGCTCCATGCTCTGAGGTAAGGCGTTCCTTCACTATACAAACTACAATAAACCCGAAAACCAGAGCATTCAACACAATGAACACTTATAATAAATATTAATAGACTAAAAGTGTAGAAAATATATATATATAAAAGTGAGAGAAAAAAGAAAAACTCACTCTTAGCACAATAGCGTTCTCACTCACACGCACAATCTCCTCATTCAATCAGCACATGCGCACTAGAGAGAGAGAGAGAGAGAGAGAGAGAGAGAGAGAGAGAGAGAGAAAGAGAGAGTACTGTGTACAGTACATAATAGATGAAACCATGTAAATCCTGGCCATACATTAAACTGCTTATTATCCAGATTCTCTTAGTTTGATGTAAAATTTTTGTCTAGGGAACCATCGTGAATGATAACAGATTTAATTCATCATACATGTTCAGCAGCAGGATCTTTATACCATAGAGTCAGCATACTGCAGACAGATTTCATTACCTGAGCACAAAGAGATGCTCCTCTCTCTCTCCTCCACTTACCATCATTTCTTTCACTCGGATTCTCCAAGGTCTGGCCCTACTCACGTCAAATCAGCTCACACTTTTTCTTAGAATGTCTTCTCATGCTTTTTTCACACTCTCTCCGGGAACACTCCAACATTATATAAACACTCCATAAAGTATATGCGACCGAACATTATTGTATGTAAACACTCCAAATAAGAAGCTAGTTGTTACAGAACTCAGTACTCAGAAGGTTGAAATCTCAGATATTTTTTATCAAATTATGTAAATGTGTGTTTTCTGTAGCAGTGGTACTGTATGATGGTTTCAGTACTATATTCATATTATTGCTTCATAAGTGTCGAACAGAAAACTAAATTAGCATACTGTATATTCTGGGTGTTTCAAGAGTTTCTAAATGCTATAAATGTATGAGGTCAATGGACATTGATATTATTATTATGTTGACATTTTAAATAATGTTAATAAGGTTTTACTATGACTTGACTTACGACCTCATAAACAGCCACAGTCTGTTTGATGAATTCTATCTTTTCAAAGCAATGTTTGAATAGTTTCTTTTTATATTCACGACTCAAATGTACATGGCTGTATACTGTAGAAATCGATATTTGAACAAAAGTCTACCCTGAGAAATAGTCACTGGAGTTAACTCCTGGTCTTTCATATGCATAGTTTGTCAGGAACCGTAATTCCAACCACATAGATTTGTAAAATATCCTCATACTCACAAATACTGTACTGGATCGCTGTGGTCTCATATTGCTAAACGGGTTTCATTACCGCAGGCTCATTTACAGCAATTACATGGCTAATTTTGAATGGAGATTGATTCTGTGCATGTGTATTTGTGTGTGTGTGAAAGATGAGAGAGAGAGAGGGAGAGAGAGGGAGAGAGAGGGAGATTTTAAATGGAGATGTGGGAATAATGGAGAAAAGATTGTAACTGTCGCATCTGCCTGTCTTAACACACCTCAATTACAAAGCGTGACACACCTCTCTCCTCTGAGACAGTGTGTGTGTTTACACATCACTCTCCGCGAGGGCTCCATCAGTTTTACTGTATTGATCTCACATCTGAAACTCTTTGCACATGTGATTCTCGCAAAACACATGGGACGTGTAGCTTTGGAGGCAAAACCCAGATTATCGTTCTTCTTTTTTTTAATTTAAAATTCAATCCCCATTGTCCCATTCTCACTGGGAGTTTTTCATCTCTCAGCACGTCTGGTAAAGCACAACTTTCTATATACTGATTTCTTGGATAGAACAAGGAGGTGTGTAAAAGCTGAAGAGTACCATCTGCTAGTATTCCAATTGTGGCATTGTGAGAGGTAGGGAATCACCAATGCACATGTGGCCTTCTTAAATCGAGTCCAGGCAGAGTAAAAGTAAAGGTTTCTCTTTTCTTTTTAATCAACAACTTAATCATCCAAAAACTTTACAACAGAAAACATGGACACTCTTCTCACACTGGAGTCCCTCACACACACTCAGGAACAGCTCCTTCACAACAGCTGTTCATCCCCGTCGAGCCAAACAGCCATCTTGGTTTGAAGTCTCCATGTGGCAACCACCGAGCTGGCACATACCTTCCCTCTATGACATACCCTCTCACGATGCCACACAATTCATTTGAATGGCGGTACTTTTGCTGGTGCTGGACCTCACGGAGGTGCACTCAGGTTTGAATTGAGACATAATACCAGTGTAGTGTCAGTGGCAGCATAAGTCCCTGTTAAACTTGAGGATTTATAAAATATTAGGTTTTATTTTATTCTGTCATCCCCATGCCTTTAGAATCCAATACATTTAAAATGCGAGATTATTTTAAACCAAGTGCTGGTTCAAAAAGGGACAACCCCAGCTGTTATAAATGAAATTATTCAGTATCATTTCAATTCAAAATGCTGTGTTGTTTTAACCCATTGTTGTGTCAGATATTAACATTTTCTGGTTAATTTCACTCGTCCTTTTATGATCCAACGCTAGGTTGAAAGCATTAGCATGCTCTTTTGCAGGCCTGATTCCTGCCAGGTGCAGAAGGGTGGGCTAGCAGACATCCTGGGTGCAAAAGACCATTTCAAGAGTATTTTCATTTTTTTCTGATAAGAATGTGTTTTGGTAAAATGATCATTTTTGTTTATTTCTGTGAACTTCTGACAACATTCCTCCCAAATTTCATATAAAGATTAACTTTGTAATAAGAAATAATGAGACGAACTGGAGAAAACAACAGAAACATTTAAAACTGAAACATCACACAAAAACTAGTTCATATTTTAGTTTTAAACAACACAAAACTTTTATTATCATGCTCTCATTCTTTTTATATCGCTGTTGACTTTCACTCTTGAGGTTTGCTTTTTTGTTCAACAAACACTGCAGTACATGACTGCAATAAATGCAGGATTTAAAGGGACAGTTCTGAAAATTCTGTCATCATTTACTCGCCTTCGAGTTGTTCCAAATCTGTATAAATGTCTTTGTTCAGATAAACACAGAGAAAGATTTTCGAAAGAATGCTTATAACCAAACAGATCTTGCTCCCCATTGACTCCCTAGTAGGAAAAAATACAATGGTAGTCGAAAGTGCCCCAGAACTGTTTGCTTTCCTACATTCTTCAAAATATCTTCTTTTGTGTTCAACAGATCAATAAAAAATGACAAAGTAATTTTTCCTACTATGGGAGTCAATTTAAGTTATAAATATAACATCATAAATTAATTCATTCACAGCCATAAATTCACAGCCATTCATTACAGAAGATTAAAACAAAAAAAATGATTGTTGATTATTGACTTTTATTTAGTAATTATATATACGTTGCTTTCAGCCAATAGAAAAGACTGCAATTTTTGGTGATATTTTTGGATTCTCATCGGATGGGCAAGGCAGACATTTAGGGAGGCCCAGCCCGCCCATGCCTAGAGCCGGCCCTGCTCTTTTGTCTCCTGTGAAAAACAGAAATAAATGCTGCGGTTGCTCTGCAGTCAACCGTGAATGTTAGTCCTGCTGATGACAAGAGAGCACGGTCACATGACTCATATATTATATTCCAAGTATTCTGAAGCCATACAACAACTATGTGTGAAGAACAGATCAGTGCTATTATTCACTGACAATGTGCTCTAACTGTCAAACAAATGTACTTCGCACTTCTGCACATTCAAATATTTGACGTCAAACTTGGTGTGAAGAATCTTCATAATCGTATAATTTTGAAATGACTTAAGGGTGAGTAAATTATGACATTTTTTGGGATGAACTATTCCATCTTGATATGGGAGAAATCAAGCTTCTTTTTGGAAGCTTTCCCCATGCTTGATCTCCTCACCACTTGGGTGACCACCCATCCCGCTTTGCGTTGTACCGCACAGCTTTTTCACCCCTTGTCCCGCACATCGCATTTTGAGAAAATGTCGCGCATTTTCATCAGTCTGTTGGTTTTTAGTGTCACTTTAGGAAACACGTTCTTTAACCCGAAACGCACATGAGACGCTTGTTTGCGCCATTGTTTCTTTAACAATTTACATTTAGTCATTTAGCAGAGGCTTTTTTCCAATGCGACTTACAGAGAGTTCAGGGACCAATAAGCGATATGTCATACAGGAGCAATAATACAAAAGGTATTAATACAGAGTTACTATGTTCAACAAAAAGTCGACCACTACCTGTTGAGAGAAAGAAAGAGGGTTAGTTTTTTTTTTTCATTCGTCAGAAGCGCTGTGTCAAAAGCAGCAACCCGGTGCACTCGTGTCCAACGAGCTCATACAAATGCAACTTTGTTTTAAAGCCTGACTTTTACCCAATGTATGAGAAGACGGCAGTGATTTCAGTCATCAATAGGGTGGCGATCCTTCCATGTCAACTTGCCAAATAATAACTCACTAAAACATTGTAAACTGTGTGGCTTTGAAACGAAACTGTGTTTGGCCTAGGTTGTGGTTAGCGTATTCAAACATTTTAATGGCAAATCATTAAATGCATTATTTAACAATTATACATTTTAAAAGAGAAACTCTTTTTCATTATTTGTTTGTTCCTTATTCCTTTAGCTTTCACTTTTTGAGAAGATCTTCAAATTTACAAAATGATAACTCCACGTCTGTTCTGTGCTTAAAAATTTAAAGAGACAGTAAACCTTAAATTGATATTTACTGTTTTTAATTGTTTTGTTGTATGACATTTTATCTATGTATTAATTATGTTGTCGTTGGAATGGACTAAAATAACAAATTATTTTTATAAGCTAAAAATGTTTTCATTCTGTTATTATATCACAGTTTCGCGCTACCTTTCAATGGTGTCCCACATTGTCCCACACAAACGGATTACCTGTCCCACATTTGGTTTGCTGAGTGGTGGGTCACCCGATTCACCACCCCTCCTTCTACTTCCCTCTCTTCATTTTCCAAACTACAATGGAGTGCAGGAGCATTCAGAGCTGGGTTCTCACAGAGATAGAGAGATTGAAAGAAGGAGCTGTCAGAGATCCTGGGCATATCAAGGGCTCTGGGGTGCTGTATGTCTGAGGATGTCTGGTGCGCAGTATTCACTTTTCTTGGCATATGTAGGCAAACCACCCAGCTGAATAATTCATCACAGAGACTCAAGGAGTGAATGGTTCTCACTAGTACTTAACACATTGTGTAACTTGAGCTCTGTAAGTGAGAGGCAACCCCGTGGGGCCTTTGTCATTTTTCAACTGGAGAGGATAAAGTTGACTTTCAGTGTTCCATTTCTGAAAGCGGGTAAATGTTTGCACACTTCACTTGCTTGACAAAGTGAGTTAGCTAATTTTGGCCAAACATCGAGTAGCCATGACATGTTAACCCCTTTGTGTATATTTTATGTTACATGTATACTTTATTTCACAGCGAGTCTCGTTCACCGTTTCTACTTCATTTAGTCACTTTAAATAAACACTGTCCTTGAGTTTCTCTTGTTTAAATATTTCTTGTCTCTTAGTCAATATGTTACAAGCATTTCTATGATGCTTGTGTTAGCTTAGCACTCCAAACGCTTGAAATCAACAGTGAGTGTTAGCAGGTGTCTTGCTTCTTGTGAGTGCGCTGCTAGTGAAGGGTGTCACACGCTTACGTAACTATAAACAAAATTTGCCTTTTATTTTGAGCAGTCAAAATCAGTTACTTAAAGGAATAGTTCACCCAAAAATAAAAATTCTGCATTTACTCACCTTTTTCTCATTTCAAACCTGTTTGACTTTCTTCCGAAGGACATAAAATGAGGTATTTTAAGTAAGGGATAATGTACAGCATCCGGCTGTTATCGCAGAAATAAGCCCCGACAGTGTATCTAGGGCTGTAGTCAAGTCCAGCGTTGTTGAGTCCAAGACAAGTCCAAGACCAGGACTAGTCGAGACCGAGTCAAGTCCAAGTCCAAAGAGGTTCGAGTCCAAGTCAAGACCGAGTCCAATTGAGACAGTCATGACAGAGACAAACCATGACTACAAGACCACATGCTTAAGAATTTATAATGTATGTGATGCAAGAGACAGCATATCTTCTATTCTAAGATAATCATTTTCATTATTGTTTGTAATGATCAAACAGCAGATAAAATAAATAAATTTAAAATTTAGATATAGCAATAAAGTCACAAAGCCAAAGTGTAACATCACATTTTTTTTATTGAAGTGTAACAATCCTATTCTGCCAATAGAAAATGTAACAAATAACCAGCAAACACTTGAATATGTTCCCATTCTTGAACCCCCCCCACTTTTTTATAACTTTTTAACACCTTTGTGTGTGTGCGCCTGCCCGTGCTCGTGCGTGTTCGATAGAGGAGCTTCCAGAAAGAGCAGAGGCCCCACGGCTCGTTTAAAAGCACGTTTCGGTGCCCATCCTTAAATAACATGTTCATATGGCAATGACAATAAAAAATACGCTCAGTCTTATCTTCAAGCCCTACTTTCTAAACTTATAAAAATACTCAAATGCAATGCAATGGCATTAACTTACTTCTCTTTGTGATGCCTTTGCCGGTGTCTTACAAAATCGGATGTTGTCCCACAGTTTTCGGAGAAAGTTTTCTTACAAAAAGTTTCCTTTTAAGCGCACTGTTGATAAATTCTTTATGGTTTTTGTAGCGAGGACGAGAGCCGTCAGACAAAGAGGTGGGGCCGGTGGCGTGAGTGATAATGGGTATCAGCTGTGCGATGATATAAGAGATATAAGAGCCCTACACCTAACCTTACCCTAAACCTAAACTTTATGAATAAGTATTAAGTCTTTTAAGTCTTACATACATTTTATTGAAAACATCAATGATCTGTAATGAAACAGAAAAAGTACGTGTTTTCAGTGAGAGGGGGATTTGAACCCCAGTCTCCAGTGCCAAGCTATACAGACTTACATATTGGTGGGCGGAGCTAGTGCAAATAGTCTCTGCCAACAAGGCGGGCTATTTGTACTCCATAGACACTCCATAAAATTACAGGCTCAATCCCAGGCTGCTGTGGCAAAGGTTTATGATGGCAACTTACTTATTACTGTTACATACAGCCATGCTTAACTACTAATATCTCATTTAAGATATATCCCAATATCTCAACATTTTTTTAGTTTGTCATGCATGTTTGTGCATTGTTGATGACACTCACAGCAAAATAGTCGAGCCAGTCTCTCTACTCCCTATGTGACACTGGACCTGTCAAAAAGAAACATTCTGCTCTAATTGGCTATTTCGCTGCGCCAGCTCATGCCACTAACTCACACAGCAAACAGATCGCTACTGTCAGGCATGAAATGGAAGAAGTGGATAAGATCACTGCTTACGGTTTGCGGCAGGGGTTCTAATGGGAATATAGTCGGAATTGCCACCTTCCTAAATCAGTATCAAAACGAACATTTTCAGGTTCGAAACCTGTCCCCTTCACTTTCGTCACGTGACTCTCGCTGCTCTGTCCTTCAAATTGCATTGTAAACAAATATAAACAAGGCTTAAGGGGCATATAAACTTGCAAGATACAGATCAGACGTGTCAGACTTTATAACTGTGCAGCTTGTGCCGTTTAAAGAAGATGCTCAGCTTGAGCAGAACCGCCTGACAATAACTATATAAAGAAGATACGTGTCTGCGCAACTCGCACCTAGACGCGCCTCACTTCATAACGTTGCGGCTTGTTTAAAGAAGACAACGATGTCATCTTCCATCACGAGGTTTCACTTTAGACATCATCCGATGCCAATTAGGTAGACATCGCCCAACCCTGCTCACAATACCTGCAGTACCTGGGTGGGTATATGCAACGTTAGGGGTGTACATCCCGACTGTAACGTCACAGTCGGTGTTATGTTGGGATTGGCCTATTTTTCTGTGGTCTTTTGCATGCACACGATTTACACAAGGAGGAAACAAAAGTGTTTGAGGCTCACAATATGTTATTTCCATCTACAGACCTCTTATTATTAATCTATGCCTAGGTAAATACAGTTCCCATTCTATGGCACCTTTAAAGGCTCATGGTCGAAGCAAAGAGCAGAGAGCTAGTTGCCATGTGTGACCCTGTGATGGGATGAGGTATATTTGAGGTAAATCAGCTTGTATATTAAGGTTTTAGAGGCTTTTCGAAAACATTTATAATGACGCTTTTCCATCTCAAAAGTTACTCAACAGTTTCCATTAGGTGGCTATTTTGGAAACTTTTAGATAGAGTGCTGGCTTGCACTCCATAAAAACAAAATCAAGAGCGAGGTTACAACAACATACATCATTTTCAGATTTGATAACAGCAAGTTCTATATCCTGCTTCATGTTTCATAATTGGCAGTCTGTGAAGTCTACAGCTCTTCAATAATGTCATCAAATTAAACCTTAGGTCCCCCTGAGTTCAGAGTAACTGTGAAATGCTATGACTCCCCCACCATGACAGTGAAGTCGCAAGTATTGCGTGATCGCAGTCTGTACGCCGGCTTGAGGACCTGCAGAGAGAAATGTCTGAATGATTCACCTTCCAAGGTGTCCTAGCTAAAATCTCCATTAATTAAACATCAGTAAAACCCTGCTGATACTTTCAAAGTTAAGTGGTGGTGTATATTCTGATCTGTTTTCACTGTGTACCGTACGGGCTGAAAGGAGGTGATAGCACAGATCGATGTCGGCTGCTATCTCACACAGCTGTGCCCCCGGCTGATGATTTTCTTAACTGAGTGCTCTACGATTGCCGAAGCGCTGCCTATTCAATTTCTTCTTTTCTTTTTCATTTGTATGTGCGGTTTGTGTGATAGAGTGTGATATTTGCAAATATGACTGGTTCTGTTGGTGTATGTGATGTGGTATTGATCGACTGTGTGGGTTTAGTTAATGTGTGTGTGTTGGCTTCTGTATGTTCTGAAGGAAAATGGTATTGAGCTTAAGTTGAGTCTCAGACACCTGGTAATTACTGCAGCGTGCTGTGACTACAGAGATATTGTAAGTGTGAAGGACATTCAACCCCACACACACACTTAATACACCAACACGCACATTCATAAAGGCATGCTGACACAAGATTGTACTTTCCATTTCCAAACAGGTCACACAAACAAAATCTTCCTGTCAATCACACACCTAGAATACAACCCTGTATAGGCCGAATGGGAAATTTTTTGGACAATCTATTGACAGAAATGCAGTACAATATACATAATGTCTTCAGAGGTGTATCAAGATCTTACATTATGAAGCGTTATGTTTTTATTATCTTAGAATGAGCTATTTCTGTGTACATACACCGCAGGTCAGATGTTGTTTCTACAGGACAAACTGCTCTACAGAGCACGTTTTGTAAATACGTTATCTCCTTCAGCAAAGAAGCGAAAACGTGATGATATCTTTATCCTGTGAGAGCTGCCATAGTGCTTTGAAAGGGAGGGGGAGTGAGCCGGTGGTTGCAATTCGCAACATCACCACTAGATGCCGCTACATTTCAGACATTGGACCTTTAAATCTGAGACATGAGGACATTTCCCTGTTTAAAGGCACGCGCACACACACAAATTGTCTGAGACTGATTAAAAAGTTTGGAATTGCAGCCGATGGAGAATAAATGGAGCTCTTCACCTTGAGAGACTGAGGACGAGTAGTAAAAAGGATCATTATTTGACTGAGCTCAAGGGACTGACCCTGAACACATGGAGACATGACGGAAGAAGAGAGCTGGAAAGTGTTTGATTACACATGAAAGACAATTGTAAGGCAAAAGGTAATAGAGAGCGAGAGACAGACTTTGAGGACTGGAGAGAATGATGCGAAATGGTGATGATGATGGATATGGTGATGATGATGGATATGGTGATGATAGAGGTAATGATGATGGATACTTGATTTTTACATATTAACAAGTAAAAATGAAAGTGGTGCGCGTCTGTGTGAAAAACAACTTAGTGCTTGGGTGTTGTGAGTGGTTGACATGATTTGGTTGCTAGGAAGTTGTTAGGGTCTTCTAGGTGGTTGTTTCTTGCCTTGTATTAAGAGTACCATAACATGCTAAACCAACTAGTTAACCATGATAAACTAGTTTCAATTTGGTGTTTTATTTTATTCAAATATTCAAATGTCAATTAGAAGAAGAAAAATTTGATATTTTATGTATCAATCTGCATATGAAAAGGACATCAATTTTGATTGTCTTTGGTAGCTTATTTAAAGGAGTTTTGAGTCAAACTGCTCTATATGCAACAAAGCGCAAACGAAAGACCTGAACCGGATGTGCTTAGACCTGTTTTCTAGTTTCTTCATGTGATGGTCAATGTAAATTCTATTGTGATGATGGTACAGTTGATGCCACTATTTTCTTGATTTGTACGTGTGTCATATTTGGGATTCCTTCTTTTTACCATGTTTTTGGGTCTGGACTTGCTGTATCTACAGCATGAATTGCAGATTTCCATTTCAAAGAGTGACTTTTCTCCCAGGAAATAAAAAACTGTTTGGTTCTGGGAGAGCACTGCTTCAAATTTTATACAGACAGATCAGAAATCTTTTGGAGCTGAATGAATGAATAGAAATTTTTAAGAAAAAAAGAAAGAAACGAAAAGGCGATGGACAGAGGAACTCAACATGTGTGCTGGGGGCTCTCCTTGGAAATGACACTTGTCATTCCAGCATACCCCCCTACATACTATGTCGGCCAACCTGACACAAGTTCTTTGTAATGTCGAGGGATGCATGTCTGGATGAACATAGAAACCCTGTAGACACTGAGACTGCGGAATGGTTAGTTGTACAAAGAGAGAAAGATAAACAGACATGTGTAAGAAACAAAGACAAAGATGCTGTAGATAAAACTACTTGCGAATGGTGCAACAAATAAAATGACGTAGAAAACCAACCTCTTGGAGAGAGCAGAATCCTCTTGTCTGCATTAACACTCCAGAGAGTGTCCAACCAATACATTTACTAACAGCACAACCTACCAGGAAGTTGTGTTTTGGACAATTTTTTACAAAAATATTTGTATTCTATATGCATATTCTATATACAATTTAAATCGATTTAATCCATCCAATTCAGTTCCTAATAAAAGAACCCGCCAGCTGGCAAGCAAGTCAATCTTGTTTACTCATTCATGTTGGAGATAATCACGTACCTGTACGCAAAGATGGCCAAATACCCAATTTCACACAATTTTCATGCACCTCACACTTTTCATGCATGCAAGCACACACACAACTATGCATATATTTGAGTCTTTACAGCCTATACAATCACAGGGGGCAGACAGGAGTGTACAGTTAAACACAGGTCTGTGTGCATGTGTGTGCAAGTGTCAGAGAGAGAGAGAGAGATAGAGAGAGAGAGTAGAAAGCATGCAAAATCACATCTGTTATTCACAGCGGGCTACACTCACAATCAACCTCACAACATTAACAGAAGGCTCATCATGAGGTACACAGGCACAGCAGAGGGCTCAGCTTGATCTTAGAAGCTCATGTCATTGTGCTCTGTCCTCCGCCAGAGCTCCAGTGACCCAAGAAACCCAAGCACACAGACCACACACGAGTGACGAGAAATCTGGACCAGGTCTTGATACAAAGTCACAGAACATCATCTGTTAGCAGAGTGATCTTTACTGTAGACCTGCAGAAGGATTTAATATGATTTAAGCATTATCATGATATGGGTTGAAATCCCATACATCCAAAATCAGTATTTCCAATAAATATATATCCAATAAATATTAAAATTAGTATAATTATTATTAAATTAATTATTAAATTATTATTATAAAAAATAATAATTATTAATCATAAAAATGTTATTCAGTATTTTTGATGGTTGTGACTTCAGAGATCTGTAAATATGGAGGCCAATTCAGTTGTTACATATTTTACATGTTTGATCCAATTTATGTCATTTATGTATAGATTTTTTAAAGATACGGTGTCAAAATGATCTAACGCTGTGTCCATAACTATGAATTAGTTTGATCATTAGCTAGATTAGCTAGATTGGGGATCACACACCGAAACTGAACCAATCAACTGCGAGCAAATTTACACTTAAGTGACACAACTAATTCACAGCACGTGTTACAATGGCTAGTTCTTTATAATAATGTGTAATTTAAAAAATAGTAATATAAAAATATATAAAATATAAATATATTACAAATTAAATACAATGGTTACTGTCATTGCCCTGCCTCCTTGTTCATGATTTTCCGGTCTAGTGGCAGGATCGTGACAGATCCCATGGCATTGTTTGTATTAGACATGCCATGCGCTTTCTCATGTCTCGTCTTTGGCCCCGCCCCTCTCGTTTTCTCGTTACCTTGCCATTAGTGTTTCATCCCCGACACCTGTTCCCTCGTTAATAATCCTTTGTTCGTTTCGCCTATATATTGCCCTTGTATTCTCTTTCTTGTGACGTATTGTTATGTGCCATCCACATTATGAGTCGTGTCTTACTTGGATACCTTGTTGGAATACTTATCCTGAAACCCGTACTGTTTGGTCATTCCTGTCATTTGGTTAGTCTCGTTGTGTGTTTATTGTTAAGTCTTGTTTTTGGTTTTCTTTTATGCCCCATCGTGGGAAGTAATTATTTTCTGCTTTCATTAGTACAGTCGTGTTGTGTAAAGTCTTGTTAACCCCTTCATCGCCTGCCTGCACTTGGGTTTTTCCCCATTAAAATCGCGACAGGTCTGATTTTAGAGATATCTGACTTTAGAGATAACATGTGCTGGTTTTCCCTTACACTCACACGAAATGTATGTATTTTCCATTCTTTAACTGTACTACATACAATATGTATTTATTTGCATTGCATTCTTGTCTGTGATGCAGAACATCTAGGAACACTTTCAGTTTCTGTGTGTTACCAGGACATTTATCTTCTTTATCCACTAAAAAAGCCTTCTATTAAAGGGGTCAAATGAGATGGCTGAAACAAATATTATTGTTTGTTTTAGATGTAATGTGTAAACACGATTTAAGGTTAAAAAAGGCTGTATTTTCCATATACCGTGCATGTTTGTATCTTCTCTTTGCCCCACCTCTCTGAAACGCTCTAAATTTTTAACAAAGCTCATTGCTCTGAAAAGCGAGGTGTGCTGTGATTGGCCAGTTATACAGTGCATAGTGATTGGTCTAATACTGCAAGCATGTGAAGGAAGTGTAACGCTTCTTACCATATTCGGAACATCAGGTTCCCAAGCAATTGTGCTGATAGGTGATAAAATGTCATCGGTTCTTCCTTATATCATTTCGAGCCTGAATCTTATATGGAAAACGAAGATGATCAAGCTGATACATCAACTTTGCCAGCGCGAATTGAGCAGGATGTAAAGGATTGGTAAGGTTTTATTAAAGAAATATTATGTTAAATAGTTAAAAACTATAGCTAACTGTTGTACCTTTTAAATAAAACATTATAAAGACTATAAACAAACATCATACACATCACACAGACTTTGTGTGAGATAGAAACAAGCTCGCATTACAGCAGGGAATGGTAACAGCGTCTCCACAACATGGCTGCGGCCATGGGCATGAGCAACTTATAACACACCAAAGACACAGAAAAACATGTATTTGCGCCATATGACCCCGTTAAACAGCTAAAGTAAGATACAGACAAAACCATTGACACGTGGCATCACATATCTTTTAACACTGCTATTTTAATATTTTTTTCTGAATTCAAGTACACTTAGAATTCACCTAAATAATGAATCATATAGTTGGTCTACATTTACAACACTGATGCATTAGGGAATAGGCATTAAAGTATTAGAAACTTCTTATACATTTTAAAATGTCAGTGCTTTAAAGAAGGTAAAGTAAATGTGGAACAGTACAAAACCCTTTACATGTATTAAAACTGTGACCCAAAATCAATCAATCAAACATCAACACAATCTTCCTTTCTTTGTTCTATGGGACTGTTTGAAAGCTTGTTGCTGGGAGACAGGGGTTTCTATGTATGCCAAAGGTTTTAGTGGAGGTTCTTGCTATCCTGACCACAGAACCACTTCAACATGGCCCTCAGTCAAACCAGAGTCAGGATTGAGATGACCCTCAGATTTTTAAATGTACACTTCAACTGACTACTAAGTTCACATACTGCCATTTTTTATTATTAGCTTCTTTATTTAGAATCAGCTTGTATTTTGTTCACATTTCTTCTGTAACCTATGGAGGTGGACACTTCAGTTTCTGGGGAAGGTTGTGAAATGTCCTACAATAGCAGAGACACCAGTAACGTAAAACATAAATCTTCACATTCACACGTGTGCCATATTGAATAGTAGCCTACATGACATTTATTCAATTCAATTCAAGTTTATTTAAATAGCGCTTTTCACAATGTGCATTGTTCCAAAGCAGCTTTACAGGAGCAAATAAGAGAACACAGAGGTAAAACACAGCACAGTGCATAGTGTTTATAGAACAAGCAAGATCATTCTAATAGATAATAATAAATAGATGCAGTCTCCCGGTGAGCAAGCCAACACTGCCCTGCTGTGGCGAGGAACCAAAACTCCCTTATTGATTGATGGAGATAAAAATCCCCGGGAGAAACCAGGCTCAGCCGGGAGGGCCAGATCCCCTCTGACGTGTCATAGCTGCACTCAGTGACCCCGACCAAGTCACCGAGCAACATCCCCGAGGAAGGGGGGAGAGCCCACCACCCGCGACCCAGGCAATCCCACTCGCCGAAACCATGCATGTCCAGCCCGGTCCCACTCCGCGATCGACACCAGAAAAACAGAGGAACAACCAGGGAAAATAGTAATGGCATTTTGGAACATTATTCCTCTGCTGTCTGACATCGACCACAAAGCAAGACCATCCAGACCCACATAGCCCCAACAAATAAAATCCCCCCAACCACAACCGACGAGCCCCCCCCACCCCCCACGAACATCAGCCCAGCAACCCCCAATCAGGGCCACTGAACGCAGCTATAACTTCAAACTGCTGACATGTGATGTAGTTTAGCATTTAATACCAAGCATTGTAACTTTTAGCATTAATGTGCTTTTATCCAAAGCGACTTACATTGCTTTATCCTATACATTTTACATAGGTATTTGCAATCCCCTGGGATCAAACCCACAACCACAGAGAGAGAGAGAGAGAGAGAGAGAGAGAGAGAGGCTGGAAGTGTAACATTTGATTACAACCGTTTGGTTAAAAAAAAAAATCTTGACAAAAATAACAGACTTCAATAAAAAAAAAAACTCTAAATGAAACATAATGAACTGAGGGTGAAGATTGTACACACTGCGTCTGGGTAACAGACAATCGAAAACAGTTTATTGTGGCTAAAAATATACAGTATATAATGGAGTGTTACGCTAAATTCAAATAGCCTGCATTGTTGGTAGAAACTATTTGCACTAACTCCGCCCACCAGTATCTAATTGGAAGAGAGAAACTGTAAGAATGACGGCATTTCAAACAGGGACTTCAGTGGTGTGAGGTGTAAAGTGTGTATAGTTTTGATGCTGGAGACCTGGGTTTAAATTCACCTTTTGCCGAAATCGCTCTTTTTACCTTTTTCCATCACATATCAGATCATGAAGGCATCGGTTTTCAAAAAAAATAATATAGGGCTTTATTATCTCATTAAATTACCATCCTTTTAATAATTCTTTGAAATATAATGATTTACACTCTGTTATTATTGCATAACATTTAATGCACAACAACAGTGAGGTGCAAATAGTATCTGCTATTTATAAGTACCAACAGCATCTACTATTTACACTAAATCCAAAGAAAATACAGCTATTTTCAGTTAGTGTAAATAGCATATCGCTAAGAAATTCTGCAATATTCACTTATATTTCACAATATTTCCACTTAGTGTTTTTTTCAATAGCTGCTGCATATTTATCAAACATTTGAATGCAAATCTAAACATGCACAAAGCATTCTGTAAGAGTTAGGTATGTTAAACATATATATCTTAGTGACCACAGTTATTATTTCTTACAGGTTTACATGTGTGCATATTGCAAATACAGGGAAACGTGTTAAAAAACAACTTTGCTTCAAATAATGTTAATAAGGCACTTTAGGTTTTAGTATTGTATGTAGAAAGATGGATTTGCTTTCACTCTGTGTGTCTGTGTATTTATGGATCAGTCTCACATTCAGTGCATTCTATTTCACACGACTTTAATCTCTTCTTCTATCTGCCATTTCCGTAGGTTCTCTACAGTATATATATTTTTATCTCTTTCTGTCTCTGTTTCTAGGGGTTATGGTTTATTGTTTGTTTATACGCATATTCGGGTGTTGTTAAGGGAATCAAGGTAGTCTGAGAGAAAGGTCAAGTCTGTCTCTGCAGTTAATTGATTACTTATACTTATACTAGACTAAGAAACTTATCAGCTTCTTAGTCTCTTTCTCTCTCACAGACATTTCGATGTACTGTATTATGTATACCACTCATTACAAGCATTTTCTTGATCATCTCTGATCTTATCTGTTGCATATTTGCTCTCTCTCTCTCTGTCTCGCTCTGCTTTATGTCAGATCTGTTGCACTGTATTACATCATGTAGCTCTATTCCTGCTGTATGAACTCTGTATCGCCCATGTGCCTGGATGAATCACAGGTGTTTAAGAACATTCTCCCAATCCTCCCTGGACCGATTTCAGTTAAATTAGCACTGTATATCAAAGAGCACTGCCCACAGTCTTGTGAGAGAACAGAGCTAGCTAATGAGACGGTCTAATCTATCCTGAAACATCTGCTGTAGCTGAGACCTAAGAAGCCCTTCGGTCTCACACACATACTCAACCCCTTTAGGTCTCTCCTCTCTGTCCAGTGCTTTTTTTATTGACAATTAAGTGTATAAGTTTCATACATTTCTGTTGTGTTTCTACAGTCAAACAGTGTGGTAGTGTTTCGAACTCTGATGGAGGCTATGGAGGCAGCAGTAACTAAACTCAATTATGCTTCCTTCAAGAGATTCCGAGGCATCTCGGATTTAAGGCATCATTGCATGTATTGTATCTTGAGATGGAGAAGGGAATCCCATAATCCACCACAATGAGCTATTTTGACAAAATCTATAAAAGCTGGCTGATTGTACATTTAATCAATTGAATACTGAAGGTATAAAATAATAAAAAAACTATCGACTAAATTGATTGTTTTAGCAAGACATTCCTCCTGCTCCTGTATTGAACTCAGTTGTGTATCAAGTCACTTGTGCATTTCTGAAGAACACTACAGATAAGATTCACATTCTTCATTTAAAAAATACTTAGTATGATTTTTCCGTATTCATTTTTAAAGCTGTTTTACCTGTATTTTGCACTTTGCCCTGCATTGAATGGTGTTCTAAAATTAACAAAAATGTCTGTAGTAAATGGACAATAAAATGGCAGCACATTACCGGTACATTTACCAGCTTTTTTAAACTTGCAGCTAAGTGTAGCTAAGCAAAGAGAGGTTCTTTAATTTACAAACATACTCTCGTGTTGCATTTTCTAAAAAAAGACATCTTTCTCACACACATCTGTGAGCACAGCAGCCGCTTCCCCACAGAGCTGAACGATCTGCTGTAAGTGCTTTATGAATGTATGTTATCGAAACATATGTCCTCTGCTTGATATAACAAAAATGGTGTTTAAATCATCTCACTGTCCCATACACACCATATCAAATATCTGTGGCCCAGCCAGTCACATTTCACACGATCCTCTGAGCTTAAGATGTGTCTGGTTTTCATGAAGAAAGGGTTTTAATATCAAATGTAATGAGATTTATAATTATGATAATCTTTTAATATTTTATTCTTTTGCTCCTCACCAGACTTAATAAAGCTCACAGTCATGTTTTATTAAAGCATCAATTTAGCCCTGGATATTTGTTCCAATGTTTCCTAAGAGAAATCAAATTAGCAACCTATCCTCAAACTCATATGACAAAATACATTTACATTTAGTCATTTAGCAGACATTTTTATCCAAAGCGACTTACAAATTCCAGCGGTGGTCTTTAAGACAGTTTTAAATCCAAGTGGTGCTACATGTAAAATTACTGTGGCACTTTTACTGGAGAGAAATCGTGTTCCTGTCCGCAACTGCTGCAAATTACACAATAATCCTTCTTGTCATCTGTTGTGTTGTTGTAGCAATAGCAGTGCATATGTTACAGAACAGATGCAGATGATGTACACAGATTACCTTTGGCAGAAGGCATCCCTGACCAACAGCAGTTCACATTTTTGCATCGCTGAAATCAAAAGATGATGTGGAGATAATTGATATTAGCATTGCTGACGTAGGTTTTACTGTAAACTACTACGTTTCATTGCATGCCTCCAAAATCCAAAATTTAGTAGAGTGCGTTTGGCTTTGAGCAAACATCTCAATCTGATCTCTGTTAAGTTTTTTTCTTTTTAATTGTTAGCATATACAATAATATACTCAGTAGAACATCAAGCATATGTGCATGGCATATCCCTATAATAGTAGGCTCATAAAATACAACTAATGTTGAGCAGCTAGACTATCCTCATGCATTCAAAAGAAAATCTTTTTTCTCACCATTGACCGTGTAACAATAAGTGGCAAGATTTGTTTTTCTTGTACATGAACTGTGAAGGGAGTTGAGCATATGATGAATAATACAGGTCGCCTGTTACAGTGGAAAAGAGAGCGAGGGAGGCCAAGCTCTAAACTATTTTCGTCAGACAAGCGTAACAACAGAAGACGAATGCTATTCATACTCTGTTCTCTTCTCTAATTCTGTAAATGAATACAATTGTATTTCCTTTTCTCTTCAAAATCCTCTCATTTAGACTCATAAAAGCGGGAGCCGTTCTCTCTAAGAACAAAAAACATAAAGCCACAGTTTAATTGCCTTAAACCACAACAGCTAGTCTCGTCAACTGCTTTTCTTGGCTTCACATACTCATGCTAATTTACACAGATATGCAAACGCTGTTGTCCCCTAAGGCTTGGTAAAGTCTCCTGAAAGATAAATGATCACAGGCTTTTAAAGACGGAACTCCTTTTACTTTTATAAATAATGTCATGCCGGTAATGGTTTTAATTTCAAAAGGAACTGGATCAGAAATGGGCAGACAAAGCAAATGGCTTCTGGGCGTTTAACTGGGGGCAAAGGTGGTACTAACTTTCCCATTTTCCTTTAATTGCTTGTTCTTGATTATTTCCCCCAACACTCGCTTTGCATCTCATTAAAATATCTGGCGAATATTTGACGCAAGGCGGGGTCAGGCTTTGTTTGAATGGGTGTCAGTGATGGGCAGAGCTCTCTGAGAGTAAGAGTGATGATGGAAAAGAGCTTTCTTTCAGTGAGTGTATCGCTCTCCCACAGCGGGTGGTTCTCAACACTAAAGTTAAAGACTCCAAAGTTTGCTTTGATTGACAGATGAGTGTGGATAAGACCTTGACGTCCGTCCTGCACCCAGTCCTGTCTGCTAACGGAGGTCTCGGTTGCAGGCTGTAAGACTGCAGGGTGGAACAGATGTTACTTACTGCATTAATCACAATCACTAGAGCGGAATATTGATCACAGAACGAGACATTATAGGAGAAATCGATTTGGAAACAGGCCATGTTATTTACTAACTACTTGAATGGATGAATAAAAAATGCATTAGAGAATTCATTTAATACGTGAGTGAATGGATGAATGAATGAGTGAGTCAGGCTGTAAATGGGGGAGTGACTGAGAAAATGACAAGTAAATGATAGATGGATGACTGTAAAAGTAAATGAGAAGTGCACTTATAGTGAATGTCCTGACAATGGGGTTAAATGATAGAGCAAGTGAAATTGTGCATGTGAATGCTGCATGTAAAATTATGATAAGCAAGTGTAATGACTGTTACATAATGCTCTTTTATTTCTGACGCCGTCTCCATGTTTCTCTTTTACTTCTCCCTTTCTTTTCAAAGACAATTTATACAGTGTGGTTCTCTTGATATTCTTCATAGGAGTGATGCTGTACTCAAAGTGGGCTGATATTCATGGATCACAAATTAAAAAGATTTACTTCTTAGAAAACAAAAGTTTAATTTCAAATAGGCTCCTTTACATTTGTTCATGTAGAAGACACTTTTGTGCAAAGACTAGAGACAGTACATATGAGGGTGAGGTTTTGCCTTGAGACCCAAGAATAAATATACAAAACTACGTTTACAAGGATGTAAAGATGGTTAAGGATTTGTCAATTAAGGAAAAGGTAGTGGTTTCTTAAAGGGTGTGATGGTCTTTGCAACTAAACAGATTAAGTTGGTTGTTTTTAAAAGATCATGTATGCATTGTCGTAAGGGACCAGTGTGGCTTCACTCAAACACAGATGAAGATGATTGTTGTGGTGAGTTGGGTAAGTCATAAATGTAATGCAGGAAGCTGCAGCTAGTGAGTGAAATGAGGTCAGGAGAAATAAGATGAGTGGTCTCTGTTTGTTTGATTGAAATCAGACGTGCTGCTGCATTATACATTTCCTGCAAATGCTTTGTCGCACTGTCTTGAAGGCCAAGTAATAGGGCAGAGCAGTACTCATGAGTCATGACATGACAGGAGCTTGGACAAGATTCTGTGTAGCGTGAAAATACAGGAACAGTCTGATATTGTAAAGCACATACTGTACATATTTCAATTGGTCATCGAGCAACACCATCCCAGATTCCTTAGACGTAGTAGGTGTAGTAAACCAGTATTGTGTTTATATTATATTCTCAAGACAACTTTTGTTTAAATAGCACCTGTCATGTATTTAACACCTTATTTAAAAAAGAGATATCTGTCACGGGTGGTACACTAAACTGAAACAAAAACAAAACTTTAATAACAATCGGGGAACATCACGGGAGAATACACACATTGACATAAATAATACTGGACAAAGAACTAAGGAACACACAGGGCTTAAATACATAGGGAAGACACTCAGGGAAAACAGAATCAGGTGCGGGACTAATTAACAAAGATGAGGGAACATGTGAAAACTAATTAACTAATAAAGAAACAAACCAGGGGAGTAAAAAACCTAACAGAACATAACATAACTGTGACATTACCCCCAAAAACAGTACCATTGGGGGAAGGGGGGCCTGGAGGGCGCCGGCCGCTCGGGAGGCCTGGAGGGCGCCGGCCGCTCGGGAGGCCTGGAGGGCGCCGGCCGCTCGGGAGGCCTGGAGGGCGCCGGCCGCTCGGGAGGCCGCCGGCCGCTCGGGAGGCCTGGAGGGCATCCCTCCCATATGGCTCCCCCCCGGCTAGCGGGAGCTCATATGGGGGTTTGCTGGGGCGGGGGCTTGGCGGCGGGCGGCGGGCTCTGGCGGGCTGGGCGGGCTCTGGCGGCTGGGCGGGCGGGCTGGGCTGGGCGGGCTCAGGAAGGCCGTACGGGAACAGCTGGAGAGGCTCTGGGAGGCCAAACGGGACTGGCTCCGAGAAGGGTTCGGGAAGGCCGTACGGGAACGGCTGGAGAGGCCAGACGGGACTGGCTCCGAGAAGGCTTCGGGAAGGCCATACGGGAACGGCTGGAGAGGCTCGGGATTTCTGCGCGCTCTGTCTCCGGTGGAGGACTTCGGAGAGATCGTGAGGTGAGTCGGATCGCCCGCAGCGTGCACGGACGGGATTGGATGATGGATCTCATCCGGGACGGTTTCGCTCAAACGGAGTTGAGCACCCAATAACCACGGAATGAGATCGATAAACTCCACAACGGGTCTGTCCTTGAACTCAGGACACAGACACCGAAGGGAGTCATCATCCAATCCCAACAAAAAACACGCATTCAGCGAGCGATCATTCCAACTCACCTCGCGACTCAGAATGAGGAAGTCCTCCACATATCTCTCCAGAGGACGGCCATCCTGGCTGAGGTGGTACTTCAGATTGTCCTCTGGAGAGACGTTGAGCCGCAGAAAATCCATAATTTTAAAGGTCCAGTATTCTGTCACGGGCGGTACACTAAACTGAAACAAAAACTCGAATTATAAACAAAAACATAACTTTAATAACAATCGGGGAACATCACGGGAGAATACACACATTGACATAAATAATACTGGACAAAGAACTAAGGAACACACAGGGCTTAAATACATAGGGAAGACACTCAGGGAAAACAGAATCAGGTGCGGGACTAATTAACAAAGATGAGGGAACACATGTGAAAACTAATTAACTAATAAAGAAACAAACCAGGGGAGTAAAAAACCTAACAGAACATAACATAACTGTGACAATATCACCCACTTTCCATGTGTTAACATTGTCCAACCCCTTCAGGCAGGGGGTGAAAAGAGGTGCTGCATTAATGTACAGTATGAGAAAAATATGTGTTTAAACGTGTTTACACTGGAAATAATGTAAATGTGTTCAACCGCCCCCCAAAACTTAATAACTCACTGAAAAGGATAATTTCGTTATTATTTACTCAACCATGTGCCATCCGAAGCCAGATCTGGCAGAGGCTGAGATTTTCCTTAGGCCTCTCCAAAAATGTCCAGCTGACAATTGAAACAATTTAACATTAAAAAAATCATATTTTTATTATGTATTAAAAATGTATGTAATAAATAATCATATGTCAATTAAAAAAACAAAAAGAATGAACCCTTCTTAAGAAACCTTAAGCTTATACATTTTAAAGATAAGCGCCATGTAGCTGGCGTAAAAACGATGAATCTCGTGTTGGGTGTGATGTCATGAAACTACCAAACACATTCCGGTGTAATAATCAAGGAAGTTTGATGTCGCAATGTGGCCGCAGCAGACGCACTTATCACGCAGCGCACGTGGAAATAGGCTAACTTCAGTCAACATATACAAGTTACCTAGGAATAGGACTATAGTTCCTAATCAAATCGGCCTAGAAAATCGCAACTTTTCATTTTCCGCCTGTCTTAGTACACGATATAACTACAGAAGAGTCAAGTTTTAAATAGGAAAAATATCGAAACTCTCTGGTCATTTTTGAACGCGATGCTACTGGTCTTATTGGATTCAATGATCTATGCTAAGTTATGCTAAAAGTGCTATCGGCAGAATACATTCCAAAACGGTAAAACTCAACTTATTAACTCTTGGGGAGTAGGGAAATGTGCCTATTTCCCCAAAAGTGGAATGTTCCATTAAGAGTCTGATTGGCCGAACTGCATTTCTAAAGAGCTGATATACAGACTAGGAGTGATTTCTTTATAAATACACCTTTAATCCATTGTATGACTTGAATGAAACAAACTGACACAAATTAGTGGTTCTGGTAGATTTTGTTTTATGCCAGTATGCAACACAATACTTACTATGTATACTTCCACTTGTTTCAGTACCCAACTTCTGCAAATGAAAGTGAAAATGTGTCTACATAATCCAGTCTATGGAGTAATACTACAAGCTATTTATAAATCAAAAATGTTATAACAGATCAAATTTACCATACCAATGCAAATCACTAGTTGTGGAATTGATGTTTTAATCTCCATATTAGTCTATATTATACCCACAACATTGACTCATCTACAAATAATCAAAACAATTAGCACTTGCTAGTTTGCTAGTTTGCTAATCTCAGTTCAACACAGTGGAGAAATTGTATTACAGTCCTATCACGTACGTGAAACTCACTTAACATTACTGTTATGTCGTTGAACAATAAAAATGATGCCCTTCAGCGATAAATATGCCAGAAAAGCACCAACATACCTCATCAGATGGAATCACCTACAGGTTGAACTGTGTAACTGCGCACGAGCAGTGCCAATACACACATATAATTTACATTTGTAAGCACAGATCAATTAATTTGTTGAGTTTAATCACGTTCTATAATTCAGAGTTGTCATTGCTTAGTTAAACTAAGAAAAAGAAAATGTGTCAAATTAAAAAAAAATGTTTTTTAAGCAAGCATTTAAGTTCCACACATTTGTATTTATTTTATTCCAACTCAAATCAGACTTGTTACTGTGTAAACTAAAAAATGTAAGTTATAAGACAGTGTGAAAAACTAGAAGAAAATATGAAGATTCTGGAGGTTGTAAAACTCTGAAGAAAATAAACTTTTTTTGCTGTGACAATCCTTGGCACTTGGTTGCTTAAGTGTTCGTAGGTGGTTGCTATGGTGTTGCTAAGGCATTCTGGATCATTGCAAAGGTGTTGTGAGGTGGTTTCTAGGGTGCTCTAAGTAATTGCTGGGGCATGGTTTGATAGCTTCACCGCCATCATATGCACGATCACTTATAAAAGTCATAGCACACCACTCCTCAATTTTACACCTCATTTATGGGTCAACGACAAACAGTGCGGTGCGAGACAAGTTATGCACCGAAGTTTTGACCGGAAAAAAAACTGAATAATAAGAAGAGCACTACTAACTTTGAGAATTTTTTATTTAATAGGCTACTCAAGCAAAAGAATAGACACAAGTACAAGCCAAGTATACTTAAACTTTTCACTCAGTAAAATCAAGTATACTCAAGAGTAAATGTAAGTATATTCCTGAGAAGTACATAAAGTATATTTCTAAGAAGTACATAAGAACTGAAAGTATACCTACCTATTTTAAGTTTAAAAGATGTATACTTATAGCACACTTGAATAAACTTCTTTTTGATAAGGGCAGCTATTCTCACACTGCTAACACAAGGCTCTACTTTTCTACAGGAACTTTCCATTAGCATGCACATTAAACCCCACAAACCCCCTTCAAGCTTCAAAAACAATATTTTTTTCAAGTGTTTTAAAACAATACTATGTGAGGATTCTGTGCTGTGTCTCAAGTGTCCTGAAGCCATAACAATGAGTTAAATAAAAAATAAAATAGAATCTATTATATAAAGAAGTTTTGACCTGTGCATTTTTCCGTGTGCACAAACCAGCTGTACCAGAGGCGTCTCAGGATTATAATGTTGAATGAACTGTTCCTTGAAATATTTGGTTTAGTGTTTCATGAATTTAGCATTTGTCTTACTGGCACCTGTTTTCTTTCACTTATTTTTCTCAATAACTGGAGGTGCGTAAAATAACAGCTATCAAGCAAAGACTTTGCCAAGATCGCAGACTGAGATTTCCTTAGGCCTCTCCAAAATGTCCAGCTGACAATTGAAACAATTTAACATTAAAAAAATCATATTTTTATTATGTATTAAAAATGTATGTAATAAATAATCATATGTCAATTAAAAAAACAAAAAGAATGAACCCTTCTTAAGAAACCTTAAGCTTATACATTTTAAAGATAAGCGCCATGTAGCTGGCGTAAAAACGATGAATCTCGTGTTGGGTGTGATGTCATGAAACTACCAAACACATTCCGGTGTAATAATCAAGGAAGTTTGATGTCGCAATGTGGCCGCAGCAGACGCACTTATCACGCAGCGCACGTGGAAATAGGCTAACTTCAGTCAACATATACAAGTTACCTAGGAATAGGACTATAGTTCCTAATCAAATCGGCCTAGAAAATCGCAACTTTTCATTTTCCGCCTGTCTTAGTACACGATATAACTACAGAAGAGTCAAGTTTTAAATAGGAAAAATATCGAAACTCTCTGGTCATTTTTGAACGCGATGCTACTGGTCTTATTGGATTCAATGATCTATGCTAAGTTATGCTAAAAGTGCTATCGGCAGAATACATTCCAAAACGGTAAAACTCAACTTATTAACTCTTGGGGAGTAGGGAAATGTGCCTATTTCCCCAAAAGTGGAATGTTCCATTAAGAGTCTGATTGGCCGAACTGCATTTCTAAAGAGCTGATATACAGACTAGGAGTGATTTCTTTATAAATACACCTTTAATCCATTGTATGACTTGAATGAAACAAACTGACACAAATTAGTGGTTCTGGTAGATTTTGTTTTATGCCAGTATGCAACACAATACTTACTATGTATACTTCCACTTGTTTCAGTACCCAACTTCTGCAAATGAAAGTGAAAATGTGTCTACATAATCCAGTCTATGGAGTAATACTACAAGCTATTTATAAATCAAAAATGTTATAACAGATCAAATTTACCATACCAATGCAAATCACTAGTTGTGGAATTGATGTTTTAATCTCCATATTAGTCTATATTATACCCACACCATTGACTCATCTACAAATAATCAAAACAATTAGCACTTGCTAGTTTGCTAGTTTGCTAATCTCAGTTCAACACAGTGGAGAAATTGTATTACAGTCCTATCACGTACGTGAAACTCACTTAACATTACTGTTATGTCGTTGAACAATAAAAATGATGCCCTTCAGCGATAAATATGCCAGAAAAGCACCAACATACCTCATCAGATGGAATCACCTACAGGTTGAACTGTGTAACTGCGCACGAGCAGTGCCAATACACACATATAATTTACATTTGTAAGCACAGATCAATTAATTTGAGTTTAATCACGTTCTATAATTCAGAGTTGTCATTGCTTAGTTAAACTAAGAAAAAGAAAATGTGTCAAATTAAAAAAAAATGTTTTTTAAGCAAGCATTTAAGTTCCACACATTTGTATTTATTTTATTCCAACTCAAATCAGACTTGTTACTGTGTAAACTAAAAAATGTAAGTTATAAGACAGTGTGAAAAACTAGAAGAAAATATGAAGATTCTGGAGGTTGTAAAACTCTGAAGAAAATAAACTTTTTTTGCTGTGACAATCCTTGGCACTTGGTTGCTTAAGTGTTCGTAGGTGGTTGCTATGGTGTTGCTAAGGCATTCTGGATCATTGCAAAGGTGTTGTGAGGTGGTTTCTAGGGTGCTCTAAGTAATTGCTGGGGCATGGTTTGATAGCTTCACCGCCATCATATGCACGATCACTTATAAAAGTCATAGCACACCACTCCTCAATTTTACACCTCATTTATGGGTCAACGACAAACAGTGCGGTGCGAGACAAGTTATGCACCGAAGTTTTGACCGGAAAAAAAACTGAATAATAAGAAGAGCACTACTAACTTTGAGAATTTTTTATTTAATAGGCTACTCAAGCAAAAGAATAGACACAAGTACAAGCCAAGTATACTTAAACTTTTCACTCAGTAAAATCAAGTATACTCAAGAGTAAATGTAAGTATTCCTGAGAAGTACATAAAGTATATTTCTAAGAAGTACATAAGAACTGAAAGTATACCTACCTATTTTAAGTTTAAAAGATGTATACTTATAGCACACTTGAATAAACTTCTTTTTGATAAGGGCAGCTATTCTCACACTGCTAACACAAGGCTCTACTTTTCTACAGGAACTTTCCATTAGCATGCACATTAAACCCCCAAACCCCTTCAAGCTTCAAAAACAATATTTTTTCAAGTGTTTTAAAACAATACTATGTGAGGATTCTGTGCTGTGTCTCAAGTGTCCTGAAGCCATAACAATGAGTTAAATAAAAAATAAAATAGAATCTATTATATAAAGAAGTTTTGACCTGTGCATTTTTCCGTGTGCACAAACCAGCTGTACCAGAGGCGTCTCAGGATTATAATGTTGAATGAACTGTCCTTGAAATATTTGGTTTAGTGTTTCATGAATTTAGCATTTGTCTTACTGGCACCTGTTTTCTTTCACTTATTTTTCTCAATAACTGGAGGTGCGTAAAAATAACAGCAGGTGAGAATCCAGCTCTGGATGAAAGCTGGATGCAACAGAAGCTCTGTTGCTGAAAGCAAACAAACAGATAAAACCACAAATGACACAGACCCTATAAACTATCTCTGAGAAACTGAAAGAATATGCACTTGCCACTAATGTTTACTGCCTGTTTCTTTAGGAGCAATGACACAGTCAAGTGTACGAAAGAAGGACCCTCGACCTCCCCTAGTAAATCAAGTGTCAAATCCCACAGAATGGAACATGGGTGGATGACCCGGGTCTGTGTAAGTAAGAGCAGGATTAGGATTTAGGTTTCATGCCGCAAATCTGAAAATCCTGATATCAGATTCTAGTGTGAACTGGTCATGGTGCTGCACTGGTGAATCAATAACCCCATACAGTGTGTTGCATGTCATACTGCTGAAATCATTGGATTTGTCTGACTTCATGTGGCGCTGTGCAAACTGTTCTGGATATAACATCAAAGTATAGCGAGAGTGTTTTAAATGCATACAGAACGGTTGTGAATCTCGTGGTGCTTTGACGTCAAATGCAGATCGTCAACGAAGTCAAACACACTACCATTTATAAGGTGATGTGCAGTGGAAATCTTTGAACTCATTAGCAATTGAAAGGATGGATGAGAAGCCCTTGGCCCAAAGTGTGCGTGTGATTTTGTACAGCACCACAATTGGAAGAATTGTGTTGAATTTGGAGCCTTTAGCCTTAGCTTCTCTACACATTTCAGTAATAGGAGCCAGTTACAAGCATGCAACAGCTCTTTAGAGTTGAAACGTCAGTGTTCAGTTAAAAGCAGAAGTAATGGGCACAGAAACAGCATTGGCTATGTGGTAGAATAAAGCAAAACTCACAAACTGCATGTCAGAGCCTTGATGATAAATTGTTGCATGTCCTTTCAAATTGCTAGTTTAATGAAAGAACCGAGAGATGTTTTCAAGCAAGATTTTCTGCATTAAAGCAGCCCACTTTCGTGCTTGTTCTTTTCCATTTATTCTTTGCCTCATTTATTTATTTATTTACAGGATCTGTGTGTGGGCAATGAAAGCCATTGGATTTGTGTCAGCAAGTAAAGTTTTCAAGCAAATAAACAAATCCTAATTACCATAATCTATCACAACTTTCCCCAGCAAACACACACGCACACATACAGTACACATGCAACAGACTGTATTTATGGTCTTAGACAGCCTGAATGTTAGAAATAGCCGGATTCCTGATTGATGAAGGTTGTGATGGTGTGGTAATCAGAACATACTGTTCATGTCCTCCAAAAGTCTGACACTCATTTTGAAGATGGAGACGTTGTCCTTCCAATTAATGGCTGAGACCACATGCACTGTATGACCGAGTGTGTGTGCATATGTGTAAAAATGTGTGTATGTGTGAGTCTTTGTCTTCACAAAGAGAGAGAGAGAAAGAGAGAGAGAGATCAAACTTGTCATTACTCAAGACCAACTATCTGTTGCAGGTTGATCAATGGATTCCATTGAGACGTTAGTTTTTCATCCCCATCTTTACCATGATCCATTTCCTTTTTTCCCCTCTCAATAATCACCTCATTCTGGTGATATTGACAGTCACCATTTAACTGACAACTATAATTTACTGTAGAATATCACTGAGCTAGATGTTAGTACATCTCAAATTCTATAGATTTATCGACCACATCTCTCACTAGTATGTTTCTGTGTTTTTCAACAACTGGGCTATAATTCTTATGCCCAGAAAATGTATTTTATATTTAAATTGAAAAGCCTGTCCTCCAAGTAAAAACAATTCAAAAGGTTGATTATGCACATAGCTTATTACGACAAAAGTTCACGTTTAAATGTAGGCACCCTCTAGCGATTGCTATGAAAACAACCCCATATGCCGTTTTGTGTCAGATAAAGATGCACTTATGTTTGCATTTGTAAAAGTATTACAGTTTTAATGACATCTGACAACTATAAGCACGTTCTCAGAACAATACACCAACTTGTACAAACCCCACACAAACACTTTCTTATTTTGCAAAGGTTTAAGCATTTTCTGAAAATTCAGAAAACACAAACACATAATATAATGAACTGAAGTGTCAAGATGTATACTCAAATCGCACACATTTATCCATCAGTAAACATTCAGTAGCAAAACTAATAAAGAACCAATCAGAATCTCAGGATCATATCAATAGGAGCACAGGTAGTTGTGCCTCCTAGAATCATCTACTGGGCTTAATACTTAAACATGCAGTATAATTACAGTACACACTTTACATGAGAGAAATTTCACTATTCTGTATCCAGTAAATGTAGCACAATGCAGCTAACATTTTTGATTGCCAAGTTTACAAATTTGTATTTGTAGCCGTTTTTACCTGTTCAGTATTTTTGCAGAACTCGGAGATGACTAAGTAAAGAAAATCTGCTTTAGTTTACTTTTACGAAAATGGGTCAAAGGTGCAGAGGATGACATATTTTTGAATGCCTCCTATTGACAAATCGCTTTGCTTTACTGTATTGTTTCCCTTATATTCTCTGTACTGTAAGTCGCTTCGGATAAAAGCATCTCCTAAATGTAACGTTTGCCCCGCCTTCGTCAGCCACGCCCCCTGTACAAAAGCCACTTCCCGTCAACTATCACAATTACTTAATGTAAAACATTATGTTTTGCAATGTTATACTTTTAATATTAGTGCAGATGTTGATAGTGCCTGGAACCTCTTTCATGAGGGTTTTTTCCAATATAATTAATAAGTATGCTTCACTAAAGAAATACAGAGTTAAAGGCAGAAACAATGCTTGGTTTTCTCCTGATTTAGCAAATATGCTCCATGAGCGCAACGTGGGCAAAAGCCAGAAAATCAAATCAGAACTCTGACTGGCTGGTTTTCAGGCAACTGCGTATTATATGTACTATCACTTAGAAAAGCCAAAGCTGATTATTTTCTTTCTCAAACCACTCATAACCTGAATAATCCATCAAAATTTTGGAAAACTAT
Organism: Triplophysa siluroides; assembly: GCA_006030095.1. Lineage (NCBI taxonomy): Eukaryota > Metazoa > Chordata > Actinopteri > Cypriniformes > Nemacheilidae > Triplophysa > Triplophysa siluroides. The sequence goes on along the minus strand of VCII01000033.1, from coordinate 770,654 downwards.
CAAATCATTATCAGAAAGCAGTAAATGTCAGGAACTTCCTTCAAGCTTGTGATAGATTCTCAAAAACTTACTGTTCAATGAACATTTCATAGCTCAGGATTTTTATTTGAGTCACTCAATGCTCAACAGGAGTGTTGCTCTATAGTGCAGTCTGTTGGTTTGGATTCTCAGTCAGTCTTCTAGTTTCAGTCCTATTATAGTTTCAGACATAGTTAGAGCCTTCAAGCATTTGGACACTCATTGCAGGCCCTGATAAACTGGATCCCTACTTTTTAAAGCTAGCAGCAAATTTTATTGACGTTCAATTAACTAATATTTTTTATCTGTGCTTGAACACAAATTTCATTCCTTCCATCTGGAAATCAGCCTTTGTGATTCCCCTGTTAAAAGGTGGTGACCCTTCTATCTTAAATTACTACAGACCAATTTCTAAATTGTCTGTTCTGGTCAAGCTTTTAGAGTCCCTTGTCAGAGATCAATTAAATCATTTTTTTAACAATAAAAATGTTTTATTGGACTTCCAATCTGGTTTTAGAAAAAGGCATAGTACAACATCGGCAGCTCTTAAGGTTTTAAATGACTTTATTGAATCTATAGATAACAAGCAGCATTGTGCAGCCCTTTTTATTGACCTCTCAAAGGCATTTGATACAGTGGACCACACAGTGCTTTAAGCACAGACTGTTTAGGGCTGGACTTCCTGAACAACTTGTCAGTTGGTTTGATAATTATCTTACAGACAGAACTCAGTGTGTGCAGGCGGAGGGCAACACCTCTCCCTATCTCAAAATAACAAAATGCGTGCCTCAGGGGTCAGTCTTGGGGCCACTGCTTTTTATCCTCTATATAAATAACATTGATAGTGTCACCATACTCACCATTGTGAACTGTATGAAAATGTTGGATGGCCTTCTCTCTCAATGCAGAGACTTCAACACTGGTATATCTTCATATACAAGGCTATTTTAGGTCTACTTCCATCCTGCCTTCTGACCTACATCGGTGTAAAAAATATCGGGACTTACAATCTTCGTTCCCAGGATCTTTTCCTTCTGTCTGTTCAAAGGTTAGGATAAGAATAAGCTGGTCTCATTAGTCGCTTTTAAGAGGATGTTAACTGACTTGGAGGCAGCCACATCTGGCTGTAGATGTTTTGCCTGATGTGTTATGGATTGTGGTTGACTTTAAAGGATTTGCTATTTCAGTTGTTTTATGTCTGTATGGGTGTACTGCTGCCTATCTTGGCCAGGACACTCTTGAAAAAGAGATTTTTAATCTCAATGAGTCTCTTCCTGGTTAAATAAAGGTAATTAATTAATTAATAAGAAAATAAAAAGCGCTTTTTATCACGTGCCACTGCTTTTACATGAATATGGTTATGAGGACAATATACAGTTTTTTCCACATACATTAATATATTTTTATTTTTTTAAGATTAATATAGTTAATCGACTTTTTAATGGAAAATTTAAGAGTGAAGATTTCAGGTGACATTTTCGCCCAATGAGCATTTAAGCTGTGTTGTCATCAAGTCGTTTCCCATCATGCTTTTCATCAACGCAGTCGGTGGAAAGCTGCTCTCGCCTGCAAAATCTATCGCGAGAGTTTTTTGGCACACACTCAAAAAAAAGATGGTGTTATATAGCACTAAAAGTGGTTCTTTGTTCGTAATCATAGGGGAACCACTTTTATTGCTATATAGCACCATATCTTGGTGCTTCAGTGGTTCTTCAGAGGTTCTTTGGGGTGACTGAGGTGCTATATAGCACCATTTCCGTATAAAGAACTTGTTAAGCCCCACTGAAGCACCAAAATATGGTTCTATATAGCACTAAAAGTGGTTCCCCTATGATTACGAGCCAATAACCACTTTTAGTGCTAAATAGCTCTATTTATTTGCGGACTGCATTCGGACACATTTCTAACCGGAAACGCAACATGGCGCCAGATTTGAACATCCGGAAACACAGCAGAAATCAGAAGGCAGAAGATGGTGATCGCTTTCGCGTCTGTTCCTCATACAAATCAATCATTTGACCTCAGTACACTTGGAATATTTTTACTTTTTAAACAGTTTAACTCTTTTGTATCTGAATCATGTGTTTTATATTTTTTAATAAATAAATGTGTTACGTTGCTTGCTCATTACTTGCTGTGTATGTGTAATGTAAATACAGTTATCAAGACATTTTGAAATGAAAATCTAACCACAACACATGCTATTATTTCTAGCTTTTGTTGAAACCAGTAACTTTGTATTGGCACCTACTGTATTATGGCTCCTGTATGACATATCGCTTATTGCTTCCTAAACTCTTTGTAAGAGGCTTGGGTTAAAAGCGTCTGCTAAATGACTAAATGTAAATTTAAATGTATTATTGTAAAATAATTCCCCAAAATGTAAATTTTATAATGATGGTATGCGATAGTTTTCCCTGCAGCCGGGAGAGGTGCTAATATAGTAAACGCTCGTGTTTGTCGTATTGGAGGAAAGGACTAATGATATACACAGTCAAATGTGTCAAAGTTCCTTCTGATTCCCTTCCTGTTTTCCATGTATTTCCCTTTGGACTTCATCCTCCAGTTCCTCCTTTGTTATCACCACACCTGCCAGCCATCATGCTCATCACTAGGACTGTATATATACTCACCTCTGTTCCCTTGTCCTTTGTCTAGACTCTGTTGTGTTAGCTGCTGTTGTTCTACGGGTTGTTATGTGCTGTTTAGTATATTTCTCATTGTATATGGACATTTAAGTAAAAATACGTGTTTGTGGAATCCTCTGTGTCTGCAGTCTGTGGCGTTCCGGCGTCTACTCTACAGAGGACATTCTTCAGTTCCACCTGTGCCAGGACGGCCGTCCTCTGGTGAGGTATGTGGAGGACTTCCTGGACATTTGCCATCGGGTGAGTTGGGATGACTGCTCACTTAACGCATGCTCTCTGATGGGGCTGGATGATGTCTCCCATCGGTGTCTGTCCCCGGAGTTCCAGGACAGACCCATGGTCGAGTTTATCAGTCTCATCCTGGAAATTAATGGTTCTCATTTCTATGTGGGTGAGGCCACTCCAGATGAGACTGATCATCATCTGGTCCCATTCAAAAGCACGTTATGCGTCCCAGCTCACCCCAACACCACGGCGAAGACCTACACCAAGCCACACAACTGCACTCCTGATCGGCGTTCCCGCCGCCGTGTTCCCAATCAGTGTCCACGTTGCAGCGCACCCAAGCCTGCACTTCGCTGCTCATCCGAGCCTGCACTTTGCCGCAGCGCACCTAAGTCTGAACTCAGTGGTTCTCTAGAGCCGGGATGCCGCCACTCTCCCGAGACTGCATGCAGCCTTTCCCACACCGGCTGTCAGCCCCTGAACCGCCAGATCCTCCATGGCTGCTCTAGCTTCCAGATCCTCCATGGCCCCCCTGAGTCCCCTAGCTGGGAGCATTCCCCAGGACTTGCCTTCCGTGAGGGTACTGTCACAGTCCCTTCTGTTTCTCTGCCTGTTTTTCCCGTATTTCCCTTTGGACTTCACTTCCCATCAACCTCCACGCTCCCTCAGCAGTCCCTCGTTTGTTATCGCCGCACCTGCCAGCCGTCATGCTCATCACTAGGACTGTATATACTCACCTCTGTTGCCTTGTCCTTTGGCATGTCTCTGTTGTGTTAGCTGTTGTTCTACCGGTTGACATGTGCTGTTTAGTGTATTCCTCATTTTATATGGACATTTAAGTATAGACATATGTGTTTGTGGAATCCTCTGTGTCTGCAGTCTTTGACGTTCCGTAACAGTACAGTTTGGAGGATAGGTTAAAAATATAAATATATTTGTTGCAAACCCAATAATCAACTTTAATAAATTACCCTGGCACTACACTGTTTTTAGACACAGTACCATGGCAAAGCATGTTGTTTTAGATGTGCACAATGGATGTCCCACATAAATACCATGGTGCACTAAATGATGCTCAAGTACCATGGTACCTATTGAAGTACCATCTGATACAGCCACTGTACCATTGTACTGCTACAGTATTTTTTATGGGGGAACTCAATGAAAAATTCTCTTTTGGGCTGCTGCCTCTGACATTGCACACTATCAAATCAATCACATTTTCATCTCTTCCTTGTTCACGTTAAGTATATTTAAAAAAAGTGAAAGTGACCTATTTGTCAGTTATGGTTACCCATACCCGAAATATACCTCTGCTTTTAACCCATCCAGTGAGTAGTGAACACACGCACAGCAAGTGGTGAACACACGTACACCCGGCAACCTTCTGGTCACGAGTCCGACTCTCTAACCATTAGGCCACAAATGCCCCACCATTGATGTTCATAGATGCCTAAGAATACCCTTTAAAATTCAATTAAATTCCCATTCAGCACATTTAATCTTTCAAGCATCTCTGGGCTTCTGGATGTTCTGCTTTCAGGCACAGCCACAGGTTGTGTCTTTAATCAAATGCATGGTGTCCTTGTCCTGTTCCTGCATTTTATGCCAAGGGACTATGCAGGGCTCATTGGATGCCCCTCAACGAGGGCTTTTTACTAATGAGGACTTGTCCTTTCTATTCCATTGCTGGCCATATTAAAGGCTTCTGTAGGTCACAATACTGCTAGAACTTCACAGGGGATTGTCCACAAGGACAATGTAAATGATTTAAAAAAAGTACCTTTTTCTTTCATTACATGCTAAAGGATGTCATTTGATGGTGGTCCACCATTAAAAAACTCCATGCTTGCAGTTAATTATTTTGTACGATGTGAATAACATAACATTTGAAAAATAACATGTGAAAAGTAACTACGCTATTGCTTCTTATGGCAAATAGCTAATTATTTTTCATAATGTTTTGGACATGCCATTTGTTTGTAGCGGATAGATGTATTCCTCTGGCAGTGCTTGCATACAGTAAGGCTATTCCATGTAGAGGTATGTTTGTGGTTTATGGTGGCCCTTAAATTTTCAGTAAATAAATGTCATTTGTTTTGCTTATTTAAAAAAGTTGGATATAAGGAATAAATGTTTTTTTGCACCTTTACATGTTTATTGTTGCTTGTAAATTGCTTGTCATGTTGCCTCATTTGTCTCTTTGGTTCAAGCTTCTCAATGTCAATGCAGTGTTTAAAAAAATGCACTTAACACGACTGCACGTAGTAGTGCTTTTATGTGCTACTTACGAGTCGTTATCCGCTTGTCAGGGTGCTGAAATGTCACCTTATAAAATGCCTCGTTTTTTGTAGAACGCGCTTGTTTTCTAAATGTTTAGCCTAATTATAATTATATGTGCATGTGATAGGTGAATATTGTTTAATGTTGTTTAACATGTTTTAGCTATTTTTTGTGCAACGTGTAATACTTTTCCTATGCGTAGATAGGACTTATCTACTGTAATTGTGAAATTTATTTTGCATGTTCTAGGGAAAGTAAAAAGTTAAAATTAAAAGTAGAAATGCTGTCCATGTGTTTGTTGAACCACGTTTTATTACACTTTTGGGTGGTGTGGGGGTGACAATTTCAAGTTAAGTTTATATTTTTTTAGGGCCTATGTGTTATCTAGCTTACACATTTCTAGGTCCAAACAAAATTATTATTTGCACACATGCATTACCAGCACTTTATTAATAATTAACACAAAGTTTGGTCATTATGAATATGAACCTTTCAATTAGATTACGATAAGGGGAAAAGTTAATCAATCCAATTTCTCAGCAAATCAGGCATTCAGTTTCTTTTAGTATTGCCATCTGCAGTCGTTGGAATATGATAGGCAGTGTGTGATATGTAAGCTATGTAAAGCCTGAAAACCTTTCATACATGTTTCTTTTAAATAATTAGAGGATTCACAATAGTAAAATAAGAAACCATGGCTGAACTACAGCAGAAAAAAACAAAGACACTGACAACCAAAAATTAAGCATTTTGACCATTTCTCTTTTAAACACAAAATTTTTACTTTGTATAAAATGTGGATTAACTTTAATACAGCAATCTAGGAACAAACATGCATGCTTTGTTAAAACCAATAAGTTGCCAATACTATTTTAGTTTTATTCTTTACTTTATTAATGTATGTTCAGTAATTACATTTTTATTGTATTGTATTTTTTATTATAGTTTAGCAAATATTTTTTTCAAGTGATTTGTTGGCATGGAGGGTAGGTGCTCCAACATAGAACCTAAAGGCCACAACCTCTAGAGTCACTGGAGCATCTCTTGACATCAGGAATTAAAATCGACCACACAGTTCTTATAAACTAGCCTCTGTTACAACTTCACTTGATTCACTTGATAGCGCGACTTCCACAATCAGTCGCGCTATCAAGGAGACAGAGTCGAGTTCCATACAGAGAAATAAGATGCTCTGCACAGTGGAGAGCTTGCTCTTTTCACTGTAGTCTCAAGCAAACTGGGTGCCGGATCCCTGTGTGTACACAACAGATCTCGCGAGTGTGCCAAGATAAGCTAGTTGTCGAGATAGTTTAGTACCTGCACGCCCTTCTCCCTGAACTTCACGGCCTTTGTGAAGACTTGTGGGGACAGGGACAGGGACAGACCGAAAACGAACCATAGGAACAGGCGATGGCGAGGGAGAATCGAGACATGAAAGAACGCATCCCTCAGGTCGATTGCCAAGAACCAATCCTGACATCTGATAGACGTGAGCATCCTGAGCGGCAGCTTGTGTAGATGCCTGTTGAGGGCTACGCAGATCTAGAATGGGGCGCAACCCCCGGCCTTTTTTGGGGGCAATGAAGTACGGCATCTCGGCTAGAGGGACGGGCACGATCGCTTCCTTTGCCAGAAGGGTGGCGACCTCAACCCGAAGCACGGGAGTCCGTGCCTCTGACTGAGGTTGAGAGGATGCCCTGAAACCTGGGCGGGCGTCTGGCGAGTTGGATCGCGTAGCAGAGACGGATCGTATCCCGTTGCCACCGTGACATTTGGGAAGCTCTTGTCAGGCTCCCAGGGACCGAGACGGGGGCTATGGGTACGATCTGCTTCATCGACCTCCCGGGGGGTGGAAGTTCCTGCATAAGCGCTGGGTCGGCCATGGCGTGGAGAGAGGAGGCAGTTTGGCCAGCGGCAGTGCAAGCCCTCAACACCCGGGGTGCCGAGAACTTACATGCCTTGGACGGGAAACCTGGGAAACATAGACGTAGCCTCTAGCTGCCCCAACATCGAGGGACGTAAGGGCGAGGGAACTAGTTTGACGTGTACGCGCTGAAAAGGGGGCGTTCCAGGTCTTACTGAGTTCCTCATGCACTTCCGGGAAATCTTACTGAGTTCCTCATGCACTTCCGGGAAATACGGCACCGGGGCGGGCACGGCATGGAGCCGCGCTCAAACCCGAGGTACTACGTATCCAGCCACGATAGCATTGGGATGCAGTGCACCGCACTGCCTCTCCCCCAACGATTGCGGCTCGGGAAAGCATGGCTGACATTTTGACGTCCACTTCTTCCTGGGCTCGACCTCCCAAGGGAGGGAGCTCCGAGGAATCTACGGGGTCAGATGTATAGTCTTTTCAGAATATACAGTATATATAGTCGGAATAAGTCACCCTCCGATGCTGCAAGAGACATCTCATCATCATCACGCACCGTTTACGAATACGTGGCTGAGGAACGAGACGGGGTGAACCGTCTTTTGGGGAACGGTCAGACGACCAAGACGGGGTGCGAACAGTCCGCGAGCCAGTGGGTGACGGATTAACGCTCACAACAATCCCCTTATCATCCTCTCTGCTCGCCATAGCGGACGGCAGGGTCTTTGCAATGAGGTAGTGGCTGAGTCCCGAGAGAACACAGCCACCCTTGATGCAATGTCTGGATAGCCATCCGCGTGCAGTGTGGGCAGAACGTATCCAGGAAGGCTTCCCCAGTGTGCTGGAAACCCAAGCACTTGAGGCAGACATCGTGTCTGTCCCCCTCCTCGATGAGTGTGTTGCACCCAGGAGAACAGTGGGACATGCCCGCTGGAGAAATTTTGCTCTTTTAGAGAAAAAACTCGAACACTTCTGGAAATGCCGAGACGCCAAGGGGAAGTCGCTGCAGGATAGGAAAACAGTCCGCTGCACCACGTCGTAAGAATCCGTCAGAAGCGTAGCAGTAGATGCTAGTTCTGAAGTCGATCATCAATTGAAGGCTCCGAAGAACAAAAGGTGAATGAATGCAGCACGCCGTATCCCTTTTATACCCGGATATCCGGGGGCGGAGTCCGGCATGCAAATTTAATTCACCTTTTCTAAGTCTAGTCGAAGTTGATAGGTTCTCAAGACAAACCCCATCTGTCGGTTCAACACAACGTCGAGAGACCGACAGAAAGGGAAAGACATTCTTCGGATCCTCGCTTCACTTAAGACCACCGATACTTCAATATGTGCTGCATTATCATTAACCCAGCCGACTCCCTCTAACCCTGCTGTAGAGGCCACTGGGGTGATGATGTCTCGCTGATTGCCCTTAAATATCCAAACAGCTCAAGAGTCATTGAATCAGCTTTGCGGGAAAGAGAACGAGGTGCATCACTTCATCAGTGAACCAAGGGTCACGCGGAAGAAGCAAAGATTATTGAGTGCTCATTAATTGGACTTGTGAAATTGTTATGTTATACATCTTTGATCATTTGTTGATATTTTGAAGCACTAAAAACAGATTACAGATCACCCAGAACAAAATATGAGTGATCGGCATGATTGTTTATTCGAATGTTACCAGCAAAGAAGCGTGGCAATTACGATAAGCATCCATTCAGTGAGAGTCTACGAGTGAAAAGAGAAAGATGGCATAGGTTGGGAGGGGCATGTTTGTGGGTGGCGAAAAAGACTAACTGTAAGAATACTGTTATGTTTACAGAATGAAGAGGAACGAATAAACCTCTGAAAGGAACAGTCAGCCATGACATCTTAAAGACTCTTTTAACAAGCAATGTTCTTGTGATAAAAACGGCCATTATATAAAAAAGCGGCGCAATAATAAAGTAAAATGATGGGAAAAAGGAATAGAGAAGAGGGGACTAGTCACATAGGAGAAGTGAAGAAAAAAGCCATTTCTCTGTTTTGACAAAAGAGGAAAGGAATGGGAGGGCAAGGATATTTAGAAAGAAAGAGAGTGACGGGGTGAAATTACTGCCGATGGTGCTCAGTCAAGGGCATAGAGCATCCAGACAGGTTCTTCAGAACTGCCCCTGTAATGAGAAAAGAGACAAAGCATTGAAAAACTTGAGAGTGAGAGAGAGAAAGAAAGATAGAAATCAATAAACTATCCCAGGATACCAATACAAAAGTACCCCTGGAGGGGTGCAAAAATCTTACAAAAAATAACCCAAAATTACAATTCGCTAATGATTCTTGGAGTGATACAGAGGAAAACTAATAAAGACTGAATATGGAAAATGTCTTAGAGATGAAGAGAGTGATATTGAAGATGTTTTTCTCACATTTCTTATGCCCAGACATGGTTTGATTTTGTATATTAAAAATGCATCTATACACACACAACCCTTTCAAACATTCTCATTCTCAGAGACATCAGCGTGCATTTATACAGAAAAAAAACAGGCATGAAATGATTAAAGATGACTGAATTGACTTGATTAACATATTAATAATCTACTTATTGTCTCTCTGGTGTTTTAAAACAATTGCCCCAAAAGCTCTATGTGCATGTTGTGACAAGACTTAAAAAGTTTAGATTTACAAAATAATCTTAGAAAAGTTTCAATTTCTGTGCTTTACTCTCAAATAGCTGGTTGATTCCCAATATCATATAGATTCAGACTGACCTCATGCATACTGAGACTTTGCTCTTTTGAACAATCTCGACTGGAAACATTTTATAATTCAAAGAGTGCCAGGTGTGCTGTTTAGAGACTTGCCATAGTCATTGTTACCGCACCACAAAAGAAGTAGAAGAATCCAAAGGTTTAAATGGGATTCTAAAAAAGGACAATAAATCTGAGAATGCTCTGTGCCAGCCTGGTTTTCTCTTTGGGGATGTTTTTCTTCAATTCAACTTTATATTATATACATTTTATAGGTGCAATAATACATTTGGGTTTGGCCTAAGATCAGCATATGAAAGGAAACTTTTAAAAATCATACTTGCTCTACTAAACAATATGGAGATGCATTGGGAAAAGTTTATTTTTGTTATGTTTGTCCCTTGTCTTTAGATATCTACAAATTCAGACTGTTGGTGTTTCTGTAATCAATATTATTCTCTAGAAAGGTTACAAAGGTTACAGACTGTAAATCTGTCAGTCAGTCAGCATGACTTTCAATCTAAAGTATTTTAATACGCGATATCTTTCATATGTATAAATATATATCAATGCAATCTGATAGTAATCCATACCTATTTTACAAGGTGGTTCATTCATGTGAATTCCTATTTCCTACGATCTCATTCGTATGTTTTGTTATGATTTGACTTTTCCCCTGTGAAGTTAGATTTTGAGGTGGGGTTATTGTAGCCATTTATCGTCACCTCGTGATACTCATGTTTTTAGCTAAATTAGACTTTGCGGCTGTGATTTTAGGGTTTACCCTGTTGAAAAAAACAGCATGTGCTGGTTTGGTATATTTTGATGCTGATTTGCTGGTTTGTGCGGGTTTAAGATGGTCATGTGCTGGTTTAAGATGGTCATGTGCTGGATAAAACTGGTCATGTGCTGGTCCATAGTTGGTTTGAGATGGTCAAACCAGCATCGAAACATACCTAACCCAGCATATGCTATTTTTTAACAGGGATGGGGTGAGGTACAATGTTGGTTAGCCAACTCCTAAAATATTTCGGACTTCTTTTATATCAGGTTATAAATATATACTTGTGCATACACACACGGTCTGTGTATTAAAAGTCGTGCTGGTGACACGAAGAAAAGTTGTGCTGAATGACACGAATTAATAGATTCCAAATGTCATGCCTACGCCACAAATTGCCTTGAGACTGGGTTGTATATTCACCTCATTGTTATGTTCCTACTGATTTCTGGCTAATACATGCAGATTAGCATGCTAGCATGTGACTATGGTTTTAAGAAAACATATTTGTATAGGAAAAAGGCACATTACTTTGTAACTACAAGCATGGCTAAAGTAGGATACTACAACCTTTCTTACAAGACCTTTGTCTTTAACTCGATCTTTAACTCGTCAAGGCTGTTTATAATGTTATTGTTTTTAAGTTGTTTGATTTATGCTCTATATTGCTTTAAAATACAACATTCTGCAGACATTAAATGGTTTAGATACTAATTGTTTTCTACACTGATTCATGCATATGATCCAGCTTGCATGACACTGATGCAAAATCAGACTTCGTTTCACACAATGGATTTAAAATTCTAGATTTTGGTGCATGTAAACTGTTAGTTTTGAATACTAATGTCTTCTAAATGCAAATGTTGTCATTTTTTTAAGTACACTAGCTTATATTGTAGGTAACCTTATAACACACTCATACTGAAATCCACAAAACTTTTTTTTCAAAAAGTTTCAAAAGTTATGATTTCATAGACACTTTTTTAAGGGAAAACACTGACATTATTTTTAGATAGCAGCATTTTCACTTTGATCATCATTGGAATGTGCAATTTTCTTTGATTTCCTTTTTTTTCAGTGAAATGACATTATCACCTCCACACGCACCTTTCTTCAGACCATAACCCTGTATTTCATTATATTAAACTATGCTAAATGTAAGAAGCCATGAAAATAATTATTACGTTACATGTCCTGACAAAAAGAACACCATATACATAAACACATACATTTCAAAATAAGACTAAATTAAGTCTGTCAATCTTCTGAACCTCCATGTTAGGCTTCAATAGGCCTATAGACACAGAGTGAGTTTTATAATAGGTGCAGTTGCCGTATATAGTTTTATATAAATATATAGTTTTCTAACCTAATTCTTCAGTTAACTCTTTCACTCTTTTATTTTCATTTTCATTTTTTATTTATAAAGATTTTATGTCTGACAGCAGTGACAATTCGAACGAGCTGAAAATAATTTTGAAGCCAGTCTGCCTGAAACATTCATTCACCGAATGCTGCAGTTGATTTTCTATGTGTAGGCTATAATAAATGTTTGACACAATATTCTAATCTGATAATGATTCATATTCTGTCATATGCCTGTCAAAAAACTGTCCCAGTACTTAAGAATCTGTGACTATTCACACATGTGAGGTGTGAGAAAAAGGGTCTGCCTACGGTTTTTATTTGTTTTTGATTTTTGTACCTAAGTGCATTTACATGACAGAAACCTAAGGCTTTCTCATATATTACATTACATAATTGAAAGAATATTGTAGGAGCAGGAATTTGATGATGTCTTTAATGATTCCTGTAACAGTCCTCCCACATGAGCTAATTTATTAGCTGGCTGACCTTCTGCATGAAAAGAACAGAGAGAAACAGGAATGAATGACTTTCAGATCAGAAATATGAGTTATCTAGAAAGAACAGATTGTAGAAACAGAGCTGTATGTAATAACGGTAATGTACTGTAAGCTGAATCACCAGCAGGGCTGTATAGATTAAGCACAGTATCATTATAATAAAACGGTCAAAATTTCATTGTGGTGAAACATAAATACTATCTAGAAAAAAATATACTGTAAAGGTTTATGTACAGCAAACTCTGCTCCTCTTCAGAGTCTGGATTACATATACATAACCAATTAATAAATACATGGACGTGAAATGAAATTAAATGAAAATCACACAGAGAGTAGAGAGATAAAACATGAGCGCAGCCTGAGCAGTTTGCTCAGCACTTTGCACCATGGTCATTCTTCCTAATTGTTCTTCCTCTGAAAGCCCCGACTGACCAATCAGAATCAAGTATTCCAGGCAGCTGTGTAATTAAAAAGATGAAAAGTATTTGTTGTTGTTAAATTGTTTAGTGATTTTCTTTCAAAACTAGCTAACAGCAATAAAAAGTGTAAAGAAACTGCCAAGGGTGACAGGTAACAGAGCAGCTTGGTGTCTGCTGTTTATTGTTTACTTTTGTTTTATTAAATATAGCCAGAATCAGCTTCTGTTCCATAAAGATCCATTTTAGTTCTTTTCCATGATTTTCCCAACCAGGATAAATTGCGGTAAAGACTTCTGTTCTACTAAAGTGCTGCATTGAATGGCTGTGAGAAAAAGCTTTTCAAGCCTACTGGTTACTTTCTAAATCTAAATGCCACATTCAGCCCTCTGGTCAAGAATGATAGCTTCAGCTATAAAAACCAGTGCTGAGCTAAACATAATAAAAAATTATTAGATGCGATATCATGACTGGGGTCCATTTCCCAAGCACAAACTGTGAAAAATCTGGATCTACGTTTAGTCCCTGCTCATTGTTTGAGCCTCTGGTGAACCATATACAGCCGCTGAAAATTTGTATTTATTTATTTTAAAATGTGCTATTATATGTGTTTAGGTAAAATGATCAAATGTATTTCATTCTGTAAACTAATGTAAATGTAAAATGTTGTTTAGATTTGCATTTATTTACAGAAAATGAAAACTGGAGAAACCGGGCAAAATTGTATATATTTTGTCAGACCTCAGATACTGCAAAGAAAACAAGTTCACATTCACTTTTAAGCAATTCAACAGTAATATTTCTACATGTATTTAGGAAAAGTTCAAAAGTTATCTTTTATGTCATATGTCATAACCAGTTTTCATGTATCTTGTTATCCTGTCAGTCTTTCACATTGCTGTTGGATGACTTTGTCACTTCCGAGGTTTCATTTTGTTGAAATTCAACAAACATTGGACTGGAATGCCACAATACATCTCGAAATATTGATTTGAAATTAAAACTAACAAGACAATAAAGTAACAAAAGATAATGTTCGTTTTTCGCAGTAGGCCACATAATGATTATCAATCCCTGTAAAATTGGGTGTTTATATTTTTTTGTTCAACCAACCCTGTAATTTCTGTATGGTGCAATTGTACTGACATATATAGTGTCGATTCTTTCATATAGTGATGATGCCAGAGCCATTCAATCTAATCTTAGTTCTGCAGTGTCTTTGTCTATTCTCCATTTGTCTCCTGCTTTTTGTCGACAGCACCAAGACTAATGAACTACTCAGCACTCATCTCTTATCCTTATTTCACAAAAACACACTCAAATAGAGAATTGGCTTAAAAAAACATTTAACCTTCCTGCCAGGAAGCAGCGATGTTATAACTTCTCAGTGGAATGTATGACCCCGCAGCAGTTTTCAATGGAGAATTTCTATCATCCAAAACGTTTCAGCATTTTACTTTCAATTCAAATTCAACAATACATTTAAAATATGTAATAAGACATCCAGTTCTAAAGGCACGTTTATTTAGGTCAGTGTTTCAAATGCCTTAAGGCAAAATGTTCTTCCTTTTTTGTCCTTATTTTGTATTTAAGTAAGGGATAATGTGCAGTCAGATGGTTGTTATCTTTACAGATTGACAGGTTAATCTTGTATTAACCTGAGGGGCTTTATTTAGGGTGACCTGACGTTAAGCAAGAGTTTTTTTTAAATAACAACTTGTTGGCTCTATCACTCTTATTACATGCCTATACTTACCTCATAAATTATTAAACATGAAATATTGATATGAAATATGTAATTAAATTTGTAATGAATGCAGAACTTCCTGAGGAAAACACCATGCAATCAAACAGGAAAATTCTAAGTGTTTTACACAGTGTTGCAGTAATAATTATAAATGGTTTCTCCATGCACACCAATTTTTTTTTATTAATTTGCACTTGTAATCTTTAATCAAAAACGTTAAGCTCCTTTCCCCGTCTCAACAACAACTCCTCACCACATGACGTCAGCAACAAAAAAGAAGTAGGACTATATTGACTATCCAATGGCCAGGCATGTTTAGCCCTCCCCTGCAGGCCCAACTTACAACAAACCATTCAAAAAGGGAAGGGCAAAATTTTAGATGCCGTTTCATTCGGATACAAAAAGAAGTCAATCGCAACTCCCGTTTCATGGTGACTTTAAGGCAAGACACAAAGTCAATTTGGTGCACTTGTAAATATAATCTCATATTTGTTATGAAAAAGGCATTTTGTCGCTGTCCTTTGGAAACCTCAGGAAATAGAAAAACACTGTACTTTTTAAATGTAAAAAGTTAAAAAGTTGACAAGCACGTTTTAATACTTTTTATTGATTGGATATTTGCAAAACCAAGTGACAGAGTGGTGACTAATAATAATGATTTATTAAATATAAAAAATCATTAAATATGGAGATACAAGGTTAGAAGGACAGCAGCGATATTATATTTAATTAAAATGGAATATTAAACTGCACCTGTCAAGACAACTCAAAGTTTTAAGGGATCATTATTGAATTCGCTTAATAGGACTAGTTGTTATAATCCCACTATTTCAGCACAGTTGAATTGCCCAATAGGACATTTCCCACGCCTTATGCAGGGGAAGCAGTCAAGAATTGAATAGAGGGAAGGAGGTCTGAGGTTTCACTGGTTCGTCGGGTAGGCATCCTCTGTGTTTGGGGGATAAATGATTATAGAAATACATAGCATACTTACCATTCCTTGCCATTATCAGAGAGACATCTCATGAGTTGTGTGTCCCAATTTCATCACATTATTCTGAGTGAAAGATTTGGTGAGGTGCTGCTGATAATGCCCTTTGTATGGTTCCCATCAATGCGACACATCACAGTTGTTCACCTCAGCCTCATTGGGTATTTCGGCCCTTTATCACAAGACACCCTCCGCCAAGGGAGGCCCACCGCAGGTTGATCAGACCTGGGTGTGTGTCGCATTGTTACAAGGTCATCTGGCAGAAGCAGTCAGCAGCTATCACTGCAGCTCAAAGGTACCACAGTCGTAACCTGCCGGCCCTGAGAATCGAACCTGCAACCTTCTGGTCACGAGTACGATCTCTAACCATTAGGCCACGACTACCCAAACCGTTAACACACGCACAGTGCCCCTGGTCCGGTATGGCATACCATTACAACAAATTGCCAAAATCAACGCAACGATACGCGCCAACCCGTTGGTTAAGGCTGTTATAGCCCCACTGGCTCCGTTAACACAAGCTCAGTGCCCCCGGTCCCGTATGGCATAACAATACAAAATATTACCAAAATATTTTAACGCAACCATATGCGCCAACCCGTTGATTAATGCTGTTATAATACATGGCATAACAATACAACACACCACACCATTTTATTACGTGGTCACTTGGCAGCCCATATTACGTCCTTCCATTTCAACCACAGCCAGTGGCTGATTCTCTCAGTGACAGTGGCAAGTTCTTTGACTACCGTCCGTTTGGCCTGTCCTCTGATCCCCACTTTCTTAAGCAGCCTTGTAGTGGAAATTGGAAACAAAGCCCCTGCAGCCCACTTTCACAGGGGACACTTTCGCTGTCCATCCCCGATCTTCAGCCTCCGCTGCCAAGTTGGCATACCGGAGATTCTTTCTTTCAAATGCTTCATTAATGACCTCTTCCCAAGGTACAGTCAACTCAACTATGAGGACTGTCCTACTGGAGCTGTCGCTTCGATTACCAAGGTGAAAGTAAGTCTGTGGTTTAAATCAACTCGCATTTCCCAATCCCTGGCTATACTCAGCAGACCTGAATCTGGGGTTAAGCGCTTGGCCCGCGATTTTCATCTCTAACCTTGTTTTGGTGCATTTATATTCTTCCACAGGGCATGAAATGGATTGAGAGAGAGCTCCATTCCCGTACAGCCCAATGTTGCTAAGGCATCTTGGTAGCCCAAGCCAGTTCCTCACTTGTGTACTCACCAATCTCTCCAGGGTATTGACGTGAGACACCGTGAGCTCATACATTGAAATTGGCCACATCAGGCATGGCAACAAGCCAAATAGGAAGCACCAGAGTTTCAGCTTCCCAGGAAGAGCCTTGAGTCCAATCCACCTGTTCAGCATCTTCCCTTCCAAATCCAACCAGGGACTCGGCTCTTCTTGAGTTGGGTAAGGCGAGGGGGGGGGTGGTGGAACAAGGGAAGGGAGGGGGTGGTGGTGCTGGGTTGGGGATGGTGGGTGGGGCAAAATAGCCATTGTCTGCCATTATGTCAACCTCCAAGGTACTTTCCCAAAATTGGAGATCCTGAAAATATGCCTTAATCAGCTTTGTTACCTGATCTGGAACGTGGAAGAAGTCAAAGGCTGTCCACAGCAGTTCATGTGGCACTGATCCAAAGGCATTGGCAAGATCTAGAAAAACCACATGGAGGTCTTTCTTCTCCTTTTATTCTCCTTCGCCATTTGCAACTGGTGCCAGATGATGTTAGCATGTTCCAAACATCCAGAAAAAAACCTATGCCTGCCTACTGCACTGAAGTGTCAATGACGTTGTTTCTCTTCAGAAATCCCGAGAGTCTATTGGCCAGAACGCTGAAGAAAATCTTACCCCCCATCTTCTCCAGTTTTCTTTCGACATCTCCTTTTTGGCCTGCTAAAAGCTGGACGAGATCCGGGTCAATGGTTGCCCATTCTTTGTTGCAGGATTGAGGCAAAAGTATGTGAGGTCTTCTTTCATCCATTTACATTTCTACTGCTTGCTGCGGTTGGGTCGTCTCCGGGTTGCTGATTGCTGGTAAATTTATGCCTGGTTGGGATTCGTCTGGGGTTCTGATACCCTGTGGGCTGTGGTGCTTGTCCTGCCACTGGGCTTCACCCGACTGATTTGCCCTACCTCTTGTGATGTATTAGTCAATGCAAGGCCCCTCACTAAGCTCTCTCAGGCCCTGATGGATTTTAAACATGTGATGAACTGGCCTTGTTTATTGTTTTATACCTTTGTATAACGTCTACTTATGACGTTCGCGTGGTTTTTGCATTCAAAAACATCAAAATCAATAAGTAATAGGATATTTTTTAGGTTTTGAGGCCAGCTCTACAAACGCTTGGCTTTAATGGGCGTGCTGCATTGAAAACTTTATAAGTAAACGCCCACCGCTTTGACTGGGGTGCGTTTCTCGAACAACAACATAACATAGTACGATGCATCGTTGGGGAAATTAATGATGTAGTTACGACTGTTTCCCGAAACCATACAAATCTATCGGAGATCCATTGTTTGAACCAAGATGGTTCAGCAATCTAGTTGATGATGCCACACAGCTGGAGGAGTAATGACGTCTACAAGTAAATCCGTTCAGATCGAATTAATGTCAAATTCTTGCTGTAAATAACCTACATTGCATTTGTGGACTACTTTTGTTATCCTATTTTTGATATCTGTTGTTTCAGTTCAAGATATTTAATTCACTTATAAGTGTCCTCCTACGTCATTCCACCCAGGGATCCCCCAGGGTCCTAGCGCACACAGACCATGCGCACTTTTAAAAAACAGCGCTTATATTTCCTTGACAAACTTAAAGATGTCCAATTAAATTTGTATATTTCGAGTGATGGATCCGAATCCGAGGCCATGGTTCTCAGCCGGAAAAGGGTGGCTTGCCCACTTCAGGTTGGTGGAGAGTTCCTGCCTCAAGTGGAGGAGATCAAGTATCTTGGGGTCTTGTTCACGAGTGAGGGAAGGATGGAACGGGAGATTGACAGACGGATCGGTGCAGCTGTAAGCGGTCGCTTTACCGGAATCTACGTTCCTACTCTCACCTATGGTCATGAGCTGTGGGTCATGACCGAAAGGACAAGATCCCGGATACAGGCGGCCGAAATGAGCTTTCTCCGCAGGGTGGCTGGGCGATCCCTTAGAGATAGGGTGAGAAGCTCGGTCACTCGGGAGGAGCTCAGAGTAGAGCCGCTGCTCCTCCACATCGAGAGGGGCCAGCTGAGGTGGCTCGGGCTTTTTTTCCGGATGCCCCCTGGACGCCTTCCCGGGAAGGTGTTCCGGGCATGTCCCACCAGGAGGAGACCCCGGGGAAGACCTAGGACACGCTGGAGGGACTATGTCTCTCCCGGCTGGCCTGGGAACGCCTCGGTGTCCCCCTGGAAGAGCTGGAGGAAGTGTCTAGAGAGAGGGAAGTCTGGGCATCCCTGCTTAGACTGCTGCCCCCGCGACCCGGCCCCGGATAAAGCGGTAGAAAATGGACGGATGGATGGATATGGAAAGCAGTCCATGTTGATTGCTTACTTTGATCAAAAGCTTGATGCATGTAAGTCAAGGTGTCATAATAATAAGGAGCGATGCTTCTAACCACAGCTCTAGACCTGTAGTTCCAACCGCGCAACTTTGCGATGCTGCTTGTGATTGATCATTGGAACGATGGTTTTGGGAAACACTTAATTCGTTGAACTATGCTGGAACGACTGAACTTGCGACCATAGTTGGCTAACGAAACTTTTGGGAAACGCACCCCTGGATAGCAGTTGCATAGTTGGAGCCTTTTGTGAATTTGGTTAGAGACGTAACGTTAGGTTACACATTAGCACCTTTCCACAGTTTTCGCACGGCATTAGTTTTATCTGGAGACCTCCTGTGATTTATAAATTACCTCCCCACATCAGTATTTCATCTGGTGCATTCGCAAAATTTTACTCAAATTTACTGACTTATTTCCCGGATGTGATGGCAAGGCTTTGCGTATAGTTTGTGTAGCCTATAGTTGTATTGCGTTTAATGATATATGACCGTACCTGTCAGCATTTGAGACCCGTGATCGCCCACCGGACAAAAGATCACCACGATCGCGGGTCTCAAATGTTACGAGAGTTTCCATGATAAATAAACAAACGGGAGACTCCCGGTAACTTATGGGTATCACCCAGCACCCGAAATAATACCAAAACCAAAAGGATAAAACCTTGAAAATTATAAATGAGCCCACCAAATCACAGAGATCCCGATTCGCACAGGCTTAAAGTCACAGACAACCGCTGCAATTAATACAAACGACTAGAGGTCCCCAGGTAATACTGATCTTGTGTGAATAGTGCTCAGGGCACATCAAGCGATCTCTAACAAAGCAATGGTGAAGCATAGTACAAACATGTTTTACTCACATAAGATTGCTGCGCCATTCCTATCGGATCCAATATTGACGGCACAGCAATGCTTTTTTATTTTAGTCTCTGTCGACCTGTTTCTTGTTCATGTAGGAATCCTCTGAGAAATTTAACAAACAAACGCTCCATGAGCTGGAACGTCTTTTAAAATAAACTTTAACAACGCATTCCCAATATTGGAATCCGAAGGAAGGTTATGCAGCGTCTGTGTTCTTCCACAACCAGGGATGGCACAATATTTAGCTATCTTTAACGGCATGTTTGTTTATTGCTTGCTCGCTCTGACTGGTTCCGTGCCACTTGTTGGTACTTCAGTTCTGTCATGTGCGAACCAGTGGGCGGGGCTAGAGAAGTAGTCATTGATGTTTTTCTTTGGAGGCGGTGTTCAACCTATCAATGTCTTCATAGATAGGTGCATTCCAGAACCTGGCGTACGCTGGGCCTGGTGTCAATAACAGATGAAATCTCAGTAATAAGGGCGTTTTCCTGTAGCTCAGTGGTAAGAGCATTGTGTTAACAACGCAAGGTTGTGCGTTCGATCCCAGGGGATTGAAAATACCTATGTATAAATGTATAGGATAATGCAATGTAAGTCGCTTTGGATAAAAGCGTCTGCTAAATGTAAATGTTTTCAATTCTGACACTTACATGATGTTCTCGTGAATACGATTCCCTCTCATATAACAAAAGCTCGGGTTAAAATTGTGATTTTAATTCATGCCTCCTTTAACCTTTCTCTGATGTTACCTTTGTCCAGCCGCAAATGCATATCCATTGTTTTTGTCCTGTTGTTCCAACTTCTGCTGTGCTGATCTCTTGGTTCTTTGTCATTTCCATTCCGTGGTCTGTTGCCATGTGTTCTACCGATGAGTCATGTTGCGCCCCCGCTCTCGCAGAATCCAGGGCTATTCTTTCTCTTGTGTTTTTCGTAGCCATAGATGGGTGGACCCATGACGCTTATGGTAATAGATCCTGCCGACATGGGTAGCTAGCCCATGTCTGCCCCGGTGGGGTCTATTCCCTGACTGCCAGCAGTCTCTCCAGCCTGTCACCAGGTCTTTCCCTGGTTGTAAACTGCCCTTTCACAGCAGTCACTGATTTTAACCAGATTATTCAGATTTGCTAAACAAGGACTAGTTGTTATAAAGAAATAACTGACCTTGGAATGTCATATCAGACAAAGCAGTCGGGGAATATCTAACCACTGGATAATGCGATTAATCAACCTCACAATACAGTAAACATTCAAAGAAAGGTCAGATCATTGCACATTGTTTTGAACAAATTATTTTTTATACAAATTAAAACAAATTATTATTTTTTACTTATATTTTAATAGGTAATCATTTACTCATTATAACAGCCTATAACCTATAGACTTTAAGCTGAGGTTCTAACTCTATCTTCATCCATTAACACTGATCATTACAGGATTAAGAAGTGCAACTGGAAAGGTGTTTGAGTTTTGTCCCTGTTTTTTTTTTGTAGCCTTTTCTATTTCATGCTAATTTAACCCAATTCACTGTTACTTGATTGGTTTCTGCTGAGAAGGCTAATTACTCATTGTTGGAATGCAGAAGTGCAGTTTGTGAGTGCACTCTCATCCACTTCATTAATGTAAAATGAAGACTTATCTGAAGGACGAAAGAGAGTGAGAGAGAAATGGAGAGAGGCTGAGCATGGGACAGACTTAGATTACGATTCTCATCAGGTGTTATTTAGAGACGCGATCAGATTCGTTCATCCGGAGTTCATCTTTCAATGTTTTCTCTAATCAACTGTGTGCTTCTTGCATGTATTGCACACCACCTCTAATTCGGATCAGATTCAGAGACATATACACTGAGACATGGACCATTTCAGAGGCTTGTGATACTGAGATTTGCTTATTTGTCTCTTTATGCAGTGATATGGCCTTCTTTTTGGACCAGTATGTCAAAGGAGATCCTCTATTCTTTTATAATGGGACCACACTTTGTGCACTTTCCTTGAACCTGTGTAGCTTTTCTTTAGGATGAATGTGCGTGTGTGTGTGGTACACGCACAGGAAGTGATTATCAGTGATTTATTTATTGTTCAGCATTTAACTTTTTGCTGTTCTTTGCAACCTCCTGAGATAAGGTGAACTATAGTACAGAACTCTGCTGCGTCTGAGGAATATTGGATTTCACCTTCTCTTTCCCTCTCTCCCTTCTATAAGATGGAGGAAAACATATCAGAAAACGGCTGTCCCTGCAGTGAATAAACATATTTCATAAGCTTCGTAGATGGAAACTAGGACAGGTTGTCACAATGTCACATTGTTTATTCTGTGGAACTAACATTTTAGGTCTATTAGGGACAAATTCTGTATTGAAAGGTATAGTTCACCCGAAAATAAAAAAGAATGCTGGTAACCGAACAACAGCGCTACCCATTGACTTTGGTTTTGTGTCCATAAATGGGTATCGCCGCTGTTCAGATACCAACTTTCTTCAAAATATCTTATTTTGTGCTCTGCAGAAGAAAGTAAGCCATACTGGTTTGAAATAACGAGAGGGTGAGTAAAGGGTTCACGATGGTGCGTGAACTATTGCTTTAAATAAGAAATGTCCATTGGTCCAACAAAATTTAACAAATTTAATGAAGAGGCTTATTGTAAAGATCAAAGTATTCCACCATGGGTTAAATGCTCAGACTCAATGAATGATTTTTGTTATTATTTTGTTTTAGTTAGAAAGAGAAAAGGTAACAATAAGCAAATGACCTGGAGTCATGGGTTGCCCCAAGCACTATCCATGCAATATGTTGGCATGCTGTCTACAAAGCTATTGCTTGTTTCCTTTGGGGTGGTACTGTAGCTGGATGGAAATCAACCAACATTTAAATTTTATAAAAATAAAGCTGATAATCTTAACTGATGAAGCTAAACTATTGATAAATGATAGATTGATGATCATCCGGGCTGTATTCCAGAAAGCTGGTTATGTGACATAACCGGGTAAGTTAAAGGGTTAGTTTGCTGATAACCTCAGCTTTCGGTTAAAAAACTGAGATAACTTTTAGGGTATGTAAGTAACCATAGCAACTTACTCTCTGAAGAGAACCTGCTCCGGAGCAGGTTATGTTCCAGGGTTAGTTCATTTTAAGGAAATATTGCTAAGCTTCAGGGGATGTCTGCGCATTTGTGCGCTTTTGATGAGCGTCAAGTGGGAGTGGAAGCACAGATTACGTATAATATATTATACATTTACAGTAATAATACAATTACATTTCCAATTTCATCCATCGCAATTCAGCATTCACAACTAATTTTTTTATTAACTTTATTATTTAACCTTTTAAAATGAAATAATCTTTAAATAAAATAATGTAAGATGTTATTGTTAAACTTTATGTATTCATGTTAAATATTGTGTATACTTTGAATTAGGTTTATTAAAACATCTCCAAATATCACTGGATACATATACAGATCTTACAATTTCCAACAGTTAAAGGATGTTAATAATGAAGTATTTTAACTCCAGAGGATTGCATATCATACCTCTTGTCCACTTATTATGCAATATTTAATGCATTGGGTCAAAGATAGTTGTGGCCTAATGGTTAGAGAGCCAGATTTGAAACTCAAAGGTTGCGATTCCCAGGCTGGCATGTTTCCAAAGCTTTATTAGGTGACCCCCAATGGGATCACCATGGCATATTGTTCACATATTTAAATTATTTTTATAATTTTACTTCACATAAAAAATACATAAAAAACTTAGACTTAAGGTTTTTCATACTGACTGTATTCCTTAAAAATGTCTTTCTAATCCTCAGCCTCCTCCTACAGTTTAGTATTGAAAGGTCTTTCTCCATATTACAATTAGCCTTTCAGGATCGGCCGTTTCAGCTCTTTTAACATTTGTAAAGCCATGGCCTTTTAGCAAACAAAGTAAAAAAAAAAAATGTGTATTTGAAAGGGATCTATAAAGGCTACATTATATATTTTGTGACTGGGCCTTACACTTTAAACCACTACCTCCGTCCCAGACCTTCATCCTCTACTGCAAGTTAATTATCACACATAGTGTAGTGTACTGAAAAGCATTACACAACTTTTTTCCGAAATTATGACCAATGTAGTAGTTTCTAGAATTATAAGAGTCTCCATTAATATGACTACATCAGCAACTGTGGCAAATAAAGCTGATACAATGCAAAGTCAGTCTTCACAAAACCAAATAAAGGTAGATTTTTTTTAAGGAACATACAGAGAATGAACAAAAAAGAGGTTAAATACTGCCTTCAAAATGAGCAATGTGATCAAATACATATACACAACACAATTTTGGTAAAATACCATGGTAAACGTTAAAATTAGTTACAAACATTTTAACAAATCTACAGTGTATGTAACAAAGATAGCCATGATGAGTATATATTTTAATTATTATATTATAAAAATCATGCATATATTTAAAATATTTAATTAAACAATTAATTTATTGCGTTTATAGTTTTAAAAACACGTAAATAAAATAATATAATTTTATGATTTTTACCCCACACTTTATACACTGATGCAGATTTAGGTCGTCTGTGAAAAAAAACATGTTGTTTTACAGTCAAAAACTTTAAGCTTCCCGCCCGTTTCCATGGTGAATCTTTAAATCTGTGATCCATTGACAATGTCTTCATGTCGTTTCTGTGAGCGCGCGTTAACTTTGGGTATCTTTCGGGAGGTTGATTAAACTAACTCTTCTCAGGTGTTTTGGAACCGACATACCCCGAGTAAGCAAGGTTTGGGTTAATCAACCCATAGTTCAGGGTTTAGCTGACGGTAAGTTAACCTGCTTTCTGGAATACACCCCCGGTATGGCATTTCTTGCCCCTTTCTCTTTTGGCTGTGTTCTGTTAATCAAACAAGGCAAGGTGCGATGAGGACCGCAGTGTACTGCGTGTACTTGTTCTTCCCACACATGCAACTTGCCATCAGTCTAAACCTACATAATGCACAGGCTAACTGTCGGGGTGAGGACTGCAATTACTGAAACTGATTAAACATGGCGTTCCGTTCAAGCGTAAAGTGACTAGATGCATGAGAACACAATTACCCAGTTGTCCATCACGATAATAATGACATTACATCACATTACCTTTGACAGGTGTCTTGAGTTATTAAAACCTGTTAATTTAATAAGGAGTAACCTCAGATTTGATGAATTATGGCTCTCCGTAGCCCAGTGCAGCGAGGTGTGACAGGTTAGTGGAGAATCAGACTGTAAAATATCATTTTAACTTAGTGACCTCAATTACACTCATTTATCCTGAAGACAAAGCGACACTGGTCTTTGAAACAGATGGATATTTTTGTCATTGATCATTTGTGTCTCCTTTACTATTACTAGATAATTTTGTGGTGCTTTGATTTCTGGTGTTATCTCAGCATTTCTAAATGCATGATTCTGTATGTCTTTTGTGTTACAGGTACCATCTACATGAAGATTCTCCATCCCAAGCTGGCTACAAGAAATGCTATGGATATCCTTAACGCAGTAGATTTCTCCTTTACATAGCATTCTGAGTAAATCACACTGCAGTGTTTTACACCGTACGAACATACCAAGCTTCTTTCCATAAGTGGCCATCAGCGGTTATGATTGAAAAGAGCGACTGACACAAACACTCAGATGATGGGTGCACCTGGCAGGCCAGTTCTGGCTGGGTTCGGTTCTACAACATCATCCCTAGACCTAGTTGGCTGGATGGTCTGGCCCGTTAATACCACCTTGAATCTGAACCACAGCATCTTCGGGACCGACTACAGCTTCAATCTCTCCGCATCCTCCTCTTCTTCATCCTCTCCCCATGGGGTAGAAAGGGATGTGATGAAGGGGAAGAACTGGCCAGCCCTTTTGATACTGGTGATTATTTCTTTGACAATTGGAGGGAATATTTTGGTTATTTTGGCTGTGTCGCTGGAGAAGAAGCTTCAGAACGCAACAAACTTCTTCCTGCGCTCGCTAGCAGTGGCAGACATGCTGGTGGGCATCTTGGTCATGCCAATCTCTCTCATTAACATCCTGTATGGTGAGTAAACACAGTGCTCAAAATCTCTAATCTTCACTGCAAGGGGCGAGATTTAAAACTAACACTTAAGTAGTTATGGGTGTTTTTAGGCCTACTTTTTGTGACGTTAGTTTTTATAAATTATAAAAATGCAAACTAGAGGTAAACTTTAAAATAATGCATCACATTATTAAGTTCTTATAAGCTACACTATGTACCACTGAGAAGTCAATTTTTTATATAACTCTAAAGCGGCCTTCAATGTAAGACCCAGGGGCTTTTTCAATGGTAAGAGCAAACCCTTCTCCTCCAAGTAACATGGCTCATTATACAAATGACACGACAGGATCTACCCTGGTTAAAAAACACATTTAATTGGTCTCTTTCCGCCAAAACTCAGGAGATCATAATGTCCTAAACTTCTCTCTTTTAAAGAAAAAAAGGTTGATTTAGCCTGCAAATTTTACACAAACTTAATTATGTACGATCCAGAGCACTGCAAAGTTAGAAAAAGAAAGAGCCAGATGTGAAAAATCTTAATGACTTTATAGTAGGCTACTGCATAGCATGAAATCTCCCTTCACACATAAAATGAGAAATATAGAGAGGAGACAGACAGAGAGGGCCAGGTTGTGCGGAATCATATTGAGAAAAACAGAAGCTTGAATGGCAATCATTTGCTCAGAAATCCTCGGAAATATCGCCTATGGCAGAATTCAGATCGTTTTCCAGTCCAGCCACCTCAGAGCTACTGTCTGCTTTAGAGTATTTCTGGCACCCGCTATCCATGTAGAGACCACACTGTCCATCTCTCCCCGGCCATAGGGGAGTTCCTCTCAGAATGTATTGTTCAGGCCTCTTGCCCCTCGCCAAACACTGCACATAGTGGGCTAGACGAACTCTCTCAGACTCTCTTCTGTATTGATTGTTGAAGATGTCCTAGCTTTAAATGATCTTAGCTGGATGTCAGCTGTAGATAATGCAATGATGAGCTTGCATTTGACAGTTTGAAAGAGAACGTTATTGATCAGTAGAAAGAGATATTGACCAGTATAGAAGCCTGCAGACCCTCAGTGCAAACAGAGCATTGGAAAAGATGCGATTAAAGCCGACTATCACACATGTTTGCGCATATCCAGTAGACGCACAGACTGGAACACTGCACATACACGTGTACACACATGTACAGTACGGTCTCATTTATTAAATGAGCATACAAAAGAAAACTGGCCATATTGTCATTTACACGCAAAATTGGCATTTATCAATGTGGATAAGAGCAGTGGATACAATGTTCCAGCTCATGTATTTTCTAGGGTACCTTAACATTTACTATAGTAAACAGTAGTAAACTGAAATATGCTACACAAGTATACTATTAATATACTATACTGCATTTTTTAGACTGCATCTTATTTAGATTATTTTTATACCGTAAAATAACATCAGATGGATTTAGAACATAAAGATAGTTGTTTATAACTCCACCTTTTAAAAAATTGCATTACTATTTTCAATCATTTTGCCAAAAAATGACATTTACAAGAAAAAATATATTCTTCCACTTTTATCACTCTCTTATATTACTTTTTGTACTGATCTTGCAACATACCTTTTAAACATAAAAAAAAATATGAAAATATGATGCAAAAATGCTAAGTATAAATTATACATTTATAATTCAAAGTTTTGTCCACACCGGATGCGGTACAATGTGACATGACAAATGCCTTGTTCTAAATGGGTTTGTCGTGACACATGTCACTCGCGCACGGAGTAGACAGGATAAAATGCTTTCCAAGTGCATTAAAAAATATCATCTTGGTTACATGTAACCTCCGTTCCCTGATGGAGGGAACGTGACGTTGTGTCGAGACAGAATGTGCTTTGAACTTGAGATCCTAACATCTCTGATTATACTTTTAAAAGGCCAATGAACTTGGAGAATGGCATGCCAGTTTCCGCCCCGTGCATACAGGTATAAAAGGAAGATGGCGTGCCGATTCATTTACCTTTTGGGCTGAGGAACCTGAGAGGCATTCTCACTCGCTGCAGCAGACGGCGAAGCATTGTGGCATGAAGGACACATCATCTCGTTCCCTCCATCAGGGAACGGAGGTTACATCCGTAACCGAGACATTCCCTTTCTGTCGGTCTCTCGACATTATGTCGAGACAGAATAGGGTCCATATACGGAACGCCACGGCACTGAGCCGCGTCATGCCTGAGCGACACTGACTGGCCTGGCGAGTCACAAGTGAGCGAATTGTAACCTTCCAGTGGTGTAGTAAGGCATCAGTTTGAGTGAGTTGGCTGTGGCCTTCCTACTCTAGAGACGAGATAAGGAACAATGGGAAGCGCTACCCCCTGGGGACGCTACGGAGACCACATCTGCCGTAAGGAGATAAAAGGTGGAATACCTACATAGTCTCACCAGTGGGGAGATCTCATGGGAGTAGAAGCGGGGCCCCAACCAGGGGTGCGCAGAAGGGGCGGAGTCCAGCAGGTTCACCAGCAGGGGAACCAAGAGTGAGGAAACGTCAGACGGGATGACCCAAGGGACTTGATGCTCCTCTTCCCTGAGCTTGCACAAGACCTGTGCAAGGAGGCTCACTGGGGGGAAGGCGTACTTCTATTTGTCCCCGCTCCAGCTGTGCACATAGGTGTCAGTGCTGAGGGGGCCCTGGTCAGGGAGTACCAAAGTGGGCAATGGGAGGTGTACCAAAGCACATAAGAGGCTAGTGTGCGACGGCAGTGAGGCGTGATGGAGATATGCCTAATGCCACGCTCTCCAGGGAATGCGACTCTGAAGCCAATGCTGAAGCGGTCTCATATGCATCAACCCGAGCGGCACGACTGCTGTCGAGGATGCCATATGCCCCAGGAGCCTCTAAAACAGTTTCGGTACAACTGATTGCCGCCTGAAGAGTGTCAGTCAACGCCGCATTGACTGGGCGTGCTCGTAGGACAGACGTGCCATCATGGTGACAGAGTGTAGTTCTGTACCGAGATAAGAGATGCTCTGCACCGGGGAGAGTTTTTTCTTGTCACAGTTGGACCCTGCAGGACCAGTCTGTTACGGTGCCGGAGCATGAGGTCCTTGTGCGGCCAAGACGAGCCAGTCATCGAGATGGTCGAGAATACGCACGCTCTGCTCCCTGACGGGAGCGAGAGCAGCCTCTGCGACCTTGGTAAAGACACGGGGAGACAGGGCTAGACCGAAGGGCAGGACCTTGTACTGGTATGCTCGACCCCCGAAAGCAAACAGAAGGAACGGTCTGTGACGAGTGAGAATCGAGACATGAAAGTTAGCGTCCTTCAGGTCGATAGCCACGAACCAATCCTGATGTCGGATGGACGTCAGGATGCGCTTCTGCATCAACATTCTGAACGGGAGCCTGTGAAGGGCCTTGTTCAGTGTGTGCAGGTCTAGGATGGGGTGTCTATCCTAGACCTTTCTGTCGAGAGACCGACAGAAAGGGAACAAAATGTTTTTACTGTCACATTTATCAATCATTCATACAATGGAATTGGTGATGTACACATTTTTCATGAATCACATTTGGACCCTTTCGTAAGATGGTTTCTGCACAAGGATCTGCACTTGTTCCTACATTAGAATGATAAATGAGGCCTTTAACCTTACATAGTTATGAAACCTCTGATTGACACATTTACATTTATGCATTTGGCAGACGCTTTTATCCAAAGCAACTTACATTGCATTGTGTTATTAAAAAAATTCGGAATATGTGCAATCCCCTGGGATCGAAACCTATGACGCTGCCATTGCAAGTGCCATGCTCTAACCACTAAGCCACAGGAAATGGTTTTCATATTAACAAAATATTATGTACTATAAAATCTCTTGGTCTAATGAAATGTAAAGCAAAACCCTTTTCCCTATAGGCCTACCGTATTTGCACAGAAACAACATTTACACAGAAACAAACATATAGCACACAAACACACATGGCCACCCCATATACATATGCAAAATACAGCAAGGGTTTTGGCATCCTACAGCCAAAGGAGAAAGATACACCAATCCCCCAAAACACACAAGAACACAGATTAAACAGATAAAGCCAGTGGAGCCAGAGTGGATGGACCTTGCTGCATGTCTGCTTGTTGTCATAAACAGTGAGCCTGTGACCAGCATGCTGTCAGAGCAAAATATCATCAGCTGTTGAAATGTGCGAATGTGTACACTAAGAAACCCACATACAGATACACACAAACTTATTTACATGAACGAATCCTTTAACACGTATACACTCATGCACGCCTATCCTTACACACACAAGCACTAACATAGGGTCGTTTTAGACTGCAGTGGATGCGACAGTGATGGATTTCACACTCTTCATTTCATTTACAGCGTCTAATCATGTTTTTTGTGTGGATGTGTGTGATGATGAATATACAAATGAACACACTCTGTGAGCGAAGCAGTCACATATTTGAAAGCATGTGGGTGTTTCGGTGTATGTATTTTTATGGGAGACAGTCATCGTGATTGAGCTGCTATGTGACTTTCAGAAGATACAGCCGACTGACCTTGGAGGTTGATTCATTCTGTTTAATCTAAATGTGAGTTGGGCTTGGCCTTCTTCTGCATCATTTCCAAAACTGATAAAACAAGAGATTGAGATAGGGTGATGGAGCATATGGCCTGCCACATGTATAGCTGTCTGCTGGAGAAAGCATAGAAACCATAGCAGAGAGAGAACAAAAGAATGGAGCGACGAGGAAGTGAGACAGCTGTGATAGGAATGAAATCAGAGAAAATCGTGAGGCTGATTACTTTTGGGAACATAAATGTAAGGATATGTTTAAGATAACCCTTAGAGCCTATATACTCATACTGAGCATCTTAGACAGACTTTGAAAAGCTATTTCTGTCTTATCCCGTTTCCACTGACAGAATAATGCTGGAGCCGGAGACCAATCAGGTCCTGTTCCATTTGTTTTCAACAGCCCTGTATCTGCTGATTATTTTGATAATGTCATGTAAACATGTAAAGCCTAACAAGAACTTTCTAGGCTGATTGTTCCCATTGCAATGAAGAGGTTTCCTATTTTACTGTACACATACAACTTATTTCTTGATTATTGGTTGTTCCAAGACACAACGGCATACAATGAATAAACAACAACCGTTAGATGGCATGTTTGTGTAGTAACATAGTCAGTTGTATAATAATTCAAGTCAGTGCAAGAAAGAGCCAATGACAGAGGTTGATAGCGAAGACATAATAAATACCTAGGCCGTGCATTGGCCCCTTTAGATCCCTTCTGCGATATATCAATGGTGCCGCCATTTCAGCCTTGCAAAACTTCACTATAACACATAGTAGTGGATAAAGTAGTGTTTATTCGGCATTAAAAGAATAATAACGTTTACATTTTTTAACACATTACAATGGTTTACGTGTCGTGTACAATAACGTTATGTGTCTAGTTTCTTGAAATCGTGATAGTTAAGCTTTTTAGTTAGAAAATGAATTGCTAATTGTGTCTCTTCACATGCATCAAAGGTTGTGCAAAACACAGTGCCAAACACATTCTCATGCACACGCCAAACTGCTCACGTCCCTCAGGCACCTTCGTCGTATCTATATGTTTAAATATAACTGTTTTTATAACTGTTTTTTTTTGCGTCTCTGCCTTTGTCTTTATACAGTTCAGTAGGCGTTTTTAGGACACCCTAGCGGCGCGTCAAAAGACGATAGAAGAACAAGTTATTTGTCACATCGTATCGCATTGCTTGCATGCGATGTAAACAGGGTTTTATAGAGTGTCATTGGGTCAAAGCAAGTTTATGCTCCAAACATCAACAACACCGCATTTGTTTGGATATAAAATCACACCCCGCCATATTTTCAACATAACTTTGATTGTAGCACAGCTATTTAGAAGAAAACTGGTTGTAGATCAGCTACTGTATTGTATTTAAAAGGAAACTTCCGCTTAATATATAACTGGTATTTTGAGACCGTTGTATGAACGTTGTCTCACAGGTAAAATGACAGAATACCATTATTTGTCTATTTTAAAGAGTGTAGGTTTTTCTTTGTCTATGGTTGGTAGATACCAGCAACATCACCTCTTGCACATTGTAAATCGTATTGTTTTAAATCTTCCCCAAATTATGTTGTTTTATTTACTTAATTACGGAAGCCACATTCATCGTTGACTGAAAGTATATGAGTTGGTGTTTCTGGGCAGTGTTTGTCAGTTGTGAGCAAAGTGTTCAGCTACATTTTTCATTATAGACATCTGAAAATTGTTGAAAGTCATTGATTAAAGGGCTCATTGGCTTTCGTTCAGTTCTTATCCACTACAAATCAAGGCTGTATTGTCAGTTGTTTTTAATTAATAGAA
Organism: Triplophysa siluroides; assembly: GCA_006030095.1. Taxonomy (NCBI): domain Eukaryota; kingdom Metazoa; phylum Chordata; class Actinopteri; order Cypriniformes; family Nemacheilidae; genus Triplophysa; species Triplophysa siluroides. Next base: position 738,236 of record VCII01000033.1, on the reverse strand, counting down.
GCATGATGCAAAGGGGCGTGGGCAGCTGGACCAATCAAGGGATGAAAGGCAACATACATTTTCCCTAAACGATTATCGTGGCCAAAGCATTCCTTATGATGAAACCTAAGAAATAAAGAAAAAATACATACTCAAAAATACGTCAAATTTCTGTTTTATTTTTGTGTTTTTATCTCATGTTATTCTTGAGTACTTAAAGAACAGTATCATACTATTCAAATATCGTAGAGTCTTTAGTTTGATCACATTTATAAAAGACAGATACAGCTGTATGATTATTTCCGAGAACATACGACGTGTGCGGGCCCGGGGGGGATTTGAAGTGAACAAACAAACACACCTCAACTTCTCTCACTATCGCAAGAGTAATGAGCTGCAGCTGCTCGCCCACAACCATCAACTGTAATCTTGGGTTTTTGCCAAGTGGTTGACATCATGTTGAACCTGGGACAACTTTATAATCAACCAATCAGATTTCAGAAATAAGTTTACAGTTTATTTTAAATGTAATCTTCCAACCAGGTTAGGTGCTTCTAGACCATTGTTTTTCACTTATCATTTCCCACAGATTTTAAAGGTAAGTTATGGTTAGGGTTGGGTGTGGGTTTAGGTTTTATTTATAAAAATGTTGTCCATAGGTCAACAAAATATGTTGTCCTGAGGTCATCAACCACTTGGCAAAATCAGGTTGAGCGTAATCTTGATGGTAGGCGGACCTTCCTATAGCTCGTGGGTTGATGTGTGGGCGTGCTTTTCCGGGAGAATTGCCCAAAAAGGGACTAAGAAAAGTTGTAACAGTTTTTCATGTTCGATAAAAAAAGACTTTCCGAAATACAAACCTTGGGTGACTGTATCGAGCACAGAAATACCACGTAATATGTCCATCTCGTTTTTTGACAAGCATGAGAAGACAGCACATTGAACTGGTAAAGAAGTCAGAATGCATGAAACACCGTTGCACATCCCCTTTAAGGAAAAATAAGTACAATACCGACATCTACCATATTGTAGTGTCAACTAGATACTGCCGCTGACTTACAGTTATATCGTGTGTGTAGTGTTAAAGGTCCAATGTGTAATTTTGTGGAGGATCTATTGACAGAAATTCAATATAATATATATAACTTAAATGTTATTACATTAGAATTTCTATCTACATACACTTCTTGCATGGAATTCACCATGTTGTTTCTATACTCTAAAAAATGCTGGCTTATTTTAACCCACATTGGGTCAAAAATGGACAAACCCAAAATTAACCAATGCTGGGTTGTTTTAACCCATTGTTGGATCAAATATAACCATATTCTGTTGGGTTTGTCCATATTTGACCCAACAATGGGTTAAAATAACGCAACATTTTTGAAAGTGGCCTAAACAGACAAACTGCTCTACAGAACAAGTTTCGAAAATACGTTATCTCCTTCGACAAAGAAGCAAAAACATGACATCTTAATCCTCCCTTGGCCTCCGTAGTGCTTCGAATGGGTGGGGTGTAATGCGGCGTTGGTTGCAATTTGCAACCTCATCTGCTATATGCCAATAAATTTCATACATTGGACCTTTAACACAATGTAAAAATCATGGTTATGAACTCTGTCCTCGTCATTGATAGAATTTTCAGGAATTTGGAACACAACACGTTCACATGATCAACAAGATTTTTGTTAATCAAAGAAAATGTTCTAAGTGTCATCATAGTTTTTGCAAAATGATCAAAAATACTGTCGTTACATCATGACACTCCTAGTTGTATTACACAGTTAATAAAAGTAGAACATAGGTGTAGCAAATCTCCATAAAAGGGAAGGAAGGAGGCGGGAACCGGCAGACATTTAAACATTTAATCACAAAATAAACAACGTAAATAAACAGCCGGCAGCCCCTCACGGACGACTGCCGGCGAATAACAAAATACATAAACATAAAACAACTTAACATACGTTCGGGCCCGGTCCTCTCTCAGTGACGGTCCGGTCGCTCTTTCTCTTATGTGCTCCCGATCTCCTACGTGATTCGAGACCGGTTGTGCGCACAGCTGGCGCTCTTTAACAATTACTCACCGGTCTCGAACCACGGTCTCGCCCCGCCTACTCCACTACAATAGGGTTGTACAATATTATTGATATCGTGTTATCGCAATAGGGTGGTCACACTATATTATGCATAACCAACATCTGAAACATGAAAACGAAATATAAACTAAATAAACAAAGAAGACAATGAAAAAATAAATAAAAGAACAAGGTAATTTTAGGTTTGACCCATCTCATACTATAACTCATACGTCTAAGCAACAGTTATGATTAGAGGATAAAGAAAAGAGGATGCCTATGGCACGTTTCCTAGTCATCATTTGTCATGTTAAATATTGCAATAATTATCGTAATGTGAACTTAATATTGAGAAATTATTGCACAGTGAGATTTTGATATTGTTACATCCCTACTGTAGAACATGTTCACTAGGTTGTTATTTCCCTTCCCTGCCCTTTAAAAAGTGGCTAACCACATTCATAGTTCATATCAGTATTTATCTGGCAGGAAACAGAATCAAATAAGCATCAGATACATTAAACTAAACACTCTCATTTGTAATACAAAAAACAATAAGCTAAAAACTGAAGAAGTTTCCAATAACACAACTTTAATATACACAATTCATAAACAAAGGAGAAATGCACGGATGTAATAATAATGGTGACAAGACAGGACAAAGAACAAAGGCACATGGTGTGTATATACTTTATATAGTTCGATGATGAGGAGATCACTGACAGTTGCGGGGATTGCTGATGAAGGAACGTGAAGGATGCTAGGTGATGTAGTCCAGGGGAGAACACAGAAGAAACAGGCAGAGGAAAACACCGGGAGGCAGACAGGGACAGACGAGACTGTGACAAAAACATGATGAAACAGTTTAGTTTATATAGTTAGTTACTCCTCAACAATGCTTGCCTATCTACCTGTTGATATAACAATAAGAAGTCGATTCTAACCGGACTTTTCTATCACCACCACACCCCATCATCTCTACATCATTTTCTGTTTCTCTGTCTTGCTGCTTATTTAAGGCTAAAATATGTAACTTCGCGAAGCTCCTGCAGCAATGTTTCCTCATATACACTAAGTGTAATCACATTTACTGGACAGCGGAATGTGAGTGGGACCACTGGAGAAATCTGCACAAATAAATGAGGAGAGGAACACCCCTTTTCTCTCCATCTGTGTCAAAACACTTGCCAGTCTCATGCTGGCACAGAAACTGTTTTATCATTAATTTTGTTAACTTGGCATCAGTTGTTCCCACATCTCCTGTCCAGGTGTCTTGATCTCCACAATACCGTCTGGATCTGGTCCAGTGTAATTCAGCCCAGACTGGAGTGACTGTGCTGGCCCTGAGCTCCAATAAAACATTAAATTGACAGTGAATCACATCTCATGCGACGCTAATGTCGTCTGACCCTCAGATGTGCCTCTCCAGACCTGTAGACCTTTCTGTAAGAGTATCTGACCCTGCATTAGTGCGTGTCCTTTCTGTTGGACATTTTCATTTTGTCGCTTCTACCACCTAAAAGCCTATCAATTTAAACCTGAAAGAGGTCTTATCTCTTGTCCTTGTATCTTGTTTAGTTCAAGTGTGTTGAAGAAAAGTTGGAAAGAAGTTAAGCGTTAATCTTCAGAAACTCTTGGTATGATTTATATCTTCTACTTAATGTTGTGCAGAACACCACAACTGAAGGAGTCAAGTTTTTACTGACCTCTACTGCATGGTGTGTCTCTCTCTCTCTTTCTCTTATTTCTCATAATACACAACTTGAAATTACTTGCTTTTTACATAACCTGTCATGTGTATAGTGTTGGTTATTTCAGAGGTTCTTACATAACACAACCATATTTAGCTGTCTTGGTTGGAAGTAAATATTTGCTGGTGTTATAATGTGGGATCTGCCACTTTTGCCTTGTATTTCAGTTAAAATCTCTTTCCGTTAAAATGTCTTTCTTTCTTTCTTTCTTCCTTTTTTTCTTTCTTTCTTTCTTTCTTTCTTTCTTTATTCTTACTATTATTTTACATAAATGTTGAATTAAAAATGTTTGAAAAGCTACACTGAAAATAAAGGATTTTTGCTACTTGTCGAGTTTACTTAATTAAAACAGGTTAATTCAACATTTCTTTTAATTTTGACACAACATGATTATTTCATGTTCAGTTAACAAACGTATTCATTCAAGGGACTACATGAATGATTTGTGTTGTGATAACACAGAATTGTTAAACCTGGCAGATGATTTCCCTATATCCCAGAATGCTTCGCGTAAGACTGCATTTGGAGAGATTCTTAAGTGTTGTTTTATGTCCTTTTCGTTTAAGAGAAACACTTGTGTTTATTGTTCATTTGTGTTTGAGATTTAGAAGAGTTTGCCAATTTTCGTTTTGGTTACCATTGTTCAGAATAGTGGTGCCTTTGCTTGGGTAGTGGGCAGTAACATTTATCAATATGAGGCTTGTTTGAGCTATTGTAACCTCGTAGCTTTTGGAAGAATGATATGAAACATTTATTTAATGTTTATCCAACAGAATCAAACAGACAACACAAGACTACTAAAAATAGTTCATAAAACAAGAATACAAAAAATCACTTTAGATTTCAAATGAGATTTTTTTGGAAAAATATAATAAATATTTGCGGAAAGTTCAATCAACAATTTATTTTGAGTAATTGTTTGTCTTTCTGTCTTTTTAGATTATGCCTGGCCGTTGCCGAGTGCCCTTTGTCCTATTTGGATTTATCTGGATGTGCTCTTCTCTACTGCTTCCATCATGCACCTCTGTGCCATTTCTCTCGACCGCTATGTGGCCATTCGCAATCCAATCGAGCACAGTCGATTCAACTCCCGCACTAAGGCCATGCTGAAGATTGCTGCAGTTTGGACCATTTCAATAGGTCAGAGAAACATTTAAGGATGTGAATATAATAACGTGGTTCGTTTTCTTTCAAAATGTAAATTTAGTTGACTGCAGAGAAATTCTAAAGACTGCAAGAGCCTGCAGCTGGGTGTAAGAATCCACTTAGTTTAGCACAAAATAATTAAATTAAATATAAATGATATATATAAATGACACACACCAGTTTGATCATTCAAAACGGTTCTCCATAAAACCTTTTCTCTAAATTCAGAAATGTATTGGTCATTGAATGTTTAAAATCACCACCTACTGTTTAAAAATGTAAATCACAGTCAGGCAGGTTACTGTGACATAATGTGTACAGAATACTAAGGGTTTGGCATGTTATTACATTAGCTCCATCTTGTGTCTGGCTGATGGCATTTGATGTAGAGTGGCCGTAACCGATCCATTACAACAGCAAAGACATTTAGGTCTGGTTTGATTGATAAGACTGGCTGTTGTGTTTGAAGGTTTAATTATTTATTTGTAAATTACATAGAGGCTATTTAAAACATTTGACAAATGACAGTGGCTTTAGGAGCGGCAGAAAATCTCACCAAAAATTCCTTACTCCCCTTTTCTGTTTTCTATTCATCTCTTTCTCTGTTTGTCCACTTAGAGCTCTTGTCTCATTTGTTAATGTTACTTAGACTTAGTAATGACAGTGCAGATGACAGAGAGTTCACACATCTAACGTGAGCGCAATGTTTATTTTATGCTTATCTGGATCTAAACCAGCATTAGGCCTTGACAGTCTGATTCATCTGCTCTAATTAAATAAAGATCCTCTCATTCTACCACTAGAATACTGATCTGGTTGGACAAGAGAGAGGTCTTCTTTTTTTCTTCTTTTGTCTTCATTCTTTCTTCTTCTGTCTGACTTTCAGTTTCAGTTTGTTCCCCATCTCTCTTTATCTCTCTGCTCTTCTACTGTTGACATAAAATGAATGTTGTTTGCTTACAATGCTTGTTCTTCATATGTAGATATTTTTGTTTATTGAATATTCTCTCACTTTCACCCATCTCTCTCTCCTGCAGGTATCTCAATGCCTATCCCAGTGATTGGACTGCACAACAGAGATAAGGTTTTTATAAACGGCAACTGTGCTCTGAACGAGGAGCGCTTCATTCTGGTCGGGTCCTTTGTTGCCTTCTTCATTCCTCTGGTCATCATGGTAGTAACATATTGTCTCACCGTCCAAGCACTTCAACGTCAAGCCACAGTCTTCCTCTACGAGGGCAAAGCGTCTTCTCAGCAGCCTTTGCAGCCTCCAGCTCCATCCACTTCCCAGCTTGCCCTACCGTCTGCTCCTTCCCGCCGCAGCAGCCTGAACTGTCTTCGGATCAGCGACGGAAACACCCTGACCCCACCCTCGGACACCATCTCAATAATCCCGAGCTCAGAGGTTCCGTCTCAGCTGAATTCGCCCTCTGGTCGAGACCCGGGCGGTGCACACGGCCGGCGCGGCATGATGCAGGCGATCAAGAACGAGCGGCGAGCATCCAAAGTGTTGGGTGTGGTGTTCTTCCTCTTCCTTATCATGTGGTGTCCTTTTTTTATAACAAATGTTCTCTATGTCCTCTGCCACGGAGCTTGTAATGAGCCTCTACTCATTGAACTGCTAAACGTGTTTGTTTGGGTTGGGTACATCTCATCCGGGGTCAACCCTTTAGTGTACACATTGTTTAACAAGACGTACCGACGGGCATTTTCAAGTTACATGCACTGCCAATATAGACGAGTGGGCCTTAAACCCATCCCCATAAATGTCCCTTGTCCATCTCATGCAGCAGTCACGCCTGTCCTTATCTGCCAAAAAATCACTGTTGACCGCAACAGTAACTGTCGAAACGGGGATGGGAATGGAATTCGGAATCTGGAGCTGCACGACATGGACACTGACCCTGGACTAGAGCTAAAACCAGGATTATCAGAGCTATCCATCAGCAGCAGCCATAGCCACACAGAACACACCAGCACTGTTTGAAAAACATCCTAAACATGACATGGACTCTAAGATTGGGTGCAATGTGCTCTAAATTATCTTTTTAGATCTGTGTCAAAAACTCATTGTGATTGGCTGCTGTCACCATGACCTCAGCTGTATCACAGCACAGAATGTATGCTGATCAACACAGTGACAATAAACTGAACGGGGTCAGAAAATATTGTGTCAGTGTGAGGAAATTTGGAAGGAATGTAAATGTGTGAATGAGTGCGTGCTTGTTTGTGTTATCAGATTTCGATATGAATGCTAATACATACTGCATGAGTAGCCTGTGTCCCACTAAAGCAGCACTGGACAACTGAGCATTGCTGACACTTCATACAACATGCAGTCAATATTTCACAGACAGAGTAACAGCATCCTCTTGTGGTAAATGGAATCCTTACATAAATCTAGTGCGAACCCAAAACATGAACAATCATTTCTATGAAACCAAATAGATCATTTCAATGTTATGGCACTATCCAAGCTAGTTGCATTAAAAAACGTATGAAGCTTTGCTGTCTAAACTCACTTGTGAGTCAGATCATTGTTTGTGCTTGTTACCATCTCCAGTAAGACATGTTAAATGATCTCTCTGTGCTTTACAGAAAAAGGGTATCACAGTTGGAGGTCATTTTTTCTTACATAACAGTGTGGAAGAAATTACTGAAAATCTAAAGATCTTTCCAAAGCACCACTGATTTATAGGCATGTAACAATATCAAAATCTCACGGTACGATAATACCTCCTTATAAAGTCCACTGTACACTATTTATTGCAATATTTTAAATGACAAATGATGATTTGGAAACGTGCCATAAGCATCCTCTTTTCTTTATCCTCTAATCATAACTGTTGCTTGGAGGTATGAGTTATAGTATGAGATGGGTACAAAAAACTTTTATAAAATAATATTATTGCACCAAATGGACCTTGCCAAAGGTAACTTCTATTATGTTTTCATGTGAAAAGTCATGTCATGTGACCAGGATAATATTGAGACAATTTTGCTACTGCGATTAAAACACTATCGATAATATCCCTACCGATTTACCATACTGGACCATACAGAAGAATGACATGAAATTCAAAATAAACAAGACTTTACAGATAAAAGATTTTTGAAACTTAAGTACAAAGATTAATGGTTGAATTCAGTTGTGGCTGCAATATTTGAAATACCTCTTAAGTTTTTTTTGTATTCAAGGAACAGCCTCTACTTTGAAGAACAGTCTCTCCTGTGAATGTAGCACCAGTTGTGAGCTGTCGGGCCACCCCATCAGGTGGTCATGAATGAGTGACGCAAGGAGCAAAATTGCACAAGAGAAAGAGTGCTAAAACCATTTACTTTATATGGACGAACTGTCCACAACATATGTTGGTCCGAGAGACCAACAATGTTCATTTGAGGATGTCCACGAATATATATTGTATATAGGGTTGGGAATCGTTTGAATGTTATCAATTCCGATTCCAATTCCGATTCTGCTTATCGATTTCGATTCTTATCGATTCCCAGTTTCGATTCTACAGTTGATTTAAAACATTTAGATCTCAACGTGTATACGGTCATTTAGCTGCTCATGGGCTCTATGCATGCGTTACTTCCGCATCTCACAGGAAGAACCCTAGGCAGTTCCCGGTTGGGGAGACTTAAAGCAGACAGACAGGTTCTTCCTGTGAAACGCGGTAGTCACGCATGCATATAGCCCATTGACATGTTTGCAAATATATATATATATTTATGAGCACCGTTTTGTGTATATATACACATAGTTTTTTGTTTTTTTCTGATTTATTACAATTTGTATTACCATAGTTGAACTGCATCATGGTTAAACTGTAGCAATCAGATAAGACACATAAATTGATCACATGTGTACAACATATGTTTAACATGTGCAAGAAAAACATGTGAAATGTGTGTCTTTGGAACATTTTTGTCTGAATCCCACGTGAATTGACATGTGCAACATGTGAAGACATGTGAAGAACATTTATTTTTTTACGTTTTGTTACCTGTGCCTTGTCACTTTTTTAACCTGTATGTGCACTGGAAGCTTCTGTCAGTAAGACAAATTCCTTGTGTATCCAAGCACACTTGGCAATAAAGCTCTTTCTGATTCTGATGTGACCACATGTGGAGACATATCACCACATGTCGCACATGTCATCCCATGGGTTTCACATGGGAATTCATATGGGATTCACACAAAAAATATTCCAAAAACACACATTTCACACGTGATCATATGTGTTTTTTTGTATGTCTTTCTGTAAGAGTCGAAACTATGGTTCATTTGTGGTTCCTGTGCTTTAATGCAAATACTATAGTTAAACTATGCTTACTAGTATTTACTAGTAGTAAATATATAGTTAATTTTCAGAAGGGCTTTTATTGAGATATCAGTAGATCACACAACACGTGTACTTATATGCACACAGGAATTGATAAGAGGAATTTATATTTTAATCTCAAGTATCCGATTTCTATTCCTTTTGATTCCGATTCCAAATTGTAATTGATTTTTGATTCCCAGCCCTAACTGTATAAAGCTGTAAATTCTTGCTGTTTTTCTGTGTAGTACCTTAGAATTTCTCCTGTATCATCCGCCCTTCAAACTGCCATTTTTATACCTTAGCCTGAATGTTTTCCCAAAACCCTTTTTTTGTTCAAATCCATCACTTTCGCAATGTTATCTTTTTGTGAAGCTGCTATTTATTTAATAAAAGATGATTATTGCTGTGGTGGTCAGTGGCACTTTTGCTGTAAAGTTTACTATTTCAAATATACTTGGCTCTAAAGTACAAAAATGTAACCTATGTTGAAAACAAAATGTAATCATGTTGCTTTCAGGACCAAGGATAGCAACAGCTGTTTGGCAGATAGATAACACATGTTTGTTTAGGTGAGAACATAATGCTTCGTTTTACCCTCTTCATTTAAAACATTCTTAGTACACAAAGCTATGTCTTTATTACATATGTTTTACACATACCTAAGAACAGACTTAAGGAAAGGTAATAAAATGTGACCTTTTCATTTTTAAAATTTTTTTTAATTATTATTTTCACCTATTAGCCATATTTTGGGGGGGAAACATTTCATGGACAAAGTACAATGGACACATTTTTATAAAAGTACATACGTAACGCAGCTCTTTTTATGTACGTATATGAGGTTAAAATACTACCTTCTACTGATGAAAAACTGACTAAAGAAAAATAAAATCAACATACATGATCTCTCATGTCAATGTAATTGTTTAAGAATTTGCACTGTAGTTTCAATTTCCTGTATTGAATTCTCGATTCACTATCTGTCATCGCTACAAATAACTGTAGTTTATAATTTATAGATAACATATTACCATTATCATTATAATGACCACATATACATGTCACATTATACCTAATATACCCATATGTTACGTTGCTTACCGACATTTTTACATTTTAAAGCCACAACTTCTTCTGGCGCTACATCCATTGTGTCGCTGGGTTGGTGGGAGGCGGTCTGTAAATCAATCTGCGCATGCGCACTGGCCATCGTTTACCATCGAGCTCTGACAGAGGCTGTCAAGGAAACGCGCACGCTAGGCGCATCGTTCCGAGATTTAACTGAACCTGTTATCTACACCAGCCGGTCCAAAATCCTCTGCAGTCGAGCCATGCATACGATCTGAATCTAACAAAGAGCTATTAACAACGGGACCAACACCAGAGACACGCAGCGGCAGCGCTCGCTAGACACAGGTAATACGGACCATTAATCGGTTTTGCATCAGGGACTTGCACAAAGCTGCTAACGCTAACACCGTGTAAAGCTCTGTTTTGACCGAGGGAAAGGCTGTGCCATGTGACCAAATGAATGATGAATATTTTGCTCCGATGTAATTATTCACGTGATGTGTATCATCACTTGCTTAGGTGAGATGTCCAAATAAATGTGAAACAACAATATAGTGGCGGTATAAAGTAAATGCGTTTGCAGCATTTTGTATGAATCGGATAAAGCTTTATCATGCGAGCTAAATATTCGTATGATACCATCTGTGAAATGTTCAGTTAAACCACTATTATACCTTCTGAATGTGATCATTTTAGTCAGAGAAATGTATGTGTTGTGTAACAATTTTGGAACGTCACCTTTGACAGGGCTTTGATGTTCCTGACAAAAACAATCATATCCAGAAAGCATCGATGCTGTTTCTTTAATATATCGAACAATGTTCAATTTTTGCAGAACATATGAATCCAGTTGACATACCTATAAGACAGAAGCTTGCTTTTGTAACTCTGTAAAAGAGTATACTGTGGACACTTTTTATGTAGGCCTCTCAAACAAGTGTAAGCATTTTAGGAGAACAAAATATACCCAGTAACAAGCAGACGTGTATTTGAGAATGTAAAATACGAGACAGATGTGGCTTACTTTATTAAAATTCAGTCTCATCCTGACCGATTGTGTTAAAACACAACCATGAACATCTCTCAGCTTACCCATGTGCCACCCAGTCCTGTATGTATTTATTCAATACTCTATATACTGTACTTCTTCCGGTGTTTTGATTTAATTTCAGTATACTGTGTGTGCAGTAAGTGTATCTTGCTCTTCTATGCCATTAATAATTTGCAGGCCTTTAGGTTTCTATATCTAATCTTAGTCAACTTTGACATCTAAAACTAAACCGGATCACAATATTTGTTTTAGTTCATGGTCGATTTTGCACAGTAGGAAATGTTCATTGGTAAACAGCTTTAAAGGGATAGTTCACCCAAAAAGGAAAATTCTGTCATCATTTAGGCTACTCGCCCTCAGATTGTTCCAAATCTGTATACATTTCTTTGTTTTGCTAAACACAAATGAATATGTTTGGAAGAATGTTAGTAAATCCAAACAGATCTCACCCCCTGTTGACTCTCATTGAATTTATTTTCCCTACTATGGCAGTAAATGGGGAATGAGATCTGTTTCCAAATATCTTGAGTTCAGCAAAACAAAGACAGTTATACAGGTTTGGGTGAGTAAATGATGACAGAATTTTCATTTTTTCGTGAACAATTGACCTTTTTTCAGAGTCTACATGAAACAACGATGAGCGATAAAAATCTAAACAATGATTTTATTATCACTTTACCATGAGGGGTAAATAGGAAAATGAATTTGAGAAGACGATCAATTGTAACCTACACACGTATGTTGCACAACATGTTACAGACATAATACAAAACATAACACGATGTGTTAGGTTGGCCTTGATGCGCTTGTGTCCTGTTGTTTACCAGTTAGCCTGTGATTTGTATCGGTGTTTCTGTGTTTTCAGAACCGGGCCTCTGACTACCTTGACCTGTATTGGCTGTTAAGCCTCATTTGTAAACAATGCGACTTCTTTGCTCTATCAAGCACAAAATGTAATGTTATAAGCAGCCATAGTGACCATTTGTTTTTGTACATGAGAAAAATGTCTTCGTAATGTCTCGACTTGCTAATTTTGCGAAGTTTAGTTTTTTCACCTGACAGTCTGCATATTGTTGTTATTCAGGCCACCTCTGCCCTCTATTTTGTGTGTGTGTAAATGAAAACAATGCCTACGTAAAAGTGCTGTTTGCTGTTATTTTGTGGGTGGCATTTGCCTTTTGAAAAGAAAATGCAAGCATAGACAGTCTATTGAGACCACCAACAGACCGATCCAGGTCACATTGCATATCAGGACACTAGATAACTTACTAACCTCTCTTTCTCTCTCACACACTTTTTCATTTTCTTTCCTTAATTTATGTAAATTGTCATCAACCTATGAGTAGTTGCTGCTTTCAAACATTTGATTTCATCTGTGCAAATAAGCACACAAACACAGACAGATATAAATATACGTAGCCTGTTTTGCCTACATGCTGACGCTGCAGTATTGGGCATGATCAATGCTGTGTTTCCGTGGCAATATCTCTTCATGGGTGTCACGGCGGTGATCATCGATGTTGTGAATCAGTCCATTGCTGTCCTGTATCATCAATCTTTGCTTGCTGTGTGTCTGGGTGGTGCCAGAGACCATTTCTGTTGACAGGTTTTATCATTAGGTTTATAAAGAGTTGGTACTTCTATTGGGATGCTCTGCAAACTCTCTACTGATCTTCATAGCCGATGCTGAGTGCTGTCACATGCCTCACAGGGTTATTTTGTCCACAGAATGTTTTATACTGAGTAGACTGCTTGCACTCTTTTCCATGTGTCTACTTTGTTGTGGGCTTTGTTCTGCTCTCAATAAACATTTTGTGGCCTGTTCTGTTGTAATGTTCTGAAATACCAAACATTGGATCCAAATCAGAAAGTTTAGATTTATTTAAGTTGGTCAGTTTTAGTTTGTCAGTCATCTTTACAGTATTTGTTGTAGTGATGGGTCATGAAGTCAATCCAAATAGTTGGTAAGTGACATGAAGTTGTTATGCTTTATAGCTGTTTTCACTCTTTCAGAGAAGGTTTTTGATTGTTGACATTGTAACAGAAACAGCTGCTAGACGGTTGGCACGCCAAAATTGCTGCACCTAGTCTGTAACAAATGTATCACTTTCGACAACAACTTCCACAATTACTGTCAAACTTCCGATCTCTTGCTGTGAGCAATGTCTATACTGCAGGTCTTTTGTGGTTTTCTGTGAGGGCAAATATCTATTTATTTGTTAAATATCCGTCAGTTACTCATAAAGAGTTAAACATGCCTTTTGAGTATCTGCTGGATATGACCCTAAATCATCGTGCTTTAAAGTAATATTTTAGGTTTAATACAAAATAAAAGGTTAAAGAAATAGTTCAAAATCAAAATTTTATCACTATTGATTTTATTTAGCCTTATGTTGTTCAAACCCCATATGGCCTTCTTTTATTTTCAGATATTGTTTTTGGGAATGGATTGTGGCGGAATCCTCTTAAGCTTCAAAAGGATGCAAACGTGTCATTTACTCGTGCAATATATTCACTAAAACATGATCCATTATTAGATGAAAGTACACATTTAGTTTTTGGATGAACTCAACTCAACTCAACTTTATTTATATAGCGCTTTTTACAATTTTCATTGTTACAAAGCAGCTGTACATGAGGCGCATTGAATACAAGAAAAACAACTAAAGTCATATACCTGTAAAAACAAGAAAAAGGTGAAAACAACAAAAGACTGACATACAAATGCTCCACACACACAATATGCATACATACACACATTGACATAGACGCACACTCGCACACACGCACAGTGAAAGCACACATTTGAGATAAAAGAGAGAGAACCACAGGTCAAATATTAAACGGACTATAAATTCTTATATGCAATATTAATTATGTCTAAATTCTAAAGCAGCCCCCCCGGCCAGGCAAATAGTGCAAAACAATATGCAAACGGTGGCGAGGAACCCAAAACTCCAATCGAGAAAAAAAACCTCAGGAGAACCCAGGCCCAACCAGGGGATTCCAGTTCGCCTCTGGCAAAAGCTGCTGCCTCTGCACAAGCTCAACAGTGCTTGCACAACAAGGCTACATAAAAAATTAATAAACTTACTAATAAGGTAAATTATAGATTTAAGATTATCATTAACAATCTAATAGCATTTGAAGTGTTGTAGAAAAATCGTGTCAAGTTGCCGCGTCCTTTATCCAGTTCTCATCTCAGCTCTTGTCAGCTCACCGCTTCCCATTCTCAGCTCTGCCATCAGGTCTGGACATGAACTGCATCCTGCGGTAACCTTGGAACAAAGAGACAAGACTGGCTGAGAGTAGAGTACTGTTCTGCACTCTTTGATGCAACAGGTACATCATTTGTTGTTGGATGTGTTCCTGGTTCCGGTTGATCTAAATAATGCAGCCTAAATCCTCTGAGGATTAGTATTATGGAAGTGTAGTGTGAACTAACCCTTTAACCCTGTTTACTTAGTATTTTTAAAATACATCGTTTTTTACACAATTTATTTCAGCTTGTAGTTTTGCTTTAGAAATAAACAGAATGATTAGTTTGGCTATGCTGAAGCAGCCTTACTCCTCTATCTTCATTTAGCCCTAAGCAATATTTCACTCACTTATTAACCTGCCAACCTCTGTCTAGATAATCCAGTTTATATCGTCTCGGTTACGTATGTAACCTCGGTTCCCTGATGGAGGGAACGAGACGTTGTGTCGAAGACGACAGATGGGGTTCGCCCTTGAGAACCAATCACCTCTGACTACTATAGAAAAGGCCAATGAAATTTGGCGAATGAAATTTGCATGCCGGGCTCCGCCCCCGGATGTCCGGTATAAAAGGAAGCCGGCGTGCAGCATTCACTCACCTTTTGTTCTGAAGAGCCTGAGAGCCTCTCACGACTGCAGCAGAATACGATACGTGTTAGTGGCATAAGGGACACAACGTCTCGTTCCCTCCATCAGGGAACCGAGGTTACATACGTAACCGAGACGTTCCCTTTCTGTCGGTCTCTCGACGTTGTGTCGAAGACGACAGATGGGGTTCCCTATGGAAAACGCCACAACGCTGTATCGCGTCACAATCTCTAGCGAAGCGACGGTAACAGGCCTGGGCGTGTCAGCTCGATGCTTTCGCGAAACTGTAACCTTCCAGTGTGGTGGTCGGGGGGTTCCAGAGCTTTCTTGGAGAAAGATGGGAACAGCCCTGACCGGTAACCTTTCACGGACGGAGGCCTTAGCTCTCTACTGGCGAGAGGCCGTCCGGCTCGGGTTTACACCGGGTAAGCGCAACTTCCTTAATTAGGGATGCGCTGCAGAGGCCACCTCCTACCCGTGGGGGGGAATACGGTGGATAAGGTATGGTCTCGTCCTTGGAGGAGAACGCATGGAACGTGCGGGCTGAGTAGTTAACCGCGAGGTGAGGTCCACCTGGGGAAGCTCATGGGTTACCAGGAGTGGGAACCATATCATGAGGATACATCAGACGGAACAGCCCACGGGGGGGGTGTTACAGGCGTCCGGTAGCACTAGGTCCGGTTAGAGCCAGGGGATGGCTCACATGATATCCCGGCCTAAGGGGGCAGGCTGCTCTGCCCAGCCAACCCCCAGGTGGTGCTTGCTTAGTGATGGATAGAATGCCTATTCTTAACCAAGTGGTTGGGTAAGAAGGGAAGCGGATAGGGTACCTGTCCTTAGCCAGAGTAGGGTAAGGAGAGAGGTAGGTGGCCCAGCCTCCTAGAGGGTGGGGTGATGCTTTCGCAGGCATACGCCCCGCCGGATGCCAGTCCTACATGTTGCCACGCAGGACGTGGGCTGACACCGGGTTTACGCTAGGGTTGTTTAACCCCTGCGAAGGTGTATGGGCGTAGCCCAACCCGCAGCTCTACAGATGTCTGCTAGAGAGGCGCTTCTGCCAGTGCCCAGGAGGTGGCTATACCCCCCTCAGTGGGCATGGGAGATACTGAGATTGGAATGTCGTTCGTAACGGCATCCACGACTCAGTGCGCCAACCTCTGCTTGGAGACAGCCTTCCCCTCTGCTGTCCTCCAATACAGACAAGGAGCTGGACAGAGCTACTGAGGCCCTGCGTGCGGTCCAGGACACAACACGGAAGGGGTTGGGTCTTCCTCCCAATGGGGAGCGCCTGCAAGTTCACCACTTCGCCCCGTAAGGGAGTAGTGGGAACTTTTTGGGCACGCATCCGGGCCTGGGTCTCAAGATAACGTGAGAGCTACCAGGGCCGAATTCAAGGCAATCCGGGGACACGGAGGATGCTCGGAGGTGCCCTACCCTCTTGAAGAAAGCGAGCGCCATCAGGAGGGCCGTCTTACTCGGGTGAGGAAGATCGGAACCTCCGAGGGGCTCTTGGGGGGCCCAGAGGCCCCCCGAGGACCCCTTAGGGTCCCAAGGGGGTATGGAGCGGAGATGAGGCGGGAGCCGCCCTCTCGCGCCCCTTAGCAACCTGGTGACCAGGTCGTGTCATCCTAGAAACTTTCCATCAACTGAGTCGTGATGAGTGGCGACAGCGACTACATACACACTCAGTGTGGAGGGGAGATGTTAGTCTCCAGTCTCGTAAGAAGGACAACACAATCCTGATCGAGCACCTCAGTGGGTCTTTCTCGTTGAGAGAGACACCAGGACAAGAAGCGGCGCCGTCTAGAGGCGTGTAACCGCCCAGTAGATGGGGCCCTAGCCTGGGTGATGGTCTCCGCCATAGAGGGGGAGTAGCCAACTCAGGAACTTCTCGTCCCGTCTAGAGACCAGACATGGTGTTCCAGAGGTCTGATCTGGGATGCCGGAATGTGTCCTTCCCCTGAGAGAGCAGGTCCTCTGTCAGGGGAATGGGTCAGGGGGAGTCGCTGTCCAGAGCATCAGCTCTGACGCCAAGTGCGGTTAGACCAGTGCGGTGTAACCAATAACACTTGGTGCTCCTCTTCCCTGGCCTTGCACAGTGTCTGTGCAAGGAGGCTCCTGGGGGGGGGGAAGGTGTGCTTCCACCCGTCCCGCGGTCAGCTGTGCGCAAGGATATCCGTGTCGAGAGCCTCGGACAGGGAGTACCAAGCGGCCTACGCGGGGGTGGAGTCGCCACTCTCTACGAGGCATAAACTGACAGAGAGCGCGTCGGCTGTCTAGTTCAGTTTGCCCGAGGTGAGTGTGGCCCAACGGATCACCTGTTGACTCCACCGGAGGAGGCGTCGAGCAAGTTGTGTTAGCTGCTGTGAGCGAACGCCACCCTAAGATCTGATGTACGCTACAGCTGTAGTGCCGTCCTCGGACCAGCACGTGCTTGTCCCGCACGAGAGGCCGCAGCCTGCTCAGTGCAAGTAGCACTGCCCACAACTCCTGGCAATTGATATGCCAGCGCAGGTGGGGGTTCGCCCAATGCCCCGCCTACGTGCCCGTTACACACTGCACCGCACCCCTGCAGGAGGCGTCCGTCGTCACCACGACTGCCTCATAACCTGCCCTGAGGGACCTTAGTCCGCCGAAAAAGTCATGGAAGACCAGGGGTTTTGGTGCGTCGGCCGCAGGGCGTCATCACCATGCGCCTGCTGCCGGTGTGCCACGCTCTCCTCGGAACTCGACTCTGAAGCCAGTGTTGGAGCGGTCTCATGTGCATCAACCCGAGGGGTCTCACCCGACGAGGACGCCATGCCCAGGAGCCTCTGAATCGTTTCAGGGGGACCGCTGTCTGCCTGAAATGTTCCAGGCAGTTCAACACCGGCTGGGCGCGTACTGCGGACAGTAGCGCCGACATGGTGACAGAGTTGAGTTCCCTACCGAGAAAGAGGATGCTCTGCCCTGGGGAGAGCTTGTCCTTTCCTCGGTTGACCTGGATTCCCAATCGATCTGGGTGCCGGAGCACCAGGCCCCTTGTATACATAACAGATCTCACGAGTGTGTCAGGCCAGTCGTTGAGATAGTTAAGTACCCGCACACCTTCCTCCCCTCAGGGAGAAAGGGCGGCTTCCACGATCTTCATGAAGACCGTGGAGACAGGGACAGATCGAAAGGAATTTCAGGTCGATTGCCACGAACCAATCCTGACACCTGATGGGTGTCAGGACGCGCCTCTGCGTGAGCATCCTGAGCAGCAGCTTGTGAAGGTGCTTAGTTCAGGGTACGCAGACCTCCGGGGCGCAACCCGCCGTCTTTCTTGGGAACGATGAAGTGCGGGTTGTAACCCACCGAACATCTTGGTTTGAGGGACGAACTCGATGCCTGTTTGCCAGAAGGGTGGTGACCTCTACCCGAAGTATGTAGGCGTCCCTAGCCTCAGACAGAGGGAGAGATGCTGCCCCAAAACTTGGGAGAGTCTCTGGCGAACTGGATCGAGTAACCAAGACGGACCCTCTGCCTTAGCCACCGAGACAGTGTGGGCAGCTCTCGAGCTCCCAGGGACTGTGACAGGGGGACCAAGGGGACGGTCTGCTTCACCATTCCCACGGAGGGTGGTTCGATGGCTGGCGGAATTAACCCTGTCGCGGGGAGGGGGCCCCGGAGGGAAGGTTGGCTCTGCCTACTTACCTGCCTGGCGGGACAGCTGCACGCACTGTCCTTGAGAGTGGTAGCAGCTGTCGTTGGTCGCTCCGTAGAGCGCTGTCAGTGGCGGCACAGAAAACCTGCATTATACCTGGGTCGGCCTTACCCTCGTGGAGCTCTCTCAACGCCCTGGCCTGGCGGACCTGCAGGATGGCCATGGCGTAGAGAGAGGAGGCAGCCCGGTCCGCGGCAGCGCAAGGCTTCGGCACCATAGATGTCGAAGTCCTACACGCGTTGGACGGTAGGCGTGGCCGATTCTCCCCAGGCGGCAGCCCTCTGCGGCACAGATGCACCGCAGCCGCACGTTCCACCTGGGGGATCTCGACGCAGCCTTTGGCTGCCCCACCCTCGAGGAAAGTGAGGGAGCCGGAGCTGTTTCGACCGGAGCGATCCGTGGAGCGCTCCTAGTTTTACACAGCTCCTCATGCACCTCCGGGAAACAAATGGCACCCGGGATGGACGCGGTTTGCACCGCGCTCCGCCCCCAGGAACCACATATCCCCGGATTAGCATGGCTGACATCACTTCTGCTTCCTCCTGAGCTCGACCCCCCTGGGGGGGAGCTCGGATTCGTCAGAGTCGGATGCCAGTCTCCCTCCGATGCTGCGAACGACATCTCATCTACGTCACACCTCGTTTCCGAGTGCGTGCCTGAGGATCCGAACGGTATGCCACCGCCGGTTGGGGAACGTTCAGAAGAGCGAATCGGGGTGCGATCGGCCCGTGAGCACTTGGCTGGCGGGTTTACGTTCGCAGAGTTCCCCAAATCACTAACGCTGCTACGTGGGTGGTCATCGGGGCCGTAGCAGACAAAATGGTGGCTGGTTCCCGTAGGAAGACAGCCCCCCGTGACCGCAACTTCTGAGTGACAATCGCCCGCAGTGCGGGCAGATGTGTCAACGAACGCTGCTTCAGTGTGCTGGACGCCCAGACACCTAATGCAGCGATCGTGTCCATCCCCCTCCTCGATGAGGGTGCCGCACCCAAGAGAACAGCGGGACATGCCGCGCTGGAAATTGCTCAGTCCTGAAAAGGACCTTTTAGAAATAATCTCTATCACCTCCGGAACCGCCGAGACGCCCAGGAGAAGGTCGCTGCAGGAAGGGACGATCCGCTGCTCTGCGTCGTAGAACCGGCGAAGTAGAAGAAGAATTCGTTGAATTCTTTTTGTTCGTCGTCATGAGCGAGGGCTCTGAAGAACAAAAGGTGAGTGAATGCTGCACGCCGGCTTCCTTTTATACCGGACATCCGGGGGCGGAGCCCGGCATGCAAATTTCATTCGCCAAATTTCATTGGCCTTTTCTATAGTAGTCAGAGGTGATTGGTTCTCAAGGGCGAACCCCATCTGTCGTCTTCGACACAACGTCGAGAGACCGACAGAAAGGGAACTGTAGTTAGTCTGTCCCATTTACAAAGATAAAGGACCTGTGCAAGCCTTCCATCCTAAAAACAAGCTACAGTCTGGAACGCTGAATACAAAAGAAGTCCCATATTAGAACAGTCCTCAGAGCGCTAGCATAGCTTCGGGGAGTGACCCGTTTCATCTAAACGCTTTACCCAGCCACCCGTCTGGGTGCGTGCACTCCAGGTCACATGAGAGCCTGGCTGATTTTTTCCGATTATGCTGAACACAGCACATTTAATTGTGTGTGACAGAGTGAGTTGAGTTCATGGGAGATAAACAGAAAGAGAGAGAGAGCATTACTGACCCTCAGTCTATTTCAGTTCCAAACTGTAGCGAATGTACTCTTATTTTAATTGAGATTTTAGGGGATTTTGAGGGATCATATCGAAAAACTATTTTATCATTTGTACATTTTATTATTTAAAATGACAGCTGTTACATTCAGGACAAAAAGGGCATTCTGAGTTTGTTGTACAGTATAGGCATATCTGGTTTTACTCTAAACACCACAACAGCTGGTCCACATAATAATGATGACAGAGCTTTTGAAGATTTTCACATTTACTGTTGGCGTATCTGTCCGTGTGTCTGTCTGACTGTCTCAGTGTTTGGCTGCTGCTCTTTTATTGGTCAAGAAAAATCTGGGACCATGACGGGAAACCATGGCAACACTTCCTCCAAGTCTGATTTAATGACACTGTTGTTTTGTATTCTGAACGGCTCTGACCATTTTGGAGAACCAACCATAGAAAGCAGTCACTTTGGTAGTTTTGGGGTTTATCAGCATGGTTTCCAGAGAGCCCACAGTATTAATCCCAGGATTACTGAAGTGAGGGGTAGCATTCATGGCTTCATGTGAGCAGCAAAAGCTCACGTCTGCCCATCAGATTAGCTTGCAAATGCAGCTGTGCTGTTTGTATTCCTATTGATTGACATTCATAGTCATCTTCTAACATGTTTCTGAGATATGCAGTAAGTGAGATACTAAGATGAACCCTTTCCGTTGTTTTCTGAGCATTTGAGGATTTTTGTGTTCGCAGTACAGTTACAGACAAACCCATATGTCAGTCTGATCTTATTGTTATTTATATAATATTCAAAATATTTTCTCAATTTAGATGTCAGTGTCTGACTCCAGTTGTGCTGATGTGGATTTGTAAAGTGTAAAGAATCCAAAATTCAGAATCATGGAACAGTAAAGCCATGCTGAAAAAAATGTCAACATTGTTTCAATTTGTGAACTACTAACAATTTTTCTACCAAATCTCAAATAAAAATATTGTTTCTATTTGCAAAAAATTAAAATTGAAGAATCAAGTCAAAATAACCGAAAAGATTTTCATACAGCAAAAAAACAAGTTCATATTCACTTCCAAGCAATACAACATACATTTTTTATGTATTTAGAAAAAGTAGAACATTTGTATCACAGTTGTCATGTGTCTTGTAAGGCTGTCAGTCTTTCACATTGCTGTAAAATGACTTTATGTCACTCCTGAGGTTTTATTTTGTTAAAATTCAACAGGCACTGGACTGGAATGACCACAATACATCTGAAAAGATCATTTTAAATGAAATTTTTAAATGGCCTCTTATTTGTTTCTGTGGCTGTATGGATGGTTTGAATTAGAGATTAGTCACTTAAAAGCTTTGTTATACTATTGTAAGAGAGAGAGGGAGAGAGATATGATTTGTAAGCAGACTGCAGGCACTTGGCACACAGTGGGGTATGAGTGTTTGGTAGCACTACACTGAATTTTAAACACATGGCTGTAGAGAGAGAGAGAGAGAGAGAGAGAGAGAGAGAGAGAGAGAGAGACAGGTCTTAATTCCATTAGGAATGATGTCTGTTTAACACAGAGCAGCCCCTAACGTGCACGCACGCACACACAGAGATTGCGTTAACCGGAAGGCATTATGTATGGAGTCAGAGTAGGGTCACATATATTTGCAACAAAAAAAGTTTTGCAAACCAAAAAAAAGTTAAGCAAAATGAAAATAAAAATTGAGCAAAAAAATACAACAATCACCTACACATACTTGAGATCTGCCTCCTCTGCTCTGCCATGACGATCGATCTGTTGAACTGCTGTCTACTGTGACCCACATTGATGACGTAAGGAGGACCCGTTATACACGCCCCCACGTAAAACCTTTTTTTGTTTGCAAAACTTTTTTGTTTGCAAAACTTTTTTTTTGTTTGCAAAACTTTTTTTTTGTTTGCAAAACTAAAAACCCTAGTAAATCATACCAACTCGTTGAAAGTGCTCATTTAATTCATTCAGACTGTTGATAAATATGACTTACTTCGGCAGCTTTGTCTCTTTCAGTTGGTCTCGAGCCCTCTTGAGGAACAACTTTTAAGATAATCCTGCTTGTACTGTCCCAGGTTGATAGAGCACTCCGGCTTGAAATGATTCCCGTAAACAAGCAGGTTTTTTCTTATGGTTTCTGAGGGATTTCCACTAAAAATAAAATAAATCCACTCCTGTCTCTTCCGAGGTTAGGACTCTGTGCAGCGACTATGTTGGATGTTGTCCACGAATTTTAGCCATGGCGTCACATACACCGCTGATGCTTGTTAAAACATCAATGACATCAGCACCGTGGGTGGAATTGTGTAGATTAAGGGGCGGTAATATTATAATAAGATCCTGCTTTTACGTCACAACAGGAGTGAAATCTGAACGGCTCGATTTCTCACATGCTTGCAGGGAAAGGCTCATCAGAACAAACTTACTGGGATCTTGTTTTTCAAGTTTTCTGGGTTGCTAGATGCACCGGGGACCCGGTTATAGCACTTAAACACAGAACAATTTGGTTTTCATCCGATGACTCCTTTAAGTAGCACGGGAATATTTGTGGCAATAGCCAACAAAACATTGTATGGGTCAAAATTATTTTTTCTTTTATGCCAAATATTATTAGGATATTAAGTAAAGATCATGTTCCACAAAGATATTTTGTAAATTTACTACCGCAAATATTGCTATATATAATATCGCAAAATTGCTAACAAAAACCCTTCCTTGAACTGCCACCTTACCGTGGTGGAGGGGTTTGAGTACCCGAAAGACCCTAGGAGCTATGTTGTCTGGGGCTATTTGCCCCTGGTAGGGTCTCCCAAGGCAAACAGGTCCTAGGCGACGGGTCAGACTAAGAGCGGTTAAAAAATCCCTTATGATGTCAAAAAATTCAAGGACCGTGACGTCGCCCGGTATGGCGCAGCCGGGGCCCCACCCTGGAGCCAGGCCTGGGGTTGGGGCTCGTATGCGAGCGCCTGGTGGTCGGGCCCCCCCCCCATGGGGTCCGGCCGGGCTCCCCCCCCATGGGGTCCGGCCGGGCTTAGCCCGAAGGAGCGACGTGGGGCCACCCTCCCGTGGACCCACCACCTGCAGGAGGGACCGTAAGGGGCCGGTGCAAAGTGGATCGGGCGGCAGTCGAAGGCGGGGGCCTCGACAACCCGATCCCTGGACGCGGAATCTAGCTCTAGGGACATGGAACGTCACCTCTCTGACGGGGAAGGAGCCTGAGATTGTGCGTGAGGTTCAGAGATTCCGACTAGAGATAGTCGGGATCACCTCTACGCACTGCTTGAGCTCTGGAACCACACTCCTCGAGGGAGGATCGATTCTTCACCACTCTGGAGTTGCCCATGGTGAAAGGCGGCGGGCTGGTGTGGGTTTGCTTATAGCCCCCCAGCTCAGCCGCCATGTGTTGGAGTTTACCCCGGTGAACGAGAGGGTCGCTTCCCTGCGCCTTCGGGTCGGGGATAGGTCTCTCACTGTCGTGTGTGCCTATGGGCCAAATGGCAGTGCAGAGAACCCGGCCTTCTTGGAGACTCTGGGAGGGGTGCTGGAAAGCGCCCCGACTGGGGACTCCGTCGTTCTGGGGGACTTCAACGCCCACGTGGGCAACGACAGTGACACCTGGAGGGGCGTGATTGGGAGGAACGGCCCCCCTGATAAGAACCCGAGTGGTGTTCTGTTATTGGACTTCTGTGCTAGTTACAGCTTGGCCATAACGAACACCATGTTCAAGCATAAGGGTGTCCATCAGTGCACATGGCACCAGGACACCCTTGGCCGGAGGTCGATGATCGACTTTGTGGTTGTTTCATCTGACCTACGGCTGTATGTCTTGGACACTCAGGTGAAGAGAGGGGCGGAGCTGTCAACTGATCACCACCTGGTGGTGAGTTGGATCCGATGGCGGGGGAGGAAGCTGGACAGACTCGGCAGACCCAAACGTACTGTGAGGGTCTGTTGGGAAAGTTTGGCCGAATCCCCTGTCAGAGAGATCTTCAACTTCCACCTCCGGCAGATCTTCGACCAGATCCCGAGGGAGTCTGGAGATATTGAGTCCGAGTGGACCATGTTCTCCACCTCCATTGTCAACGCGGCCACTCGGAGCTGTGGCCGCAAGGTCTCCGGTGCCTGTCGAGGCGGCAATCCCCGAACCCGGTGGTGGACACCGGAAGTAAGGGATGCCGTCAAGCTGAAGAAGGAGTCCTATCGGGCCTGGCTGGCTTGTGCGACTCCCGAGGCAGCAGACAGGTACCGACAGGCCAAGCGGACTGCAGCCCGGGTGGTTGGGGAGGCAAAAACTCGGGCCTGGGAGGAGTTCGGTGAGGCCATGGAGAAGGACTATCGGTCGGCCTCGAAGAGATTCTGGCAAACTGTCCGGCGCCTCAGGAGGGGGAAGCAGTGCCCTACCAACGCTGTTTACAGTGGAGGGGGGCAGCTGTTGACCTCGACCGGGGATATCATCGGGCGGTGGAAGGAATACTTCGAGGATCTCCTCAATCCCGCCGTCACTTTTTCCATTGAGGAAGCAGAGGCTGAGGGCTCGGAGTCGGACTCATCAATCACCCGGGCTGAAGTCACCGAGGTAGTCAAGAAACTCCTCGGTGGCAGGGCACCGGGGGTGGATGAGATCCGCCCTGAGTACCTCACGTCTCTGGATCCAAATCTGAGGCCATGGTTCTCAGTCGGAAAAGGGTGGCTTGCCCACTTCAGGTAGGTGGAGAGTTCCTACCTCAAGTGGAGGAGTTCAAGTATCTGGGGGTCTTGTTCACGAGTGAGGGACGGATGGAACGGGAGATTGACAGACGGATCGGTGCAGCTTCTGCAGTAACGCTGTACCGGTCTGTCGTGGTAAAGAAGGAGCTGAGCCGCAAGGCGAATCTCTCGATTTACCGGTCAATCTACGCTCCTACTCTCACCTATGGTCATGAGCTGTGGGTCATGACCGAAAGGACAAGATCCCGGATACAAGCGGCCGAAATTAGCTTTCTCCGCAGGGTGGCTGGGCGATCCCTTAGAGATAGGGTGAGAAGCTCGGTCACTCGGGAGGAGCTCAGAGTAGATCCGCTGCTCCACCACATCGAGAGGGGCCAGCTGAGGTGGCTCGGGCATCTTCTCCGGATGCCCCCTGGACGCCTTCCCGGGAAGGTGTTCCGGACATGTCCCCACCGGGAGGACAACCCGGTGGAAGACCTAGGACACGCTGGAGGGACTATGTCTCCCGGCTGGCCTGGTAACGCCTCGGTGTCTTCCCGGAAGAGCTGGAGGAAGTGTCTAGGGAGAGGGAAGTCTGGGCATCCCTGCTTAGACTGCTGCCCCCGCGACCCGGCCCCGGATAAGCGGAAGAAAATGGATGGATGGATGGATGGATGCTAACAAAAATGGCTGGAAACTTGCCTACAAACTCTTTGGAAATGATTCACTCAAGTTTGGTATCCATGTAAACCTTCTGCTTTCGTGTTCATGTACCCTCCACACGTCATTATAGCAGCAAGCCAATAGAGAGCCTTTAAACAACCTGTTCCTTCTTAGCAACGGCCTGCTACAGCACCTCTGATTTACAATTTAGGCGATTTTCTCAATATTTCGATTTTTTTGCACCCTCAGATTTCAGATTTTCAAATAGTTGTGCCTCGGCCATATTGTCCTATCCTGATACACAATACATTAATGAGAAGCTTATTTATTCAGCTTTTAGGTGATGTATAAATCTCAATTCGAAAAATTGACCCATTAGACTGGTTTTGTTGTCCAGGGTTGCTGGACAACTGTGATATATTGAAATCTTTTTCAATGTTTTACTTGTCTGTATCTCCTTCATACATTGCACTTCATCACTTTTGTGTATTTGTAGGAAAAGTTCATCCAAAAATGAAATGTCTCCCATAATTTGCTCCCTCTCTTGCCATCCCACATGAATATGACTTAATTTCTGAACACAACAAAAAGTTTTTTTACTTTTTACATCCATCACTTACATAAATTTATATTGGAGGGTATATTTAAATATGGTGACACATTTATAGTCCCATCAGTTCTCTTTTGTCTCATGCATATCTAGTTGTCATACATTTTTTATTCACGAGACACCAAGAAGCAATGAGATCTGAAGCTTGTTGCTTCATTCAAATTTAGCGCTGATGGTTAGCTTACTTTTTTAATAAATTATAATAATTTAACAAATGTAATTAAAATATTGATTGATACAGTTTGTGTGGTAACATATTGCGATATTTTGATATCTTGAAACACTAATAGTGTGTGTTGGTGAGAGACATACATTGACTTTAATGATGTCATTGAACAAGCACACACACACACACAGGCCTGTATACCAGCTGTAACTTTGCTTCTAATCCAATGATTGTGGATTAGTATTTAGCTTTGGTTAATGAGGTGAACCATATACACATGCTCATCTCACATATTACTGCTTTACACCAGATACACAATAAACCAGCTGAGAATTTATCTGCCGTTGCTGCCTCTGGGGTTCTCACAGAGACACTGGGAAATTCAGACACGCTGAACATATCTTTAATTAATCAAACAAATCTGTAATTGCTAAAAAACACACACACACAGTTCTCTCAGTTTTTCCTCTGTAACCCAATCCTTTCCCAGAAACTGTCTTTTTAGTGTTGTTGCCATGACAACAACACAATGGCCCCTTTTGGAAAGATGGCACACTGTTTGGGGGGTTTCTGGTGTTACTGCGGTTCTCTGTCTCTCTACATCCAATAATTCATACCATTTTATCACCATTACATACATATTTTTTTTTTTGTGTAAAAGGGTTCAGCTGTATCATACATGGAACAAACTACATTGGATTAGATTAAATTAGGTTTGATTCTTTGTTTTTGTAGAAATGGAGAGTCCAGAGCCAGTATAATACAGTTAGCATCTACCCAGAAAGGCATGTATATCATATAAATAAATGGGTCAAGTGCAACATTTATAGAGAATTTATATTCAAGCTATATAGTATTAGTATATTGGTAATATGTATTTCAGCATCGGTAATATGTAAAATGCATTTTCCGCATCTGTATTTCTGGTGCATTCTGAGGAGAGAGCAGCATTCTTTGACCACAATTTCCCCCAAAAATGCTGTCTAGTCTAAACATAGTGCATTTTTGTAGCCCAACTGACTGTAAGAACATTCCATTGTGCTAGGAAAGGTCATGGGTTCGAATACCAAGAAACATAAGTCATACCCTCAATCCGTTGGAAGTCATTGAAATAAAGCATCTTCCAAATAAATGGACAGTGGCAGTACACAAGGTTTTTTGACACAGCCATGATGCACATCGCGCCCAATCATCTGATTATTTCAAGGTCTGACGTGTCCTTTCATTTCCCCAAAACACAGATGGAATTGGTCTCTCTTTCTCTTTCCATTAACCCAGCCATTTATTACTTACACTTCACACAGTCCAGTCGAGCACTTCGAGGAGTGAGGATTACACTCCTGTGCCTCTGCGGTCTGATCACTGTGCTCTACTGCTTTATTCATGAGCAGGCAGATGGAGAATGAAGACTCAGTGTGGACAGATAAAAACAGACATTGAATATTTTAGTGCAGTGCAAATCCTTATTGAACAAGTGTGTAATCGTTATGATTTTGTCGACGTGCGTGTGGAAGTTTATGTAGTATTAAATAAAACACATGGCCAAATATGTATGGACACCTGAGCGCCGATCGACGTCGGTTTCCAAAGCCATCGGATGTAATCCCTCCTGTATTTCTGGAAGGCTTTACGCTAGATGTCAGAACCTGGCCAAAGGGATCCACATGAGCATCAATGAGGTCAGGTGCTGATGTTGGGTAGTTTGTGACATGTATGTGTAAATCTAGATGAGGCACGCAATTGTTTGTTTAGATCAGTATGTTTGTTGACAATCACTATTTGGAGGTTTTTCCGTTCATGTTCAGACAGAAACAATAACTAGCTGACATTCAAGAAAGCTGGAACACACATCCCAGCAGGGTAAAACAGTGCCCTTTGTCACGTCTCATTAGCAGCGCGCTTGTCTGCTTCAGTTGCCAGGTGAACTGTCGCCCCAGATCACTGAACCATCTCATGTGTGTTTGTGTCTGTGTGTCAATGACTTTATTAATGCTGGTCTGTGATCAGGAGCGGAACACAGTATAGCCTGCTTCAGAAACAGAGGCCGGTGGTATTAAATGCAGCTAAATGCTACACTGTAGAAGCATAATATTTTTTTTCACAGTTAATCACTGTTTTTCCATGTATAATGTGAACACATGGAGGAAAAACATTTATTTTACAGGGGAAAACTGATATTTTACAGTTTATTTCTGGCTGCTGGAAAAATTCTGTTTTTTT
This sequence comes from Triplophysa siluroides, assembly GCA_006030095.1. Classification (NCBI taxonomy): domain Eukaryota; kingdom Metazoa; phylum Chordata; class Actinopteri; order Cypriniformes; family Nemacheilidae; genus Triplophysa; species Triplophysa siluroides. The sequence continues at coordinate 709,232 of VCII01000033.1, read as the reverse complement.
ATATAATTTTTTGTTACAGTTTATATATGAAAATCATAAAATACAGAAAAAGACAGCAAATTTAATAGAAAAAAAGGGAACAGGTTTTACAGTTTATTTCAGCCAGAAAATTTCACTTTTTTTACTGGATACATACAGTGTAGATCAGCAGAAAATATAATCGTGTTAGTTTTTAGAGACTCAGAGTTGATGTCATAAAGCTGGTGTTAAAGTTATAAGAAAGCTTTTAACTTTACATCATTTCTTCTTTTTTAAGGATATGCCACACTGTAGCTTCTGAGAAACTTGGTTACTTTTGCTATATAGTTGAAATGATATGAAACATGACATGACTTTCAAGAGAGGCGTTCAGTTGTGCAGAGAGAAGAAATTAATGTTTATGTTATATCTTTCCTTCATTTGCTTCTCTGATGATACATGGAATGCCCCCAGCTATGTTGTATTACTCTGAAAATGTGTCATCGTCATTTACTAATAAATAATCTGTCATGCTGTGCTGGAAGTGTGCACACCACAGTTTCAGTCCTTGTGCAAAAAGAGAGAAGACTGAAGTGATCAACAAAAAAAGGTTCCCGGTATCCTGAATGCCACATGGTATCAATAATGACCGACAGACCACTCTTTAAAAATAAAGGTTCTTAAAGGGTTCTTTATTGTGATGCCATAAAAGACTCATTTTGGTTCTTAAAAGAACCTTACTGGGTCAGGTTCTTAAAGGAAGAACTTCTTGCTTTCCTTTTTATAGTCTGTCGGACCTTTTTGACTTTAAAGAACCTTTTGTGCAAAAAAGTGATTGTTTACTCAAAAATGACAATTCTGTCGTCATTTACTCATCCTCTATTCATTTCAAACCTCTATGACTTTCTTTCTTCCGCAAAGCTCAAAAGAAGATATTTTGAAGAATGTTGTTAACCGGCACCCATTCACTTGCATTGGGTTTTTGTCAATACAATAGAAGTGAAAGGGGTGCCGCTGCTGTTCAGTTAACAACATTCTTGAAAAAATATCTTCATTTATGTTCTCGGTGAATCAATAAATCCCTAGTAGCTTGGTCTGAAAATGTAAGAAACACAGCTTTGAGTTTAAACATGTTTGCTGATATCTTTCTATGTCTTTTACAGCAGTAGGCAGTCATGCCGCTGGTTAAAAGAAGTATCGAGCCGAAGCATCTGTGTCGAGGAGCTCTACCTAATGGAGTGCCTAGTGAGCTGGAGTGTGTCACCAACAGCACCCTGGCAGCCATCATCAAACAGCTGGGGAGCCTGAGTCAGTCTCTTTTTCTTTTTATTAAATGTTATTTGATCTTTTATGTGTTCAGCACTTGACAGGCTGCCCTTTTTAATGCTTTTGGTAATTGTTAAAGAATGCTTTCTTTGGTATTTAAATGAAAAGTTTACTCATGAAAGAAATTCTCTCATAATCTACTCACCCTCACGCGCTTCCAGATGTTTGTCTTCGTTATTTAGTTGAAAATATAAGTGTTTTTTTATTGCTTATATTTATTATTATTTATCGGCAAGTGTTGGTGGTAAACAGCTTCACAGTGGGTCACCAGCTAGACCAGAACTGTAAGAAAAATGTGCTACTCTGTCTGTGTTGTGCGATCGTCTGGATAGATGAGAAGAAGTTCCGCGGAGCTCCGGAGCAGTCAAAACAAGAAGCCAAGTGAATTAACAGATGGTTTATTGCTGAATGCTCAAATAAAAGAGGGGCAATCCCTCTATTTATACAATAGGTTAGAAACGGTGTACGTGGCATATATTGCAGACAAAACAAGTGTAACATAACAATTCCATTTAGGCATGAACAGGAAGAACTGTTTCCGCCACCAAAACAGCTACGGGGGGCAAAAACTCTCATGCAAGGACAAGCAGTAGTTCTCATGCAAGGACAAGCGATAGTTAGTCATAACATTTATATAATACACATCCAGTGAATTTCCACCAGTATATTTCCACAATATATTTCCACAATAAACCATTAGCAAACATAAACCAGTCAGAACTAGTGATATTTGGATTGAAGTGAATCCAGGGGTTTTGAGATTTCAAAAGTAACACGGCATTCTAAGAAATGCAATGCTGAGGTGAGAAACGTGTGGGATGCTGTGGAAAACCCAAGATGCCCATCTGAATGTCCATGACTACAGTGGCAGAGTGTTATTGGGGATAATTTAAAGATGCAACTTTTCAACGTGGGTTTCACTGTTCACAAAGCCAAAGCACACGGTCTGAACTCTTATATAAAAAACAAATCTGTACATCTCATGGCTGTCGATTGATATTCAAATGAATTCCATAATGGCGACAAAGTATTAAGTTGCATACAAAAGCATTGAATAGACAGAAAGTTGCTTTAGAGGATGTTTTATGTTCTTGGTGGCTCTTTTAAAGCATATCTCCTTTTTAGTTTATCAAAGCATTTCGTTCTTTCTCTCACTATCTGTCTTACAGGTCGGCATGCGGAGGACATCTTCGGGGAGCTGTTTAATGAAGCCAACAGTTTCTACATGCGGATGAATAACCTGCAGGAGAGAGTGGACCTTCTGGCTATCAAAGTCACCCAGCTAGACTCCACTGTGGAAGAAGGTAACATCAAGCATTAAACTTTATCTCTAGGTCATCTCCAGATCTGTTAGCTGTAGTGGAGAGCAAGAGAGAGTTTGCCTTTGAGTGCTGTCCTCTATTCTGATCTTCTTTTAGCCTGTAGTTAGAGCGGTGACCCAGCTTTTCTCTACACCTTGAAAGAGAAAGAATCATCAAACTCTGTCTCCACCCTTCCCTCAATTCATCTGATCTCTGATCAGCTCTTTTTTGTTCTTCTCTCTATGGAATACAAAGATTCAGTGCCTAGGGGCACGTACACATCTCAATCCACTTAACAGATAGAAGAGCTCAGTGCATCTGTCTGATGTCCGGCTGTATGTTTGATCGAACTCACAGAAAATATTTTTATCGGTAAACATCCTGTCCGCAATATGCAGAACCAGGAGTAGGGGCTTGTTACTTGTTTAGCATCTAACAGCGTTCTCATCTATTTAAAACATTCAGCCCGGCCTTGATCGATAACTGGAGAGCCGATAAAGAGGGTTTAATATGCACCAGCTCCCTCATGACACCCTTACTGAAGGAGAAGAAACATTGATGTTTCTTTTAAAGTCCAAGCGTTCCATTATCACCTGAGCGATGACCTCTCCGTCACACTCATGCTGAGAGAAACGCCTGCTGGGAATGATCAGCGTGCGGTTTCTGTGCCGCGTATGCAAGTTTATAGCTCTCTTATATGACCTAATGGTGATCTGAAGTCCTTTCGGCCTGCAGTTGGAAGGGAGAGGGGGGAGAGGAGATGGAACGGGGATGGTCTCTGAATATTGAAACATTTCACTGAGAAAGCGTGTGTGTGTAAGCGCAGGGTGGTGGGGTTTGCTGGCATTCATTGTCGGGTCTGATCCAAAAGCGTCTCCCCATCCCCCCTCTTAACATCCCTTCTAATTATTAAAATAAGTTTAAAGCATTAAAATTATAATGGTAACAAAAACTAAAATACAATTAAAATAAAAATTAATTTATATTATATAGCAACATAAAAAATAAGCAGATAAATTATAAAATGACAATAGCATATAGCAAAGTTGCTAAAACTTTGACTAAAATGAACATATTTTTCAATATATTTAATAATGAATCATTTAAAATATGAATCAAACAAAAATCTAAACTATAATAACACTGATATGAATGAAAATGTAGTGCATTACAAAAATGTTTATGTACACTTATGTTGTTTAAGATTCATATAACTCAGAAGGAAAATAAAGACATAAAATTAATAAAATATAAAAATACTATATATTAGAAAAATGTATAGTTAGCTTTAAATAATAATATTTTAAATGAATAAAGATGTCCTCATTCACTTTCAATTAACGTATGTAAAACAGTGGCTGTGTTATACCAAAAAGGCATCATATACGGGTAGACGTTTATGTTTCAATAAAACAATTTTCATTTAAGGGTGAACATTCCTCTGCAAAGGAAGGGAATACAATAAAAAAAGAGAAAATGATGCTTGAAGTCAGTATGTGTGTAGAGGCGTGAATCAGATGGCAGTGCCTCCATAGCTATCGATATGACTCAGTCCTGTCTCCGAGGACCCATCTTGGGATCAATAACATCATTCTGATTGCAGGTGAATCTGACAGGAATCACTTCTGTATGAAATAGGATGCCATTTTGAAAGCAAAAATTGAAAATGTCCAACATCGATAACCCAAGCTGAGATTAAACATAGTAACATAGTTTTTCAAAGCTTTTCAATGAAAACTGTCATTTTAAAATATACATTTTCAATTTTGGCAACCTAAGAGCTGCATAATGGATGTTTTGAACAAATAGGTAAAGAATCGTGCATTACGGGTCATTTGTGTTGTAGCTCCTTTGGCCTGATATACACCATTTCTGCTATCCGTTTCGTATGTTAAATTATGAATGCCCAGTAAAGCAGTACAGAGGCCCTGAGGCACAGTTTTGAGTGTTCTCCTGTGGCATACATAATTAGGGAGCGATTGAGGCTTTCATTCTGTACATCAAAACAAACCCTGTCCTCTCAGTGGCGAACAGACACAGAATGTGTCTGCTGCAGAAGAACATTCTAAATAATTGATTCTCAAAGTGTGGCAAGTTTCCATTAGTCCGTAGGAAATTAATTTGAATTTAATGTCATAGACATGCCTGAAGATATTACATCTATATAACAGCACAAAGGAGGTATTTTTTAACTAAATGTCTAATCTGATTTTATGCATGTATTATGGATATGCAGTGGATAAAGCTTCAAAAACTCCCAAAATTGACCTTCTGAAGTTTAGGGCACTGTGTAATCCATACATTTTTTCCAAATGCCATGTTTTCTGTTTCAATATGTCCGACTTCCTGAAAATCATGAAACGTATATAATTTACCAACAGTTCATTAAAACAGTGTTTCTCTAATCTGTTATTGTCTTTGTTTAGTTGGACTAACAAATTATTATAATATTCCATGCATTCAGTTTATTTGGTAAAACAGATAATTATGAAGACATTAGTTAAACAGTTTCAGCTTTTTATAAATATTTTATTAAACATTGATTTTCATTTTGTTTCATGTTCTACCTCGAATTGGTGCCCCTTATTTTGCCAGACTGAAAGTGGCCACCCATCTATTATAATGTCTATCTATAGCCCATACAAAAACCAATTTAAAAGACCTATTTCCAAAGCAATACATTTTTTTATTGTCTAGTGGATTATTTATTTTCTTTTGTTCTACTTTATTCTAGACTCTGTTAAGTAATGTTAACAAATGTAACCTAACTCTAAAAGGTTACCAGATATAATCTTTGTTTAATATAATGGCATTGCTTCTAAATGTGCACCTGATATATGATGTGTTTGTGCCTTCAAATTATTATAATATTCCATGCATTGGCTTAGTGGTTAGCACGTTCGCCTCACACCTCCAGGGTTGGGGGTTCGATTCCCGCTTCCGACTTGTGTGTGTGGAGTTTGCATGTTCTCCCCGTGCCTCGGGGGTTTCCTCCGGGTACTCCGGTTTCCTCCCCTGGTCCAAAGACATGCATGGTAGGTTGATTGGCATCTCTGGGAAAATTGTCCGTAGGGTGTGAGTGTGTGAGTGAATGAATGAGTGAGTGTGTGTGCCCTGCGATGGGTTGGCACTCCATCCAGGGTGTATCCTGCCTTGATGCCCGATGACTCCTGAGATAGGCGCAGGCTCCCCGTGACCCGAGGTAGTTCGGACAAGCGGTAGAAAATGGATGGATGGATGGATTCCATGCATTACATTTATTGGGTAAAACAGATCATTATTAAGACATTAGTAAAAGTCTGTGTGAACATGACAACAACCATCTGTTGTGTCCAGTACAGCGTCATCCTCTTTTCCAAAAACACGATCTGCACAAGGCCTTTATTCATTATATTGAAGAGACTTGTTTTAGTAATGCCCCATCTTTAATCTTTATACACAACAATAAACTGATTTTAGATCAGTGTTATAGAGTAATGGCCATATGTATTGTCTTAATATGTATTGTCTTATCCAGACACGGACAGCAGGTCTGTTGAAGTGTGTCCTGTATGTAAGGGACAAATATTCTCTTGAAACATACTTACCTGATAACAATTTTTGCAGTGAAGATTTAATGAAATAAATGCATTAAACTCTATTTCTGTCTCGCATCTTTAGTCTCCCTGCAGGATATCAACATGAGGAAGGCTTTCAAGAGCTCTACCATTCAAGACCAGCAGGTGGTTTCCAGGAACTCCATACCTAATCCTGTCCTTGAGCTCTACCACAGTGGAGACAAACCTCCCCCTCTCAATATACTGAGCCCGTACAGGTGAGCCATCATCATTTGTTTGTTTCTCACATTTCATTTTAAATGATAAACAGGTAATACAAACACTACCAGCATGTTAGAGAAGTGCACTTTTTGAAGTGCAGAAGCTTCGCTGTTTTCAAAATACTGTAGCTATTCCAGCAGCAAGCTGGTTTTTTTCCTACAAGTAATGCCATGGTTTGACACGATGCTGCATCAGCGTATTGAGTGCAGTTTCCTAGAATGTTCTCACTCTCAGGTTGCTGTGGGAAGTCCAATTTGTTTAAGAGAAACGGTTTGTTTTCTTTGCTGACAGCGAGTACATATTATTGTAGCAACTATCATCTTTATGTCTCCATAGAGATGACAAGAAGGATGCCCTGAAGTTCTACACTGACCCCTCCTACTTCTTTATCCTGTGGAGGGAGAAAATGCTGCAAGCCACAGAGGACAAGAGAAAAGAGAAGAGGAGACAAAAGGTGTGTCTGTGTGTCTATGACAGTGTATGTCATGTTTCACTGTATTATTTATTCCTGTTATATACTGCATCATGTTGTTTTACAGTGTCTAGGATGAGAGTGTTTCAATTATATTTTAATATATCTAAACCATTAAATGAGCAGGAATGTTTTCTGACATGGCGTGCCGTATCAACAAATTTATCTCAATATAATTATTCAGTATATGTAATCTGCCTACTGTAACATTAGAATCATTTTTCAAGAAAAATTCTATTGTTTAAGGAAAAAGCATAATGCATTGAATAAGGGCCTATACCTGTATAAGAAATGGTGGTCAAATACTTTTTTTTACATTTGTTTGATAACAGTTGTATTATCGTAACTAAGATAAGTCAATGTTGTGGAAGTATTTTTATTCATGTTTTTGTTTTGTTTTGTCAAACAAAACCTTTTTTTTATAAGACGGCACACACACCGGCAGCGACATGTCGTGTCTGGTGGTGGCGCTCCGCTACAGCTCTGGTCTCTGCTCAAAACCCTTCCACACCACAGATCGCCACACACATAAATACATATAGGCTAATCTGTCAAAGTGATCTTTTTTTGTACAAATAAACTTCATCATAGAGACAGCAACATATATTTATCTGTTTGGGAATAACGGGAAAAAAAATCCATGAATACAAAAAGCCTTATTTGTTACTCAATTCTACCACATTAATAGCAGACACTTCAAATACCACATATTGTTTAATAAAAACAGTGTAAAAATATGTTAAAATTGGTCTAAACTAGACTTTGAACTTGAGCTCGCGCATACAGAATGTAAGTGTCTGATTTGCGTTACCTGTTAGCTGTTCTAGACGGGATGCGCCGCGGCACATTGCGTCTCGTGTGTTTGTTTGACCCTCTGTACAGTACGTTTGAATGTTAATAATATCATCAAGCACATATCCGTTGTTCTCCAAATTCTTGAACGGGTTGGTATGCTATGCCAGGCTCTTGGTGTGCGTGTTTAAAACATCTTTTACAGGCAGATTTTGTGGTGCCGCATCACGCCTCTTATCTCAGTGATATTCTCGTGTTTAGTTTCAAAGGAAGGTTGGTAAATGGCATACAACATTGAGTGCATACAGACTGTTAAAAGATTTAAAAGGGTCATATGACAAGGCTTAAATTAATATTATCGTTCGTTTTAGATATAATGCAATGTTTAAACACGATTTAAGGTTCAAAAACGCTGTATTTTCCACATACCGTGCATGTTTGTATCAGGTTCCAAAGCAATTGTACTGATAGTGCTGACTTGCGTATACATTTGGGTGGTCTTAGTCAACTCATACCACGAACTGACGTGGATTTGTGGGGGTGTGGTTACAAAAGGTGTTTCAGGCAGGTCTGGGTGAGCATTCGCTTTTAGATAGAATGCATCTTTTGTTCCGACTCTTTAATATTTGCAATTGTATGTGTCTAATACATGCAAGGGCAACTTATAACACACCAAAGACACAGAAAAACACATATTCGCGCCATATGACACCTTTAAACGATTGTGCGGCACCATTTCCTCAATCAGCACCTGGCTGTGCGCCAGCTTCATGAGTGCTAAAGCCTGCCATGACAACTATAACCAAACTTGATTATAAGGATTAATATGTAGTTTGTCGTAGGAACGGGCTTAAAGATTTTCGTAAACTTAACAAATAATATTAATTTTGGAATTAATATAACGTTTAACTGCATGTGCTTGGCGTGCCGTTGATTTCCTTTCAGCGTGCCAATAGTGGCTCGCGTGCCTTAGGTTGGCGAACCCTGGCTTACTCAGTGTATATATATAATATAAGATTTCCCTGTTGAAAAAAACAGCATAACCTGGTTTGAGCTGGTTTAAGAGAGTCATGTGCTGGTCAAGAGCTGGATTAGAGTGGTTGTGTCCTGGTCTAAAACTGTTCTTAGTGTCCTAAGACCAGCCGTGACCAGCTTCCATACAAAACATACCTAACCAGCACATGCTGGTTTTTTCAACAGGGTTGAAAATACTTTGTCTTTCCCGGAGTTATATGCAGAGATAAACTGTAAGAAAGCCATTTGTAGGGTGCTTTACCTGAAATCTGGTCTTGGTCTGTGTGGCTGTTTATTTTTTTTGGAGCCGACAAGCCTGATACAGCAATGCTGCAATACGATCAATATGCCTAAGTAGGAAACATGACTACCTTTTTGTCCAGCCAATGGAAGATGGGGGGACTGTTTTGAAAAAAAAATGGAATTGTCACATTTCAACCTAGTAGCATGGGTGCGTTTGTATGCAAATACCTTTGTGTGGTAGCAGAAAGAAACACATCAGTGGACATTTGTGTGTGAGTTTGTGAATGAGAGCTCTAACCCCCCAGACTTTACCCCTTTTCTCCAGACCAGCAACTCAGGCCAGACTCACTCAGACCAGACTAAGTCCCACTCCAGGCAGGCCCTTCTCAGAAGCCCCCTTCTATCCTCCGTAAGACACCCGTATTTCTGTCGGTCCCTCAGACCTCTCCCTCACTATACTTACCCCTGTCTGTTTATGCACTTCCTCTCCCTGCAGCTCCCTAGCTTTTCTAGTAGTATGTTTGTTTAATGCATTCCCTGAAAACTTTCTTCACAGCACTTCCCAGTGAAAGATGTGGACACTGCTGTGTGTGTGTGTGTGTGTTTCCTTTTTCGATTTACAATTGAAAACCTCTAGGCTCTTTTATGATACTACCTCAGATATCCCTCTATCACACACACTCTGTCTCTTTCAGGAGCAGCAGAAACAGGTGGAAGATCCCAGTCGTGAAGTTAAAAAGGTCCGAAAGGCTCGGAATCGCAGACAGGAGTGGAACGTAATGGCGTATGATAAGGAGTTCCGCCCAGACGCCCGATTCACCCCCTCACCGTACCACGGCATGTCGTCTGAGGGTTCGCTTTCACCTGACAACAGGTTGGGGATCTCTCTCACTCTGCCTTATCACTATAGCAATACATGATTATAAAAATAGACTAGTCATTCCGGCTTCAGCTTAGCTCACTGCTGCCATCTATTGATATGTACAGAACAGCTGTTTCTCACAACAATCAAAAGTTTGACTTCTGTGTTCTCTTAAAGGGATAGTTCACCCAAAATGTAAGATTATGTCATCATGTACTTAGCCAATCCTTTATGACTTTCTTTCTTCTGCAGAACACAGAAGAAGATGTTTTCAAGAATGTTGGTAACTGAACAACTGCGGTACCCATGCACTTCTATTGTACGGACCCAAAACCAATGCAAGTCATTGGGTACCACTGTTGTTCAGTTACCAACATTCTTCAAAATATCTTATTTTGAAATCAGTTTTTCCATGGTAATTGATAGCATGACACATGTTGAAATTTTTTGATGTTTACCAGTTTATTACCCAAAAAATGGTTTCTCCTTACATCATCTTTCTTTCTTACCAGGTCAGTTGCCTCAGGTGAGCACTCTTATCCCGGTAGCCCAAGCCACCCAGGTCAGCAGATGGCCGTCACCAGCGCCTACTCCACTGCCGATGGCAAAGAGCACCTCAAGGCCCCGTCTCATGTCCAGACCCAGTCTCTGGACCGTGGTTACCGCCCTGCTCCCTCCTCTGCTCCTGCTGGCAGACAGACCATCGGCAGGGCTCAGAACACCCATGGCCAATCAATTACAGACCCTGCCCTTAATGGACCCCGCCCGCTGCAGGTGAAAGATTACAGGTCTGTGACTCTCTAGGTTCTTATAATCTTTTCATCCTGCACTCATTAAAACACAGCTAAGCATAATTTCTCCTCCTCTGTCCCAGTGGTCAGCAGTCTCGGGAGTATTTCATACCTCCCGCTCCTCCTCCCCCTCCTCCTCTCATTCCCTCCGCCCAGACTGCCTTCGACAGCCCCACTGGACCCTCTTCTGCCCCGGCCAGCGCCATGGCATCTCTCACCCAGTCTTACAACCCTTCTCCTCCCACCCCTGCCCTCCCTGTCTCCTACACCCCTTCCCCAACCCACCCTCCACCCGCAGCCCCCCCACCACCTCCACCCGGACCCCCCACACACCTCCATACACACTCCATGCCTGCTACAGCCCCAGTGGAGGCACCGTTGGTTCCCAGGAAGGGCCAGGTACCCCTAATCCCAATGAGCGATGCACGCAGCGACTTGCTGGCTGCCATCCGACGAGGTCTGAGATCTCTGTATTTTTCTATTTATTAATGATAGCGTATATAACAATAGTTTTGAACCCTGCCTGTATCATGCCCTACATTGTCTGGTGTGTTTTACAGGGATCCAGCTGCGTAAGGTGCAGGAACAAAGGGAGCAGGAGGCCAAGAAGGAGCCAGTCGGAAACGATGTGGCCACTATATTGTCAAGGCGCATCGCCGTGGAGTACAGCGAATCTGATGAAGACTCTGAGCTGGATGAAAACGAGTGGTCAGACTAAGGCTGAATAAGGATAGAGGGATTGTATAAAACTCAAAGTAAGGGTAGAGCGTAGGCTTCAGAAAACAAAATTATCATAACTAAAGTAGCATGAATATGTATGTCTGCACTAATATGACACAGCGCCTGTGTTTGATAAAGGGCTGCGTAACTACAGTGAGTCTTAAAGAAAAACAACACTAAACTTTGTCATTTTAGATGTATGTCTTTAATTTGAAGCCTTGTCAGTGGAGTTCACTGACAGTTTGACCTCGTGGAAGAATGTTCACGATCGCCTCGTCCACACAGCGGGCTGATGTCTACTGCCTGAGACTATTCATCATTTACTCTGAGTGTGGTGGTTCCACCATCTGTTTTCTCTCCCTCACTATCTTTCTCGTATTCTCTCTCACTAACCTCAGAGCATGACCTCATAATTATTTGAACAGCCAGCTGGACAACAACAAGGCTAATTTTAACCCAACGGACTGTTGCTCGGAGGGAAATGAAAAAAATGTGTGAAATGCAAATACGAGAAATGTTTACAGTAAACAAACAAAGAGAAAGGCCACATTATGTCCTTTTGTAAGTATGTTGACCAAGCATCTAAAATCTGTAAAGCAATATTTATGGGCGATTTGCTCATATACTGTAGAGCACAAATACACAGAAGGTGTCAGAGTCTTATTTAATAGCAAAATTTGAAACATTATTAATGTTTAGGTCACAATTGAAAGCATACGAGCTTTCGCCGTATGGACAATCTGAATTGTGTCTGAGTGTCCAATGTAATATATAATCAAATTGAGTGTTCTTTATGTTGGGAATAAAGCATATTTTCTGTCTGAGGGATGACAGAAAACAGGTTGAGTAGACCTAAAATTATAAAAATGTCCAGTATATATTTAAAGAAATGTAAAAGGTTTGGTTGGATTGAAGTTGTTATATTTTATTTGTTTCCAAATAAGCTTGTGGAGGACTTTAATGCGAATATATATTGCATTCTGAATCGTCAATGCGTTTAAGTCAAAAGCTGTTATTGCTGCCTCTTGTGGGCAGTTACTGGTAGTGCAACTAAAAATTACTCAAAGCCCTTATACTGCTATGGGCACTATGGGTCCAGTAAACACTTGTATTATTATATTTTGTTTTGAGGTTGAAGTAGTGCTGTGAAAGTAGTTATGAATTGTGTCTTTAACCGTGTCTTCATATTCTTTTTCATCTGATCTTTTAAAGTATAGCTAAAGACAATTTTCCAGTATGTTTTGTTACATTTCCAGTTGCTGATTTTGGGATTGTTGGATTTTAGTTTTGTATGGTAGTGCTTTTATTTCATTTATCTTGTCTTTTGCTGGGCATTTGATATGCTAAATATGCTAATTTGTACAGAACGAGAGCACTTCAGTATTTCTGCTTTTATTTTGTATTAATTTGCTTAAATGTGCCACTTACACCGCATAGGGAGGCTTCAAGTTTAAACTCTCCCGAATGCCAGCTATCATGAGCTGTGTGTTTAGCCTGTTTTGTATGTGAAGAATGAAATCCTCTGTGTTGTAAACACCATGATGTAGAGTATAGCATTTTAAGACAGCAAAACTATGATTTTGTAGATAAGAAACTGCAAGAGAATCAATGTATCAAAAAATACACTCTAGGCAAATGCTGTATGCATGTACTGACTGCCATTAAAGTGCTTCTTAAAACGTGTGTGGTAACATTCAATGTTTCCATTTCAGTTTTTTAAGCAAATTGAATTCGCATACTATTTGTGATTGCGTCATTTGTTTATTGTGGTTGTATTTGAGCTGTCTTGGGGTTCCCGGAAAAGCATGGAAACTAATAAAAAGTGTTATTAAAATTTGTATTGTGAATATAATATTTTTCTAGTTACTTTAAAATGTAATTTATTTTCTGCTGTACTCCAAAACACTGTTCAGTCACATATTATTTCATATACTGTAAGATGTGTGTCTGTATGGTAATACAAATAATACTATTCTAATCTTTTGCACCTATGCAAAAGTAATCCACTCCAGCAATCTTAATGTTTTTTTTAATCCTCAACCCACAGACTAACTTAAAATGTGTGGGAATAATTCTTGTTTTAATTACAGCAAGCATCAAGAACTTAAACAAATCGTGTATTACATAACCATCTCTCTTTTACTGTCTGTCCATTGTCTTGTAATTGAACTAGATTGTACACTTTAGCCCTATCACTTTACAGACGCTAGATCCCATTACCTGAGAGAAAGTGGTTTAACAAACTCCATACTGGAAAGGCTCCTATTCCCGACCTTACAGTTTCTTCTCCCTCCTTGTATCTATTTTCTTTTATGCTTTTCATCTCGTATAAATTGGGAGAGGTGACTGAAGGTCTTGTTCACCTGCCATGAACTTAAAGGGATGTCAGGTGTCTCTCTATCACAGATGTGACTTTCAGCTGTATGAATCTGTGGCGCACATCCCTGCTGTTTCACTGCCCTCGTTGTCTCCTTCAGCAATTTGCATGATTTTTAAGTGAGCCTGCCGCGTTTGCTGGAAGAACATTTATAGGTTTTCACAGGAATACTGGAAATAATCACTAGTTACTGTGGAAGAAGTGTCTATGAAGTCTTGTTGACTCCGTGTTCAGCCGTGATACTGTCACCTCTCACTTTCTGCATGCGGAGGCGTGCGTGCGCCGGGTGACTCATCCCTGCTTTTCACCCTGTGCGTGTCTGTGAGTGAGTGCGTGGGCAGGATACGTGGGTGAACCTTACTGTCCTCCTGCCTCTACTGACGTTCATGTGTTGTGATTCATCGAAATTACCAGCAGGACGCGCAATTCCACACTTATAGTTCAGCAGACGGCGAGTGCATCAGATTCAGAGTGTTTCTTTTCATTTACCTAATATACAAACAAGCGCCATTAACACTGCGTAACACTTCTGTCTGCGCAACACAGTGAGAGATTCAATTCCTCGGGCATGTTCATTACAAATGATCCGTTTTCATTATTTGTTTCAAGAAATCAAATCATACGTCTGAAGTTAAATACCTTCCTAATAAATATATTCATTGCAGCTTGTGCCTAAATACAATTTAGTAAAAATAAATGTAATATTGTTGTTGGGTGCTAAGTGCCATGTTATGAAACGTCAATCTGTCGAAAAAAATAATAAATAAATAAAAAACACAGTTTAAATAACTTTCTGTGTTAACAGAAGTGATGGTTTTAATGGTGTTGATTTGTCAGGGAATGGCCAGGGTCGTTGCTAGACCTACTGGGCACAGGCCCCCCATTACTTTTGCTGCTGTGTGCAAGAAGTATGCAACACAATACACGATACAAACTTCCCTTGCTTAAACCACTATACCTACAGTGCAACAATACTGGGGAAGGTAAACATTTATGTATTTAAAAATATTTAAGTATCTTCAACATAATTAACATAAACTTTATTAACATGTTTGCATGCACTGTATGGGAATAATAAAAGCAGAGAGAAATTGTTCTCACACATCTGCATTCATTACGCAAGGATAACAATGAATAATTACATCTTTTCAAGAATTTACAATTACAATATTTCAAGAAACAATTTGTTTATGTCACCAACTAAAAAATCTATATTTTCTGGTTTGGGTTTAACAGCCAAGTCCAAACAAAGTTGGTTATTTTTTTGAACCAACTGTACATAAACACAGTACAGAGTTATCTCAGCCATAGTTACTGACAACTTTTTATGTAATGTCCTAAACTAGAGTAAGTCAATTAAATATTAATTTCATTCAGTACAGAACACAATGTTTTTCTAAGCAACAATGCAATTTTACAGACTTGAAAATAGCTTTCCCTAGTAGTTTATTTTTATGTTTTTAATGCCGGATTATCCAATGGGCATTATGGGCACAGGCCCAGGGGCCCATGCACACTTGGGGCCCAAGCAAGGGGAAGACAATTTCACATAACAGTGTTTCTGCTATATTCATTTTGCTGTGAGCTTCTCTGGTCGCACACATGCAGATGCACACACAAAACAGTGTTTCTAATTTAGGAAGTCTGTCTCTTGATTAAGTAACTTTTACAAGCCCTTGTAATACTATTCAAAGTAGGGAAGGAAGGAGACGGGAACCGGCAAACATTTAAACGTTTAATAAAATAATAGCAAAGTAAATAGACAGCCGGCAGCCCCTCACGGACGACTGCCGGCGACACACACAAACCACAACTAAAACCCAGGCCTGGTCCTCTCTCATTGACGGTCCGGTCGCTCGTCCTCTTATGCTCCCGATCTCCTCCGTGATACGAGACCCGCCTACTTCACCAACAGCCCTCTAGGGGCTTTTGTTCAGAAGCGCATAGCGACAAATCTAGCGACTTCTCGGATAGACCTTAGATTTAATTCAGTGGGAAAATGCCACCCGTGCTGCCCCGCAAGCTCTCTCTTTCCCAGCGCAGGGATCCCTTCTCTCGGCTTCACTCTTCACAATGAGCGCAGGAAGAAGCAGCACATTCAATTCACTGTATGAAGACTCCTGAATGAAATGAGAACAAAACAGCATTTCCGACAACCTGTCACTTTTATCGCCTGTTTGGATATATAAACATGAACACAGTTCGTTGGTAAATATGCACATGATTACCTAGACAGAGGCTGTGTGAAAGAACATAGCCAAAAGCTTTTTATGGTGATTTGTTAGATGATGTCGCGATATTAGTCAGAACTGACAATAGAAACTGAAAATATCTCAATGAGAACGGCTATATTGTTGTAAATATAATCTATTAAATCTCAAAAGGTGAGAGTTTTTTTCCTGTATTTGGTGTTTCCTTGCTAAATTAGGAATTTATATTGATATCATGATGATCGGGTCTAACTGCCTTACTTTACCATTATTTAGACTGCATTATTAGAAAATCCACAGTGCTTTTACATACATTGCAAAACGTTTACATACACACAAATATTCTGATGTTGTAATATAGAGGCTAAAGAAGTATACTTATAATATTTTTTAATTCCGTTTAACACATTACATGATTACATAAGAGGTGAATTGGAAGAGGTGAAGCAGTGTGAGCTTGCATACGCCAGTGAGATGTCTTAATATTGTTGCTGCTGGTCCAGGAAAGCATTGTTGCAATCGTGTGGTGTAAATCCTGTAGGATTAAGGATGTGTAGCCTACAGGTGTTGATATTGTCCTTTAGGTTGTGATCATAGTTTGTAACTTGTCAATGTAATTCTGTATAAACTAGAGGGGTTTCCTACACGTTGTAACCCTATAGGCTAATTTAAAACTTTATTGTGCGCACGTGTAGGGGCCTCTGAATTTCTAAAGGGGTCAAATGACACGGCTAAAACGAATATTATCGTTTGTTTTAGATGTAATGCAATGTTTTTACATGATTTAAGGTTCAAAAACGCAGTATTTTCCACATACCGTGCATGTTTGTATCTCCTCTTTGCTCTGCCTCTCTGAAACGCGCTGATTTTTTACAAAGCTCATCGCTCTGAAAGGCGGGGTGTGCTATGATTGGCCAATTCACCAGTGCGTAGTGATTGGTCGAATACTGCAACCTTTTGACGTCAATGTAATCTTCTTACCCTATTCGGAACATCAGGTTCCAAAGCAATTGTACTGACAGTTGATAAAATGTCATCGGTACTTCCTTATGTCAATTCGAGCCCGAATCTGATCCGGAAAATAAAAAAAAATTATCCAGCCAATATATCAACTTTGCCAGCGCAACTCGAGCAGGGTGTGAAGGATTGGTAAGGTTTTATTAAAAGATATGTTAAATATTCTAGAACTGTAGCTTACTGTTTTACCTTTTATATACGACGTTATAAAGACTATAAACAAACATCATACAGAGTTTGTGTGAGATAGAAACAAGCTCGCATTACAGTAGGAAATGGTAACATAATAAATAACGCGAGCGCTTTGAGCCTTCTTGATCAACCAGTGTTACGCCACGTCTCGTCGCTAGTCAACAAAGACAATGAACCCCATTATAAACACGACATTTGTTGCCTCTAGTTGGAACATTATTACTGATTATTTGGACTCATGTTGTCTTATTTCACGTTGCGCGCGTGTCTGCATTTGCAGATCACAAACACACAAATAAATTAAACTCAACTCGTGTAAGTCCGTAGCAAAGTCTTTTACAATGAGAATATACGTTCGTGAAGCAATCGTCGGTGAAATGCGCTGCCCAAACTTGAACATTCGGATTGTACTTTTCTGGAACAGTGTTGTAAATAGAATGTAACCATTCGTCTTTAGTTGTCTTATCTTTTGGCAGGGCAAACAAAGAGTTTTTCTTTTCGCAACGAAACAAAGCGTCTCCGCGACATGGCTGCGGTGCGGTGGTGACGATACAATGAGATTTACAAGTACGCCCACTTTACTTGCATTTAGATTTGGGCCGTCTTAGTCAAATCATGTTACGAGGTGACGTACATTCGCCGGGGTGTGGTTACACGAGGTGTTTCAGGCAGATCTGGGTGAGCAACTGCTGTTAGATAGAATGCATCTTTTTTTCCGACACTTTAATTTTTGCAATTTTACGTGTCAAATACATGCATGGGCAACTTATAACACACCAAAGACACAGAAAAACACGTATTCGCGCCATATGAGCCCTTTAATCCTGGCCTGGGGGTGTACAGTAGTTTATTAAGTCTTACGGTCCTCAAACTTTGCACAAACAAATCTGATGTCCATCTTCAGGGGCTATTAATGATCAAGGTCAAAATGAGATGATTGATATTATTTAGAAACTTACTTTAGTTTCGTCATGTTTTCATACCTCAATCGCGTGTTGTCACCCTTGCGCTTCTGGGTGCGCACTTCGCAGCTACGTGCTGACAGACGTGAGGGGACATAGATTTCTGAGCGAAAGTACGGCACGAGTTTGTGTTTTTTTCGGACCGGTTGAAATGTGCGAGGTTATATGTTGCTACGTTTGCTTGGAATGGTTACGTTTATCTCTCCTCCAAAACAGCCGCGAAAAAATCCTTAAAAATCCCCTTACAGCGTGGGTTTGGCAAGATCCCACACTTTCCTTGATCCTGACACAGTGTGTTACGTAAACGCAACAGCTCAATAATTTATACGAATAGCTTTTAAAGCTGAGCCGCCTACAAACGGAGATCTGTGCAGGTGTGAGTGATGTTCTCTCTCCCTCTCACACACAAACAAGTGACAGACACTAACCAAACTTGATTTTGCCGAATTTTATTTGACAAAGTATTCGACTCTTGTTGTTTTTCCCTTGCTCTCTCTTTGTCTCGTATTGTTATATTTACAGTAATAAAAAATAAATCATTTTTGGAAGGATTACATTCCACACTTACATTGCAACGTGTAGCATGTTCCCTTCATAAAGTGCTTGTCAGATTTAATTTCACAATACAAAGAGAAACAACGCAAGATAAACAAATGAGAAACACTATTACATCACAGTTTCAGAGCACCCATCCACATCTCTGACCATAAGGGCCACGCATTTGTCCAATTACAATGGACACATTGTGCTGACAGTTTGCCTATACATGTACATTCCTTAGCTCTATAGATGGATTTTTGAGTGATTTTAGATTATAGCGAGACTTAACATACACAGATTTTGATAATGGACTGCGTTTGGATGCAGTGGTTACATAAACCCAGAGGCTCTTCCAAAGGCTTAATCTCTCTCTCTCTCTTTTAGTCTCTCTCCCTCATTCTGGAAAGTCTCCTTCGCAATAATGTAGCTGTTGATGGGAAACACAGAGCTCTGCTTAATGGCCCAGAAAAGGGATTTCAAGTAGCCTAGATAAATGTAACATTTCATGCTCTCCAAGGTTATTTTTAGCAGGGCCAGATTTAGTGGTATCAGAACTCCTTTGCGGTTAGGAGCTGTCATTCAGACAACCTCCCTCTGTTTGTGTACGACAGCAGAGACGTCACAATAGGGTATGCTGGTCTTTTTGTCATTCTCACAACAGATTCTTTTTTTCTTGTAACTAAAGAATTCAGCCTCAGTAGCTCAGGATGAGTGCACTCCTTTTCCATTATCTACTCCTGTCTGAAGATATGTGAAACTCTTTCCTGATGATGGCTGGAAGTCTGGAGTTCTTTAATTTTATGATGATATCTGTGGTGTAAGTAATAAGATAGGTCACTTTTGAGCATGAGGCTGAGGGTGGACCATCTGTCTGCGGTCTGGGGCAAGAAAGGGCTGTCCCAATCCAACAGAGTCTTAAAGAGAGGACTGCAGTGTTCTCGGTAACCTAATTGGTCAGCAATGTCCAAGAAAATACAAGAGAGTGGGTTGAACACACCTTGGTGCACCACCTGGTTCTCTGGGTCTGATTTTAGGTTCTCCCTTACAGACTCACAAAACAAACTGTATCTGTATTACTTAACCATCTCAAACTGTGCTTTGACCACAGCAAGATTTTCAAATGAATGTTACTGTTGACACAGAAAAGTGATGATATCACCGGTGATGAATGCATGAAAATCAATAAGACACTAGTTAGTGAAATTATGGCACTTTCTGCCTTGTCAACACTTTCTTGTTTTTTATGTTTTTGTTCTTTTGCTTTTTCTTTTTTAGGAAACCATCGATAAGAATACAGATACGGAACACACACACACATATATACATACACACCGAAACAACATCAAAAAAACTCATGCCCTGATGTGTATAAAAATATATGTTTCCATACAGCATTGCATAAGAAAAATAACCGATTGCACCCCTTAACAAACAGAATCTATGGCATCTCATTGAGTACACTGTAGTGGAGATACCTTACATAAGATTAGATTTGTGTTTCACGTTTTGTGTGTTAGGTGGGGTAGGTTATTTTGTTAAAAGTGGGCACAGTGTGACAGGTCACTGAACCCCACTCCTGACATAAATTGAGTGGTGTATAAACAAATGGTTCATGCTCTCTTTCACTTCCAGAATCACACGCACAATCACACAAAACAAAAATTTTGATTTTTTTCCACAGTGTCCAGACTGTGGAAGTAACTGCTTAAAAGTCCATCAGATTTCGTACAGGTCACTAAGAGTATTGAGGTTAGTCAGAGGGCACCTAGGTGGGCTCTCAACGTCAACTTGTACTACAATGTGAAGGTATATTTTACAAAACAGTACAGTTGATTTAATAAGCTTAAAAAGAAACACCCTGGTCTCGTTCACCTATTCTCAGTCCGTTCAAGTCAGGAAGTAGAATTAGCTCTGTTGATGGCCTCATTGTGATGGTATATGTTGATTCATTATTGCAGAAGAGAGAAGGTAACCAAAATGAAGATTCTCTGCTCGCAAATGAGGGGTTGTCAAAAAACAGCTGCGACATTCATATCCCCCCTCAAAAACGCAAGGCTTCATATTTCAAGCTTCACAAATATCTGTGCGTATAAAACATTATGACAACTAATCCTTTGTTGTGTCTGTTAGTGCGTTATTTTGAGAGGCATAGTGTTTTGTTCTTTGAGTTCCGTATGCTTTTTTTGCTTAAAAAGCATCGGACATGCCATATTCAATTGTGTGTTTCTGTTAATGTGCCATTTCAAGATAATTTTGCTGTCTTAATTTCATTCAACGCTTAATTTTAGTCTTAAGTGAAACTGTCCGTGTCCCATGTTGGTTTAGTTATTTGATCTTTTCTGTAGATCTCTTTGCACACAAGCCCAACCCTAACATTGATCTCTGTTCTAATTGACTAATTGTACAGTCAACACACTCAATTATATCTGATAATCGCTGGGATCATTTCACCGTACAGACCCAGCCGTTTCATTTAAGCCTTTCCGCCTAAGGTGGCCTTTTGCAAAAAAACGCAATTACAGTTGCCTTGAAAGACGTCGCCTGAGGTCGAATTTAAAGTGTCTTGGCTGACATCTCATTTCGTGCATAAAACTTCATTAACCCAGTCGTCGCGCACCAAGACGTGTGCCCGAGCACGCAAATTGCGTGTGGGATGTGAACTCCAAAGACCAAAAATATGTGCTACACTACTTCATGGCAGCATTTTCTTTAACGTCACACATAAAATTAGCAATAATTTGGTAAAGTTGGACGTAAAGGGATTGACAATAGAAGCGTTACAATTTTGTGGTTTCTCTCGGTTGTTTTTCCATTTAAAAGGGGAATAAATCTCACTGTGTCTGCTGCTGTCCATGGTCCTGAAAGTGCTCCATGTAGCATGAAACGTATCCACCGTTTACATCTTTCTTTACACAAATCAGGCTTGGTCTTCTTACCATTTCAACTGTTAATGGTGATTTTATATATAATGCATTGATATATTTGATATCAATTTGATTTATCTCCGTGCCAGTTGTTATCTCACTCAGATTAGGTATTTTTGATGCAATTTGACCTTACTGAGTTGTACTATGCATTGAAGACATCTAATCATACAGTTCAGGTTGACATCATGAACTTACGTAAGCGCAACACCTTTTGCACAACCAGCAACATTTGACTGGGATCCCAGCAAGGAAGGACATCATATCATTAACACAGACACAGTACAAACTGATTATGTGAAATAGATGTAGCTCATTCTTAGTCCGACCTATACATCGCTTGATGTCCTTGGCCGCAAGGAGAAGTTGGATGGCACGCAACCGCAGCACGCGAGCCAGAGGGATTTCTGGATGTCCGGGTTTCTGTAAGCGTAAATAATTGGGTTTATGACCGAATTGCATGTGGCTGGCAGCACCGTTGCATACGTGTAGATCATTGGGTAGCTGGAGTCCGCCACAATTGAATACATGGCAAAGGGCATCCAGCATGCAGCAAAGGTGCAGAGGATGACAGAGAGTGTGGAAACGCCTTTTGTGGTAGAAATGGCCATAAACTGGTGCTGGACCGCAATTTGCTGAGCGTGGCGGAAGGCAATCTTACAGATCTGCAGGTAGAGCTGCATCATGAGGGCAAACACCAGCAGGAACGTCACAGCGAGCACCACAGCATTGTTTTTGGTGACTGGCCGACAAATACTGCAGCTGGCCTCGTCTCGCAGGCAGTTCCAGCCGAGCACTGGCAAAAGGCCCAGGATGATGCACACCAGCCAAATGAGAACCACCATGACATAGGTGAACGTCACCATGCGTTCCGAGTGGTAGGTCAGGGCATTGTAGAGGGACAAGTAGCGATCCACCGTGATGGCCAAGATGTTGAGCACTGATGCAGAGAAGGCGGCGATCAGCAGGCCGACGGAGATTAGAGTCACAAACTCGGTGTCCAGCATATAGATGAAGACAAAGTTGAGAATGAGGCCAAGTCCAGCGAGCAGGTCCGCAAATGCAAGACTCCCTATCAGGATGAACATGGGAGCTCTCAGCGTGGGCGTGTAAAACAGGATGGCGATCACAATTGCATTCTCGCAGGAGATGAGCGTGCCCGTCACGCACAGCGCAATGTCCCACGGGCTAACGGGAATCGGCCGCAACTCTGCAGTTACCACGGGCGACGAGTTCCGCACATCCAGGAGATTCCACGTGCCCGCCGTGGAGAGGGAAGAGGTGTTTTGAAGTTGGTTGCTCATTGCTGCTGCAAGAGAGTGAATCATAGCTGATGGTGGGGTGGGAGGGGAGGGGGTGAAAGAGAGAGAGAGGGGTGCGGTAGTGAAGATAAGAGAGAATGTGTGTGTCAGTGCAAAGGCAGTGGGAATATAGGATATCTGTCAAAAGAAATATGCCTGAAGCCCCCAAACCTAAACTAATAGTATTTTTCCTTTAGCAGTCTCTTCTAAACAGTAGAACAAACATCCCAATCAGACAAAATGAGACATGCATTTACTCATTTGTATTTCATGATCATAACTAGCATATCGAAATTATAAATGGTTATCAAAAAATAACTCAATCATTGTCCATTTGAGATGCACGGTTAGTATTTTTTAAACAACATTCTGAAGCACTAAAACATTGTGGGAAATTGTTTCCAATCGAGCTCTAAATGTGCAATAAATCTTTATAATTGCACAGCTGTGTGTGCATTTCAGCGCAAAAAGCTACGAATCGAACACCGGTCCCGACAAAAGCACGGACTTCACTTTGTTTCTATTTTTAGAAATTGTCTAAAAATAAGACGCGCCACCTCGCCGCACGCTTTTCTCATGAAGGCATCGTGTATATGCTTCCAGCATCCACAATGATGCTCTTTTGCCTGACGCCATAGAAGCGGACGCATTTAACTCAACGCAATAGCTTTTCATTCATAAATTTCCCCCACCGACCTATCTTTATATAAACTGCCTAAAAAAGACTGCAAAGGACTTTAAGAGGCCAACCCTTGAACAATTCTTATAATACCCCGGCTGTCCATTAAAATAAATTAACGACACATTTATCTAAGCATTTTCTCACCACGCCAAGCGTTACAGAAAGCGCAAGTACGCATCAGCAGACGGTACCTTAGTGCCATGAAGCTGCGATGCCTTTATCTCCCCCAAGCCCGAGCGAGGTCCGTGTCTGTCACACGAGAGGATATGGAGATGAGAGGGGAGATGGAGGACCGAGAAAAACAACATAAAAGAACAACTAAATGCCCAATCCCTTCTCTCTATCTTCGTTCCGCGTAGTTAAGTTGGATCGTCATCTTTGGCGGGTAAAGTACTCTGGAAAGGCGAGGTGCTTGTCGGTTAGCATGGCTAATACTGTTGGTAGGACGATAGCTCTGCCTCGCTTGATATTCCCCCCATTGGACCTCACCGATGATTCTCCCCTCTGACGTCAAGAGTCCTCACAACAGTCATGATCGAGTCTGTGAATCAGAGAGGCTGTGGACGGCATATTAATAATAAAATACATTCAGACACGACTCTAACTATAAGGTGCGAGAGAATAACGCGTCTTTTGGCGCACGGTGTCGTTCCACGTACCGGACCCAAGGTCGCAGCGCAGCTCCTGCCGCTTTTGCGCAAAACCGCACATTTGTTCTTTCTTCTTTGTCTCCGAGATTATCATATAAACTTATCAGACGGTCCTTCTCAAACAGAGGCGGATCACCCTTTTCTAGTTTTAAACAAATATTTATATCCCTATTACGTTACGCAACATTACGCAGAATATACGTGTAATGATGTGGAATGATCAAAGGTTTTACCAATCGAATCGAATTGAACAGCTAATGTCGTCGTTTTTTATTCATTTAAAGATCATTTAAAGAAGTACTGTAGTGATGATGTGGTGGGAATATGTGTTTGATTCAGAAGCTGGAGGAGTATCCCGAGGCGCGTGAGTCTCACGCAGCTCTCCCACTGAGGACAATATCAAATACCCCTATACGCAGCACGCGGCGTGTTTTAACGACTGATTTTAGTCACGTTTGTCTAAAATGGTCTTTGGTTAGAACATAATCTTAGTTCTGTGGACTTTTGTCAATTGACTATACACTCTAATACCATTGTGCGGTGCAGGCAGAACATGAAATCAAAAAGGTTCTTACAAAAAATGACTTATGGTGGAAGCCTTTAAGGTTGGTATTATTTGTGTGCTGAAAATAGAGACAGGGTGGGGGTGCGTTGGACTGTTTAAAGGAATGCTGTTTTTATTGCATTTTGCTGGCAGACATTCTTATGAATAAGTACTCCTGATTGGCATTATAAAAGCCCCTATACATTCGCTGAGCATTGGCCCTGCAATGGCTTTCCATTGATGGGAGCTCCCACCAATCACCTTCACTCTCACTCCCCATTCATCTTCTCCGCAGAGCATTGTGGGTAGGCTATTACATCATCGCATTCTCATACCTTACTACGAATGCTCGATTCTGCAATTCCACTGTTGTGACAATCATCTGAACACCACACGCATTTCTACATGATCCACTTAAGCTTGCTCAAAAATCGGTGATGCACATAAATAAATGTTATTATATGGAACAAAAAGCATGCATTGTGTATAATCCTCAAGTTAGTCAACGCACCCTATTGATACTTTTAAGATTTTAAGACTCATAAGATTCAGACCTGTTTACACATCTGTAATATACATTAAACCAACCCGGTATGGAAAACAGTTTTGCGTTTTTTAGGTTTTTGCTTCTCCTAACACTACGTTTAGTGTAACCAGCTGTATCCAAGTTTCATTCATTCTCTATTGGGTCGTCTCAATAAACAAGTGCCTGTCAATCTAGTGTTTAAATTGTACTGAGATGCTGTATTGATGAAGAAATAAATGCATTGCAATGCCTCTATTCAGCTGAGAAGACTATTACTGAACTCCCATCCACCGTGCTAAACCCTGCTGACGCTTTCCAAACCCGTGGAACTCGCCTGTCAGCAGATGCCGTAGAATAGTGTGCGAGTATATTTGTGCATGTGACTGTCTCATCCAATGTATGTATCTGCTATGAGAAGCCACTGTGCCTCTATTCACTGTCTGTTTGACAGGAGGAGCTTAAACACTCTCAGTATGAAGATTTATTTTTACTGTGATTTTCTCAGTAGCAGCCTTTTCCAATATCAGCCTGTTTTCACTCTCCTTTGAGAGTAGCTCTTTAATGCAGCACTCTGCAACTTTCTGGCTTCTTTTTTGCATCCTGACTTAATGACACTGCTGAGCATCTCTTGAGTGGGCGGAGCTTCTGCAGTAGCTATACTGCCACATATTCAATGGGCAATGAGAAACTGTATATCTTGTTTGAAGCCCAATTTGGTTTATTCAATAATGTAAAAGTGCTCATGTTTATATAGTATATTTAATATTTAAAATGACCTTTTATACAAATTATTGTGTCTTTTGGAAGTCCTTACTAACGTAAGGTTATGTATGAAATAAATAAATGCACCCCTTAAAGGGATAGTTCACCCAAAAAATCAACCTCTTGTCATTTCAAACCTGTATGACTTTTCTTCTGCAGAACACAAAAGAAGAGTTAGACAACGGCAGTTCCCATTCCCAACCAATGCGAGTCAATGGCTGCCACTATTGTCTGGTTACCAACTATCCCTTTAACGACATTTAAATAAATCTGTAAAGATTTACCCACAGCAATCACAATTACATCATCTCTTATAACATTTGCTACTTTCATCACATGACATTTAGTCAGTCTGAGTCTGTGATGCTAAACCATAAAGTTCCATTACATAGGAATTTACAGTGAAATGTCAAAACGTTGCTAGTTACTGCAAATTGTTGCACTTTAGAGGTTTGCAATGGGGTATTGAACAAATAATGCTTTATAGCAGCATGTATTGATTCATGCACGTGAAATTGGTCTAAAGCGTCACGTATCAGCTCTAACATAAAAGGACAGAGAAATAAAAGAATGTGGTGAATGCTACACTGGGTTTCATATACAGTCATGCCATGAGAGATTATCCCTCTTAGAAGGTGAGAGTCTGGTAGAAAAAGGTTTGACGTGTTCTTAACAAACACACTATCATTTTGCGGTTCCATTTAACTGAATTTCTCATTCCCCTTTAAAGGGACACTCCACCCAAAAATGAAAATTCTGTCATCATTTACCCTCAATTTGTACCAAACCTGAAACAAATCTCTTTGTTCTGATGAACACAAAGAAGGATATTTGGAAAAATGTAGGCAACTGACATTTCTGGGACATCACTGACTACCATAGAAGGAAACATTAAAAAGGTAGTCAAAGGTGCCCTAGAACGGTTTGCTTACCTAAAATCTTCTAAATATCTCATTCAGAACAAAAAGATACATGAATTGTTCTTACTATGGTAGTCAGTGATGTCCCAGAAATGTCAGTTGCTAACATTTTTTCCAAATATCTTTCTTTGTGTTCATCCGAACAAAGACATTTATACAGGTTTGGGACAACTTGAGGGTGAGTAAATGATGACAGAATTTTCATTTCTCTGTGAACTATCTCTTTAAAGGTCCAGTCAGTGAAATCTAGCGGCAAGGTTGCGAATTGCAACCAACCGCTCACTCCGCCCCTCCCTTTCGAAACACCATGACGGCTGACAGAACATGGCGAATTACATGCAAGGGGACCCTTCAGTGTATGTAGATAGAAATAGCTCATTCTAAGGTAATAAAAACGACGTTTCACTATGTACGCTCTTTATACACCTCTGAAGGCATAGCTTTGTATATTATATTGCATTCCTATCAATTGATCATCCCCAAAATGACACACTGGACCTTTAAATATGCTTTATTTTATTCCCATCTCAGAGTGGTAAACTGAGAGACTGCATTAGGCAGACAGCAAAATCAAAGCAGTGGATTTGCTTCACACGGAACCTTCAGTCTCAAGGTCAGTTTACATGCCTGACCTCAAAGCAGTTTTTGAAAGCCAAGTTCGCGTGTGTTCACATTCATATCTGCTGAAGCTGGTGATGCGGCTGGCCTAAATTAAATATCTGGGTCTGTTCTTCCATCTAATAATGTCAGTATGATACCTATATATACACTGTTTACTGCGTATCACTCTTTCTCTCTTTTGCTCTCGCTCTCCTTATATACTTCTTCAATTTTCCACTCTCACTTTTGTCAAGATCTGTTCCTCATCCAACAGGACCGCGGCAGTTAACTCATACCCAGCGGGGGTCGGGCTGGTTTGAGTGAGTAGCAGGTGCCCCGTGTGGAAGACTAATCCCAAGGGGGTCAGAGACAAGTGTTAGCCTCCACTTTGAGTAGACTTTCCCATGCTGTTGCTTTACCCACCTCTGACCGATGGGAGCACGTCATTTCATATTAGCCTTAAGAGGGAGACAGCAGGGGTTTGGGCATTTATGTATTTATGGACTGTGTGAAGATGTGAAAAGATGATGACACGATGAAAGCGGATCAGAAGGGTCAGCCAGCTAGATTTCTGGATTATTCAATTCAATGAAATAGAGAGCTAGTGTCTAAAACATTTGGTTGAGCAGATGAGCCTGAAACATCTGGTTTGGTTCTGTAAAGCAGTACGTTTTGGTCATCCCACAGCACACCTAATCTCAACTTTATCTTAACATTAGTAAAACTCATCTGTAGTCATTACAAAAGGGCAATGACTGTTGTTCATTCAGTTGAAGAGCCCACTGGGATTGTTCTAAATGACTCATTGATCTTTAGATAATATTTCTCAACTACTGAACCAATTAGCATGTTATGTCAAAACGTAGCTAGTTACTGCAAATTGTTGCACTTTAGAGGTGTGCAATGGGGTATTGAACAAATAATGCTTTATGGCAGCATATATTGATTCGTGCATGTGAAATTGGTCTAAAGCGTCACGTATCAGCTCTAACATAAAATGACAGAGAAATAGAAGAATGTGGTGAATGCTACACTGGGTTTCATATACAGTCATGCCCTGTCAGATTATCCCTTTTAGAAGGTGAGAGTCTGGTAGAAAAAGGTTTGACATGTTCTTAACAAACACACTATCATTTTGCTTTTCCATTTAACTGAATTTCTCATTCGCCTTTAAAGGGACACTTCACCCAAAAAGCATTTCCGTTCTCCTGCTTCCCCTGTGCTCTGCTGTTACAATATTACAATCCTGCTTCAGTCGCCTTCTTTTGCATGATTACAATTCAATTCCTTTGAGACAGGAATCCACATGTTTTAATATTTATTCATGTCCACCTTTCAAAGACAACACAAAGGGGACATAAACAGTACAAATGCTTGTAACAGGGAATCTGCACAGTGTAAATGTGAATGTGTCAATCATTTTACATCTGTAATCGCAGGTGTCAAGGACCCATACACAAAGAGAGATGGGGTGTATGTTCAAAAAGTTTCTTTTATTGACGATCAAAGACACCAACGGTCCATTATCCGAAATAAAAGTAACCAGGTAGAGAATCAAAACAGAATTACTGAAACTGTTTAATCTGTCTATCTACTGTATCTTTCGGTCTGTGTGCGTCTATTTGTCTGTCTGCCTGTGTGTTTCCTTGTTTGTTTGTTTAATATATTATATGCGCAACCTCAAAATTTTCCAATATATTCCCTCTCGATTGTTTCTACATTGATCTTCTGAGGCAAACTTCATCTCTGCGGAGCGTTCTCATGGCAACTGACAAACGGCGGAACGATTATTTTACATGGATTAGATTGCACATTGTGTACAAGTAGTGACACACACTCATTTAATAAATTCAATTTAATCTAATTGTTTAAATATATTCATGAGTTACTATCATAATATATAATAACTTATATAATATATCATAACTATTATTATATATAATAATATATACACTGTGTTGATTTTTGAAGCCTAAACTGGCTGCCTGCGACAAATCCACTGATGTCAATTTCATTACTTTAAATCAGAACTTTTATTTTATTATAAATATACACATTGTAAATGCAGCTTGTTCTCCACCCTCTCAAGCGAGTAAAAAACACATTATTTTTAAAGTTTATGAAGATTCTCATTAAGGATCAGAGAGCTTTGCATTCAAAAGCATTTCGAATGTACAGAATTTCTTTAATAAAGTAAAACGTTGTTAATTTTCGTTGCGTATGAATTCAGACTTTACATTGAACTTTACTGTATAAATAAAACGTTGGAAATGTTTTGAATGTCTGTGTTGAGAGCTGAGTGACCTTAATAATTATCTTATTGGGAATCATGGTCTGATGTAAATAGTGTGAATTTTCGCCGCTGGGTGGCAGCAAAAAGCTGCACCCAAAATATTGTATTTCTCAGGAGTTTGTTGGGGCCTCTATGTTCATAAACATTTTTGTATAACGTGTAAATTACAGATGAAGCAGTTATAGTCATGAAACTGAACTGAGACTTAGCAAGAAACATATCCAAATTTACAACGATTAATCAAAATTGACCTTTAAGAGAGGGTGGATTCACATAAAGTAATAAATATACACTTTGACAGCACATTACATGTTGAAATTCCATAAGGCCAAGTGAAACATGATCTTTATTACTTTATGATTTTTGTTTTCATTTTACCTTAAAGGGATAGTTCATCCATAAATGAAAAAGCTGTCATCGTTTACTCACCCTCCGGTTGTTTCAAACCTGTATACATTTCATTGTTCCAATAAACACAGAGAAAGATATTTGGAAGAATGTTAGCAATTTTCAGTTCTGGGACATCATCCACTACAATAGTAGGAACAGATAGGCTATATTTTGAAGAATTTAGGAAAACAAAGCGTTTTGGGGAACCATTTAATTCTTCCTACTATGATAGTCGATGATTTCCCGGAACTGAAAATAACTGACATTCTTCCAAATATCTTCCAAATATATTTCCCTCTGTTCATAAGTCATTTACAAAATAATTTATAATGGTGTGGGTGATGTGTCATCCTGTCCAACATTGTAACGGTTTTAGTCAACCAGACATAACTGTTTATTTAAAAGCTGTAAAGGGGCTAAAAAGGTTAATTCAGGCAGAAATCAGCTTTATAACATTACTACCCCATATGGTGGATTTATACTGCCGTTCTTTTCAGACCAAAATATTCAAATTTAGATTAAATGCAATAGGGAACCTGAACAAACCCCCTGGTCTGGCCATATTGGCTGCAGCATTACGAGTAGATGAGAATGTTAAAACTTACACAGGCTGACAGATTCCACTCAGGTTTGTATTTATTTTTAAAGCACTTTTGTCGCAATTTTATATTATTCTAACACAAGAAAGCTAGCCTCAATCAGAACTCAATATTGGGGATGGATGCAGATGCAAAACAAGAAATACGTTTAAAAAAGATTATACCTTCTATATTCTAACACCTACGAGCAATTCTGTTGCGCGCAATTCAGAAATATTTCATAGCACAATAAAACTAACTGATCCCGACTCTCTATAACTTTAACCCCCTGAAAGATCATAACAATTCCATTGAGCTCGACATGTAGCAACGAATCACATATTTCGTCCATGATGTCCTCTCCCTATAACATCATACAACAACCTAAAGTTGTGTTACAGTAGATGGGTGTCTACACAGACGCATGCAATAATCTATTTAATCTCCCTCGGAAAAAGATGTAAGATATTTTTGGCAAATCCCCCCAGATGTGCTGACACAGACGGTCTCGCGGTCCGCTGTAGTCTACCCCTCCCATTCTATTCAAATCTTATCCGATGCTATGCGTAGACGCGAGTATGCGCGCGACAGGAGCGCATTTGACAGCATCTAACTGCGCTGCTGCGAGAACACATCAAAAGCAACAAGAACACACAGAAGGGTCACCGGGAGCCAGACACTGCAGGACAAAGGTAAAAACAAACCCTCCACGTCTACATTTTCCTTTGATGGGCACAGCAGCCGCAAAGGGAATCGTGCGTGAGTGTGACAGTTGGGTCATATTTTTGTCAATTGAAAAAGTGATGGCCGAGCGCCGCTATAGGACGCCGTGAGCATCAAATGAATGAAACCATTAACAGATTACTTTAAATGACGATACATCCGAATGGTGCAAGACTGAAATATAACGATGAGTTGCATTGAACACGCGCTGCTTAACGCGACTGCTTCGCCTGGAAAGACAGGACACGCTGCTTGTTCTGAGTCAGACATACGGCTCTGTACATTTAATCTCTTCAAATCCAAAAGCCTGTTACACGCCTGTATTTATTTGTCTTTATTGCTCTGCAAAGCGACCTGCTCGTCCACGGCGTTGCTTGCCGATGGAAGCATGTAGACAGCCGACGCGCGGCAACATAACAGGTTGTTATTTGATGTTTATTGAAAATGTTGACCTGCAGTCCAATGGAGAAAAATCGCATTTAATACACGTAGACACATTAAAGCAGTATTTTGCGAACATGAGCGGCCAGCAGTCGAGGCAATTATTACTACCGAGAAAGGTGGTAGTGTATGTCGCCGAAGCGAATGGTTGTGAGCGCAACGGATACGCAGCTGACCATGAATGCACGCGCAACAGCCAGTGCGCTCGTGGATCTCTCAAAGCCCTGATAGCGAGTAGCTGTGGATTATTACGGGCCGGTTTGTATGGATTCTGAGCGCCAATGAGTTT
The DNA here is from genome assembly GCA_006030095.1 of Triplophysa siluroides. Lineage (NCBI taxonomy): Eukaryota > Metazoa > Chordata > Actinopteri > Cypriniformes > Nemacheilidae > Triplophysa > Triplophysa siluroides. The sequence continues at coordinate 677,014 of VCII01000033.1, read as the reverse complement.
CACTGTCTGTATTGTGCAATAGACAAATAATCGCCTGTTGCTATTATCCGTCTTTCGGTTCGTGCGGTCGCTCCCTTTATTTGCCTCAGCACGTTCATTATATATAGAGGAACTGAATTCGCTGTAGTATAGTGCTCAGGCAAAGCGAAAGCAGAAGATGTCTCATTGCAATTCAACACTGTTACTCGCTTCAGAACGGTGTTTGTACCTTTTTTAGGGCTGACTCAAAAGAGAAGACGAGTGCTGTGAAAATCGAGTGCAGTCATGGCCTCGAAGTTCAATCCCAACGTCCTTTATGTCCGGGAGCCCCGGGAGTCTCTGACCTCTCCGGACTCTCAAGCTGAAGCGGGTGACGAATCATCGGACAGCGACGGGGAGCCCGAGGAGACCTCGCACAAACTCATCCGAAAAGTATCCACCTCCGGTCAAATCCGAGCTAAGGTAAGATGTAACCTCGGGGAATTAGAAAGACGAGGAAATTACACATCAAATACATTTTGAATGTTTTTTGAGCATGTTTTGTTGTTGTTGAGGGCCAGGGATAAATACACCTAAGTGCACACACTGTGAAACGAAACAACACTGTAAAACAAAACACATTTTTTCTGTAAGAAAAAATATAGTTGCTGTAGTCAGAGTTGGAAACCCCAATCTATAGATTCATGTTACAGTGAAAAGCTCAATATGCATTGCACACACATCCACACACATTTCAGAGTTATGGCAGCACTGCATATTGATCCAGGGGACAGTCGCTCGTGGTTCAGCGTCCGGTCAATACTTGGCATGCTATGACTAGTACAGCATATGTACAATATCAATGTCAGTTTGGACTAATGTTTATTTCTGAAAGGGCAGCAGGATAGGAGACAGTCATTAGCAAGATTATTATGCTACACAGACGACATCTAGTCTACAAAGTGGATGCAGATGTGCTTTTTAATAAAACAAATGTTTTCAAGTGTAAAATTGATTTGAAGCAGTGTACGGTTCAGTGTGTTTTTGAATTCGCATAGTGTTACACTGACCCTTGACTCCTCACGTGACCTTGTTAAATCTGTTAGTGTTGTGTTGCATTGTGATAAAATGAGAACTGCAGAATTGTTGAGCAGACAGTGTTGAAGAGGACGTATCTTTTACACACAATAAACATTATATGGGTAGGATGTCACAATGGAATGTGCCATTAAACAGACTATTATATGCACTCTATAGCCAATTTAAACAGTAACACATTTAAAAAAAAAAAGTAAAAGATAGCGTACAAAAATAACAAACCATTTGGCCAACATATATCATTAATAATAATGTCTATACATTGAAAAAAACAATCAAGATTTACCAGAAAACAATGTGACAACTTGCCCCCATAAAAACTTACCCTGAAAACAGCTTCGCCTTTTAGATCAAATCTAATTTAATTCTTTGTAATGTTGACACAAGCCTGAATGTACACCGTTGTGTTGCTGGAATTTTAGCTTGGGGGACAGAAATTATGTGATTCTGTAATTTAAGAAAGGTCTTTTTTTCTTTGAAAGAATAATACTTGGCAACAAACCCTGCAGGCACAACAGAATTAGGTGTGTCTCACTTGTGCTTCTCACTCTCAACAATTCAGTTTATGTGTCAGGTGACCTTAAACCCTTTGTGAGATCCTGGGTGTAAAATGTGACTGTTAAAGATTGAGACCTCCTGTCTTCTAGGATGAAAGTTGGGTGTCATCATAACAGAGCAAAGGTTATAGATTTACTCCTCTGACACTGTTTGGCCTTGAGCCAGTGAACAGTTTTAAAGACTTAACCCTAACCCTATAACATTGATCATATATCATCATCATGTGCAGTTTTGTAGTAATATTGCTAGAAGTTTCCTTTAAAAAAGACCTCACGCCTACTTTCTTATTGAAGCCCTTATCTAGACATATGAGCATCTCTGTCTTTTCAGTTAAAAATGTCAAAACTGACCTCATATCAGTTTAAACATACTGAGTGGGTTTAAACGGCTGGCTTTGTGTATGTGATTATTTAGATCCTAGTTGTAGTAAACTGAACCTGATCCCAGATCAGCAAAAGTCAGTTTCACTTATCTTCAGTGCATAGTTGATGAAATTAGCAGGATATTAGTCAGTATCAGCAAGCCAATGAAGCCGAACTAATTCAATCAGGCCATTACATAGATGCTTATTAAGTTACCATTTTCATTTACTTAGACAGTTAATATAACACTTATATGTGATGTTGAAATACTTTGAATTCTTTACATATTCTACATGAAAAGTTGGAAATGAACAGTATTCCATTCATGATCTCATATACATGAAATACTGTTTGATTATTACGTTGTATAAAAAAAGAGTAGTTCATAGAAGTGCATAAAGAAACATTTCTTGAAGAGAATTTGTGAATTCTGTTGGATTATTTTTTAAACATACACATGGACCGACACATTAACAGGAAGTGAAAGTGCGTTTTCACTTTTTTCACACTTTTTATGTGATGATAGAGATTTGAAATGTGTTGGACATCAGCTTCCAGAGGATTCTAACAAACATGTCAAAGTCTATTTGATTGAATCATTGTGTATATCACAGACTTTTGACGTTTACCATAAAATCTGACCGATTGCAGCCCAAGAAACACACAAAGAAAATGTGAATGGATTTTATTACCAGAATTTCTGTCTGTGCAATGTAGAAAGTACAGATTATTGCACACGTATTTTAAAAGAAAGTAAAACATGCACATCTGCTATATTCTGTGGATATCTGCTTGGAAGTCTTTAACAAATCTCAGAATTTCTATGTCAGATACAGACCAATCAAATTAATTCTCCCATAATGTCTTCGTGGTAAGTAACAGCTGCTAGCTTGAAAACTTAATTATGTTTCCAGATGTACTATTAAAAAAAACCTGTGCATCTTTACTCTGAATTTGAGGGAAGGTAGCCAACCAAGTTGAAACTGTCATTTCAAGCTAGGATTTTCAATTTTCGTGTGCAATATACATCAGACAGGCTATTGTCTGTGACAAATCATGTGCTAATGCCGTTTTGTAGAATCTGACATTCAAAACTGATGAAAAGTATGTGTGTGCTCAGATCAGTGTCGGCAAACACTGCATGCTTCTTCCTTCTGCTCATTAGTGCTTTCCCTTTAATTAGCATACTCGTTAAACCCTGTTAAACATTATTAAGTGTGTCATTCAGCCTGACTGAATTCAGTTTTACCAGCTGTTGACTTGCACACACTGACATTTAAACATATAAGTGCAAAATATTTTGTATGTGTCACAGGCAAACTGAATGAGCCTTGCTGGCAATTTTTTTGGAATATTAATTCAAATGGATTATTATATAAAAGTGTAGCCTATTTGTAAATTACCAAAGTTTACGGTTTTGGACAATTACTGTATATTCAAATTAATCAAATATAGAAACTTTTTTTGATTATTAAATGAATGAAGTTGAATGAAAGTGCGATGTGAGAGCATTGCGTTAACAACGCGAGGTTGTGGGTTCGTTCCCAGGGGATTGCAAATACCTATGTATAAATGTATAGGATAATGCAATGTAAGTCGCTTTGGATAAAAGCGTCTGCCAAATGCATAAATGTAAAAATGTAAATTACATGCAGATCTAATTTGGCTAAATACATCCATTAAGAATAATATGCTTTCACATAGACATGTTTACAATCTAAATTGGGACTTCCCATTGACTGCCCTGTCGTTTAAAGCTAATAATAATTACTAACCCACTTCCTAAAATGCATCTTGTAATGTTTATAAATATAGAAAGAAATGATTTACTTGCTGTAAGTGGTAGCGTTTATTGCATATCTCATACAATACGATGAGTGTGTGTTTGTGTGTCTGTATGTGTGTGTGAATAAAAGAGACAGTAACAGTGATGTATGTGTATCCTGTAACAAGTGAAAGCTCTGAGGGTCTCATTTATCAGTGTGTTTGTGTCAATACTCTGTGTTAGATGGCCCTATTCTGCTTCTTCCTCTCTAAGGGGTAAAGAGATACATAAGACTCGTATGACTTCTGACTCTGGGCAGCAAGTGGAGGCAGGAAGAATTGACAGTAAAGCATGTGTGTTTTTTGTGTTTATTGTGAGCACAGAGATGCAGACATTCGTCTGTAGGCATTCAAAGACAGAGATTGGCAGAAAAATCCTTATTAGCCACTTTTCATCAAGGCTTTGGACCAAACAAGGAAGTGACCCATGTAGCAATGATGACAGTAGCAAAACAGACCTGTGTGCCAAACTTTTACTATAAAATCAGCTTCAGCAATCAAAGATCCCAAAGGGGTAGTCAGCTGTGATTTTATACCCTGAAGAAAGATACTTGTTTCAAAAGCGGCTCTTTATTCAGGTACTCCAGCTAAAAAAGTGGGAGACACGATGTCGCCTTATGACGAACAGGAAACAAAGCAAGACTTTGCGTGACTGAATTACAAAGCAGAATTTAGTAAAAAAAAAAAAAACTTCTGTGACAATGGAAAAGATAAGAAGGCATGATTAAAAGTGAGAAAAGAGAAGTGAAAAGTGCAACTCACTGTGAGGGTGGGTGGGGCATTGGGGAAATATACAGTTACAAAAGCAAAGAAGCGGTTGCTTGATGTGTTTTGAGCTACTATTAGATACAATATTAGTGGAATGTTGGAATGTGCACATTTCATTCAGCTTAAACAAGAACAGACTATAGTAACATGAGGCAGTGTTCCTGCCAGGTGTCGTCTTTAAAAACGACAAAACTCAGGCCATGCTCTGTTCTGGATTTTAAGACGGCTGTAATAGGTTACATGGTGGTACATTTTTCCACAGTGCTGTAGATCACACTGTAGAGTGACCTTCATGCAGTAGCCTTAAGCAGAGTCGTCCCAAAGAAGAGTTAAAGGGTCATTGTGCGTCTGCAAATCCCTGGGAGAATTACATGAAAAAATGGATAGTATCATGTGTCTAAGAAGGACCCTGTGTTTTTATCCTTTGTTGTGTTTCCTTGAAGGTGACCTTATGTGGTGTCTAAGAACAACCCACACTGAATGTAGTCAACAACCCACCACTATGGGCTGTTTAATGACTGGTGTGACAAGACACTTCACAGCCTTTGTTGGATGGTCAAGGCCTGTTTCTCATAACAAGGCCCATTATCACTTGTAAATGTATGTCAGATGTGTGTGATGAAGGAATACAGCTGTAACATCTCAGAGTCAGTTCTCACGTTTACATTTATGTCATCCACTTAGCTCCTGTTATACCATCTGGTTCCATAAATCTTTCTCCATGAAAAGCCATTTAAAACTAGGGAGGTATTCTGACTAAATATTTTTATATATCACATACATATCATGTCAATTGTAAATGTTTTACCAGTAAGTTTTTCTTGGCGCACCAAAACTGTGAGATTGCCCACCTCAAACTATTAACAGAAAGAAAGCCACAACAAAATGTGGAGCAGCTGCCCAACTCTCTTGGCAAGCGACAATGCCGCTAAGAGAAAATGTTTGTTCATGTTTGACTTTTATGAACAAATGTTAGCGTTTTGAAATGTTGTAAAACAGACCAAAGAGAAATTTGTCTGCGTTTCGGACCAAAGCAAACAAACAAGCCTAAAAACACCAAAATTGACATCACACTGTGTTATGGGCTAACTGATATGTTGGTTTTCTTTAATTTGGTAAGAGTAATGCGAGAAAAGGATAGCCAGTATGTCTGTCTCTTATCTGTAAAGCCATTCTGACTTTAAACCATTTTGTATTGATGTTCTGTTCCAGTGCATTCTGCGGGTCTCTGTAGAGTAAGGGAGCTGTAAACTCAGGACAGTGAGACAGGCTGATGGCAAAAAAACTAACAGAGAGAGCAGGAACTCACGGAGACAAATCTGATCCTGCTAAAAAACGGAAATATAGCTATTTTATTGGAGCATATGAACAATTTCCGGAGACATTATCAACCTTGTTAACTTTGCGGTAATATTAATTGATGATGTTTACTGTAATCCTTTCAGAAATCTGCCCATGTTAGAAGGAACATGATTGGTCTTAAAAAATATATCTTTGCAGCCAAACAAAACAAATAAAAGACAAAAAATCATTAATCACCTCCTATAAATAGACCCCTTCCATTCCTTTTTATTCTTTAGAAATGACTCTTGAGAGCACCGGAGTTGATTGTTTGCTAAAATTTCTCTGATTTTCTTTTTCTCGTTTTAACAAAAAATCTTTTAATTTATCTTTTATTTTCATTATTGCTTTCACCTTACAGTGCCTCTCTCATTTATCTCTCTTCCCTATTCACTTTGCTTTTCTTCCTCTGCTCATCCCTCTCTCTTTTTCTGGGTTGAACTTGAAAACCTAATTAGAAAAGCATCGTACATCATTGAGTTGACAGTCCATTAGGGCAATGGAGCGGAGAGAGAGGGAGTAGATAGGAGAAAGAGAGGGAAACAGAGAGAGAGTGAGACAGACAAGAAGGATCTCCGGTTTGTCTAGAGATGCCGATGGGACAGAAAGACTGTCGAGCATTTAAATAACAGGACTGACGATGATACAGAGGAAAACAGGTGGAGAGAAAGAGTTTGACCTTTTTGCATAAAAAAGTAATACAGCTTTAGTGTGACTTTTACTAAGGGGAAGACTCCTATCCGTGCCCTTGAAAAAGCTGTTTTATTCTACAGTACATGGAGCAAGTCCACTATCATGTTTAGATCACATGACCACATCACTTTTTTGTTTTTGGACACATGGGTGACAAATATATTTTATTATATATATTATATAATTGGGTATTTACACAAGGGCATTATCAAACAAAAAGCTTTTTGTTTATGGTGCATCCGAATTAATACTGTAAGGGTCAATATTAATTAAAGGGGTCATATGACACGGCTAAAACCAATATTATCATTTGTTTTAGATGTAATGCAATGTGTATACACGATTTACAGTTAAAAAACGCTGTATTTGCCACATACCGTGCATGTTTGTATCTCCTCTTTGCCCCGTCTCTCTGAAACGAGGAGAATTTTGACAAAGCTCATCGCTCTGGAAAGCGAGGTGTGCTATGATTGGCCAGTTAACCAGTAAGTAGTGATCGGTCGAATACTGCACGCATGTGACGGAAATGTATCGCCTCTTACCATATTTGGAACATCAGGTTCCAAAGCAATTGTACTAACAGATATGCCCACCTTACTTGCGTAAACATTTGTGCGGTCTTAGTCAAATCATACCACGAACTGACATACATTCGTGGGGGTGTGGTTACACGAGGTGTTTCAGGCAGGTCTGGGTGAAAATTCGCTTTTAGATAGAATGCATCTTTTGTTCCGACACTTTAATATTTGCAATTTTATGTGTCTAATACATGCATGGGCAACTTATAACACACCAAAGACACAGAAAAACACGTATTCGCACCATATGACCCCTTTAAGACCGTTGGTGAAACATAAAACTACCAAAATGGTCAAGTGATATAACATAGGTTAAACAGCACATTTTATTTGCCAGTGTTTCTCTTTTTTGCCATCTTACTTTCATGTTTTCACTCTGCTGGGCCCACGAGCGTTTCACACACACTAACAATCCTTTATTCGCCGGAGGAAAGCCTGTCATAATGAGTGCTCTCATTCTCACTTCATGAGGGCACGCGTGTGTCTATAAGAGAGAGAGAGCAGAGGACAAGTGAACAAAGACAGAGGTTCACAGATGCAGCAGGTTTCTTTTAGTGCTGCCTGAAGCTTATCTGAGGCACAGATGCCCAGAAGAATATGTCTCTTACTGTACACATTAAACTTAGCAGGTGCTAATAAAATACACGCAAAAAAGGTATTATTTTGATCTTATTTTATGTCGTACCCAGCCGATATCACAAGTTTTGCTTAGCAATATTTTCCCTTTTTTCTATTTCTGTCAGGTCACACTGGACAGCCCTGACCACGATTAAACATGATTATCCAAAAATATCTGCTGCACGTAGCTGTTTATGAGACTTATTTTCTGATTAACAGTGATTTTGTCGATTAACATAGCATTTCTCCTTCAGTAATGACTTAAAATTACATGGAAACATGTCACGACACACCAGGTTGTGATTTCTCAATGGGGGATAATTAAAATCAACTTTGTTAAATAATTGAGACTAGCAAAATGTGGTGTGTTGAGTAACAATGTTTTATGGAGACTTTACATAGACATACGGATTTTTATACTGTACACTGAAAAATCCAGTAAAAAAACGGATAAAGTACTGGCAGAAAATTACCAGTACATTTCCTTTATTTTACGGACATTTCAGTTACTGCTAATACGTAATTTAATCCAGTGCAAAATGTAAAATACAGGTAAAACAACTGTAAAAGATGAATACGGAAAGTTCCTTCATATTAATACGGTATACTGTGCCCTATTTTTACAGATTTTTGTACAAAGAATGTACAAATTGTATATTCTATCTTCTCACACTACACTGTAAAAAATCCTGTAAAAACTGACATTTTCTGGCAGCTGCGGGCACCAAAAATATTCTGTAAAATAATATGTCTGCTCTTTTTTTCTTGTAAATTTGCAGTCTTTTTCTGTAATTTGACGTTTTATGACACGTATTTCAAAAGCAGACTGTAAAAACATCCTGTAAAAAAACCTGACATTTCTGGCAGCTGGGGCTTTCATTTTTTTTAAATAACCCCCCGCCCCCCCCCGCCTGGGAAATAACATTTAAGTTTTTCCTGTTTTCTTGCAGTATTGGCAATTAGCAAAGTTTTTTGACCATTATATGTGAAACATCTGTTAATAATACAGTAAGATTTCGTTTTTTTACAGTGTACAACAAAACGTAATCCTCACACATAAAATAAGAACCCCGAAAAAATATAGAAAACACTGAAATAACAGAAACATTAAAAAAATTTAGCTATTTTGATTAAAACCATTACAGAATTCAATTTTGTAGTTTGGTTTGGGCACTTTATCAATAACATTTAATGGTGTTCTACTGGTTCCCATCTGCCAGATACCACCCCACCAATAGAATCCATGACATACCAGTAGATACCATTATAGTGTCCATTAAATCTAATACAATTCCCATTATACAACCGTTTCATTTTCTATCGTGTTTTGGGCATGGTTCTATTGTTTTTCAGCAGCTCTTAAAAATAAAGGTGCATTAAATGTTCATCACAGCGATGCCATAGAAGAACCATATTTGGTTCCACAAAGAACCATTCAGTCAAAGGTTCTTTAAAGGCAGGGTGTCCGATTTATCTTAGCCATTGTTGATGTTCAAATCACCAAAACAAACACACCCCTACCCCCATCTTTTGCTTTCCTCAGCGCTCGGCTAATGTCCGTCCTGTGCACTGTACACCTTACTGCTGATTGGCTACAAGGTTGTTTTGGTACTCGGCCCGTCTCAGTTGTCTAAAGCGTAATTCGGAAATCGTGTACCCCTCCTTTAAAGAACCAACTCTTTTTAACCTTTTTATAATCTAAAGAAGCATCTCGCCACAAAAAACCTGAGATACAGAGAAGTTATTTGGATGTTCTTTGTGGTACCATTTTGCCAGTAAAAAAAAAGGTTCTTCGTTGGCATCGTGAAGCACCTTAAGAGTGAGGGAAACCTTTCAGCATTTTCACATTTTCAAATAAAAATGATTTTGTTTTGTGTTTCTTTGGACAAAGATGAGTGGTATTACTATCTCTGTGTGGTCCCCACACTGTAGGGTTAATCAGGACCACAAACATTTAGCCTACTTAGCGGATCTTACTTTTATACGTTACTTTGTTTGGTCTGAGTTTGCTGTTTTGTGAATACAAATTTGTCCCCAGATTATAGGTAAACACATTTACTGCATCATACATCATCTGCTCTTCCACATTCAGGGCAAAAAGCCATTGAGCCACGATGACACCCACTCAGTTTCTCACATCTATTCTACTCCTAGTTTAAATGAAGAAAACTGAAACAGGAAGGAAGTCTACTTCTGTGTTTCCTCTTTTACACTCTCTGTGTTTCAAAGTGTTAAAGTAGTTCTAAAAATAGCTGAACAGGGTTTTGATTCACGCTACACCATCCGCAAAACAGGAAGCAGTCAGAGGCCTAATGCAGTCAGGACAGTCAAACACAACTTTGTTTAGCATGTATTTAATCATGCTTAACTGAATCTTATCCCCCATTACCTATGCACCCCCACACAAACTCTCCCTTCGTAGATTCCGATCTATCGATGAGCACAGATGGTTGAAATGGCTTTCCCAGTATGAATAATATACTTGATGAGAAGTCTGATCCCAGGTCAGAGATGACTCAGACTATACAGCGCATCTCATATGTCTAGTTCTTATATAAACTGGGCTCGTACAGTATGGATTAAATGTCCCACATTACAGAACAGCTTTCTTTTGGCTTTTTAAACACACTTATCAAAACGTGGTTTTGGTCTAAAACTAACAGGTCTTCTGCTGGTTTTGTGACCAAAGTTAAAAGAAGATAGATACGCATCTGATTCGTGCAGACCCAGAGCTGAGAGAGAGGGGCAGCGGGGATGAATGACTCATATGCTACACCGTCACTCTGCTCTGCTCATGGAGTTTTAGAGGAGAGCAGCTCTGAGAGAGAGAGAGAGAGAGAGAGAGAGAAAGCTCTTTTTGAGATGAGATGCAATCAAAGGTCATTGCTCTGTGTCCAGCTTTGTCAAATCTGGAGTCCAGTATAAAAGCTCTCATACTGTAGATGACCAGATACATCAGCAGCAGTGCACTAAACCACACACACACACGTGCTAAACTCTCAAACACACACACACACACACACACAACACACACGTCCTAAACTCTCAAACATGCATGCAAAACTACATTTGTGTGGTGTTAAGATTTGTCTAAATCAAAATGCGTTTTTGTTAGATTGTATCCGGCCTGCTAATGTGGCAGTTACATATTGTTGAGATTGAGCTGCTTGTGGCATGAGATGCATGTGTCTATATTTGGGCCATTGTCATCATTACATGAAGGATGTGGTTTTTGGCTTCATGCATATAGAGGTTTCATATTGTTCTCTCTCTTTTACTCCCGTTCCAGTAAGCATTGGTAGCAGGTCAGTCATTTTTAGGCTAGTTCAGATCTATTTGTGTCTGTGGTCAAGTCTGCAGGAAGATGGTTTTCGTCTGCTTGTTATTTCCTGCAACTTTCAGCAGAATCAAGTCCAAAAGTATGACACTGAGAGATGTACAGAGAGAGAGAGAGAGAGAGAGAGAAAGAAAGAGAGAGAGAGAGGGAGAAACTTGGCTAAATAAGGGAAACAGACGGAAAGCAAGCAGGGTGCCTTGACATGGTGGTCATGTTTTCCAGAATGCCTCTGTCACTGAGAGGTGTAAAGCAACTGAAGGTTTGGTCTGTGTGTCTAATGCATGTTGGTAAAACTCCAACACCCTTTTACAGGTCACTGTTACTGCATGAGCAAAAAAAGTAAAGAAAGAGTGACAGACTAAAGAGAGGGTGCCTAGCTATGCATATAATCATTTAAAGGGCCGCAATCCCAGTTGTTTTCTGCAATGTAAAAATAGTCAGTGGTATCCCCAGAATGTGTATTTCAAGTTTCAGCTCAAAACACATCACATATCTTTCATTACATGATGTTGAACATGGCCATTTGTGGCTGCAATGGAAAGCGCCGTTTTTGTGTGTGTCTCTTTAAATGCAAATGAGCTTCTGCTCCCCTCCCTGTATGCAAAATAGGAGGTAGAGCGCTTACCGAGTGCTTTGGATGACATCAAGACAAGCAATATAGCGGAAAACGCAATTACATCTGTAAAGCCCTTTCCAACCAAAAGCATACACTAACTGCAATAAAAATCACCTTAATGCCTTGTTCATTAATACGAATTACATGGAAAAGACAAAAACATAGATAGAACAACATGCTGACCATTTGCTGAATGAAATGTTGGCCATTGATGATTCATCATGTGCAAGCATATTATTTACTGACAGCTTGATCGCGAACAGCTGGTACTGATCCACTCTTGAGATTTTTTTTTTTGCGAAACCCATGCTATACTGACCCGCGTTGACTCGCCGCGACCCCGGGAGCTAGAGATACATTCAGTGGAAGGCAACTGGCCGGAGCCTGGCCGGAGCCTTTCGGGACTTTCGATGGTAAATAACCCCGGCATCAAAGGTTGCAGCGAGACGAACCCTGGCATGTCGGAAAGGTCTCCTTCCAGCCTCCTTTTATGTTCCATTTTACGTCCAACAACAGCACAACTTGTTATTTCTTAGACATTTTTGTCGCTGGCTAGTGGCTACATCTGCTCTTGCCTGAAAATGGCTGACAGTGTGTCTCTGACTGAAGGTTGGGACTACACGCTCATAAGGTGGTGTCTGTGAGTGGTCATGTGCAGGCGTAAACAATGTGACATCAGATTGTTAGGGTTTCCCCAACAGCCTGTTTTGTGTCACTGTTGTGGTTTAAAGGAGATTACAAAAAGAAGAACAGCCGGATTTGTATAATTACAGGGTGTTTCTGCACACACGCTGGCGACTAAATTTCTGGTAGATAAACATTTAAAAGTGCATTTTCTGTGATAGCGGGCCTTTAATGGTAATAACACATTAGGAAAACAACAATGAAGATATAACTTTAAAGATAAAGCAGATTCTCTGTATGCTTTCACTCTAGCCGTGCTGCGAGGTCTGCAAAGCGCCGCGTGAAGTTCAGCTTAATGATTTTCTGCAAGATGGCTGAGCTGACTGTCCAAAATATATGTGTCTGCCTCGGATGTTTCCATGTTGCCAAAAAAAGACACTGGCACCAACTTATACTGAAGTGTTTTTCACCAGGGCTGTACAGTGCGATACAGTTTTGCAAGTGCATTAGACAGAGCGGCTTGTTTGTGTGTGACGTTAATCGATGGCGCACCACTAATTTACTTAGTTTTTGTCTATTTTGTGATTTAAACTCGTTTCCCTACAGCCTACTGTATATCTAGAGGCTAATAGAGTGTTCCCACCAAACGCGACTTGAGCGACTAAATCGCGCTATTCGCGCGTAATTGAACGCTTGAACATTTTGAGTTTACTCGCTTCATTCTCGCGTGAAATTCACTTCACAACAGACGCGAATTCGCATCAAGGGAGGGGCTTCTGCCAGGCGGCTCCAGTCTCGATGTATATATATATATACCTCAAATTGAGTGTTGAGCATTTTTACAATTTACCAGATTGTCCGACCTCCTCACTCATTTTCTTCCAAGCAAGATCCTTTTTATTCCTGTTTCGATAAAAGTAAGATGTATCGTACAGCTCCAGGAATCCACATACAGCAACAATGATTTTGTCCTCCATTGTTGTTTCTGATTTCTCTCTCCGCTCGCTACGTCATAACAACACACACTAAAACTCAAGCGTCTATTGAGGGAGCGTCTTCACAATAACCCGTCAAAAATTAAACACTGGTAAATTGGGGTATTCGTGTTGGTAATTGATAAACCGTAGTACACTTTAATATTTACTATAGTAATGTTCAAAAACACTATGTCCCGGTTTCACAGATGAGGTTTAAGGGTAGTCCCAGACTCAAATGAATGTGTGACCTGTCTTCACTCAATATAACTTGCCCAGATATATCTTAAAATATATCAGTGCCATTGTTTTGTCTCAAGATGCACACCAGTAGTGTATTCATCCTAGGCATTTTTATAAAAGCGACATAAATATCTTAATTCAACTAAGGCTTAGTCCTGGCCAAAGGTAAGCCATGTCTGTTAAACCGGTCCTTTATTATCTAAGAATTTTACTGCAGTTTACTATAGGCCTAGTAAATACTATAGTATAGGCTACTACAGCATTTTTATGTCGAGCAATATATTACTATTGTGTAGTTAAAAATTTACAAAGAACAATAAAAAATGGGTAAACTAAAAATGATATGGCCCTTATTTATCCATTTGTATCATCAATGTCCTTTGTTGTTAATCAGTCTATTTGTGTCATGATCTGCATTTGTATGTTTTAAAGATGATAACAGAAGTTTAATACTTGTGCTACCTAACTGTTTGGCCTGTGCTACAAAAATTCAAACCTCTGTAGCCCAAGTGATATGCGCCAAAAAGTTATATTTTCAATTAAGATCGTGATATGCTTTTTTGGGAAGATCACTCAAAACAGAAGACGAAGAATGTGTGTGTTAATTTTAAACCTATGTAAATGTATGTAAAATAACCTGCAGTTTTATGTTTCAAGAATAGATGGCAATAGAGAGGCAAAAGTTACAGATTGCAGCTTTAGGGCCTGATCAGACAGAATGCGTCTATGGCTGTGAGACACGCCTCTTTTGAATTGTTTTCAGTTGGCAGGGAGCATTTCTGCCGCCTGTTGCGTCTTGCGTTTGGCAGAGCACTCCGAGCGCCCGAGGTTGAAAAACTCAACTCTGAGCAGAAAAGCGCTTGACGTCATGTGCGCTTTTTCTATTGTCCAATCAAATGCTCAATACAGATGCTCGGAACGCCTGGAGACATGGAGGAGAAACTTGTTGTGGCTGTTTCAGGTTACCTAGCAACATACAAAAATGGCTGCGCGCAGCTTTTTTCAAAGAGTCAACAAAAGAGCAGCGTTTTTGAACATGAAAAGCACGTTCTGTGTGATTGTAACCTTAATGTGTTATTTCATTAAATATGAAAATTAGACAGAAACAACCTACCTCTACACTAAGCACAGAAAGTTCAAGAAATTTGAAATATAGGCCATGTGGCTACAGTGGTTCAACCTTAATTTTATGAAGGGACGAGAATAATTTTGTATGCAGAAAAAAACTGCATTATTAACATGTTCTCTCTTCCTTGACCAACTTTCTGCGCTTTGAATATAAGTTAATTTTGTCTTTAGGGGGGTGGTAGGAAAGCTATTGGACTTCCTTAAAAAATATCTTCATTTGTGTTCTGAAGATGAACAATGGACTTACGGTTGTCGAGCAACATGAGGGCGATTAATTAATGACAGAATTTGTATCCCTTTAAGTTATTTTAAGTTAATGGTTATTTTATTGATTAAGCCATTTTTTTA
The DNA here is from genome assembly GCA_006030095.1 of Triplophysa siluroides. Taxonomy (NCBI): domain Eukaryota; kingdom Metazoa; phylum Chordata; class Actinopteri; order Cypriniformes; family Nemacheilidae; genus Triplophysa; species Triplophysa siluroides. The sequence goes on along the minus strand of VCII01000033.1, from coordinate 661,946 downwards.
GATTAAACAGTAAAAAAAAATCTTTAACTTTACAGTTGCGCCCCATAAAAAAAAAGGAATGGGCACATGTTGCAGGCCAAACATAAACCTGTAGCCTAACAAGTCAAGTGCATGTGTGTTAACTGTTGAAGTGGCTTTGATGTAATGTACTGCAACAAAGAAAAAAATGTCATAACTGTATTTACAAGCTTACACGTACTTTTGCTATATTTAAAACGTATAGGTTAGTTATAGGCACACTGTTTGAAGATGGTCACCTAATATTTATAGAGAGAGTTATTGTGTGTGTGCTATTAGTTTAAATAGGTGCAGTGCAGATAAGAAGATGGTATTGTCTTTGGGCAGGCATGGCATAAGAATGTCGGTGAAATTTGAGCATAAAGTGAACATTTAATCTCATCAGACACACAAAACAGTCACTCTCTCTCTCCCTGCTACCTGCTGTCAGGTTTGATGCCTGCGAGGCATACAAGCGTCTCTCATGTTTCACTTTTAGTCACAAGTATGTTTTCTACACGCACTCCATGTTGTTAATGTTTTATTCTACAGCAATGTCATTTCAAACTTTCACCCATAGTAATATCACCTATAGTAATGTTACCCATCTGTATTTCTCTTAGGGTCTTCTGAAGTAGTAGAAGTTGCTATCAGCAAGCCATTGCTTATAGTTTTTCTGTTGTGAATGGAGTACCATTTCTTGTTGTATAGACGAAGAGTGGAGGAGAATTGAATTTACAGTAGTGCTGGTCAGACAGCTTAGGATTTATACAGAGCTTTGCTTAAAGAGAAGAGAAAAACAGTGGTGTTATGATTATACAGTATTTCTGTGCGAAAGAGCTTCCAATCGCACCATCTCTCACACGCATGCACCCCCCGTACAACCACCCACATGCGCTTTAGCATTTTTGAGAAAATACCTTTCTCCACACACACATGCACACATGTAATTTTTCATAAAATGTAGTGTTTTTAGACAAATACTAGTTACAAATACTATAACTCATATCCTAATCCAACCGAAAACATTCTGCATTTTTACAATAAAAAATTATACCAATTCTACATAATTTTTTACACATGAGGGCAACCCCAAATAACGGTTGTGCTCACTTCGGGTATGACTAAAGTATGGTTATGTAGGTCCCCAGCAGCCACACTTACTGTAACATGTGTAAAGTTCCACGTGAGCTCTTTGTAGAGCTGGGAAGAAGGGGGTTCTGAAACAAAAGAGGTTTCAGGTGTCCAAAACAGATTTGTAAAACAAGAACAAGCGGGAAAGAGAGACAGAGAACGAGAGAATAAGGTGGAAACTTTTAGGGAGATAGAAATAAGATGGCCAAGAGTTATACAGGAAGAATTTGTTTTCCTAGCGATACAGAGGTTTAAGGTTGAGGGTCTCATGGGTGTGCATGTGTGTGAGCATATATTTATTGTGAATTAAACCTGCAGCTCTGAGGTCTGTAGTTAAGGTTAGAGCACATCCTGCTTGTGAACACTTGAGCCGCGGCGTGTCAGTTACACAGCGCTCTTTGACACGCAGCTCTCCAACAGAAGACAAGCATCTACAGTAAGAGTAGAAGAGCGGCGCTTCAGTTACAGACCTTGTTTTCAAAATCTGGGGTAAGATTTGACCCTTCTACTGTAGTGTAGAAGTCCACTTGAAAATGTATTGCTTCACCTTTGCAGTCGCAGCTCGTGGAAAAGTTCACACAACTTACATTTGAAATGAAACCATAATCCATTCTTTTCTGTTTGACATGATGCCAGTCATGCCATGCTTCAAAAATAATCATGTAAACATATTAGAGTCTACACTATGTGTACTTAGAAGTGAATGTATTCGCGAGTGATGTGGTAAAATGTGTTGCACTTTTTCGTAGCAGCAGTATCAAACTTTGCAATAAATTGCAATAAAAAATTGCAATAAACAAACATGCAAGGAAATAAGTTCCTAAATGATGTGTGTATGAATCCAACAGAAATCTTTGGGTGTTTCGTGGAATTAGATTCTGTGCAAGCCTGTATAGTTTTTATATTTCAGACCCCTTCGTCTGAAAACTGGCACATTTTTGCTTGCAACCAAAGATAAAACTATTACTAAAACACAAAGCAAAAAGTGCCTCAGGACCCTAAAAAGATAATAGGAATTAGAAGAGTCATCACCATCTGATCAAGTAAATACTCAGCAACCACAGTCTAGCCATTTAAAGAAGAACAGAAACAAAAAATCCTGGAAAATAAATAAGGAAATAATTGTAATGAGCTCAAACAATTGAAGCACACTTTATTATTATCAATGCACAAAAGTTATGTGTATGCAGAATTTCTTGAAATGTTAACCTTTATGGAGTTTCTTTGCTATGTGATAACTGCAAAGCCTTGATACTTACTTGACATTTCATTGAAAAAGAGTGTAAAAACGCTGCAGCATAAATATACAGTGAAAAACTCCAATAAATACATTCCGATAAACAATAAAAGTTTTTGAAAGTAAATGACCATTTATTTTATTTTAAAATCTGTTAATGTTTAACAAGATGATGATTTTGTATTTATTAAATTATAAGTAAAAAGTACAGGTTAATTTAAAGTGTTTTAAGTTACATTTGATGTTCTTTAATTCATGTTTGCAGCATTATTTTAGTGCCAGCTGATTGTTTTGTATCTGTATGACACCGTGGACCATCTCTATACAATTATTGGCAACAGACTATGAGAAGGCTTGCGAAAAACTTTGATTCATCATATGGCTGTCCATTTTAGCACCTGTGTTATGGTGGTAGAAAAAGTAGTTCTTTTTTAGTGTAGATTGTAACTTTTACTGTCATGCCAGTAAAGCTTTGTTGAATTTGTGGGCGGTGCAACATTTCGCAGGGATCCATTTTAAGACAGCATCACTCTGTGCCAAATGCTTTCTATAAGGTATGGGTGTGGTTGCACCCTTTCATGCATACAAATACACATACAGGCAAACACAAACTGAGCGCAGGTGCAGATGATATAATACTGGGTAGGGATTCTGCTTCACCCTGAGATGAAAGGGTTGAAGCACCCTCTCCACCCACCTACATGTACTGAACCTCACCTCCTCGATCAAATGTGTTTGAGGGTTTGGGAGGAAAGCAGCATGCCTGAATATAGAAAAGCACGCAAAAACTCCCAAAGACAAAAGACACCATTGCACATGTGTGTATGAGAAAAAGAAAGAGCGAATGTCTTTTTTCCCTAACAAATCACATTTATACTTCCTCTCCTTCAAACCTTTATAACTTTATTTTAAGCACCCCTCACTTTAGAAAATAGTGTGGCTTAATAAATATCACAAAAATAAACATTTATATTTAAAAAAAAAAAATCTCTAAAATTTACAGTTTATTTAATAAAAAAAAAAAATGAATTAACAAATTCTATTTTTAATATACATTTAATAGTTTTGATGAATTCTAATATAAATATTTGAGTTATTCAGATTCAGATTTTTTACTTAAATATATTCAATTTAAACAGTCTATTCCATTTATTTTACAGCTTTAAAAATGACTCTCTTTTTTGTGTAAATTGTTTCACGTAAAATAACTGTTACATGTGAGTGCTTTTTCATTTCCTTGTAGTAAATACAGTTATAATAAAATAACATCATTACGAAACCTTGTGCAAGGCCTTCAGCTTGAAGCTTGTTTTGGTCCACTGAAATAACCCAGCACGGTTCAGTTTTGACTGAACTCTTCTTCACATGTTTTGAAACTTACCTAAGAATACATTGTAAGAGTTCTGTATTGCAGTTGAGCACACTGGAGGCCTGCTGCAATTTGTTCAGATTTCACCACAGCTCTGATGCAGGAGCAGATGTTATTGGGAGATGTCACTGTGGCCAGTATGGTTTCCCCTCAACCTTAGCAAAGATCAACAACGTCAGCTGATATTGATTATAACTTGTCAAAGTTTCTCATGAGTACACTGGGTTAAATTTAGACCAGCCTATATTTAGTTTTAGCTTCAGTCTGGTCTGGGTTTGTGGTCTCTGTTCATGCGCCAGCAGCCATGTTGTGACTCTGTTGGCTGAAATGATACTGCAAAGTGTTTGAATTGCGTCGTTCTGTTGAAGTGTATCATTTTTTAACATTAAAAATCCAAGATAAGATTTCCTGCCTGACGCGTGTTTGTTTGATATGTCAGTTTCCTCTATTAGTGGCATGGGGGGGGGGTTGGGTTGCTGCATGTTTGTCAGACCAATGCAAGACTAAGAAGTGTATTTGTGGAACATTGTTTTTGTAATTCCTTTCTGTCCTTCTTGTGTAACAAGAATCACACCCCTGTAAAATCCTATGTTTGTGTGTGTTCCTTCAGGTAAATTGGGACACATTTTGACATTGAGATGACAAAAATGTCCTGGTTTACTTGAACTCACCCATTGCATTTACTGTTAAAGAAAAGTGTGTTTTCTCTTATATCTTCTCAAACATTGTTAAAGCTCACTTCATCATTCTCTCTTTATCCTTATTTTAACTGTGTATCACCCGCTGTTGGACATTGAAAAGATGTCACTGTTAAATAGACCGGCTCCATCTCTCTTTGTCACATTCTAGCGTTTTAACTTGTCTCCCACAGGGTTTCTAATTGTGTCAAACTGTGCGTGTTTCACAGTGCCCTATGAACCAAAATGTATGTTCTAGCGCGTAGTCTCTCCTCAGCACTTGTTCATGAGTGCTGAATGAAACACAAGGAATAATGGACACAACACTGTAGCATGAAGTCAGGCTGTAGGCACCTGCTGCGAGCGTAACCACTGCGTTGACCCTCTCTCATATGCACATATATGTATTTAGAGCTCTCTATATCTATGACCTTGAAATGAACGTTCACACCACTAAACAAAAATACACACAAACATGTTTTTGTTTGATGGGGACTTTCCACTGACGTCTGTTTATATATTGAGATAATGGTGTATTATAGCTACTAACATACGCCTTCTAGATAAAGTGGCCCTGTGACAAGGGAGAATCTACTTCGAGACATTATTAATAAAACACATGCCCTTAGGTAATTTACACATAGTTTTGAAAACTCTTAGCATCTTACGGTTTATTGAGATAAATACAGTGAGTTCATTAAGCTGTTTTCATAGGGACCGTTGACTGGTCTCCATAATCCAGGTGGCTTCAGACCAACACGCCGTTACACATTAAGACACTTATGTTATCCTACATGAATTGCACTTAGATTTTTGTGTGTGTAGCTGCAGTGCGGTGTGGTTACACAACAGCAGGGCCTGAGGGGGCGGCCAGAGAGAGCGTACTACACACCAGCACTCTTCTCACTGACCTCAACAAACTGCGGAGGAGAATACACACCCACAGTTCTGCTTCCTCTCTCTCAGTATAGCTCCAAGCTATGTTTATTTTTATTATTCACTTTCTAGAAATGTGTTCACATTGAGCATGCCCTCTCTTAAAAAAACAACATCACATATATCTCCTTTGAAAATGTCAGTTCTTGGTTTTGACCAAAATAACTTTCTAGTTTCTAAAACATATGTGCATAGTCAATAGTCAACCATTAAGAGTGATTCTCTAATTCTAAACTTAAATTTGACTTTACTGTTTATTTGTTCAAACTGAGTGGCGCTTCATGCCCACAGAAAAGTTGCCTCCACAATGTTCAAGTTTGGGATTTTGTCAGGGGCTGCTATGTGTTCAACAGGATGATGATCGCTAGGTGGTTGCCCACCTAATGTTGCAATACCGGTCTTGGTCTTGCTGGTGCATTGTCTGATTTATGTGTTAACATCATCGATGTGATTGGATGTGAAACTTCTCGCATTCATTGACTTGTTTCTTATTTGATTTATTGTGTTACTGTTGTGCTGGTAAGAGATGAATGGAGGATTGTCCTAAAATAAATCTGTCAACACAATTAATTCAAAGGCCCACAATTTCTAAGATGTGATTGCAAAAAAAAAAAAATTTTAGGAGTGCTGGACTTGGTCTTGACTCAGTCCTCACCTGCCTTGGTTTTGGTCTTGTCTTGGTCTCAATTTAGGTGGTCTTGACTACAAAACTATACCTATGACTACAAAACTATGACTTCTTTAATTTTATACCAAGCAAAATTCATCTCTTTGTTTGGAAAAATACATTCCCTCTCATCAAACCACCTGATCAGTTTAATACTTACAGTTTGTAAGTATATGTAAGTGTTTGTTTAGAACCCTAACTCTAATGTCAGTATAAGCAGTTATAACAGTAATGTTTACATTAACAAGCGCCACTAATAATTAAATCATTGAACTTGAATTAAAAAAACGAATGAGTTATTGCTGTCTTTATGTACTTCTGTCTATCTTTGTCTTGTTGGATGTTGTACAATTGTAATTTGACTTGCAAATATTAAGGCATAGGCAGTTCATGGAGGCTCTCAACAGTTCCCGGAAGCCACTAGTTACGCATGGAGCTGCGACTAAACAGACCAACTGAGGTAAACGTCTAACCAATTTAAAGACGAAAGCCATTTTATGAATAAAAAATAGATTACAGTTTTTCTCAATTGCTAAAACACTAAACCCTATTGTCTGAACCAAATGCTCAGTTGCCTGAACCCACTGATTGAATCAATCACTCTTTTGGCAAAACTATAAGCACTTTTCACCTGTTTAGACACAACTTGCCAACACATTTTCATTGTGATGCACCCGTGCTGCATAATGGTGAGCACAGGTGACAAAAGTCAAACACAATTAAAGCACAGGTTTCACCACTTAAACACAACAACTCAAAATAGATCACACTTGTGGCTAATGATGTGAGGGAACATATACAGTAAGCCAGTTCAAAGAGCACTGGTTTGTGAGGCCCTACAATGGATAGAAATCTGAGAGGAAGAGTTTGTGTGAGAGGAGGTCGAGGTGGTCGAGGTGGTCAGCGAAGACAAAGAACAATAATATCTGATGAAATCGGATTCATTATAGTTATATAGTTATTATACATTATAGTACAGTATGTAAATGTTGACAGCAATTACTGTATGGCATACTATATACTGTACCACAGTATACTGTAAGTAAATATATGTTTCAGTACATCACTGTACCAATGTACTGTAGTATTGTAATGGAGGGTTGGTCTAACTGTTTGGGCCTAGTATTCCATGTATATTTTTGTAACTCCATGTTCTCTTTTTGTAGAATTGAAAGACTGTCACATGGGGGTGGGAGGACAGGTATGTTCTCCCCACACCAAGAGACCCTAATTGTTGATATGGTCCGTGAGAACAATGCCATTTAACTGAGTGAAATTCAGCAGAAGATCATTGAGGACCATGTACATTTTTAGGGTATCAACAGTGTCACTCTCTCTACTGTTGATCGTGTCCTCAAGCGCAACAGACTGTATGTACAGGTTGGCATATATCCAGACACATTCAATGTTGATCACATTCAAAGTTGATTACTCTAAGTAGTGATTTACTGTAGTGGCCTAAATCACTTTTTCCATATCACTTACAAAACCATATCTATTTCTACAGAGGGTTTTTCAACTGTATGCAATGGAAAGACCCCATGAATACATGTACATGGATGAAGCTGGGTTTAATCTCACCAAAAGGAGAGGCTGTATATTCCTGGGCAGCGGTGGCAATGTCACATTATGTGCTGCCATCAGCAATCATGGGATTGTCCACCATCATGCCAACCTGGGGCCCTACAACACTCACCAGCTCCTCATTTTCCTCATCACATGCGAGATGCTTTGTAGGGCAGCAGGGTGAGCATCCCATCTATGTTGTTGTTTGGGACAATGTGAGTTTTCACAGAGCCCTCCATGTTAGAGAGTGGTTCAATATGAACCAAGGTTTGATCAATCTTTGCCTTCCACCGTACTCCCCTTTCCTAAACCCCATTGAGGAATTCTCCTCATGGTGGTGGAAGGTATTTGAACGCCAACCTTACACCATGGTAAATCTCCTGCAAGCCATGGGACTTGCCTGTGGTGACATAGGTGTGGAGGCATGCCAAGCCTGGATACGGCATGCCAGGGGTTTTTTCCCCCGTTGCCTGGCCAGACAAAATGTGGCCTGTGATGTGGATGAAGTCCTGGCCTGACCCAGTACGGAGACATGATGCTGGGGCTGAGTAATGCACTTATTGTATATTTTTGTACTTTATTTTTACATGGGCTTACTGTACACAAGTGTCAAACGCATAAGATTTCTGTTTGTTTTTACAAGTGCTACGTCTAAATGCACAAGATTTCTGTTTTGTCTTTTTGTACAAGTGCTAAATGCACAGGTTTTTTTTTGTAACATGCATTTAGCCTACAGTGAACAATAAACATTTATTTCTCCTGCTTCATGTCCTGAGCATTGCGTTTTCTATTTTTCTACGTAGTGTTTAATGAGTGTTCTGTAGTGTTTTTAATTTTGATTGACTCGGGGCACGATTTGACAACATAGTTCAGTTTTGAGCACAGATTGAACTGTTTTGAGGTGAAAGTTTTGGTTTTGCAAGAAGAGTCTGAGGTTTTGTGAATGTAGCTTGAAAATTGGGTTTTGTGTTCACAGTTTAGAGAAAAGGAGAGCAGCTTTCAAGAAATGTGTCTTAGCAATCGAGAAAAACTGTAAATAAAGCATTTAAAGAGAAAACATAACTTCCTGGAACTATCTGAAGGCTCGTGAATGACGAGACGCTCCAGCGTTTTGGACTTCTGTTGGCAGAACTCTCTCTCTCAATGGCTCTGATTTCCGTCACACGCTTGCAGTATTCGATCAATCACAATGCGCAGGTTAACTGGCCAATCATAGCACACATCGGTTTTAAGAGCGATAAGCTTTGTAAAAAATATGCGCGTTTCAGAGCGGCGCTGCAAATAGGAGATACAAACATGCACGTTATGTGGAAAATACAACGTTTTTGAACCTTAAAGGCAGGGTGTCCGATTTCTCTTAGCTTTTGTTGATGCTCAAATCACCAAAACAAACACAGCCCTACCCCCATCTTTTGCTTTCCTCAGCGCTCGGCTAATGTCCGTCCTGTGCACTGTACACCTTACTGCTGATTGGCCACAAAGGTTGTTTTGGTACTCGGCCCGACATAGTTGTCTAAAGCCGTGTCATATGACCCTTTTAAAAAAAGTATAGAAATAAGGGATTAAATGGTTCTTTAGCAGAATGATGATGTCACTTAAACTATTATTGGCTATTAGTTTTTTTTTGCTCTTTGGCCGTTTTTTTTTTGCTCTTTGGCCTACAAGAGTTTGCGAGAGAGAGAGAGAGAGAGAGAGAGAGAAGAGAGATAGAGAGAGATAGAGAGAGAGAGAGAGAGAGAGAGAGAGAGAGAGAGAGAGAGAGATATGAGAGAGAGAGAGAGAGAGAGAGAGAGAGAGAAGATTTAGTCCTGAGTATCATCAAGAACACCAAAGGAATTTTTCTCTCTGCTCAGTGGTCATAGAGATATTCGGGCCTTTGCTAAAAAAAAAAAACACTCAAGAAAACAAGGAGATAAATAAAAGAAGGGAGAGCCAAACGATATGTAGATGAGTAACGGAGAGGAGAAAGTTGCATTGACCTTAAAGATGGAGTGATAATGGATGAATAGAGAAAGAGAGAAAAGGGTAGAGATAGAGAGTGGGAGGCTGGTTAGGTGAGATTCGGGTTGTGTGTGAGTGTTTTGAGAGCTTGTGTATAGGGCCGATTTGCATTGTGGATGGCAGAGAGAGGGGGAACCTTCTCTAAAGAACTACTACACTAGTGGACAAAAATGCACACTTTCAACTCACTCACTACCATCAGTCTGTATTACAAATCAGACCGTTTTTACACATCGAGACCACACACCCATCAAGCCATAGTTCATTATATACAGTTGTGCTCAAAAGTTTACACACCCTTTGCAGAATCGGGCGGAGCTAAACGAAAGACAGGAGGACACGCGCCGAAATGTCAAAACATACCGACACGTGTCTTCACACAAGACATAGCACACAAGACATGGTACTATCACAACCCTGTCAACAAGGCTCGAAAACTCAGGACAGGAAGGACAGGATCCTGACAGCTCAGGGCAGGACTAAATTAAAAATAAACCTTAATTTTCAAAAATCCTCTTATTTTTCCAATAGTTTCAGCTTTTTCAGATTCTGCAAGGGTGTGTAAACTTTTGAGCACAACTGTAATCATACGTTTTGCATGAAGTGAAATGACAGTAATAGAGCAAACAACAAAGCGCTTAAAAAATGTAATAACCAATATAGCAGTTATTGAATTTAATAAAGAAAAAGGGATTTATTTAAAAAGTAATTAAGCATTTAAGAAAGACAAATTAATGATAAGATGAATGCATTTACTTACTAACCCATATAGCATTAAAACATCTAACATACACTTCTTCGGGCATAGACTTTCTCTCTCCTACACCCACATAAGCTTAGTCATAAACTACAAATCATGCATACAGGGTTAGTTCCACAAGACACATGCGCGCACACGCAGATGGAGTTCTTACAGGACTGACAGAATTTACCCTGTGTAGAATCTACTACTAAACAATTTCACATTTAACACATGAGCAATAATGTGTATGACCTGAGTCTACACGCAAATGAGTATGCAAATGAGGTGTTTGTTGGGTGTACAGTGAGCGGTCAAAGACTGTTTACCATGCAAAATACAGTGTGTGCATTCTCAGTGAATTTGTGGAGGAAGTCCCTGCTGCAGACATAATTATACTGAAATCATTATGAAATCATTTCATATTTGAACATATGCAATTATACTAATATATCGAATAATAAGGAATCGTTGCTTTTCATATACTGAAAAATATAAGCACTTGGTTGCAGTAGGCTTTATAGAAATGTAGTATTTATTATTTTTCATTCTATTTATATTTTTATATTTTTTGTTTCATAAGGGTCTTTGAAATCTGAAATCTCCTTTGTGATTTTCTAGTGATTTCTCTCTCTCCCTCCCTCTCTCTCTCTCTCTCTCTCATCTCTCTCTCTCTCTCTCTCTCTCGATCTCTCTCTCTCTCTCTCTATCTCTCTCTCTCTCTCTTCCTTCTCTCTCCCTGTGTACAAAAATAATTATGTGATGGTCATGACTCAAAATAACTCTCTTTTTACTGAATTCATATAAAACCACATATTCATTCCTAATACAGAAATATGGAGAAAGATAGACAGATGAGAGAGATAAGCAATAACAAAGTAAATGGAACCCTTGCACCGTGTCTACACCGGGCGCGAAACGACAAACGGCTTGTTCTAATGGGATTGCCGCGCCGCATCCAGTGTGGACTAAATGTAAAATTATAATGGGTTCTAATGCGTTTTCTTGTTTTTGTCGCGCTACAACCAATGTAGACACAGTGTTACGCAAAGTATTGTGGTAGGAAGATGGTTCTGTGATGGTTATCCTTTACAGTAAGATATGATACAAACAATATGATAAACGATATGAAAGAATAAGATAAACATATAAACAATGCTACTGAATGATTACCATGTTCATTTAATGTATTGTAATAGTTTTTAAATGAAAACTTCCATGGTACTTCAGAAATACTAAGGTAACATTATGCATGTCCCAAAAACAGTTTTTTAGTGAGTGAGAAAATCTATCCTAGAAATCCATAATGAATCGAAACATACCGGGAGATAGAAATGTATATTGTTTACACATGCACATTCACTCACACTAGACACATACACTAGCTAATCTTCACTTGCTGAATATTAATGCTGGAAGTAGCTGATTGGAGTGGTGTACTGTACTGTAATTGAACTAGAACGGGTTATACGACCCCGTCTGATTGTCCCATGGAAGATGATATCTGCTCTCGTTCCGCTTTAGAGACAGAGAGATGGAAGAGCTGCTCTCACGTAAGCCTTGTTAAACAGGTAGTTTGGATGGCGACTCGTGTATTCATCACACTCACATGATGGAGGATAGTGTGTCAACTGAAGGAAAGAGGACGGAGAGCGTAAGTCGTAATTAGCTCGCCGATCAATGAAAGACACAATTCGCTAATGAGCCGCTGAGACAGTCTGCTGGTCACACTGGGCAACATGGTTTCCTAGGGGAGAGTCAGTGATCACAGGGTCTTGTGGAATCTTACACTAGGGGAGACATAGAGGGGTAGTGTGTCTCTTTACCAACAACACAGCGCTTGTGCCCAGTGTGAGAACATTCCAAATTTGACTGTGAACCCCCCACTTACACACGTCGGTCTCACACCAGAATCAGTTTTTCTAACAGGGCCTAAAGAAATATAGACGTATACAAAACCAGCAGAGATTCTTGATGCAAGCCAGTGTATGCAAACACATTGTGACATTGTCAAATTGTTTGTATCAAAGGTTCCTGTCCATTAAAACGCCCCAAATGTTATTTGAGACATAGTCTCACAGCTATGCATGTTCATAACACAAACAAAAATATGAAAAATTGTTGTTTAGAGCTGTGTAAAGATGCAGAGTCAAATATGATGTGTGTGTGATCAGCCCATGCACATCCTCCAGAGGTGCTGAGTTATTATAAACGTTATTCAAGTTGACGTTGAGAGGATGTTACTTGAATGTTTGGGAAGCTTCTGTTCACTGGTGTATCTAGAGAGATTAATCTGCATAGAGATCATGCTCAGTGATTGATTAATTCTGCAGAAAATACTTCACTGCCTGAGGAAGCTGAGCACTGCCAGTGAAGAGAGGCCCTGCTGACAACACACACACACAAGCTGTAATGTAATAGCATTCAGTTATGAACACAAGAGCAGAGGACACAGGTGTGCTGCTCTGACCTGCACACACAGAACAGGTGTTGTGTCAGGTGTGTGTGTGTGTGTCTCGGTGGAAAGGTTAAGTGAAATATTAGTGTACGACTGCTCACTCTGTTCTTCTCTATGTATCTGTGCGCGTGTGCGCATGCAACATTCACAGCAGCCGTATGAGTTTGTAATGTATCTTTCCCACGGGACTCATTGGGAAACAGAGGGACAGACGGCCAGAGAGACACAGAAACAGACAGCGTGTTTGATGTGTTTTTGTTTGGAACAAACATGACAAGGGCAACACCACTGTGAGACTGTTACAGAGACTGTTACTGTAGTCTTATTTCCCCTTTTTTTAGCTCTATTTATCCAGCTTCTAAGATATGTCGTATGATCTTATTTTGAGTTCTTAATATCTAAAATAAAATGTAAAACTCATGAGTGAGAAATAATGATGTGCAACAAAACTTGGCTGAAGTGACATGGCATTTATGGCTCATGTGAAAAGGTTTTTACAGTCGAAATGGGCAATATAGAATCATCGATGTTAACTACTTACTGGGTTAGATGTCAGACAGGTGTCTTTGCGAAAAATAGGAACTTTACATAGGTATATTAGAAGTTTATTGAATCAATAGAAATATAAGAATAAGCGAAGAGTTCATTTGCAAAGACAGATAACTCAGTTTTGTTGGGTTGTTTTGATTAAGTAATATACAGCTAACTAACACAATCAAGTAATAAAAACATGATAACGTAAATAAAAACATGATTTTTTATTTTTAAAAGTTTATTATTTTGCAAAAAACCTCTTCAAGTATTGTAATTTACATTTAGTGATTTAGCAGACGCTTTTATCCAAAATGACATACAGAGAGTTCAGGGAGCAATAATCGATATGTCATTCAGGAGCAATAATACAATAGCAGGTGCTAATACAAAGTTACTAGTTTCCGCAAAAGTTAGACCACTACCTCTTGAGAGAAAGAGAGAGGGTTAGTGTTTTTTTCTTCTCATTTTTGGGTCAAGTGTTCACAGAAGAGATGGGTTTTAAGTCGTTTTTTTAATGTTGTGAGAGATGTGGTTGACCGGACCGAGTTAGGAAGAATGTTCCACCAGGAAGGAGTTGTGAAGGAGAATGAGCTGGAAAGCGATTTACTGCCCTTATGAGAAGGCAATACAAGACGCCGCTAGATTGCTCAACGCAGGGATCTTGATGGGGTGTAGGAGTGCAAGAGGGTGTGAAAGAATGCCGGGTGCAGATCCAGTGATAGTCCTGTAGGCAAGCATTAGTGATTTGAATCTGATACAGGCTTCAACTGGTAGCCAGTGGAGAGAGATGAAAAGGGCTGTTGAAAGACGAGGCGCTGCTTTCTGAACCAGCTGGAGTGGTTTGATAGCCTTTGCAGGAAGACCAGCAAGGAGAGCATTGCAGTAGTCCAACCTTGAGATTACCAGGGCCTGGACAAGGAGTTGAGCCGCATGCTCAGTGAGATAGGGTCTGGCCTTTCTAATGTTGAATATGGCATATCGGCATGACTGCGTATGTAAATGTAATTACATTTTACATTTACGTATATTGTAAACACTAATGTGACTATACATTTCATACATTAGTGTATACATTTTATCATATTTGCATACCATGGCGATCAAACCCATAACTTTTGCACTGCTAACGCAGTGCTCCACCTATTGAGCTTGGAATACCAAATAGATTTTGGTGACATTTTAGAAAGGTTTATTGAAGTTTCTGAATTTTAACCCAGTCTTGTTTTACAAATATATGTTTATTATAGCATCATGAGGTTTTCAGTAGCGTGTGTCAGGTCTGGGATGTTGTGGAGGAGTGTGATGAGAGACAAAAGCTCTTCAGTCGAACACCACTTACCCGCCCAGAACGGCTGGGGATTGTTCCCGTGGCGACGGCACATCCAACAGCACACTCAAGGTTGAGGAGCATGTCGTGACTGGGCCACTTTTTGCGTGTTTTTGTGTGTGTGTCATAAAGGAACAGCAGTGACAAGATTTCAATCTGAAAGCTTTGTTCACGCCAGTGCTTATGAGAGGAATGACAGGTGTTCAAACTGTGTGTGATGTCACCTCTGTGGGAGATCTCTGAGCCTTTCTTACTTTGTCGAAGTACTTGTGGCTCCTTTGTGAGGAGCGGCCAATAGAAAATGAATGAATTAAATCAGACGGCACAGAAAGTGTTGTTTCATGGTTGTCTTTATGTAAGAAAATATGAAAGAGAAAGAAACATAGACAAGGACAGAGGACCTAATGGAATCGGTCTTTACGACAAGAGATTTCAAGATATCCTTCCTGTCTTTTCGTTGATCTCCTTCTTATTCTCTCTCTCTCTCAAGGGATTATGTAAAATCAGCTTCAGATTTGTGGTGTATGCTGGAAGCAATCACCAGTAACTCGGCAATGAGATTAGACCAATTTCCCGTAGCAGCTGTGCATACACATACAGTGTGTTCATTTTATTTTCTCAAGTGTGTTTTTTGACAGGAACTCTATTTCCTAATTGTCATCATAATGACAAACTAAGATACTCTGTCTCCAGCCGTGTTTCTTATGCTGTATATCATAAGAGAGGTTAGTGTTGACTGATCAGATACTCAATCTGATGCCCGGGGTTTCATTAGGTTTAACTTAGTGTATAGAGAGCTCCATCTCTCTCTATACACAGATTAGCTGGCTCAGCCCCATATGTTGAGTGATTGTGCTAACCCTCTGCGTTCGTTGCGATCTCTCGCAGGAAGTGACAAAGTATTTTATTTCCTCTCCAGCAGCAGGTCGCCTTCAACCCAGCATGATGGTGTGGGAATTTGTGTTGATGTACAGTGTGTGCTTATGTGTGTGGCCTGTTGACCCTTTAAAACGTCCGTTTCTCTGCCAACCTAGGGGCCGATGTACTTGCACAGTTGCTATGACAACCCTACATGCCATCATAATGTCATGGGCCACCATTTAATGTCAGCTGCGTGTGAGGAATTACACAAGGGGGAATGTTACTGGCGGTGTGAATGAATGTGTGTGTTTATCTGTTTGTGTGTGTGTTTATCTGTTTGTGTGTGTGTGTGTGTGTTTTCAGCACATACTGTTGTACGAGTCTTTGCAGCTCACCAGAGACAGCAACAGACAGTTACAAATATCTGAAGTACAGCTCAAGTGCCCCCTTGTGTCTTTACAATGAATTGCAATCCACAAAAACACTTATTCTGCCTGTCTTGGTAAAACGGAGTTCCATCTCTCCCTCACACAAGTCTTATTCTCATAACCAAAGCCATAAGAAATAGAGCCTGTCCTGTAGTTTTTATCTTATTATTAGGTCATAAAAACGCAGACTAGGCCAGCAGGTTTAAAGTGACCGTAATATTTAGACAAAAGACTATTTGTTTGTTTTGTAGAATGAAAAGCCATCAGAATGAATTACGTCTGTGTTTGCTGTCAGGGAGATGAGGATCATATCGTTTTGTTTGGTCTCATTAAAGTGTCTCCTTGTCCAATTCTTCCAAAAGAAAATGAGACCAGTTGCATCACTGTGTGTGTGTGTGTGCGTGTGTGTCTGTGTGTGTGTGTGAGCGTTTCGGTCTGTGTTTCCATATTTTTCCAAAACTCACCACATGCGTCTTGCTCATATCTTCCACATCCCACCTATTTCTGTGACAACTAACACTTCTAGATTTGCTCAGGGTTCCACAGTCAAGATGTTAACCAGTTCAAATTTCCTCAACTTTTTACTCAAAATAGTAAAGGAAAGATAAATAGACAAATCGCACCTCGGAATTATAAGGTTCTGTGTGCATTCTGAGCAGTTTTGAGATATTGAGCTTTAAAGTTTTTACATTCCTATTGACTTTAGACATTACCTTTTTGTTTTTTTATAAAAAGTCTCAACACGAACACAACGTAAAGAAAAACGGCACATAATGTAAATACCTTGTCACAGAATAAGAATATGTGAATAACTACATTTTGACCAAAAAATTACCTTATAATTCTGAGGTGACGAAACGGGACGGTTGTCTAGAGAAAAAATCTACATTAACACACAAAGCCCCTACATTGCCTTGTACTATACATTTGTATCAGAGTATGTGCAATCACTGGGATCGAACCCATGACTTTTGTGTTGCTAGCACCATGCTCTAACCACTGAGCTACAGGAAAGTTGTAGCAGGCAACTTTATCAAAAGTCTCACTTTGCTGCCTATTTATTCTCAATGCTATTCATCCACATTCGTGTGGATGTATATTAGCACAGTCAAATGTATTTATCTGGTGGTCTCTTTGTATATATTTCTCAGTATATTTTCAGGATATGAAAGCCAATAAGAACATTTATTTTGGTTCTGTGTGCTCAGTAATAATGCTCTCCAAACTTGTTTATCTAGGTCTAAATTTAGACCTGCGCACGCCTGAGTGTGTGTATTCATTCTCAGAAGGCAGGTCATGTGTAACAGGCTGCACTGACATATGACCTCACCTGTAAGAGGAAGTCATGTTTTAAAGCAAGGCGTGTCTTTTCAGGTGCGGCAAAGAGGAAGTCGGCACGTGTTTGCCGCTTGCTACTTCTGCAGAATTGTATTAGCGTGTGTATGTATGTGTAGAGGCTTAAAGGGACCCATCATGCCCAGGCTGTGTCCAGGCGATATGTGCTGCTTTGCTCCTTTCTTGTTTGGCTGTGATAATGCCAGGCAGGGAGATGTCGGCCGTTTGAGAGAAGAAGACTTTTTAGAAACTTCATCGAGCAGTTCAGGAAGAACGACAGGAGAAAGACAGACAATCGGCAGTAGCATCTGCTCAGAGGTTTGAGATACTAGATTCTGTTTGTCTTCCTTAATGCGTGTGTCTGACTTTCATGTATTGCTGTATGTGTGGGGTTTTGTGTGTTTGTCCTTGTGGGGACCAGCCAGCAGTCCTTATGAAGGAAAATTATTAATAAACATTGTGAATGATGCTTATTTGAGAATGTGAAAATGCAAAAAGGTTTCCGTGAGGGTGATTTAGGCATAGGGCATAGAAAACAGAAAAAAACAATAGAAGTCTATTGCAATTAAGTTCCCTAAAAAGGCCTAAACAAACTTGTGTGTGTTCTTTTAGAACAATATGAACGTTTTCCTTTCTGTTCTAAATTGTTTGTTCGCATTGACAGGCTTTCAAGTGAGAGATGCTTTCCTGTCTCATCCATGTGGTGATCCTTCCTCTGTTTTTCTCTGTCACCTGCTGATTTATGATTGTCATTGTGTGCTCATGCATTTCTGTATTTGCTCAAATTATGAGTTATGCAGGGTGTGTGTGTGCTGTTCTGATTACTTTAACGGTAATGAAAAGCTTGTTGTGAACAACAATTCTGCTAAAGACACATACACACGTGTGTATGTACATACATTTATTTTAGAAGAACACAGTATCCCTTCTAACCTATTTTAGCCTTAAAGGAGCTTCTGCAGAACACAAAAGAAGATATTTTGAAAAATGTTGGAAACAAAACAGCACAACCCCCCCGTTCACTTCTATTGTAACCAATGCAAGTGAATGGGGGGATGTTAACAACATTCCTCAAAATATATTCGTTTGTGTTCTGCGAAAGAAATAAAGTCATAAAGGTTAGAAATGACAAGAGCCCAGCCACACCAATCTTTTTAGCAGCATGATCAGCATTCATCCATACATTGCACATAGACCTACATTACATGTCTCAGAACAATGTGGTGACAAAGTGAAATGGATTCATTTATCATGCCATAAACACTGATGTGTGAAACAGCTGGCAGACACACTATTATATGCCCTCTGGGGTGTTGGGGAAGTACATCACTTGACCATTTTGCAGTTCAAAGAACTCTCTCTCTTTTATGTCTCTCACTCTCTGGTGACTAGATTCATCCTGTTTAAGACTTGAAAGCGCTTCTCTCCCTTTCTCCAGCTGTCGGCATCCCTCGTCGCCCCCTGGCAAGATGCACGCTGGGAAAGCAAACACTCACGCTAATGTTGTCCTGGTTTCAAGTAAAGCTTTTAAAGACGGTTTTACATCAGTTGACGTCGGAGTTAAAAAAGTGTGATGCATTACTGTACTGTACTGTATGTTTAGAAGCAGAACTCTACAGTACTGTAACCACATATTTAGGACTATGCGGAAGTCAGTCAGGGGGAGTGGTCAATCCCCCCGTGATCTTATTGTCAATATCAGGTTCACAATATCATGCTTATATTTAGTATTTGAGTATATTTGACATCGCCCATATTGCATATGCACAACATTTTCCGACAATAAAGTAGGATTTATTATAATTGTTTAGAAATATTTATTTAACATGTACAGTATGTGTGCTGTAGATCCCATTAGCACACACGTCTGACACCATAACAGTACGAATCTTGGCTTCTTCAAGGCAACACCTCAGAGGTACTAAATTCTCGCCTATGGTGAGTTTAGTCTCCAATTATATGGCACATGCACACTGGGGCTATAATCAGTTCATTAGATTAATTACTAGCTGTGAAAGGGACTCATAGTCTCTGTGGGCGCTTTGGGTAATTGGTCTGGCTCTTACTCAACTTTAACCAGACTGTGCCTTCTTACCCAGACGGTCTCATTGGACACATACTGTATACATGCCACATACAGAGTCTGGAATCAAACATCTCTTATTAACAGGTCTTGAACAGCGGCTCTCAGCCTTCGCAACTCCAAGGACCCCCTATTGACTGTTTACATGCCTTGTTCCATAGCTTTCGCAGAAAGCAGCATTCTGAAACCTTATTTAAACGAGAAGTTCGACATTTGCTGTTGAAGCGATTAAGGGAAAGTAGTTGAACATATTTATTGGTTTTTGAAGAACATTCATACGCAAGAAAGGTTATTACAGGCATGTTATTATTCACTCTCTTTTGGTCATACCTTTGGAACACTGTTTGAAGACGGCTCATTGGTGTTCACATGGCAACTAAAAGATAAGAGTGATTGGTTGAAATTAGGCTGTCAGTTTATTGTATGTTTTGGGTGATTGGTTTCTGCTTTTATTAAGAAAACAAGTAGCCATATTCCTTTAAGAAAAATGTGAAACATTTACACAGCTGTCTATATAGCAGAGGAACAGTGCGATTGTGAAAGTGATAAAGTGAAAGTGATGAGATGTGAGGCCAAATATGGTGTTCCATACTCGGAATTTGTGCTCTGCTTTTAACCCATTCACGGTGTGATGTGATACGACCGCTTCTGCTGGTTTATTATTAGTCTGGTCATACCACACGGTTTTAGATGTTTTATATGCTGTGAGACCTATTATATCTAACACATCTGTGTGTGATTGATAGGACGTATAGTCATTTTTGAACAAAACGAAATATTCTGTTTGTTTAGATTCAAAGATGAATCCTGCATTACTCTTATATTATAAAATATGATAGGAGGATTCTGCCTCATCATGTCAGGTCTTTCTTGGTCTTGTGGCAGGATCATGGCAGAGCCTCATGTTTTGTGTGGAGAGAGTCATAGTATTGTTGTCAAGACATAATATGCGCTTTCTTCAATCTCGTCTTTGGCCCCGCCCCTCTCGCGTGTCTCATTACCCACACCTGCCCATTGTTAATTATCCTTTGTTAGCTTCAATTCAATTCAAGTTTATTTAAATAGCACTTTTCACAATGTGCATTGTTCCAAAGCAGCTTTACAGGAGCAAATAAGAAAACACAGAGGTAAAACACAGCGCAGTGCATGGTGTTTATAGAACAAGCAAGATCATTCTAATAGATAATATCTAATAAATAAATAGATGCAGTCTCCCGGTGAGCAAGCCAACACTGCCCTGCTGTGGCGAGGAACCCAAACTCCAATGAATGATTAATGGAGAAAAAAAAACCTCGGGGAGAAACCAGGCTCAGCCGGGAGGGCCAGATCTCCTCTGACGTGTTTGGCCCCGCCCCCCTTTGTTAGCTCCCCTATTTAATGTCCTTGTGTCTGCTGTCCTGTGCTAGTTCGTTTTGTGATGTTACCTAGTCGTTACTGTGCCAAGTCAGATTACCTTGTCTTGTTTAATTCCCTGCCTCTTGTCCTGTATGTTATATAGTCTTGTCTCCGTCATTTAATCAGTAAGTTTCAGTTATCCTGTTTTCATGTTTTTTGCCCCTTGTTGGAAGTCTTTTGTTTCATGTTTATATTTTAGTTACGTTCCTGTCTTTTCCCCCCATCGTGGGTTTTTGTATTACTATTAAAGTTTCTTTGTTGCGTGCATTGCTGCCTGCGTTTGGGTTCTTCTCCTGACAACATGTTGGAAATGTTTACATTGATCTTGTCATGAAAGCTGGCATTAAGCTTGTAAAGCTAAAAACATAGATATATTGTAATAGTCAGAATGAATCTTATGCTAAAGTCTCATTCTGTGTGAGGAACAGACAACACAAGCTCAGGAATTTGTAATGCATTTCTAACATCTAATTTGTATGTTTTGCTTCCATGTCAGTGACATTAGGTTTAGGGATTTATATTCTTGTACAATTCACATCGTACAAATTAGCCTTGTATAATATGTAATTGAAAAATTTGGATTCGCTACATTTCATCATGTATGTCTATGATGCAGTGGCGGCTGCTGATCTTTTAAAGAGGGGAAGCTCATTTTCGGCCTAAATCATAAAAATTGTCAATTTATTTATATGTAAATTCTGCCCTACGTTCCTTTTCAAGAAAATGCTCTGTAACCCTGTCGTACCAACTAGGCGTCTTTTCCAGTGACTTGACCAGTGTCCTCTCAATGGCCAGCAGAGCTAGGCTGCTTAAACGGCCTTGGCCCATTGTGTTACGGGTGTAGGACTTGAGCCGCTTTAAACGGGAGAAGCTCCTTTCTACACCTGCAGATGTAGCTCCAATTGTTGCCACTAATGAGAACAGTTTGTAAAGCTGAGGCATTGCACTGTCCAACTCCATGTCTTTAAGGACACCAAGTAATCACACAGCTTTCCCCTGTTACTCTGCAAGTCCTGATCTGAATACAGGACTTGAAGTTCAGACCGCAGTCTCCCTGAATCAAAGTGATGGCCATAACTTTTCAGGACACTTTGGAAGGCCTCCTCTGGAAATGCTTGTCTCATGTCATCAAATTTCCCTGGATTGACTAATTCTAAGAAAAGCATACTTTCCAAATTTGAAAAACGTCGAGGAATCTGCTCCAAGATGTTATCAAGGATGGCCATGTACAGATTTCTGTAGCGCTCTTGGGGATCCTGCAATTGGGTCAGACGGCGCTTTCTCATGGGCTCATCTCTTGGGTCTGATGTGAGATCTGCTGCTTTGGCATAAACAGCTTGGAAAGCCCCCTCTGACCTCTTCTCTTTGACAAATGCAAGAAGAGACTCAATTCTTTTCTTGCAGTAAATATTAGCAATATTAGACAATATTAGCACTGTCTGCCATCGTGTGCAGTTTGCTAGCTGGCTAGTTCAGACTATATGAATTAATGAACAAACGATCTAATATATATATATATATTTAACTCAACGGGAGGAAATGTGGGAATTATGTTAAACTGAAACAATGAATGTGGTGTGAAATTGTGTGAAATATACGATGAAGGTTGCAGCAGTTTGTCTTTCGACTACACATGCAAAATCTGCGATGGGACTGAGTTGGAAATGGAGACACAGAGTGATACGCGTCATAATCTGAAGACCACGCCCACACCAACCGTCTCTTTGCATTGCGAGAAGCTGCCGCCTCCTTGTCATTTATGATTTATAACAAAAAAAAACAATGTCTAAAAGCTGATATGTGACAATGTGTATAGCAAACAAGCTAAAAAAAAACAAGAAATACGTTTTTATAAGCTGTCGACCCCCAAAAACGAGCGTTTTAGGACATAAAAGTGGATTAAAAAGAGATGGCAGACCCTCCAATCATCACGCAGACGCTCGGAGTCCGGGCCAGCCCACTCCTCCATTCATCCCAGAGACGCTGAGCGTCCGTGGGCGGGAGATAACGCAGCATTATCCAATGACCGTCTTGTTTCTAAGCACTGAAAAAAACTGTTTAAAGCAGCCCCATTGAAGTCAATGGACGCTTGGCTTCAACAGAGTAATGCACTGTACGCTACGGGAATGAATGAGAAGGAAATCGAGTCAGCCGACCTAAGTAGCTGATTCTGAACGAAATTGTTTTCGTTCGACATGAACGTGTTTAACGCATTTTTAGTCAATAAAATGTTAACATAATAGTACATATATTTGACCATTCATTTTTTGACAATTATAGGGGAAGCCTTGCAGTCTTAAAGAAATCGCGACTGCTATGATGTAATGTGGTAAAATGTTGCAGAAGCATAATGATTTGTTTCTATTGGCTGTATTGCTTTAGGATCCTTTGTTTAAGGACCCTGCTATACTTTTCTTTTCATTTTGTCTCATGCTTTCTTTACGTGTTTGGTGGCGTAATCGCTCTACATCCCTCTCGTTCTAACATAAATCGTTGCTGAGCTGGGTCGGAGATGAGTTATTTAGTATCATTATCTGTGTAATGACACATGATTGTCCTAATGGCTGTGCTGCTTTGACTAAACCAGCCACTCACATCCACATTTAAAGTAACTCGGGGGTCAGAAGACAGTATATTAATATCAATAGTTAAAAAGGATCAATTAAATCTCTCAATGATATTTTTGTACAATTGGAATATTATTTTTGAACGTTTGAACCTGAGTTTTCTTTGTCCACAGCCTTTGATGTAACTGCTGAGTATCACTATAAAAGACTGAGGACATTCTTGTAGTGCCATCAGTCAAACAGCATTGCCGTGGCCTTATTTTGTGGATCCTGAATGACGTGACATTCACGACTCACTGATTCAAAAATGGCAGATTTTTAAATGATGTACTTTTAGAGACCTATGAGTAGGCTGAGCGACTGCCATTGAGATGAATGGGATGCTAATAGACGTTAGCATATTCCATCTTGATGAAAAGAATCACGGGATATGTAGTTCCAGGTCCGTGGGGTGCACTGCAGATTTTGTGTCCTTCAGAGGAGTGAGGGGACGAAATAAGAGGAGGAGGATGAAACAGACAATGACGTCATAAGGACAAAACGAATGACGGGGTGAACTGCAATGACGCATTAAGGAGGAAAGGATAAGGAGAATATAGAAGCTGAGGGGGAAGAAGTAAAGCGAAGGAGAAAGAAAGATTAGGTAGGAATTGGGGTAGAGATTAAACAAAAATAGCAATCATTGTGAGAGAATGTCTGTCCTTAGAGCTCTGAGTCACCATTCTGACATCACTGTGTGTGGGGAGAGGGGGCAGTATGTGTAGGTTTGGCTTAGCACATTTTAGGTGTCTCTAGTAAGAACATTAATATTATCAGCCTGATTTTAAAACAGTTGAAATCTATAGGAGGTCCTCAACAATATAGTAAAACAAGGCTCCGTGTGAGTAAATGTGTAGGTGTGATGCAACATTGTCTGGACACGGTACCTTGTGTGTGTGTGTGAATGATGAAAGTGAAGTAAGTGCAGTCATGAGAATCTTCATATTTTATGAATGTTGAAGCAGCTCTGCTTTGAAGAGATGCAGGTAGTGATGTCTCGGTATAATGTCTGTCTCTTTAACAATGTGCATGAGATCATTGAGACATGCAGAGCTAGCAAGTGTCTTTCACAAACAAGAGCATAAATACACAGTTTTTACCAATGCTGTGTGATTTGTACCGATGTTGTGTGTTTTGTACTGGTTGTCGCATCGTCAGAAAGAAGGGTTTCAAGTGCAATGCTGACGGGGTTGCGTATCCGCTATCATTTACCAGCATTTATCTTTTATCACTCTGTCATGCTATTTGCTTGAGGGAACATCATAAAAGCAGAAGTATTGGTTGCCATGGATCCACAAACCTTTCCTTCATCGCATAATTGACCTATTGCTAAGCCCCTCCCCTCAAACGTAGATGAGCCAATGGCAGCTGAGTATCCACATTAATGTCAACATATGCTGCAGCAAGGCAT
The DNA here is from genome assembly GCA_006030095.1 of Triplophysa siluroides. Classification (NCBI taxonomy): domain Eukaryota; kingdom Metazoa; phylum Chordata; class Actinopteri; order Cypriniformes; family Nemacheilidae; genus Triplophysa; species Triplophysa siluroides. The sequence continues at coordinate 637,185 of VCII01000033.1, read as the reverse complement.
CAATGGCTAAAAAAGGTAAAGTTAGCAAGTCCATGCGAACATTCAAACCTAAATAGCTAACTGTTCTCGCATCATGTTCATTCCAGATCAAAAACACATAAACGAAGGTCTACATGTCAGTGCTTCTCCATATTAAACTGGTTAAATGTAAATTAATTTAATCTTACCCTGCGGAACATGAACAGTTTTGTCATTTGCGATCATGACGACCGGCTTGTCCCACTTGCATTGTGATCTTTAAACCAAATTAATCTGGTTATCTACCATATTTATTGTAGAATCTTTTATATATCCCTCCATGATATATTTAGGTCCCACTAGAATGTATCCGGCCTTGTGGAGGGGGTGGTTCTTTTTCTCAAAAAGTGGACCTTTTTTGTTGCTTCCCCCCACATTTATTATTTGATTTTGAGGTTCAAATACTTGTATGCTCTAACTCTAACACTGTTTATGTGAATGCCCCACTCATCCATTCAACTTCAATAAATATAATGAATAATAAAAGTTAACAACTGATAAACTCATATACAGGGCTTGATAGCTAGTGGTTTTCTAAAATAAGTCATTGTTCTGAGCAGGTCTCAAACAGTGTCTGCTCAGTATGGGAGACGAGCGCTCTGATGCGGAGGCTAAGCATCTGTCGATCGAGCAATCCTTGAAGTCGGGGACTCATGTTTACTTGCACAGCTCTCTCTCTCACTGCTCTCTGTTACACTAGCCACTCGGCATTTTCACTGTCAACAATTTTGTTTATGGGAAATTATTTTATATGACTAAAGTTGACTATGGCATGCTTTGAGATCATGCGTCGAAAAACATGCCCAAGATAAAAACGATAAATGTTCCCGTACGTTGTTGAAAAAGAAATGCCTGTACGATATGACATGTGAAAATGCAGAAGTTAGTTGGGCGAAAGGTGTATTCGAAACTGATTGATAGCACCAAAACTAATATTACTTGTCATATGTCTTACTCACTGCATCACTGAAGCTGCTGATAAAGTCATGTCGTATATGTATTGGCTGTGACAGAACCCCATCCTAACTGACAAGAAAAAAATTATAAAAATGAAATGAAAAAAAATGATGATAGTCTTTCTTTCAGTACACAGTATCGGTTGTTGTATACTATGACAGACTATTGGGGGCGAAACGATTAAATCTTGCATCCCGACACCCCATGTCGTTTATGAATCACCACGAAATCATGGCAAAATTGGGCTGAATTTGTGTAGTCTGACGGAGGCGTTAGACACTCACACCTCAGTATTCACATACATGTATAATCTTTTCATTCACATATGAAGAGTTCAGATGCAAAACCCTCTACGAGCCACATCCGTCAAAAATGAGATTAAGATGTTGAGTGAACGCTCTCCACACATAGTATCGGTTACTCAAATAATTCTGGAATTACTAAAGTAAATGTAGGAGCATGATGCAAATGCTCATTAAAACAAAAAGTCGCCTGATGGATTAAGAGGGATTTAAAGGGATCTCTATATATATTGTTTGAATTGACTTGATTATATTTTATGCATTAATGTATTCCTAAACCAAAAGTATGTTTAAATAAATTAGTTTGTATTATTTTTTAATTAATGTCAAGCTCTTAAATATTTTACTGGGTAACAATTTTTAGTTTTTGTGAGAGGGAGGGGGGCCTGTGAATATTGTTGAATACAATGCAGAGCCTTGGAGTCAAAAAGGCTGTGAATCCCTAAATTAGGGGACCCCCCATAAGGCATTAGGGACCCCCTATAAGAAGTAAAGAAATACACTTAAGGGGGTCCCTCAGATGCATTTATAGAAAAAAGATGTATCTAAAATTTGTGCTAATAAGATACAGTAAATACTGCGAATAATTATTTTTTCAATAATTAATGAATAGAATGTTTTAGGTGACTTGTCATTTCTGTCTGAAAAAATAAGCGCGTGAAGTTGTGCACTTTTTATTTTTGTTGCATAACTGAATGAAGAATAATATATTTAGTATGTCTTACAATATTTTCCTTTACATTTTTTTATAAGGTCATTACAGTCATATTTGAAGTATGTAGGACAGCAAACAGTTCTGGGGCACTTTTGACTACCATTGTATTTTTTTTCTAATATGGTGGTCAATGGGGGGCAAGATCTGTCTGGTTATAAGCATTCTTCCAAATTTCTTTCTCTGTGTTCATCAGAACAAATGAATGTATACAGATTTGGGACAACTCGAAGGTGAGTAAATGATGACAGAATTTCCATTTTTGGACGAAGTATCCCTTAAAGTTACACATATTCACAGACATTTTTCAGCTCTGCTTAGAAACTCTTTAGGGTGAAGGAAATGAGACAGCTGTCGAAAGGGACATTCAGAATGTAACAGGTGACTCACTCTGTATAGATCTCTCTTTCACACACTTTCTCCATTTCCTCACATCTCTTCTCCTCTGTTTCTTTTGATTCCTTCCCTACTTATGTACGTCATAACTCTTGGCAGATCGCCTGGCTAGGCGACTCTCATTCCCTTAATGATTAGCAACAGCCTATGCAGCATGACAGACGCTAACGCTTTCGATTCCTGTCCCAACAGCCTGACTCACTTCTGACTGATTGAAACACGAGCTGCTTATGAAATCCACATCTCACGTCAGCACAGCAGACAGAATATGTTTCTGCACGTTTAGACAAGGACAGACATCGGTTGTAATTCGATTGCACTGCTTATCTGACACGAGGTCCAGCTAGTTTCAAAGTGTGGATTTGATGACTTGTTTAAAGTCCTTTATCGGAAGGCTGAATCCAGATTGGAGCATTAAGGTTTATGACAAAAGTTGGAGATGAGTTGATGACATGACTGTGTTTGAGAGGTTCACGGTGAACTTTTTGGAAATGTGGCTGATTTGGTGTTTTGCCAGAAATGTTGCTAGGCGACGCAGAGCGGGTTTTACTGTTCCCTAACCTTGCCTTACCCTAAATCCTGTTTTCTTATAAACAAAGCCAATTTAGAGGAAAGGACGTAGGAGGAATCAAATGAAAAGAAAAGATTATGAGTAATCAAACTGATTTTCAATTATGTTGTTACAGTAAATCTGTTTCCTACTTCAGATAAAATGTTATCAGAAAGAGACTCGAACGTCACATTTCACAGTATTTTAATGCACCAATAAACTTACATAAGCCTTTTCCCCTGCGGTCAATGACAGTGTTTAAATATAACTGTAGCACTTGTACTGAAGTGATAAGCTATTGTTACTGGACTTCAGAATTGATAAAGGTATACTGTAGTTCAAAATAAAAAATAAATGTAATCATTTACTCCCCTCCGTGTTGTTTTAAACTTTCTTAACGTTTAAAACCGTTAAAACTTTAAACTTATTAAAGTTATGTAGAGTTTAGGGACTGACAGACTTACTATATACTATACTATACTATTATATGATATTATATGGAAAAGATTACATGCAAATTTTCACCATACTAATAGGTAAATATCCACGCTCCAATAGCAAAGTCTCGCTTAAAGTTTTTAAAGCTTTTTTGTGTTTTTAAAGCATAATTTCTATAGTCCGTTAAGTTAATTTTCACATCCATAACCGTCCATATTCTAGGCACATGAACATTGAAATATAACACACATTTTATGTTCTATAAAGAACGAACCTTGTTGGGTATTATTGCTTCTGGTTTTGCTCATTTTAATTCACAGAAATCCTACGAACTACATTGATATTTTTCTGATGTCTGGACTCATCAGGGGTTTATTGAAATATTAGCAGATGATTCAGTATATTGATTATAAATACATTCTCTAAGAATTTATATTTCAAGTTTTGACTGAAAATGTCACATCCGTAATGCTGGAATTGCCCAACACTGAAAGTCAATGGTGACTGAGGCTGTCAATCAGTAAAAGTCTTACCTTTTATGTTCCATCGTAGCCGATCATATTGGTTTGAAACAATAATGAAAAGTACATTTGTTTGGACTGTTCTTTTAAAGCAACTTTTTTTGCTTTAGTATAACAAGCACGAGATTTAAATGTCATGCACCTGCAAAGAAAGCAATTTCATAAACACCAGTAAATCCACAGGACTGTGAAGCAATTTCTAAAAATAGCACGTTCTGCCATGGCATGAAAATGTTTCATTATGAAAAATGTCCACACACACATGAACACACATTTATATAAACAGATGTTTTTTTTCATTAGCTGGCTTGTGTGCTAGTTTAACCTTTTCTCTCTCACTTTCTCTTTTTTTTGTGTAGAAGAGTGTGAAGGAGGGACTTCTATTGAAACAGACCAGTTCTTTTCAGAGATGGAAGAGGAGATATTTTAAACTGCGAGGCAGGACTCTTTACTATGCCAAAGATGCAAAGGTAACAAAAGGGGGCACTGCCTCCTTTTAGGGTAATTTGACCCCATAGATTGAGGTTGATTGCTTTTGTTGGGTCTCTCAGAAACATGTTGCCTTTTTGTTTCAGTCTCTCATATTTGATGAGGTCGACCTCTCGGATGCCAGTGTGGCCGAGACCAGCACCAAGAACATCAATAACAGTTTCACAGTAAGCAAATCCCCCACCGTCTAGCTGTCCCAAGATCTAGTGAGCATTTTGAAAAATCTCACCAAGCTCACCAGGTTTCCAGTCATTCGCTCAATGTGACCGTTTTTAACTTTGTTTCTCTTTCAGGTTATCACTCCATTCCGTAAGTTGATGTTGTGTGCAGAGAGCAGGAAGGAGATGGAAGACTGGATCAGTGCTCTGAAGTCTGTGCAGAAATGGGAGACTTATGAGGTCAGTTTTTAAACCCTGACCGCTGACCCCATCCGCCCTCACTGAAGAGTTCAAATATGTGCATTAAAGGGGTAGTTAGTTAACCCAAAAATAAATTCTGCCATGAATTACTCAACCTCTGTTTACATTTCTTTGTTTTGTCAAATATAAAGAAAGATATTTAGAAAATGTAAGCAACTGAAATTTCCATAGTAAAACAATTGAAATGGTAGTAGTCAAAGGTGCCCCAGAAACTTTTCGTTTTCCTAAATTCTTCAAAATATCTTAATTTGTGTTCAACAGAACAAAACATGTACAATATTTGTTTCTACTGTACTATGGTAGTCCCCGAAATCTAAGTTGCAAATATTCTTCCAAATACCTTTCTTTGTGTTCAACCAAGTAAAGAAATTTACACAGGTTTCTACTTGAGGTTGATTCATTCATGACAGAATTTTCATTATCCTATGCTTATAATTGCTATGAAGTTCTTTCTCATGGGTACATTTCAGTCTTAGTTAAGCGTCTCCAACAAACAAACAGCTCTGCAGCAAAAATATTTGATATTTTTGTTCTTTGTGTTCTAAGATAACCCAACACTGTTGAACACTGGTTTAAACAATTCAGTGCGTGGAATAATATGAAAATACTTTTTCAAAGGTTTGAGGGTATACTGGAAGCTTCTGTATTGTATCTGATACATATAACCACAGTATAATCCAGAGATAAAGATGTGTTGTGGTTTCACTGACTTCAGGCCAGTCAGTTTAACATGGAGCATTTTTCCGGGATGCATAACTGGTACGCCTGCTCTCACGCTCGCCCCACCTTCTGCAATGTGTGTCGAGAGGCTCTGCCCGGGGTCACCTCTCACGGCCTTTCCTTGTGAAGGTAAACAAACACATAAGTCTTGTGTTTTTTAATGTTTCTCTATCTCTCCCTTCATAAACAATATGCTTTATTTTTTCCTTTCTGTGACATTTACCCTTTCACGCATGTTTATTCAGTTCCGAGAACATACAATGACTGTTTGTTTAGAGCTGAATTGATGAGTTGTAAATAGGAACATTGCCGTCAGCCTATTATTACGTTCTAGTGATGTGTACACAATAATGTTTAATGTTTTCTTTTCACTGTGTTTGTGTGCGCCTCAAAGTGTGCAAATTTAAAGCCCATAAACGATGTGCCGTACGATCCACAAACAACTGTAAGTGGACCACTTTGGCCTCCATAGGAAAATGACATCATCGAAGATGAGGAGGGAGTAAGTGAACCTCATTTGCTGTAAATGTAATGGTGTTTACGGTGCATAAATAAATGTTTGTATGTGTATGTACAGGTGTCTATGCCACACCAGTGGCTGGAGGGGAACCTGCCGGTCAGTGCTAAGTGTTTGGTGTGCGACAAAAATTGCGGTAGCGTTCGTCGACTGCAGGACTGGCGCTGCCTCTGGTGCAAGGCCATTGTATGTCACCTTCCAGCCCACTCACAGTGTTGCGTATATGTTCTATCCTACACACACCTCAACATTACACCCACTTTATTCTGTAACCATGACAACTAGAAACATCTCATAAACACCCACAGTTTACTGGAAAAAACTATGACATCATATTTATACAGGTGTGTACCTTGTGGAACCAGTGTGTCTCCATCTGGTATACTGATGGTTATTGCAACGTCTTTGTAATGATGTCTTGCTATACATTCCCTGTGCGTGTAGGTGCATAACAGCTGCAAGGAGCAGTTGGGGAAGGTTTGTCCTCTGGGTCAGTTTAAGGTCTCCATAATCCCGCCCACTGCACTTAACAGCATTGACTCTGACGGTAAGTGTTCCCCTGGCAACTGCATCAGCTCTGTTGCCTCCATAACACCCGTATATGTTTTCATATGCTTTTCTTTACATATTTTGTGTTTTGTTGTGTTCCTCAACTGTAAGTTGTTTTGCATAAAAGCGTCTGCTAAATGAATATATGTCAATATTTTTGCTGATATTTTGCTATATTTACTTCAAATATAATTATCACTATTAGAGTGTTAAAGGTGATTTGCTTTATAGTGGAATAAATATTCCTACAATCATTCAATTTATTTACTCAAACGGTATTTTTATCTTTTTAAATTAGGTTAAATTAAGATGCCCAAAAGTAAAAAAAAATAAGGTTCTTTAAAGGACCTTTTATTATAAATTATTATAATGCACATTATAAATTTTACTCTGCAGACAATGATTTCTCATCAACTTTAATAGTTGATAAGATAATGTATATAGAATTTTCTCTCTCTCTCTGAATTATTGTGCCAGAAAATTCTGGTGGATAAGTCCGGCTCAAATGTGTGCCATTGTTCTCTAAACAATTAACAGCAGACAAAATGTTTTTAATCTAAGTTCACATGAACCTTTATAATAAAGCATATTAATAGATGGTAATACGCTTGAATTTTCATATACGGTATACCTGTTTCTGAATGAATCATATTCATGGCATTTATATGGTAATGCATATCCAAACAAAACATGTTATTGGTGAGGACATGCCTCAAGAAACATGCAATAACCATTGGACCACGTCCAACTGTGCTATTATAGAGACATTCTTAAAGAGACAGAGGTCAAATATCATTACATTTACACACATGACACCCCTCCCAAGTTCTTTTCCCCTCTCCTCAACTCTCTCCTCCCTCTCCAATCCTTTCATTCTCCTCCTTCATCCCTCAAATCCCTCTCCTGCAGGCTTCTGGAACGCCACGAGTTCGTCCTGCACGAGTCCTCTGCTGGTGCTGGTGAACAGTAAGAGCGGTGATAATCAGGGCGTTAAGTTCCTGCGCAGGTTTAAGCAGCTTCTGAACCCGGCACAGGTCTTGGACCTCATGAACGGCGGCCCACAGCTGGGGTAAAGTCCACACCCACTGGTCACAAACTGCAGTGTCAATAAAAAGCTTTGTAAGGCAATAGAAGAGTCAGGATTCCTTGAGTTTAATGTCAAAGTCAACAAGATCTAGCTCTTAACATTTTTACTGGATGGCTGTAATAGTCTTAGTCAAAACATTTAAAGCTTAATGCACTATCAAGCTTACAGCAGCTTTTAAAAATATTGTGACATTTAGAAGCATATCATTTTGTTGGCGGAGTGAATTTGACACATATGGTGTTTTTTTCCATATTTTTGCGTGTACAGCCTACGTCTCTTCCAGAAGTTTGAGACTTTCCGTATTCTGGTCTGTGGTGGAGATGGGAGTGTGGGCTGGGTTCTGTCTGAGCTCGACACACTTGGCTTACACAAACAGGTCTGAACACCCAGTATTATTATTACCTTATTAAAACAACCGAATGGAATATTTCAATGCATAGTTAGATTTGCAAGACTGTACTTGTAAGTGTCAAGTCACTTGGTTATTTTAACTCTACTCTTTTCGTTAAAGTTCAATAGTATGTGCCAAATCACAAATAAAATATAACAACCACTGTACCATATACTTTATTTTCGACCCAGATAACGTCTGCCCTATACATAAATGTGATGCAGGTCTTTATTGTGTGTTAAACAGTGCCAGTTGGGCGTGTTGCCGTTGGGCACAGGAAATGACCTGGCGCGTGTGCTGGGCTGGGGAGGGCTTTGTGATGATGACGCTCAGCTGCTGCAGGTTCTGGAGAAACTGGAGAGAGCAACCACCAAGATGCTGGACAGGTAAGGACAACGAGAGAAGGAACATGCTAATGAAGAATCGTCATCAAACTCTGTGTGTTTTACTGTCAGATGGTGTGTGATGACCTATGAAGTGCCCACCAAACACACTCCAGCGATCATAAAGGAGGAGGATGCATCAGACTGCCCCCTACAGGTCATCCTCAAACACACATTAATACATAATCAGTATTGTCAATATGACGTTATTGTGACATGTTCCCACATATCTTAATGGGACTGTTCACCCAAATATAAAATTATGTCTTCATTTACTCATCCTCATTCTGATGAACACAGAGAAAGATATTTGGAAGAATGCTTGTATCTTAGCCAGTTCTTGGCTACCATTGACTACCATTGTAGGACAAATGTCTTCGTTCAGTTGAACACAAAGGAAGGTCATTTAAAGAATGTTGGAAGGCAAACAGTTCTGATTCAAATTTTTCCTACTATGGCAGTCAATGGTGGCCAAGAACTGTTTGGTTACAATTATTCGTCCAAATATCTTTCTTTGTGTTCATCAGAACAAAGCAATTTATACAGATTTGGAACAACTCGGGAGTGAGTTAATGATGATAGAATTTTTATTTTGGGGTGGCTTGTCCCTTTGAGCACTGTGACCTGAATTGTGCATAACATGTTTCTTTTTAAACCTGTCTCCAGATTACACAATATGCTGATTCTGTTGCCACTCACTTGACCAAAATCCTGGACTCAGACAAACACAGTGACGTGATATCATCTGCTAAGTGAGTGAAATCTGTGTGTATGAGTTGTAAAGGTTATGGTATGTTTGGAGTATAACATACATTCACAAAGAAGTCATGTCCAGACTAATTTTTTCCTCATGTTTGTCGTTCTCTTTCCTGTAGGTTTCTGTGTGGGACGATTAATGATTTTGTGGGTGAGGTCGGCAAAGCTTACGAACGAGCCACGGAGAATAAAGAAGAAGCTGATGCAATGGCAAAAAAGGTAAAGGCAGCTGATTTGAGTTTGTGTGTGAATTTGTGACCAGTTGTATAATATGTGCTTTGAGCGAGAAAGGACTAGAATAATGAAACTATAAAGCAGAAATAGCTCAGTTGCACGGCGTGCCCTATTCTTTAGCCAGGTAAACTCAACAGGAATCAACATCACTGTTTTGTTTTGCTTGTCTGTCTCAGTGTGCCATGCTGAATGAAAAGTTGGATTCTCTGGTAAAGGCTCTGAGCGACGATGCTAATGCCCAGTTGGTACCGGCCGGGTCCATCTCACCAGAGGAGGGCGACACTGATCAGTCCAAACCCTTCAGATCAAGAGAGCAGCTGATGTTGAGGGCCAACAGCCTGAAGAAAGCACTCAGACAAATCATAGACCAAGCCGAGAAAGGTTATACATCATTGTATATGGCTTGATCCATATAATTGTGCACAGGACAAATTCGGGCCAGAATTTAATGACTTTAAAATGATTATACAGTAGCACTTCACCTTGCATTTACAGAAAGCTTGAAGCTAAGCAAGGAAATGCTTTAATAAAAAACGTGTATAATAAAAAGAATTCCTCTAAATACAGCTGCTGAAAAAATAAGGAGACCGTTCCAAAATTATTTTACGTTTTTTATAGGTATGTGTTTAGGTAAAATGATCATATTTGTTTCATTCTGTAAACTAATAAAAAATAATATATAGTTTCTATTTGCATTTATTTGCAGAAAATGAAAACTGGAGAATCAGGTCAAAATAACAGAAACGATGCTCTGTATTTTTTCAGACCTCAAATACTGCAAAGAAAACAAGTAATATTTGTACATGTTTTTAGGAAAGTTTAAACAATTATTTTTTTGTGTGATAACCTCGATTTTTATCACAGTTTTCATGTGTGTCTTGACATGCTGTCAGTCTTTCACATTGCTGTTGGATGACTTTATGTCACTCTAAGGTTTGATTCTGTTGAAATTCAAAAGACACTGGACTGAATCGACCACAATACATCTGAAAATCCTGAATGAATGAACATTTGGAATGGTCTCTTAATTTTTTCTGTGGCTGTGTATTTATTTTTTCTTGACTGTAATTGAATCTAAAATTAAAGTATCTGGTTTGTATGCATATGGCAATGGTTACTGGGAAATTTACTGACTATTAATGCCATTGGTTCCATCCTGCTATCTCCTCAGTGGTGGATGAGCAGAACAGACACCCAGGTGCAGAGAATGTCATCCTCTTCAACAATGAAAAGAGGCAGCAGTGAGGACCTCAAAGAGGCGGAGTCACGTGAGTGACAATCTCATTGCATATTCATTGTATCAAGTGTCTTGCACATTTATGTATATGCTTTGTTCCCCCATTTTGCTATATTTCATATCAAACTGGGTTTTTAAGTGGGCATTGTTTTATGGAAAGAAGCTTTACAGTTAACTTCACACAGAGTCATAATTCCCTAATTGCACAGTTGCATTTGCAATTAACCTCCACCTGTGAATTAATGACACGAATTTACATAAAACACCTACCACAGTTGCCAAGCAAAAAACAGCATGTGAAGTACAGCTGTGCAGATGAAGAATACAAGGAATGAAGAAGATACTTGATATAAAGACAACAAACAATACGTTTGCACAGTGAAAAGAGATAATAATGTGTTTGAATGCACCGGTGGGTTCAGCTGTTTCAGACACTGAGAGACTGTTTAGAAAAGGTCGTCCTTCAAAACTGTCAGCACGAACAAGAACTAAAAAAACAAAAGGCCAGGGCTCAATAGGCTCAAAGTTAATTAACATTAGAAATATCAAGAGCTCATGTGTAGCACTGCACAGCTCGCGTTAAAGGTCGTCAAAACACGAGCCGTAACACCGAACGACACATGACACAGCTATAATGGTAAAAAAAGATCAGATGAGTGTACGATTCAATGTTTCATTAAAAACTGAATCTCTTATTTATTTGTGGCTGCTGACTCATTTACACTTCTTTATTTTATTGACAGGTCAAACCACATTGAGTCCAACCGCCACGACCCCTATTTTATTGGAGAAGTCAGAGAGCTTCAGCTCTGTGCTTTTCTCTGAAGATTCTGTGTAAGCCTGTGCAAACACACACCAACACACACACACATGTGACAGAGCTCTTATCTTCCTCCAGAGCTGAGCAGTCATGATACAGAATGAGAGGTTTCAATAGAATTATGTTGACACTGCTATAGACCTCAGTGTTTGTTAGCTCTTGCACTCACTGACACCTTTAAAACATGAGAGTATCAGTGGACATGAACCTGTTTTCACTCATTCACAGAGATAAATGCACTAACATGCGGATGATGGTGACACACAGGTGCTGTTTACATGAGTAGATTTAAAGTATCGCCTATATTCATTACAAATACTTCCACCATCAATTCTGCACCCTCAACAGCTATTTTTGATTGTTCCAGTCATAACATAATTGAGTCCCTTTGGACTTTTACGAATGTTTCATTTGGCCATGCAGCAGTTCCCATCAATTCTGCTTGTCTCTCTGTTCCACAGGCAGTGCACAGAGAAGTGTGTAATGAATAACTATTTCGGCATCGGGCTGGATGCCAAAATATCTCTAGAATTCAACAACAAGAGAGACGAACACCCCAAAAAGTGCAGGTAAGAGAGCGTGCAGACTGCTGTGCACAATTGAGGGTATGTAAGCAGTGAGGGTATTGTTTTTTGAGGTTTTATGTTATGTGCATAATATTAAGAATCACCTACCATGGCCTTGAAATGCAGAATGAAACAACAAATTGCTAAACACTGTAACAATTCCGGAAACAAAATAAGTCGAATGGAAAAGGTGGGTATTTTGTTGGAATGGCATAGTTACTGTTTTTCAGATTTGTTATTAGTTTTGCAATATGTTGTTGTTTTGCACTTCCAGGCCACCGTAATTACCAAATGCTAAACACAGTGAGGCTCTTAGTAAAGGTGAAATCTTATCGCATTTTTATTGCACATTAGCAGCAAAGGCAGCCATTTTGAAGCATACAAATAAAGAGTGTGATGAATACATTAAAGATTTACATTTTGAGAAAACATGATAAACTTGTCCTTTCAAATATGGAGAATCTTAATGGGGTTTTGTGTCTCTCGGATGTATTCACAACCCATTTGAACCCGTTGCAACCGTATTGAATTTGCTCAAACATGATTACACTTCATTTATTTTATGAGAAGCACATCATTCAAACACAGTGAAAGAACTGAAACACTCCCAGTTTTTAACAGAAATGTGCTAAACCGTCTGTGTTTTGTTGTTTTTTGAAGGAAGCTCTTGACTGGTTTTGTTTGTATGATGCTGATACTGTAAAATCTTGTGTTTTTAACAGCAGTCGCACTAAAAACATGATGTGGTACGGAGTTCTAGGAACCAAAGAACTGGTGCAAAAAACCTACAAGAACCTGGAGCAAAGAGTTCAGCTGGAGGTGAGCATGTGTCAAACGCAGGGAACAAGAAGAACACATTTACACGCACATTTAGCAAATGCTTTTATACAAAGTGACCTGCGATACGTTTTACAATTTATCAGTATGTACAGTGCATTTGCTGGGAATTAAACCCATGGTCTTTGCTAGACAAGCTGAGCTACAAGAACACCTACAGAACACAGGCTTAATGGGATTTTACCTTCTAGTAACCTCTGAGGAAAAGGAAACATGCTTTTTACTTCTCACTTTACTGCACACACATGGTTTCATGTTTCAGGTGTTGTTCTGAGAAACTGTACGTCATGTAACCCATCTCTCTCTCTTTCTCTCTCTGCAGTGTGATGGAGTGCCCATGTCCCTGCCGAGTCTTCAGGGTCTTGCTGTCTTAAACATCCCCAGCTATGCAGGAGGAATTAATTTCTGGGGTGGCACCAAAGAGGACAACGTAAGCATCCATTACTTAAACAAAGCAGTTATAACTTCACTTCTAAAGAGCACTTAGTTAACAAACTGTAGAATCAACTCAGAGGTATACACTTGAATCAGAGCCATGCATTTATCATCGGCGCATCTCGAATCTCTTGAGCTGCCAATAAATAACAGCCGGGCCTGTTTATTGCTGCAAATAAAGCTTTCAGAATACATCAGCCACAGTCAGGCATGTGCACATTACAGACATCAACGGGGGCTTGAGCCCCTGCCCTTTTCTTCCTTGAGAAAAGGTGCCCCTATTTTTCTGGGGATTTTTTAAATGAATATACCATATGTATATATGTGTGTGCGTGTTTCTGTTTGCGCACAGCTTTAAAAAAATCTGAATGTCGGGTCGGGAAATGTAAAAAAAAAAGTTCCGATGCCTTTCTCCACTCACGTCTCTGCGCAGGTCAGTCAGTGTGTATTTGTCTTGCTAATCATGAGCTAACATGTAATAAGTTAGCTAAAGTTTCCGGGACATTCGATGAACCCGGACTCGTCGGAAAGGTCTCCTCCCGGCCTCCTTTTATGTTCCATTTTACAGCACACATTTGTTGTTTCTTAGACATTTTTGTCGCTGGCTAGTGAGCGGTCATGGGCAGGCTTAAACAATGTGACATCAGATTGTTAGGGTTTCCCCAACAGCCTGTTTTGTGTCACTGTTGTAGTGTAAAGGAGATTACAAAAAGAAGAACAGATGGATTTGTATAATTACAGGGTGTTTCTGCACACACGCTGGAGACTTCATTTCTGGTAGATAAACATTTAAAAGTGCATTCTTCTGGGATTGCGGCCCTTTAAGATATTTGTGCACGACCCTGGCCACAGTTTCAACCAGTCATCGGCCATCAATTCACTTTCATCATCATTTTTTAAATACAATAAAATTTGTCAGTGCGACAAGTTGCATATAAACAGGTGTAGAATATGTAGAAGGAATCGGAGAAGTATGAGGATGAGAAATGCAAATAAAACACTGAACAGTCCACTTTCAAAATGCTAAATATATTCGTTGTGGGGTATCAGTGGGAAACAGTACAATAAAGTCCATTAAACAGGCATTTCTCCTGTTGTATTTGTCTATGTAGAATTTTGGGGCTCCGTCATTTGATGATAAGAAGCTGGAGGTGGTGGCTGTGTTTGGCAGCATGCAGATGGCCATGTCTCGAGTCATCAACATTCAGCATCACCGCATCGCCCAGGTCTGCACACACACATTCACACTCCCATACGCTAATACACTGACTTCAGACAGCTCAAAAACTCAAAATATCTATGTCGGTTTTCGCTTTTAAAGGACTTTAATAAGCAATCATTTAAAGTATAACATTACCCGTTCTGTAACAGAAAGCATGTAATAAACTGACGTAATTTACAATTATTTAATTTTGTTAGAAATGAACACCTGTGCACAAAATATCTCTATTCTTTAAGTTTGACACTATACAGTATATACTATATATTTGTTTGACACTTTCTCTTCTCAGTGTCGGCAGGTAAAGATCACCATCCTGGGTGATGAAGGCGTACCTGTGCAGGTGGATGGAGAGGCCTGGATTCAGCCGCCTGGCATTGTTAAAATCATCCACAAGAATCGTGCCCAGATGCTTACCAGAGACAGGGTCAGTCTGTGTGTGTGACAAGACTTTTGTTAACCAGCTTTTACAGCTTACATTTGGTCTTCATTCACCAGCTACCAACTATTCAAAAGCTGGCCTATTCAGGTAGAGACGTTCAGCATTCGGTCAATATTGGATGTTTTTATGGTGATAGGCATTCGAGAGCACGCTGAAATCATGGGAGGACAAGCGCAAAGGTGACAGCCGGCCTCCACGCCCTCGACTGAACTCCCAGCAGTCAATGGAGTATCTAACAGAGGAAGAATGTGCTCAGGTTCAGCAGCTGGGCTTAGTGGCCGACATACTCATCAACAGGTGTGTTTGTGTGTACCTGTTTGACCACGATGACGCCTGAATAAAATCACTTTTAATTCAAACACCACAATTAGAGTTAAAACTTTTAAGTGTTGAGAAACTGCTAATTATATAGAGAGCTATTGAAACAATGGACTGTATGCTGGTTAGTCAGATTTAATAATGCCTCTTATGACAGTTACTTATTACAGTTAATGAGTTTGTAGTTGTATGAAAGGCATAAATACTTGACAATCATGCTTATGTTTTGTTGAATATTTTGCAGAATTCGCGAGGTGGCTAAAAGTCATAAGGTGGTGGAGCAGGAGCTGGCTCATGCTGTCAATGCCAGCGCTGCGATTTTAAGCGAAGCATTTCCCTCCAAACCCTCCAGCCCTGAGGTGACACACGGATGCCTGCATGCATGCATATATGATTATTAAACACAGAAATAATTACCGATGAATTGTTAGAAAAAAATATTGGGCACTGGGCAGGTGGATATTTTTATGTATGCCAGTGCGCAGAAAAGCAAGGTTTCAGAAAGTATTGGATTTGGAATGAGATACAAAAATCAGGTATATGTAGTTAGTATACTGTATATATTCATATAGTTTTGACTTTGTTCTTAAAATATTAAAGGACCAGTGTGTAATTGTTTGGAGGATCTATTGACAGAAATACAATATAATATACATTATTATGTCTTCAGAGGTGTATAAAGACCTTACATAATGAAGCCTTATGTTTCTATTGCCTTAGAATGAGCTATTTCTATCTACATACGCCGCTGGTCCCCTTGTATGGCCATGTTGTTTCTACAGTAGCACAAACTTCTTTACAGATTGAGCTTCGTAAATACGTTCTCTCCTCCGTCTCCCGAAAGGGAGGGGTGGAGGGAGCCGTTGGTTACAATTCACAACCTCACCTCACGTTTTCCTTTCTTTGCCGAAGGAGAGAACGTATTCATGGAACATGCTCTGTAGAGCAGTTTGTTTGTTTAGGGCTAGTGAAACAACATGGTGAATTGTAACTAGAAATAGCTCATTCTAAGGTAATAAAAAGCTTCATTATGTAAGGTCTTTATATCCCTCTGAGGACATACTTATGTATATTATATTGCATTTCTGTCAACAGAACCACTAAAAAATTAGACATTGGACCTTGAATTCTCCAAGGTTTATATATTTGTGAGGTTAACAAGTGCGCCTTTAAGTGTCAATAGTTTTGTGTTTGTATTCAGCCACTCAAGCTGTTCTCCACAGGAGCTCTATTGACCAGTGAACAGAAGAATAACTAAATAACACTGTGTGTGTTTATCACTAACAGCAAGAGATTGTCAGAATGTCATACTAAAGTCAGAGCCGTGTGTGTGTTTCTCTGCAGGGTTTGAGTCGCAGTACAGCAGTAGACATTGTCAACAGCAGTAAAATCCTTCAGCAAGAGACCAAGATGCTGTTGGAAGGAAAACTACTGGTGAGAGACGTCAGTGTTAATCTCTTGCTTTCTCTGGCACGTTCAGGCTCAGATCCAGACTGAAGTATGATCATGATTTGTAATGTGTGTGTAGCAGTTGGAGACCTCTCAGAAAGAGGAGCTTCTTTCCACGGTGGACAGTCTCAGCACCGAGTTACACAAGTTGGAGGATATTCACTGGATCTGTCCCAGCATGCACTGCTCTGAGGAGGTGTGCCATATTTTCAATTCCTAATGTTGAACTTTGTGCAGAGATGCTCTTATTAATCGAATTTTGCTACTCCATTGACATTCACTCAACATGTAACAGCCTCTGGTCTCTGTCTGGTCCTCTTCCTGCGTTGTTAAGCCAGGATTGAAGGCTTAGCCTTTAGCTGCTATGCTTTGAATGCGATGCTTTCTGGGTGACATCAGTTTCTCTTGGTCAATAGAGTGCAACACGACAAAATCCATTTCATTTGCTCTTTAAGAAAAGAAGAAATATATTTTAAGCCATGACGTACAAACCTTTCAAGACAGAGCTACCAGGAGCTTTTTTAATGAGTTCAACTTAATTACTGCTGAAGCGAATTATTGACAAGCCTGAAGGCAGATTTCCAGCTGTGTCTCAGTAATAAAGATCTGATGTTTCTCGTGTGTATGTCGCTGCAGGAATCGTCCCGTGTAAGTGGGAAAAGCAGTATGAAGCTGAAAATTATGCCCAAGGGGAAGAAAGAGAGAGAGAAGTTGCATAAGCAGCGGTCTAACAGCTCTCTGTCAGGTACTGTAAGAGACATTTCCTACACTATCCATCTCTTAATTCCAATAAAAAACATGCTTCCATTTTATGACACCACATAAAAAATGTAAGTGTATTATTGAATCATGGCAGGGACTGTAAATAAATGGTTGGTTCAACTTAAAAATGAAGTTACTGGTTGCCTTCAAATTGTTTTCTTACATTGCATTATTATTAACTATAAACTATTTAGTAACGCATTTGTACGCCCCTATCAGGTACATGGGACATCAAGGGGGTGTGTGATGTAGATCCTGCAGGCAACTGAAGAAGTAAAATGGTTTGCTGCAACATTTCCGTGAGGACCATGGGATGCTGCTTTATGCCCGGTTAGGGAGGGTGTGAGACCACCTGCGCAGAAACACATCATACTCCGACCCCCCAGTGTTTGTGAGCTTCTTTTGGAGGGGCATGGCCCGGCACCAAATTACTTTTGTGGTTATTTTTCTGATTTATCCACTGTCTGTCGGGGGTTTTTATGGTGCCATCATCAGAGAGCTAAAGTGGACCACAGCTCTCACAATCCATCCACTCTTGCTCCTCTCTTTCTGTTTCAACAATGCAGTTCCCAAGCATGATAAACTTTATTTTCATCTTTTTTCCTTAGTATTCAAGCCGTCAGACACAAACTTTCTTTGTTCTCCAGAGAAAACAAAACGACTTATTTTCGTCACGTGCTGTAGCCATCTGAACAAGAAAAGAACAAAATCCAACCGAATCATGCGAAAAAATTGTATTGACAATGAAACAAAAGCAAAAACGAATATCCTGATGAATGAATGTATGGTGGACCTGTATTATTCGTCGAAATGGCCGAATAGTTCGAAATCTGCATTTAGTCTCTGTATATCTCTAGACGAAGACCATCTGGGTTTCTGCATGCCTTTCATGCCCTTATGCAGAAAAAAAGGTCTATTTTCTCTTTATCTCTTGATTGTCAGCCAAGTTGTGATGGTGTATCACTAGTGTGTCAATTGAGCCGTTGTTCTAGAAGCTTCAGTGACGTAAATCTTGTGCCAAGTCAGTAAATGGAGCGCAGTGGTTTAAAGTGAGCTGTTTCTTATACTTTCCTTATTTCTGCAGGGAAATCTTGTGAAAGAAAGTGATGCTGTATGTCGTACATTTCAAAATATATTTGATCTCGCCTTGCACTTTAATATAGAAAACAAATCTCTGAAAAAAAAAGAACTTAAAGGTTGTGTGTGTTGTTTTATCTTGAAAATACATGGATTAAGGTATGTTACAAGAGAGTTTATAATCTTTATGAATGTTAAATCCAGAGGTGAAGAAAACTTGAACTTTTATCTTAATATTGCTGTATAGTTTGCAAGCAGTATTTATCAAAATTCCAATGGTACATGTTTCCATTCAAATAAATATACATACTGGACAACCTATTTGTTTTCTTAGTTGTGAGCCAAAGTCTAGCAGTATTGCTCTGTACAAAAATAAAGACATTGCAAATGTGGGCTTGATACAGAAATGTAATGGACAGTCTAGGGGCTGACTGTGCCGTTAAAAGATGGACTGTATTTTTATTTTGAACTTTTTGTTTTGCACGTTTTCGTTGAAAAGTTCCTCATGAGTGATGAATTGTTGCTGTGTGCTGTTTAGTTTTGATCGAAGTTTGCTGTTTGGTGCAGAAATGCATCACTATATCATCTCCATGTAACAAGCCATTGGTTATAGGACTTTGTTTATCAGGTACAAGAAGAAGGCAATTATTTTATGAACAGAAATGTATTTTTATTTGAACAGAAAAAAAGAGATTGACTTTGTTTTCGCTGGTACCCTTTTCATTGTCAAGATTACTGTTTACCTAAATTAAATGTATTATTTATCCTTTAATTTAAATGTTTTGCCATATGGGTGCAGTCAAGCTTCCGTGGCCTTGTGCCCTGACTGACTGCACGCACCTACTTCAGGATAGTTGCTGTTGACTTGAAGCAAAAATAAAGTGTGGCCATTGCTGTTTGATCTGTGTTGCTTTTTATTATCTTGGTTTCACATAAAACTGCTGATAGTTACCACATTTGAAGTCCATTTAAGAATGTACAGTAACGGTAACGGTTTTACATATTTTAGCAAGAAATCATATTTTAGCAAAAAGTAGCAGCCCAATCTCTGTGCTGTATAAACACCATGTGTTATTGATAAAGAAAACATAAATTACACTTGACAACACAGTTTTATTTTTCCGGGGGAACATCAGCAGGTTCTTCTAGCTCAGGAGGATTATCATCTGTTTTATTTTCCTCTTTCTTTTCTTTGCTGTCTTTCTCGTCCTCCTCATCATCCTCCCAGTCCGACTCACTGATGTCGTCATCTGAGATGTACCAGTCTGGTTTGGCATCTTCTTGTTCCGGCTCGTTCATCTCGTTGGTGACCTCCGGCTCGGGTTTGTGCTTGGGGTCCTCCAGTTTCCCCCAGGCTACAGCGTCAGCCTTCCTCATGGTCACTTCAACTTTAGAGGGCACCATGTTTACAAAACTGTTGTTCACATCAATCACCTAAAAGAACGAGGGTTGACAAGGGTTGCTTGCTGTTGCATTCTGGTATAAGACTTAAATGGTATAGTAGTACAAATAACTGGAAATTCTTACAGATTGTTTTCTGATCAATACAGGGGTGCAAAATCATGAGACTTTGTAAATACAGTAATCTTACCCCCCATAAGTGGATGTCCTTGTGAAACACTTTGTCACCCTCAAACTGAATGTGGCACGTTAACTGCAAATTGATAGAGATGACAAAAATAAAAAAACATGAATTGATTAATAAGATACTTGATTTGAATCCAGACAGAAATAGGCACAAAATTCATGTAACATGCTTTTGCTGCTAATGTGGAGTGAATCTTTTAATGTTGGTGTGAAGTGAGTCTGACTTTGATTCTGATGATTTTTTTACTTAAAAATAATACAATTGACTCTGACATTTAGATGCTGTAAAGTGACTCTTGACTTTTTTGATATCAAGTGACGCTTCTGAATCACTTCATGCTGATGTAAATCAATTGATAAAGATTAATTTGATCTTGATGTTAAAGGGCTCATATGGCACTAATACGTGTTTTTTGTGTCTTTGGTGTGTTATAAGTTGCCCATGCATGTATTAGACTCGTAAAATTGCAAGTGTCGGAACATAAGATGTATTCTATCTAAAAGCGAATTGTCACCCAGACCTGCCTGAAACGCCTCGTGTAACCACACCCCCACAAATCTACGTCAGTTCGTGATATGATTTGACTAAGACGGCCCAAATCTAAACTCAAGTAAAGTGGGAGTTTTTTCTTTTTCCCACATTTTTCTAGGCGCGTCGCCGCCGCATGAAGATGGAAATAGTTCATTTGACTAGAGAAAGTCGCGGTTTTAAAGCTCCTAAAGCTGCGAAAGTGAAATTAACTTGCGCTTCCCTGCCAAACAATAACTGCCAGTTATTAAATATTCCGTCTCCTAAAATGCGATCTAAAGTATGCATGAACTGACACCGTGTATACACCGGAGGTGACAGGCGTGACGCGAAACGACAACCTGCTTGTTCTTAATGGGTTTGGTTTGTCGTGTCGCATCCAGTGTAGATTTTTTTTCTATTATAATGGGTTCTGATGCGTTTCTAATGTCCCTTGTCGTGTCGCGTCAGTCACGTCCTGTGTAGACACGGTATAACAATAATGCTATCAAACGGGAGAGCAGCCGAAACAACTGCGTCATATGACGAAAAACGCGTCATCGCTTTTAAACCCCTCCGTTTCCCTCATCCACACCGCAACGTGAAAATGGCGTTTAAAAAACAAATGCATCAACTTTCGAGTGTGTTTTCGAAAAGCTCTGTTTTCGTTGACAAAAACAGCATCTCAGTGTGGACAAAAGGCCAAAATGGAGAGAAAAAGATGAGTTTCAAACGAAACGGACAGGACCGTGTGGACAGGGTATAAAATGACTCATTTGATGTTGATATTAAGTGACTCTTATCTGCTTATTTTGATGCTGGCGTAAAAGTGACTCTTTATTACTTTTATGCTTTTCTGATTCTTTTAATGCTGATGTAAAGGGACCCTTTTCTGTTTTATGCTGACTTTTTTTCTGATTCTTTTAACGCTGATCTAGAATGACTCTTTCTTTTGATGCTGATGTAATGTGACTCTTTTCTGATTCTTTGATGCTGATGTCAAGTGATAATGACTCTTCGGATGCTGTAAAGTGACTCTTTTTACTTTTATATGCTGATGTGGAGTCACTCTTTTCAGATTATTTTAATGCTGATGTAAAGTGGCTCTTTTCTGATTCTTTTGATGCTGATGGAAACTGACACTTTTGATGCTAATGTGGAGTCGCTCTTTTGTAACTTTTTGACTCTTTTTGAGTGACTTGTTGGCTCTTCTGACTCTTCTGGTGCTTCTTTTTGACTCCTTTGAGTGTAAAGTGACTCTGATGTTACACTGATGTGGATCCATTTTTAGTTACATGTTACATGTTATGTATCACTTACCACTGTGCGGTTTGCCTCCACATATGAATGCTCAGGACTGGAGTTCTTTGCATAGATTGTCATCACGACCTGGTTTCCAGTCTGGTGCCAATCATGCCGGCAACCCACCTTCTTTTTGTCCTGTAGACCAAAGTCAATAAAATCTCTTTCTGCCATCCACACTGACACTTCAGTGGGACACTGGAAGTGTATGAATATAGTATATTACTTTTCATCTTGTTAAATAGGATCATAAAGATCCAGAAGCTCTTACCTTTTTGGGGATCCAGCAGTGTTTGCCTGCAGTGCAACCCTTCTGATCCAGGAAAGCATTAAAGTCAATGGTTTTTATGCAGCAGCAGTTCCAATATTTGTATCTGGACAATGATTGACAGACATGAATTATCACACATCACACTCTCATGAAAACAACAACTACTGTCTACTCTTAAAATACTCCTATTATGAGCACTTTTCTATTTACAGTTTTTGTTTCCTTTTTAACAAGACTGCATGTAAAATCCAGTCTGAGCTCAGATCTCCGACAAAGAGAAGCTACATGAAAAACTGGCCTTATTGTATGAGCTTGAATACATTGCTATTAACAACACTTTCTCTATGAATAGAGGTCACATAAGCAAAAAAGTCTTGAAGGCTCCAAGATTCTTACCCTTCATGGAATACTGGTACTCCTGGATGATAAGTGCAGACGTCTGCATCAGTCTCTGGACTTTGATAAGTCTAAACACAAAAACAATTGGACCATTTAAACAATTACCTACAAACTGTTGTACATCTAACACCGTGTCTACACCGGACCGCACGACAACATTTTTTATTATAATTGGTTCTAATGCGTTTTTAATGTCTTCTGTCGTGTCGCATCACTTACACTCTTCTTAAAGTAACTCGCACAGCATATTTGCAGTAGACAAAAAACTATTAAGCGCTGATACACCTGAATGTTCCAGCTCGAATCAGCACAAGCTCGCTCTCATTCATTTACAGCCTTCACACCTGATAACAAAACGAATTTCTCTGCCGTTCTAAACAGATAAATGAAGAAGAAGCTGCAGCAGAGCTTGATGTTCTGTGTGTGAAATCAGCATCATGTTATCAATCTGTTACAAGGATCCGGTTCTCGCCTGGAGCAAAGAACAGCTTCTGTGAGTAATTAACATTCACGGCATTAACATGATGAACTTTCAGGATTTCAGCAAACTAATCCACTACGGGAGACCTTTTCCCCAGAGAAGAGATCATTTAACAGAAGCCATTCATCTAAGCTCTGTCCATTAAACAATCTGTTCTTTTAAAACAAGTGATAAGTGAAGGTTGATCCCTGATCAGTCCTTTTACACTGATTCACAGGGGCCAGGATTAGTTCACAATAGAATCCATCTTATACGCAGCGCTGCCGTGTTATTCTTCATCATGACCATTAGAGGGCATCATAACATGTTAAGTAGGCTGATTTGCATCATGATTTCTGCATTATTGAAAGCAATAGTGAAGCTTCACTCTCAAAGGAGTCATGAAGAAGTAAACCCTGCCCTGTAGCAAGTTTGTTCTGTCCCTCAGGACAAAAAAATGACGGGTACACACATTCACACAATAACTTACTGTTTTGCATCCTGGGTTTTTGCACCGGACTCCAACAAAGATGACCTCGCTCTCTTTCAGACAGAAAGGGAAGATTCGGAAAAGAGGAGATGAAAACAAAGTCAGATATTTGTAGGGTAATCGAAATTTTACATGGAGAAACAACAAAACAAAAATGTACAATATTGTTTTTCTATTAACAGAGTTTTTACAGGGGACCTAAAGTGATAAAACATGACAGGTGGACTTTACATTAGTTACATTTGTGTGGGGACTCAAATGCCCTTAAAGTGAAAGTTCACCCAATTATGTCATCATTTACTCACCCTCGTGTCATTTCGAACCTATATGACTTTCTTTCTCCTGCAGAACACAGAAGATTGAAATATCTTGGTTACCAAACAATGGCGATACCTATTTGCTTCTATTGTATACACAATACAAAAATAGTGCTATATAGCACTAAAAGTGGTTCTTGGCTCGTAATCATAGGGGAAAAAAGATGTTTTGAAACAAAACAGTGTAACTCAGTGGGTACCGCCATTGTTCGGATTCCAGCATATTTCGAAATATCTTCTTTTGTGTTCTGGAGAAAAAAGAAAGTCATATTTGGGTGAACTATCCCTTTAAGTTAATATGCTGTAGGAAGTGTTTTAATTGCTTTTTAGACATTTTCTATTGAAACAGGATGACAGGGCAGGACATGTACAGAGAGAGACTTTGACTTAGTGTGTACTTTGAATGCATATAAAAGCCAAAACATTTCTGCAGGTGACTCTGTGTGGGTGTCTGTGCATGCTGTACCATAAGGGTACAATCTTAACATGCTCACCTAACTTCTCTCTCTTCTCTCTCTCAGTGATCTCCATTGTCTCTACGATCTGAGCCAGAGATGGAGAGATCTTCGCCGTCAGCTTCGACTTTGGCTCGTCTGAACTGTGGGGAGAAATTGAAAAACATGTCACAGTCTGTTTTTACCTAAAAGCAAAAGGGGGTTTGAAAGAGAAAATACAAGGCAGAAAAAAATATTCCACATTTTGTATTCAGAGGGGGAAATATCTGTGCAGAGCTCTGTCCTGGTAAGGAGATTGGAACTGCATTTGAAGAAGACAGTACAGTATGTTTGCACTACATATGGGTAGTTGACTAACATGGTACATGTGATATTAAATTGTTTTATATTATTAATATTTTTATTAATCATATAAAATAGCATAAGAGAGATTTATCTTCATTGTTCGTTTTTTTTTCAAAAAATCTTGCTAGTCTAATATTAGTCTATCAACTACCCATATACAGCATATACTCTAAACTGCGCCACTTTTTGATAAATACGGTGCATTACAATAAATGGTCACACTTCAGTATAGGGGGCAATTCTCACTATTAACAAACCATTAACTAAGACTTTTTCCTCAATTAACTCTTAATTTGTGGCTTATTAATAGTTAGTAAGGTAGTTGTTAGGTTTAGGTATTGGGTAGGATTAGGGATGTAGAGTATGGTCATGCAGACTGTGGGCTTTATAAATACTAATAAACAGCCAATATGCCAATAATAGGAATGCTAATAACAACTAGTTAATAGTGAGAATTGCCCCCTATACTGATGTGTTACCCAATAAATTATTTTGTATGTGTGTGTCCATGTGCGTTGCTTATTTCGGGCATAATTTACTGGATTTGACATTTAATGCATTTTACATTTTATCCAAAATTTAGGGAGCAATAAGCGATATGTCATATAGTACCAATAATACAATGGGTGCCAATACAAAGCATTGCTAAAATACCATTTTTCTGTAATCTGGTGTGGGGTGAGACGGAAGTGGTCCATTTTAACTATGGGCTGGCAACTAATATTGACATTGTTATTGCACAAAGTAATTTTCTTAGATATGTAATTCTAAGAGATAGAATTCTTAGATAGCTTCAATAGTTCCCTACTAAATATAAACCTTGTCAGCAAAGGATGCAATTACTGTAGTGCATTTTTGCTACTTGCCTCTGATAAAATCCTAGCATTTAGTGACCGAGTACGTAAGGAATACTTGATCGAGAACTGACAGATTAATTGGCACATTTTATGAGACATCCCCCTCTGCACCTACTATTTATATGGAGACATACCTGGGTCTCTCCTTTTCCAGAGCTTCTGCTGATTTGGGTCCCTGGTAGATCATTTCTTCTCCATTGTGCTGCTTCACATCTCCTTTATCGGTGGTCACTTCGGGTCGCAGCGGCTCCTGAGGCTTCTCGTTACTATGGCGCCCGCGGGTGCAACCCTGAGAGGATGAGCACAGAGGGCAGGATGTGCCAATCGAGATTTGAAGAGGCGCAAAAGATTAGTGTATCCAGAGCAGAACAGACATGTTTCATACAGCGCGACTGCGGATGTCTCTTTACGCATTCTTTTAGGAGAATGTATGCAACGATGTACAAAATGCACAATGAATACCATTATTGCATTTGAAAAGGATTACTTCTTTCTGATTTAAGTGATTTCACCTATTCTGGGTTTTGCATCATGAATTCTGTAATGTATTGGCTCCTGCTGTATATTTATTGTGTAATGCATCTGCTACACGAATAAATGAAATGTAATTAATTCTGTCACTCAACTGAATTCAAGGATTTTCGATTCTACTGTACTACCGTGATACTTCAGCAAGGTGTTATGACACAAGTATCAGGGTATATCTGGGATAATATTGTACCTTCTAAGCAAGTTTATATTTTACATTTTGAGGATGCCACATTCTGTCTCTTTGTTTCACTGCGTGCGATGCATTAAAAAGCAGAGGAATATTAAACTGTCATGATCATCATATTATAAGCATACTTTGATTGACAGGAACTCTGAGAAATCTGTTGTCCTCTTTCTACAGCAGGACCAGCCCTGAGGAGAACAACCAAAACAAAGAACTTCAGACAGCACAATATGAATATTTGGCACCCCAACAAGCACACAAACACACCATTGATGTGCTTATCAAGTTCCAGCAGCATGAACAGATCAGCCAAATGTCTGTATTGAGAATGGGATTCTGTTGAGTTTGTGCTCACCTTTAAAGCATCGTGGAAGATTGGCACACCAGGGTGATAGCAACAGGCATCTTCAGGCAGTGAGAGGAAACAGAAGACGTTGAAAATCATAAATTGAACCCCAGTCTTATCTCTACAAGCAAACCTAACACAGGGCCCAATACCCCTGCTGTGAAGGTCTATATATGGAAGTACCATTTCATGAGAACATCTACAGCAACATGTGCCCTAGACTTTATCCAATCTGTATAAATCTGTAAATCATATCATATGTTAATTCCTATTGTGAAATGTTGTTACCAAATGATGCTTTCAAAATTTGTTTAAAACTCAAACCCAAGGTCTCTGACCAGCAGAACTCATTCATGCAGTTAGTGGTCGACTCTGTTTTGAATAAACAATTCAATTAATACAATTATTGAAACAGCTTCATAGGTTTGTCAACGTTCTCCACTGATAATATTAAAGCAAAACAAAAGCTTGAAATTACCATCCGAGTTTTTGTCAGCATCAAATCGATCTCCGCAGCCCCTGTTGTAACATAGTAAAGCCATGCTGGTCTGTTTGAGATTCACGTCGTCTCCTGGTCTTTCAGTCTATCACGGGACTCTTCGCTTGTTTATCTCCTCTAACCGCTCGCCGTACTTATGAACTGGCACCACCACGGTGAAGCTTCTCTAGAACTTTCAGAAGAGAGATCCAGAAGGAACAACTACGTCGGGGGAAAGAGAAGGAAAGAGATTTCCTAGTCTGAATGAACTCTATAAATAGCAAGAGCCACCCTCTCTCTCTCCTTACAGCTGTTGGGATCTATCTGAGCGAGGGTGACATTCCAGGGGTCCAGGCTTTGGCAGAGACAGAGAGAGGGGGCTAGTGGGGGTAGAGGCACAGCTGATACTGTGAGAGATAGCTCATTTACAAGGCCCACCAAAATTATGGAAACTTCAATTGACAAAGCTTGACAGGGTGTCATACTAAACAGATTATCAATCATTTTCAAAATAGAAACAATGCTAGATTTTACAATGGAAGTAAATGTAACTAGTGCTTGTCTGTACAGTGCCTCAGTGACAGTGTTGGGTAAGTTACACTGAAAAAGTAATTAACTACTAGTTAATAATTACATATTCAATAGTGTAATTACATTACTGTACAAATTACTCTCTCCAAAAATTATTTAATTACTAATTACTTTCTGTATCCTTCATCAACCTTGATAAGAATTGGTTCAAAGATAGACATGAAACGGCTCTTTTAATTCATTCAAATATGTAATAAATAACTTCATAAATTATTCTTATTAACTGACTAAAGTATACAAATGTGAGAAGGATACATTAAAGCATACATTTTAAAGTTAGACTTATCATTTCATTTCCACTATTGAATATATTACACAGTATTTAGTTCAATTACAAGACGTAACTGTAATTAAATTACAGGAAAAATAAGAGTAATCCCTTACTTTACTTTTTCTAAGGAAAAGTAATTAAATTACAGTAACAAATGACTAAGTAACTAGTTACACCCAACACTGCTCAGTGATATTCGGGTTCTTACACAGTATACCAAAAAGGTCAAAATTAGTAATAGTACACCTCTGCACCCAAACGTGCATATTAGTACACTTTAAAACACTGTATTTTACAGATTTTTCACATATTGTAAAAAAATTCAAATTACAGAAAAGACTGCAAAATGTAGGTGTAAAATAACATGAAAGACATGTCATTTCACTTTACAAAAATGTTTATTTTAGGGTATTTCATGGCACTCCAGCAGCCGAAATGTTACCATCTTCCTCCAGGATTTTTTAACAGTGTACTTTGAACATTTTACATTTTCTTGCAGCTTTTTTACGGTGAAAAACTAATAATTTCACAGAATTGTATTGTTATTATTTTACAAACATTTAACATTTTTAAAAATAGGTAAAAATGTGGAAAAATCTACTCGGGGTAAATTAACATGAAAAACATGTAATTTTACTTTACAAAAAATATGTTTTGCGTTGTTTTCTGGCACCCCAGCTGCCAGAATATTGACGTTTTAAAGGTGTAGGGATAATTTAAGGTGTTTGTCTTTCATGGCAATTATTTTAACTTTCACTATTCACAGAGTGTTTTACATTGTAGACTATTTAAGAAGATTCTGGTTTGGTCCTATTGAGACTCAGGTCAGGGACTGAGGTTTGTTCTGTTGGCTTCAGCTTTTTTTGAAGGCCAATTATGTGAAATGTTTGTCTTAAGGAGTTGTTTTATTTTATGTATAGTAATAATCTGCTCTAGATAAAATAGTTAAGCTTGTGTCCATGTTTTTGGCTATTAAGTGCATCTATAGGACTCTCATGGACATTAAAAAAGTAATGCTTTTATAAGTAATGTATTACCACAAGTCTTCAAAAAGACTTGAAGTGATTTGAAGTTTCATTCATGTCTGTAGTACACATGGTGGGTTATATGCTTTATGGTTAATCTGTTTAAATCCCCAAAACTAATATTGATTTATAATAACAGTGATGCTTGCATTGTTTTACTAAACATCGATTTTGAAAGATAAAGGAAAGCTTCATTCATTTAGTTTCAATCATGCAACATACTGTATGTCTGCTTCCAGATAGTCTTCAATTTAGAAGAAGAGGAATTTTTCTATTGATCTAGCTTTCTGCCTTTTTCTGTGTCTTGGATTAAGGAAGATCAAATAAATTCACAGCCAGCATAAGCTCAAACTCCTTATTTAGCTACAAACCCACTGCACTTTTAATTCTAGGAGAATCTAGGAGGCAAGTCTAAAAACGTCAGGAATCTTTATACAATTAATAAACAAGTTGCGTAAGAGAAACCCTGGAGGGATGGAGTCAGAAGCAAGGTTCCAATGCGTGGATGAATATTAATAGATGTTCAGAATAAGCTGTCAAGATAAAAATCTGTTAAAAATGTTCTTTATTAAGAAACTGGTGAGTGCAAGCGTTAAATCCATTTATTCACAAGGCATTCACTCATGGTTCAGGTTAGTGGCTTGCAACCATACATTTTCTTCACAGATACAGACAACATAAAGACCGAGACGGAAAGAAAGAACGAAACGAAACAAAAGCCCGACGTAAGCAAAATTGCAAGAAAGAATTAACGTCCCAGATCAGCACAAACAATCACTGATAAAAGAGAAAAATAACAGATACACAAAACACGTCCATCACTACAACAACAACAACAACAGCTTACTAAAAAACAGCACCATGTTTAAATTACTTCGCAAACATTACATGGAATCGTGAAACTTTCCCAGGCATGACAGATACAAAAACATGCATAAAACAGGTTCAAATTGAAACAAGTAAAATCTATCACATCTCTTGGTCCTGGGCCGAGCATCTCATTGCAGGCATACAAATGAGGAGTTCAGAGAGACTGGTATCATAAGATCATTAACTTCAACCAGTGCTGTTTAATGAAGCTCACAGGAAAAGCAAAGAGAATTCATGAGGACGGCTTTGTTTCAGGTTAAGTATTAAAGGTTTTCATTGTTGACCGATACAAGCGCTTTTCCAATCTTGACAGAGATGTTGTACAAGCACAATCAGCCTTTTCCCCAAAATTTCTGTACACATCTGAATTAAAACCAGAAAGTTTTTACACTCTGTGCAAAGCAATTCAAAAAGCATTTATACAATAAAAACTATTAAACATACTTGTTGTGGGGGTAAATAATAACATCTGTAGCACTTTACAATAAGGTCCCATTCATTATCATCATTAATGCATTAGCTAGCATCAACTAACAATGAACAACAACTTTTTACAGCATTTATTAATCTTAACATTTTGAAATTGTTAATGTCAATTCATCTAATGTTAGCACATATGTTTAATTTTTAAAATGTCTCTTTAAAGGGATAATCCACCCAAAAATGAAAATTCTGTCATGAACCCCCCTAGTAGTTCCCAAGCCTATATAAATGTATTGGTTTTGTTGAACACAAAGATATTTGGAAAAATGTTAGAAACCAACATTTATGGGACATCATTAACTACGATAGTAAGAAAATTTCAAACGGTACTCAAAGATGCCCTAGAACTGTTTGCTTTCCTACGTTCTTCAAAATATCTAGTTGTGTTCAACAGACAAAAAAATGATGCAATAAATTGTCCTACTATAGCAGTCAATGATGTCCCAGAAATGTCAGTTGCTAACATTTTTCCGACAGAACAAAGAAATTGTATACAGGTTTGGAACAACTTCAAGATGTGTAAATGAATGAATTCTTGGTGGAGTATCCCTTTAAATGTTCAAATTAACTAATTAAAATATAATCGATTAACAGGAACCAGGATTAATAATGCAGTGGAAGGACTGTTTGTTATTAGTGTTTGTGAATGTTAATACAGTAAACTAATATTAACACATTCAACCTTATTGCAAAGTGTTACTCTATTACACACACATCTCTGGAGACCATCTCGTCATCCAGATGCATATGGAATCATAAATCAGACATGCAAGTAAAGCTCGGCTTGCTGGGACAAAAACAAAGATTCCTTAACGGTTCTTTGTCGGTCTGTATGATTCCATAAAACATCTTAAACATCCAACGAACACCAAATGGTTCTTTTTAAAACCATAGTTTTAAAGGTTCTTTGCGGAACCAAAAATGATTCTTCTGTGGCATCGCTACGAAGACCTATATTAAGCTTCTTTATTTTTAAGGGTGTCCGGTGGATAATGCGTTTGTACAACATCTCCTTCCACACATTACAATCAGCTCCAGCTCCCGTTTGCTTTCATGTTAACAACTTCACATAATCTTTGAACAAAAGATACAAAATGAAACATTGCTTGATTGATTCTCAAATAGTGTTACAACATAATAATCGGATGGATTCCGGTTGCAGTGAAACCGTGCAATAGATTCAACAGAAATCGCACACTGACGGACTTGAAAATACAACAAAGCACTACGCAAAATTTGACCAGGTATTTAAAACGTGCATTCATAAAAACCCTGCATTATGGGCCGCGAGGCAGGCATGAAGTGCAATTTCAAGAAAATTGAGAAAGATCCGTATAAAGAAACATAGGACATCCAAAACATTCAAAATAAACAACTATGCCTGTCATTTAATGTGGCATGAAACTGAGATGAAATGAATGAGATGTCATGCATGGCAGACACAAATAAAAACAAACAAACAAAAATGACCAACAACTTAAGAATGAAAAAAGGATTTTATTTATATCAATGAAAGCCAGACATAAACTGAAAGACAAAAGAAGAACGATCCCATGACTTAGGCATGTTGTTTTTACCACGCAGCATAAAATCTTTATAGTCTGCATAAATAAATATAAAAAATGTACAGTGGGGAAATCAGCACAAACATGGAGGTTTGTGTTGTTCTCCTTTTTGGCATTTGATGATAAATGGAGCCGTTGAAACTCCGGGTGGATACACAGGGATTACAATGCCTTATTGAATACAAATATCTAAATATATCGCAAATATCTTTGTAACAGAAAAATAAACAACAAAGATAAAAATGTCTTGCTGGACATACACGCACGACACAAAGCAGTGGACAAATGGCCTACCTAAAGGAAAAACAAAGCATGCATGTTATTAAAGCCAGAGAAGCCAGGCTGCCCCTGACTACACGAAGATGAAAGAGACCCTGGATACCAACTTATTACACCAACTATCCCCTCCGGAGATCCAAGACGTGCGGTACAAGCTGACACATGGATTCTGAGAGGCCACTGCTGAGTTGGGCACTGTAGGACAGTTAATGAGTCCAGCCCAGTTGTGTAAAATCAGGCCAAGTAGTCTAGAAATATGAAGGAATTGGCTCTTCGGTCTGACGGACTCGATGTAGAGCAAGGGAATCTGAGACACAACCGTCTCATACACTTCAATTAAAGAAACCCAACCCGGCAGCCGTCTATGTAAAGGATGACGCATACTGCAAGTCGTGGGTTAAGCAAACAAAAACCACCAGGGGGAGGGAGAGGGACTGTCTCTCTACGCACAGCAATGGTCCATGCAGAGGATTTGAGGTCCAAGTCAAGAAGTCAGAGGTGACGTTTATGACCCGATGCAAGTCAACAAGACTATAGGTTTCCCGAGAAAAACTGCCTCTGTCAGTGGTTTCCAGAATTTAAAGAGACAGCACAGGCACGGCAGCTAGTCCATGAAGAGCTTTGGATAATGCCTGTGCTCATCAAACAGATGATTTTTAAAACCACAAGGAATCGATACTGGATATTACCATGGAAACCCCGGCTCGTGATAGCACCCGTGTCTTGAGCTCTTTCACCCTCCCTAAATCTCACAAACATCCTTTCATTCTCTCAGCTCACGTACACACACACACACACCCACACACACACTAAGCCTCCGGTGACGGGTTAATAAAATAGATTCTAATTAAACCTCTCTCCTCAGAGCCCTGTTACCTTATAAACCCAGTGAGAGTATCACCACCGAGCCTGCATTAAGAAAAAAAACTCATTTAATTCAAATCTCCAACACCCCCGATGGCGGCCTAAAGAGAAACTTACAAGCTTGTTAAGTCACTCAATAATGATTCAACCTCAGAGGAACTTCAACGAAATAAAGAAGCATGCAAACAAACACAGGTGGGATTGTTTCTACTAAAGAAAGATCAGGCGGACACAGCTGAGCAGAATCCATCCACAACATCTTAATACCCTGTTAACAAAGAATCTGCTAAAATCCAGACTTTAAGTAGACTTAAGCTATTGAATTTTGGTTCAAATGATGGCGAACACTGATACGAGCGTGACTGCAGGGAACACAACTTCATTCTGCACATCGATGTGAGGGGCTGGGAACACCAACAACTGTAACTTATGGCATTTCTCAAATCACAAATGTCATAATTTGGCAATGTAAAACAGACCGTGATGAATGTAATTCTCAGAATTAAAAAGTAACATCTTAAAAAGTAAAAATGACTATAAAACGAAGCAACCCTAATGAGACACAGAATAGGTTTATTCAGTAGGGCCAGATGCCCTGTACACATCTCCAAGGCTTTAATCATTTCACTCTCTCACTTCAGGTGGGTGGTAGATGTGGGCGGGGTCTCCGAGTGAGAGGTGTGGTTGTAAATACACAAAATGTTTTGTTAACACACAGCTGAGCAGGAACATGTTAATCAGTGTCCTGGGAATGACACAACAAGCTGGGAGGTGAGGGAGAGGGGCTCTTCATGTGGCTCATCTACACATCCAGTGTGTGTGTGCGTGTGTTTGCGCAATACCACCATATGTCTGAAACGGCAACCCCATAGGTGAGTGACCATTTAGCACATCAGTAATAGCAGGAGAGCTTCATTATAGCTACAAGAGACCAGCTCAGTTTTGTATTTGGGGGTAAAGCGCTTGGGGGTGGCAAAGCACCTTATATACGGGGTCAAATTCTTTTATTGTTCTGAAATGAGAAGCTAGGGCGTTGCGATAATGGGGCATTTAAACACACGTGACATCTATGATCTGGAAACTTCCACTGCTGTGGCTTGCGCAAGTCCTTTTTCATCATACTGTACCAGCACAGGCTATGCCGAAATCTCAGCAACAGACAGCAAAACATTGACAGTGACAAGATGACTCCTGTGCTGGGACTCAGATCCAATTCATACTAATTGTCAAGCAAAAGAGAGTTTGCTGCGTGTGGTAATTTAAGACCAGCAATAAAATCCAGGATTTTCATGATGTATCACACCTGTCAGTGAACACCGTGCTCGGGAAAGAAATTAACAGAAGTGAGAAAATGCTCATAAATCAGCCAAATCATATTTTCTTGTCACTAGGTTTGTATGAGGGTTAGTTGTAGAGGTGGGGTTAAAAAATATCATCAGCTTGGAATGAAAACAAAGGAAATCTATGAGACGTCCTCACTAATATAGTGAAAACTGTGTGTGTGTGTTGGGTGAGCCATTTCAGACATTGAGGTAAAGCACTGTTGACGCACACATTCCTCTCCATCTGCTCGCTCTTTCTTTTTGTCTGTCTCTCCCTGCTTTTATTTGGTGGTAGTTGGATCCTCTTCTCACTCGCTTGATGTTCTTCAGCCGTTTGCTGAAGTGCTACTACATGAACTGCATCTGGACAGACACACAAATAAAAAAATCAGCAGCAAATCTCACAGCAAAGGCACTTTCTACACATGCTTTGGGCAAAACAAATACAAACTAAATGGAAAGCAAAGTGATTTGAGGTACTGTAAAAGCAAAAATACCACACTACAATACGTGATTAATGTCAAATGTTTATGAAATGTGTAAAATGTGTTCATGTTTAGCTCAAATGGATATACAGTATCTCACAGAAGTGAGTACTCACTCACATTTTGGTAAATATTTTATATCTTTTCATGTGACAACACTGAAGAAATGACACTTTGCTACAATGTAGTGAGTGTACAGCTTTTGTATAACAGTGTACATTTGCTGTCCCCTCAAAATAACTCAACACACAGCCATTCATGTCTAAACAGCTGGCAAAAAAAGTGAGTACACCCCTAAGTGAAAATGTCCAAATTGGGCCCAAAGTGTCAATATTTTGTGTGGCCGCCATTATTTTCCTGCACTGCCTTAACCCTCTTGGGCATGGAGTTCACCAGAGCTTCACAGGTTGCCACTGGAGACCTCTTCCACTCCTCCATGACGACATCACGGAGCTGGTGGATGTTAGTGACCGTGCGCTCCTCCACTTTCCGTTTGAGGATGCCCCATAGATGTTTAATAGGGTTTAGGTCTGAAGACATGCTTGGCTAGTCCATGACCTTTACCCTGATCTTCTTTTGGGGTCGTTATCATGTTGGAATACTGCCCAGTCTCCGCAGGGAGGGGATCATGCTCTGCTTCAGTATGTCACAGTACATGTTTGCATTCATGGTTCCCTCAATGAACAACCAGCTCCTCAGTGCCGGCAGCACTCATGCAGCCTCAGACCATGACACTCCCACCACCATGCTTGACTGTAGGCAAGACACACTTGTCTTTGTACTCCTCACCAGGTTGCTGCCACACACGCTTGGCACCATCTGAACCAATAAGTTGATCTTGGTCTCATCAGACCACAGGACATGGTTCCATTAATCCATGTCCTTAGTCTGCTTGTCTTCAGAAAATTGTTTGCGAGCTTTGTGCATCATCTTTAGAAGAGGCTTCCTTCTGGGACGACAGCCATGCAGACCAATTTGATGCAGTGTGCGGCATATGGTCTGAGCACTGACAGGCTGAACCCTCACCCCTTCAACCTCTGCAGCAATGCTGGCAGCACTCGTACGTCTATTTCCAAAAGACAGCCTCTGGATATGACGCTGAGCACATGCACTCAACTTCTTTGGTTTACCATGGCGAGGCCTGTTCTGAGTGGAACCTGTCCTGTTAAACAGCTGTATGGTCTTGGCCACAGTGCTACAGCTCAGTTTCAGGGTCTTGGCAATCTTCTTCTAGCCAAGGCCATCTTTATGTAGAGCAACAATTCTTTTTTCAGATCCTCAGAGAGTTCTTTGCCATGAGGTGCCATGTTGAACTTCCAGTGACCAGTATGAGTGATAACACCAAATTTAACATACCGGCTCCCCATTCACACCTGAGACCTTGTAACACTAAAGAATCACATGACACCCGGGAGGGAAAATGGCTAATTGGGCCCAATTTGGACATCTTCACTTAGGGGTGTACTCACTTTTTTTGCCAGCGGTTTAGTTTTTTGGTGTAGAGTTATTTTGAGACAGCAAATGTACACTGTTATACAACCCGTGCACTCTCTACTTTACATTGTAGCAAAGTTTTTATTTCTTCAGTTTTGTCACATGAAAAGACGTAACAAAATAGTTACAAAAATGTGAGGGGTGTACTCACTTCTGTGAGATACTGTAGAACAGAAAAATAT
The DNA here is from genome assembly GCA_006030095.1 of Triplophysa siluroides. NCBI lineage: Eukaryota > Metazoa > Chordata > Actinopteri > Cypriniformes > Nemacheilidae > Triplophysa > Triplophysa siluroides. Next base: position 600,623 of record VCII01000033.1, on the reverse strand, counting down.
TGATGGTATAAATTTTAAAAAGTATGGCAACTATCTGCAAACATTAAAACGTGCTAAACATTCTGCAAAATGCACCATTTTGTCCGTCACATTTACAAACATGACACATTTACTTGATGATTAACTGTCTAAAAAATAATTGCGTTTGACAATTCATTCGCCTTATCTATATCTAGCTGATATTTCGGTCAAAATTGAGTTATTCACTTTTTTTATTCTGTGATAACTTATTTACATTACTTGATGTTTTTCTTTACGATGTGTACATTATGGGACTTTCTTTTAGAAAAAAAAAGGTTTAATTCACAAAACTTTGAAGCTCAATATCACAAAACTGTTTAGAATGCAGATAGAACGTTATATTTCCAAGGTGATTATTCACGGTTTTGACAACCATTAATTAACCATTAAGACTTAGACGTCATTTTATTTAATTCTTTGTAAATTGTCATTTGCCGAATAAGAATAATACACTTGACATGTTTAAATATTAACTGAACTATGAAAATAAATGCTAAAACTAAATTGACGGATTGTTGAATGTCATCAAATCGCAACAGTAGGTGCAAAGATGATGGATATATTAAATCCATTATTTCTGTGTACGAAGACATAGCGACTTTGTGTCAAAGTACTGTTAAGGTACAGGATGTCTTGAAATATAGCAAATGTAATGGTGTGTCAAGACCTCAATAAAACCATTGCATCAGTGTACTTGCCACATGCGGAGAGCTGTGTGTGCGCGCGCGTGTGTGTGTGTATGTATGTTTGTATGTATGTATATATGTATGTATGTGTGTAAGTGTACAAATTTATTTCATGCTACAAGCTGTGCAGCAAGTTTTAATGTTACTGTTTTGAAAAACAGCACACCCACATAAACACAGGTGGTCCTGTGTTTGTTAGATTAAAGCATTGATTTACATCACTTCTACATTTTTTGCAGATACTCCTGTTCAAAGCGACTAGGTGCACTGATGGCTTTAGAGGCATTTTAACATGCTTTCTGTATGTATGGTATGAATACCGGGCTAGCTGGGTTAATTGGTATGTGTGTGTACCTGGGCTCCGGGGATAGTGGTGAAGGGGTTAGTGGGTCTGAGAACTGGCTGGTTGTATAGCATGGGCTGCTGGGTCATCAATGGAAGCCCTCCCATCTGTCCCAGCTGAGTAGGGACCTAAAACCAGACAAACATACAACATTGAATGTCTCTATAATCTGCAATTTACTAAGTACTACACACTTTTTCAGACTTGTGGTCATACGTACCATTCCATACACAGGCACTTGAGGTGTTGTCATGGGAAATGCCATGGGTGCAGGAGCCTGCAGAAGAGGAAAACTCAGCTTAAACACAGATGCACTCATTGATCAAACACCACTGTACTTTCCTGTACAAATTAAACACTATTGTGTTCTATTTAGTGTTGTCCAAACTTCAGTACCAGTCGGTACTAAATGTGACAGTACTTGCATTTCCCGCTATCATTTTGAGCGCTGTTGAACCGATTATGAAAGACCTCTGATAGGCCATTGTGTTTCCATGCTCATCGGATATGTATTTGAATGGCTCCTTACCGAGCGCTTGCGCAACCAAACCCGGAAGCGCGTGAAATGATCATTGCATCGCACTCTCTACAGAGCGCTTGCAGAGATACACACGGAAGCGTTTGATTTTGACTTTGATAGACTTTCAAACGCTTCCGCGTGTGTGTAAGTGCTCGGTAGAGAGTGCGATCCAATGATCATTTCACGCGCTTCCCGGGAAATGCAAGTATCGTCACATTTAGTACCGACTGGTACCGAAGTTTGGTATTGTGACAACACTAGTTCCATTATCATGTCTGTTCTAATTATAGATCTAGTTTAATTACACACTTCTGTAACAAGGTTAATTTAGTTCACTAAAATTAAAACGTTTCTGTTCATTGAAATTAAATTAAATTAAATATTGACCTAAAAATTCAAAAATAAACTGAAATAAGTTTAAAGCATTAAAATTATAATAATAAACAAAAACTAAAATTAAAATTAATTAATTTCATATAGCGACATAAAACAATAAATTATACAATGACAAAATCATATACCAAAATCGCTAAAAAAATTACGTAAAAACAAAAAAGCTAATAATAAAAGCTAATTCAAAATATTTATAAAACTAAGTAAAACTTAAATCAAAACTATAATAACTCTATTCTGTACCCAGAACAGGATTACTTAAACACTACTTCACAAATGTCTGCCCCGGTGTGAAGTATGGAAAGACTTCACTTCTGGAGCACAAATATAACCAAAGAAAAATATAGATAAGTATACTGTATACAGTATGTATAGGTAACATACCGATAAGTAAGAAATCATCAAATGATCTGAATAGCTGTCAATCTCTTCTATATTTCGCAGCTGATTCTGAAGAAAACAAGCATTGATTTGAACCATGTGGTATTTAGCGTGTATTGTTAGTCTTGCATCATATCCAAATGAATATACCAAATGCTACAGAAAGGGCACATGAGACTGAACAAACATCCATATGTCACATGAATATCAACACATGACATTTTCGGCATTTTTCACTAAAATAATGTCTGCGTGGATAAAGAAGGTGATAAAAGTCAATCTAATGGCTTATTTACACAACTCCACAATATTTAAAAATAAAATGATGTATCTACAGTACATGCTAATGTTCAGTTCGTCCATTTGGGTGGATTTTGGGTCATTTTATTCTTAATAGTGTTTTTATGTTAACCTGCCCTCTGCCCCTAACTTCACAAGTTTGAGAAGAGCCACAGGCCTGAAGATATTTACAGTACATGCTAATGTTCAGTTATAATAATAGCGCCGCCTACTGCCAATAGGAACTTACATTCTTAAAATGTTTCCCCATGAGGGTAGAGAATTCTCAAAAACACACCAGCATCCCTGACGTGCACCAGGATGTTTGATCAATATTGCTTGCAGCTTTAATTTTTACTGCTTTTGGAGTTGACAAGACTTTTAAATCTCTAAAAGCAGTATGGTAGGTCTCCCCACATAACATGTGTAATTGTAAGAACTTTAAAATGTAAGAGACATACCAGAGCCAAGAAGTAGCCACTGCTATGGGACACATTTTACGAAATCACCTCAATACATATTTCCAACACATTTCCAAATTATTCCGATAATGTATGCAATGTACCTGTCTGTGCCTTCAACCACCACCAGTAAAGATGATTAATTTAAAGCCATTTTAGAGCTTTGCAGATGTACTGTACATTCCTATACTGTCATGCCATCCTTATATAATATAACCATGCAAACAAAATAAAAAACACAATTCATTTTTAACTGTCACAATTGGCATTTAATGCAACAAGAATTGCTCAAGTCAACAGATTTTCCTAGCAGACCTACCTAGCCAGAGACCTTAAACTGCGTTGACACTGCATTGTTTAGCTTTGTTTAAACAATGAGTTTGTTCTTTTTAGGTGCAGGTTAGAAAAAATATTTAAGAATAAATCGCAGATGAGAATCCCCAATTCTTTTTCAACATACTAAAAACTCACTGGACCAAAAAGACTGAGACAGAAATCTCGAATTAAGGTTTGGAAGAACAGGAAAGCGTGAAAAAGAGAGAAAGCTGAATCAATCCCAAAACTTCGGATCTTTAATAGATAACTGACAGTCATTGGAGGTACTTACATAACCAGTATAGAACATTCCAGTCTGCTGGGTTAAGCACAAGAAAAAAGACAGAAACAGTGAGACAGAAATAGACAGCGAGAAGACACGGGACATGAGATGGAACAGGGCAGAAAGTTGGCGACCACAGAAGAGGTGGAGAGAGACAGAGAAATACACAGAGGGTTAGTCATTCACTCATTAACGGTTATCTGCCCTCTTAGCTCATGTAGTTCAGAAGTCAATACAGCCTGAGCGAGAGAGGAGAGGCTATAAACACATGCAAACAGAGAAAACTCATTTCAGAACACGCTTGCACCTCATTGGCCGGGTCAATACAACAGCACAGGAACAGGAAGTAAACACACTTGCGCTCACATTTCCTGACGACTTCTTAAACTGTGTGTTCATATCGACTCTTAATGAACTTGCTATCAATTCTAGAGTATGAAATGAGGATATCTCGCGTGACTAGTACTTTACAACACATGAAGATACCATATCTGTGCCTCCACATGTAACAGTGTCCGTTTGCATGTGCAAGAAGGTCTGTACAATAAGTGAAGAATAACATTTGATAATATTAGCACAAAATGTGAATGATCTGCTGACTGCACATTAACTTACATACTACGATTAGCCAAATACATAAAGGAATATTAAATGTCGATTCAAGATATTTTGGGTAAAGGAAGAGACCACAGAGAGTCATAGGAGAGAGATAAAACTAGCACAGTCATAAAACAAAAATAATTGACCACAGAATGCTACGATTAATCAATAACAATTCAAATATTCCAGAGAGCATGCAAGTATTTTGACACATGTTACTGTGTGTGTGTGTGGGAACGAAAACATATACCACATGAATGTACTCTGCATGTGTATACTCACCATGTGTGGCACGGGCATGGAGACAGGTGGCATGGCAGCAGGTGGCAGGGGGGCGGGGCTCCAGGCAGTGGTGTTGCTCATCGTCTTCGACTGCCAGTTAGTGCCTCCGGTCAACTTCCTCTCTCCGGGATTAGTCCACTGCATATCAGATCTGCATGCGAACAAACACAGACGGAGATAGTGGAAGTTACACACCTCTACGATATAAAGTGTATGACCAGAGTTTATTTAGATTCATCTGAGTCCTCACTTTTTGCCTGGTATTCCCCCAAACTGCAGGTCTGAAAGAGAGCGAGAAAGGGACTGTCATAACACAGCCTCACATCTGAGTAAAACTGGAAGACGCACAGCACTGGAGGCATCAGACACCAATTCATCTCCCTTAAGCTGGGTTTAATTCATCTCTGTCCAGTCGCTGCGTGCGCGCACACACACATCACGTCTGGCACCATATGGCTGCTGACTCTCAGTTCAGTGGAGTAGCACAAATTCAATTTAAAGGCCAGGGACTTACGATCAAATAAATAAAGAAAGCCACACAAATAAAGCAATAATGCCGGGAGATAAGAAGAGAGACTCACTGCCGACGAGGTTGGCCAAGGAGGAGTCCAGGTCACTAGCCAGCAGTTTACCGCCAGTATGAGGGGGCATTACAGGAGCGTGACTGTGAACCGTCAGTGTGGGCTTCAACAAGTCTCCTAATGCATCATAACCTGAGAAAAAAAAGACCGAAAAACTTCACGATTGATGAAACACCACAGTAAAGAATTACTATAAGTGACAAAATCACAGCTAGAGAGAGGAAGCAGAGAGACATGAGCCAGACGAGCAGGAAAGAGAAAGCGTGCCGGGGTCCTGCTGATGTTTATAATGATGTGAGCAGCAGGGATGAGCCTTTGTGAGACCGCTCACGGCATGACAAATACCCAAAGAGATCCACAGCAGAACATGAGGTCAGGATGAGAGCAACCACTCCGAGATCAAAGAGAAATTGTACCAAAGGGAGTCCTTAAAGAAACTGGAAATCTATGTTAACTGCCTTGTTTTTGTCTTTCATCGGGCATTAAAGTCAACGAAAGAACTGAAAACAGAGGTTTTGTTAATTGGAGAGCAAGCGAACAAAGCAAGAGAGCGCGAGGATGTCTGCTGACACATGCCATATTTATACACTTCCACTTCCTGCTTTGCCAACAGGAACAAAGACGGGCCAAGATCAAAAATGAGTACACTCATCACATCAGATCAGGTCAGCCATTACAATCCAGTGAAAAGAGCAGAATGAGTGTAGTGGTAAGGTAAGAAAAGGAGGAAGGAAAAGGAACAGAGACAGAGAGTATTTGTGAGTAGAAGCGTGTGTGCGTCTGTTCTGAGTTCAGATAAGGTGTAATGACAGGCATTTAACAAATGGAGGAAAAGGCCAGTCAGCACCCAGCCGCCAATAACACACACACGCAGGGAAAAAGGATGATAACAGACCGTACACAGCCACGGACCAGTGGAGTGAGTGAGTGAGTGAGCGAGTGAGTGAGTGAAAAGAAACCTTGAAAAGAGTGAGCAATTCCCTAAAGAACATTTCCAATTCTCCAGAACAGAATCAGACAGGCAGGTGTAGACGGGTACAGTTTGTACCAGCTTTCCAGCAGTTAAAGCTCTGCAAACTCACTGCGCAGCAAAACCAGCAGAAGAGGTTTTTTTCAGTGAAGGTTACTAAGGTGTTAAGCGCAGCAGCAAAACCTTAAAAGATTAATAAGCGCGGTTATTGATAATCACACCGGTGAAAGTGTTTTACCAGCTGAAGGCTTCACGTCTCTATCAGAAGCTTTAGTCCCAAATACAGCATCAAAATCTACATTCATGGTGGACATGGAAGCCATGGGGTGAAGAGAGCTGCTTTCTAGACCTGAGAGTAACACACACAACACGCAAAGACACAAGAGATGTCACACACATATATGGACACACAAGATGGTCTGAGAAATGCTGCAGCACTGATATTCAAAATGTGATGTAATGCTCCCTTTAGTAAACAAATGAGGACTCTTGTCCAGCATATTCTACAATCCCATCAGCTGCCATTGTGTATTTTGTTGGAGGATCTATTGACAGAAATGCAATATAATATACATAACCATGTTTTCAGAGGTGTATAAAGACTTTACATAATGAAGCATTTAGTTTTTGTTAGCTCAGAATGAGCTTTGTCTATCTACATACACCGCGGGTCCTCTCACATGGATTTCGCCATGTTGTTTCTACAGTAGCCCGTAACGGACAAACTGCCCTACAGAGCGTGTTCCGCAAATACTTTATCTGCTTCGGCAAATAATCGAAAACGTGACAACATCATGTGTTAGTCTTTTTGTTGTTCGGGCAAAAAATGACTTTCAATTTTTCAGCATCTGTAAATTCATAGCATCCCATACTTTACGGCTCCCAATGTAAATAACAAGCAGTTTAATTTTGTGTCTGTGGCTCTTTGCTCAGCACTCTTTTTCTCCTCCATTCGTTTGTCTGTCTGCATTAGTGTGACTTTATGGTGTTAGTGTTATATGTGGGTCCCTGCAGATCTACATCTCACGGTGAGACTAGCCAGCTGAAGACAGTGCCCTCAGCGCACCTGCCCACTAGCTGTGAAGCGGCCGCTCCGAATGCACGCTGTGACCTACAAATTCTGGCATAGTTAGGAGTCTGGCAGTGTGTCTACGCTCTGCACCTTGTGTCCTCAATTCACACCACCCCAGCAGATGTGCTGCACTGCTGAATATGAACCGTTGATACTCAACAATGCTTCGAGGCACAGTGATAATCCCTCGGAGGACCGGCACACGCTTTTGAATAAATACAAAGCACTGCTTTAAATCCACAGAACTGGATGTATGGGTAAACAGAACACAAACATTTGTTGTGATACCTAGTGAGTTCACTACATGGACAGCATTTTGAGCCTATGATACCCAAAAATGCTCTGAGAGGCGTTGTCCCAAATGCCGCTCTTGCATGAGAGGCCCAAGGCAGTCAAGTGTAAAAAACGACCCTTTTGATGCACTCTCAATATGCCAAATAGACTATCACCCTTTTTCAAACAAAGTGCAGATTTGATGAGAACAGCATTAGGTACACTAGGAATCGTAACGCATGCATGTAGAAATAAACCAGCAAATGAACAAACTAAGAATGGATCTGTTTTAATAATTTTTCTGAGGCTAAATTAAAGATCAGGGATCTAAAGTGGTCATGTATTATAGAAAGCGCTGGCGTGTGTGTGGGCGTGCGTGTGTATGTGTGGATGGAATGGGCCGCACCTCCCCAGGCACTGCTGTTGGTGGTGATAGGAGTGCTCTGCACGGCAGGGATGAAGGTAGGCTGGAGATCAAACAGGTCACTGGTGAGGTTTGGCATGCTGAACAAGAGAAATAAAGAGTTCAGGAAAGGTAGACCTGTGACCTATTACCTTTACACATCACAATAGTGTTAGATTAGTTAGATTTCACATTCATCAATAGAAAAACTTTCATATGTACAACAGGCACCATGAAGCGTTTATTGTACAGATTACACTAAAAAGACATCAGCATGCCTAAACAGAAATAAATGATTCTTCTAATCATAGTTTTCTTTACAATGGCTCTTCAAAAGTGTTACAGTATTCTTAATCTTGTTTTATAGACGGAAGGTAAAATACTGAGAAAAATGTAAACAAATATGTTGTCTAGAATTATTGTGCACGGTAACAATATTGTGCAAATTAACTATCACAATAAACCGTAACAGGTTAACAAATTCAAACATACATTGGGAAAACGTATAATGCACTGCAGTATTACAGGATAAGAATAAAACATAGATCATAAAGTATAGCATTTGACAGAAACTTTATGCAGGTTTTCATATAACTGAATCATTGCATAAAAACATTGCACCACTTGGCTGAGTCTCTCTGTCAAGTCACTCGAGATGAGGCTCTCTCATGCACAAAATCATATAAAAATGATGTTTTCTTAAACTATGCTCATTTATGTAAAAGTTCACCCAAAATGAAAATGAACCTCTTGTCATTTCAAACCTACAGTACATGACTTTGTCTTTCACAGAACACAAAAGAAGATATTTTGAAGAATGTTGTTAACGGTACAGCACCGGCACCCCTTCATTTCTATTGTATGAACGCAAAATCAATGTAAGTGAATGGGGGCCGGTTAAAGCGATATTTCAGGCAAGAAACTAAATTTGGAGCAGTGTCGAGCCGTTGTTTGATGGATGGATGGCCTTGCATCTATTGGGTTTGGTAGGATATCTGAAGAAGTGGCTTGATTTTGTTCATGATAACAGTGTCCAGTGTTCTCCTTTTTACTTTGTATGGACCAGTTACCACTGAGATGCTTAAGTGAGCTCACAGCACGGTCGTGTTTTGGTCCTTAGAAGTTGTCCCTGTTCTTTAAGATACAAGGCTTTTTTATTCTCACCACCCCCTGGCACATTTGAGTTATACCACTGAGCTGAAAAGGTCCCTACCAGCTCAGAATACAGAAGCAGAGAGCACAAACGCCTCAAAAAAACATTAAAAGCTTTCAGTCACCGAGAGTGTTAAAACACTGGTCAGTACCATAGGCGATATATTAATATGTACAATGCATGATAATAACCTGTTAGTAGAGGGTGGGCTTGTGGCGTTGGCAAATAGATCCATGCCAGCGGTGTGGTTGTTGGTACTGCCCATAGACTGTGTGCTGGGGGAGGCAGAGGGGGTCTGAATACCAATCTCCTTCAGACGCTGGTCCTATACAAAGACATTTAAAAAACAAGAATTCAACAGGCTGTAGAGAACGATAGCGCTGAGCTCTGTGAATCAGACAGATTACAGCCCCTCAGAAAGAAGAAATGTCAGTCTGCTACGCCTCAGACGTGATGTCACTGCATCCGTGTTGTGGATATATGAGAAAAGGTTGAATTGAGAGAAGTTTAAGCATTTCTCTCTTCAATATGCCCTTCCCGTAGACAGAGAGAGTGCATTTTAGCTCAGAAAATCACACTATTGGGGCAGTCTAAAGGAACCCTATAAAAGTACAACAAAAAACTTGAACAATTTACCAATATCTTTTGCTAATGGGGTAAATCACAAACTGATATGGGAGAAGCAGAACGCAGACGTGTATGTGGCATGAGGCTAACCTATGATGATAAGCTTTTAAAGCAAATAGGATGTCTGATGTTAACAGATCTATATAATATTCACAAAAAGCAGTTTACAGAGGTCATTATACAGTAGATAAGCCCTACAGTTACAACATAAAACACTACTGTAACATTATTGTAACATTTAACATCATATAATTATTAACATAGCAGGTATGTAGTCTTTGCAAAATGTTATAGGCTAAAATATTATTTTTACCTTTAAGTATAGCGTTAGTTCTACTGTTTAGTTAAAATAGTTATTTTTATTATTTTGTCTTGAAAAACTGTTAACATTCACCAAGACATGCGTAAAGTTATATAGTTAGGGATGTAACGAATGACTCCACTTACGATGCGATATCATGTGATTCACGATTCTGAACTCACAGAACTGCCCTTTTATTATTTCTCAAATGCTGCACATTTCTTTGTAAAATAAAAATATCTTTATGTCAAATAACACAATTTAATTGCAAATTCTAAATAAATTAAAAAATGAATACAAAAGTCTCAAACTAAGACTTTGTCTGTGCTTTTCCTAACTTGGATTATAATTTTTTTTACCATTTTTTATAACGTTTGCATAACTGTATTTTAATTATCAAATTTAATTATTTTGAAGTGCTATAAACAACCAAGAAAATTGTGTGTGTATGAAACCATGACCGTATTTTATAGAATTCATGCGAGCGATTATGCTTATTTGTGTTCACAATTTTTTGTGAGACACTTGCAATGGATTAAAAAATATACCCAGAGTTTTTCCAGTTTGCTGACAGTTAAAAGTGCCACACTGTGCACAGAATTCACGTTCCAGTTTTATATTGTAGTGTCAGCAAACAAGTTTCTAAAGAGAAAGGAAGTAGGTTGCGTTTTTTTGCATTTCAAAACACCCTTTGAATAGAAAAAACTGAATTTGTAGTATCTCGCCACAACTGTCCCTTCAGGAATGCTTAGAGCACAATAACCCACAAAGAAACACCAGTTCAATTTCACGCAACTAATCTCAACATGCACTGTGTAAATACTTCTATGTTGGACTTTGAAATTGCTCAGAATGTTTAAACGATATGGAGCCCCAGTGCACCAGGGGATAAATTCCAGACCACTGACTTTCCTGTCATTCAGCCTGTTTGTGTGCGTGTGTGTGTGTGTTCCACAAGGTATGACAGTACCTCCCGATGGGGACAAAGGAGTTTGATTAACCTTGTTGACCACTTTCTGCTGGAGGCTAATCATTGAAAAACAAGGGCGTATAAGGTAAACACATACACTCGTGTTTGTAGGACACAGTGTTCCCAGAAAAGTAGTTCCAAATCTGACAAACCTGCTTCACAAACGTCTCCACAAGCAAATCCGATGTTAATATTCTTATATTGGGGGGGGGGGGCACTGAACGTATCCTACAATACAAAACCTAAATGGCATCTTTTGTCTACACTCTTCTGTCAAGCTGAATCAGCAACAACAGGTGGTCTAAATATGGTCATTCAAGGGCTCATAACACTACACTTGACATGGGGTTAACATCTTTTTCAAACAGCAAAGACCACTTTTAAACCCTTGGTTAAGCAACATTTTACAATTAGATCCGATTTTCACTCTGGGTTATGACACGCTTTGAATTGTGGTGCCAAAGGTATAAAACGAAAAACAGTGCTTTGCTAGAAGTGTACGACAAGCTGTTTAGCAACAAACAAACAACTGTACACAGCCTCAGTGCTGAAACAAGTCACACTGTGTAATTGTCAAATTAATATAATTACCTATGACATATGCAAAAGAGCACATTAAACCCAGGGATTCCAACAGTGGCGTTGTGGGGGGGCAAGTCCCTAATGTATTGTCCCAAGCTCCAGATCTTATTAAAGTTTCTCACATTTTTGTTATGTGAGAAATTAGTATTAGTTTCTCTAATACTTGTTTGTATTAAGCCTCATGTTCCAAACCTGTATACAATTCTTTGTTTGGTTGAACGCAAAGAAAGATATTTGGAAGAATGTTAGCAACTGAAAAAAATGATTGTATAATTTTTTTTGTTCTGTCGAAGAACAACAATTTAGAGTACAGCAAACCTTCTGGGGCACCTTTGACAACAATTTCAATTGTGTATACTGTTGTGGTCAACGGTGCCTCAGGACTGTAGGTTGTTAACATTCTTACAAATATCTATCTATATATCTTTGTGTTCAACTGAACAGAGAAATGTATACAGATTTGGAACAACTAGAGGGTAGTTCATGACAGAATTTTCATTTCTGGTGTGAAAAGCCGCTTAGACAACTCTCTGAATATAAGGGATAATTGGAAAGGTGGCCAACCTTGAGAGCCTGCAGACGGGCTTGTTCTTCCTCCAGGGCCAGCTGCTTCTCCTTCTCATCCATCCTGCTGAAAGACATTCCCGTGTTGGACAGGGACGACACGGCACTGGACAGAGTGTTTGCTCTGTAAAAACAAAATATTCAGATATTCACACACTAGAAATCAGCGCCTCTATGTGCATACAGGATAACAGGGCAGGGGTGATAAAAGTGATCTCATTACACTCAAGAAGCTGCCTGTATTTTCTATTACCACACAGTCTGCAGCTCTGCTCTTAAGTGCTATACAGCAGAAATTTGAGGTAATTCTAGACTCTGAAGTGACCGGATAAAGACAAAAACAGTCTAATGTGCTCCAAAGAGAATCATTTCAGATAAGCTCTGCTCAAGCTGATGGCAGTATGGGGAAGTTAGTAGACAAAAATGCCATCACTGTTCACAAAATGCTGTTTTTAGATTGCAAAAGGATTACTTCTCTAATTACTCTGTCGGAACAGAAATTACATAAGAATTAATCTAAACCCACATTTATTATTTATAGATGGACACAAAAATGGGCACACATTTGCAACTATGGTTCTTTATTGAAGCCGTCCAGAAAATGAAAACTAGTCATTAGTTGTGTTATATTAATGGACATGTACACACTAAATACAGCTGTCACTCCATTCGAAGTGCTTTATCACATTCTGTACAAACAGTCGTGTGAGTTTATATTTATTAACTGCAATCTACAGACTAATTGACAGCTGAAAAATGAATGTAGTGATAAGATTATATGTTCTTTTGGTAATGTAAATTTGGTTAACATTAGAAATGGCAAGACACCTGCATGTTATAGGGTACAACGGTGCAAAAGGCCCCTTTGATTTTATTTTTCCTGTAAACCACTACATGGCACAAAAAAATGCTGTAGCACTTTCAGAAACATGCACTTTTCCCTCTGCATGGGGATTTTCAGCTGATCTTGGACACGATCGCGGGCAGCAGCGCAAAATTGATTTGGTGGTAATTTTATCTAATATTTAATGTTTTTTTTAAATGTTGTAGATTTAAGCAGTACATGAGAATCGCTTAAATGTGTCAATATATGTTAAGATAAAGGTCTTGTTAATGACTTTTTAGTTTTGTTCAGGTTAATTTAAGCAACACATTTTCAATAACAGAAGAATATGTAAAAGTATGGTATTTGGGTAGAAAAGCACCCCTGCTTTTGGGGATGAAGGCACAATACATTGACACGATAATAAACAGCTGGCTGACATTTCCATTTGTTGACATGACATGGTTAGTTCAGATAATATAAATATCATATATTAAGTTGGGTGTCCACCTTAGAGATAATCACCATATTTATAATGAAACCATTCTATTTAAATATTATATTATCCTAAAGGGGCAGTTTCCCAGACAGGGCTTATGCCTAGTCCAAGACTAACTCAAATGTTAGAGGTGTCTTGATCGAAAAGAACTTGCATTGACATATCTTGAATTGATTTCTGTGCGATTGTTTTTGTCGTAAAGGGGTGATTTCATGAAACACAGACTTTTCTATGTTTAAATGTTAAAATCGGGTCTCTTGTGCATCTACCAACTCAGAAAACGTGAAAAATGACAAATCAAAAATTAACTTTTTTTATGTGAGCCAAACTCTGCAAGCCTTTGAGAAAACGAGCGCTTCAGAAATCGCTCTCTTAATGACGTAAGCAGCCGTACTTATTATATTATTTCCGCCCCTTGTTCTGAACGTGTCCACCCATTGCGCAAGTGTGAAGTTCCAACACCATGGCAAAAGTAGCAAAGCTTACGAACTGTTCCGTTGTTGGCTGCACAGACCAACACAGAACAATGTTCCCAGCCTCACGGGAGACAAGAGATCAATGGAGTTATTTAGTTTTCAGTGGAAATCATTCACACTGAACCAGGCAAAGCTGCAAATAAAGACATTGTAAGTACCGGTATTTTTTAAGTAAGACCCCAGGGACCTGCGGCAACTTAAAAGTAGAAAAAATGTCACTGTGACACGTTTGTCCGTTCACTATTAGAAAGCAATGTCTGTGGCTTGTAAACATGCGACGGGATTGTCCTGTGTAACGTTAATTTAACTTGAAGAAATAGCGATGCTTTTGTCTTGAGTATCTTCACTTCAGAAAACTGTGTGTATGGTTTGTAAACACGCGACGCGGTTCTCTCTCCCAAGAGCGGTCGTGACCGGACCAACAGGGAACGGAGGGGCTTCGCGAATGGCCCCGGGGGAAACGGGTGTGCTTATCGAAAACAATGTGTTTGGTGTTCAAAGACGAGGCCTTGTTTCTCGTTCGTTTTATGTGACCCTACTTTATAGTTTTGTCGCTGGAAGCAAAGGCTCACAGCCCTGGCTGTGTTTTATGCTAAAAAGGGGCGGAGACTAGCAGCTCACTTGCACTTAAAGACACACACACCAAAACAGCGCATTTCTCCTCCTCACATGCAAAAGTGGGCATGTAGCGCATGGTTTATTAAAAGATCTGTGGTGTTTTTTGAGCTGAAACTACACAGACACATTATGTGAACCCCTATGATTTATATTACATTTGTGTAAAACTAGAAAAAAAAATCCCCCCTTTAAGATGCACAGTATGTAAAGTATGTATTAAAAACCTCTTAAATATCCTTTTCTAACTAAGGCCTAGTACTGGTTTAAGCTTATCTCTGTCTGGGGAACCGCCCCTGCATCATCAAAAAATGTGTATTTATTGTTACTACTATACATCTATATTAAATGATTATGAGATCAATGCTTTTAAAAATGAAATAATAATTTTGAAACAAAATGAACCACTTCTGATTTATTTTCACACAAAGTCTGTTGCTCAATAAATGTTTAATGCAAACGTATATCTTTTTCTGCAATCATACATTATGGGTGTAGTGATAAGTACATTTTTTCTTAAGGAGTGCCTTTAGCCTCATTGTAAAGGGATACTCCACCCAAAATAGAAAATTCTGTCATAATTTACACACCCTCAAGATGTCCCAAACCTGTACACATTTCACAAAGGAAGATACGTGGAAGAATGTTTGCTATTTTCAGTTCTGTGACATCACTGACGACCATAGCAGGAAAAATGTAAATGGTAGTCAAAGGTGCCACAGAACTGTTTGCTTTCCTACATTCTTCAAAATATCTCATTTTGTGTTCAACAGACAAAAAAAGACCGATTTGTTTTTTCTACTATGGTAGTGGATGATCCCAGATGATTCAGTCCCAGAACTGAAAATTGCTAACAATTTTCCAAATATCCTTCTTCAAAGTGTTCATCAAGTGAGTAAATGGTGCCAGAATT
This sequence comes from Triplophysa siluroides, assembly GCA_006030095.1. Taxonomy (NCBI): domain Eukaryota; kingdom Metazoa; phylum Chordata; class Actinopteri; order Cypriniformes; family Nemacheilidae; genus Triplophysa; species Triplophysa siluroides. The sequence goes on along the minus strand of VCII01000033.1, from coordinate 585,237 downwards.
TTTATATTTGGGTGAACTATCCCTTTAAAGCAGATTCTGTAATGACTATTGTACTGTATGCCATACCAACATGCAATGATCATTCAGGGGAATCCTTCCCACAATTACAATACGGTTATCACACCTGAAACTTGTACGTTTTGCCACTTGTATATTTTCCAAATTTTTCATTTGAATTGTCATTCAACTCTAAAGTAGTTAAATTACAGTGTCGCTTAACAGAAATGGACTATGTTCTACGTTTGCAGAATAGTTGTGGATGAATTTTGTTTGAAAATCAACTGGCGTGTCAAATAACGCCATAGTTTGTGTAGTCACTTTTAATCCAAATTTGTAATGATTGTCTGTATGGTTTTGTACCTGTTGTCTGCAGAGAGCTCCTTGGTTTTCTTGCCTTCCAGAGAGGCCAGATGCTGCTCAAGAGCCTCCAGGAGACTGCTGGGAGCCTGCAGGAGACAATAGACGGGTCAGGGACTTAATAGGGACTCGGCACTGGTTCAGGAGAGCACACTCACTCAAAAAGACATGACATCTCAGCAAATAGGAACATGCTTTAAGCTTGTAGTAGAGAGGTAAGAGACGTACAGGCAAAGGAAAACAAGCACAAACACAAGAGAGAGAGAGGGGGGGAAGAGGAAAATCTCATTTTTACGAAAGGGACCGACATGCAACAAGATCGAAACTTTAAACTCATGACAACATACACAGACCTGTGAGGTCACAATATATTCTCCCCAATAAAAGATCAATGTATAGAAAATACTTCTATGAGACCCCATACAAAATTTTTTAGTAAAGATTTTGAATTATGCTTTATACAAAAATATAAAATCTAAACACAATTAATTGTGTAATAATTAAAGGTTGTATGTATTAAGTGTAATGGGCAAGTGCAGTATATGAACTGAATCTATTATTTAAATGGCTAAATTAAATCAATACTCAGTTTTAATAAAACAGCGGGTCTGTGTTCTTTCTCTCTCTCTGGAAACTGGTAAGGACACTGCCTTAAGGCTTATTTTATTCTCAACATACAATTGGAAATGTAGCTGAAACCTTTCCTTAAGCACTTTATTCTTGTACTTCCTCTTGACACTTATTTAACGCTGATTTAGGATTTGTTCCTAGTTTAATAACTATATGAGGGAGCATTACACTGATCCCAGATCGGCAACAGTGTGTATGTTAGCACTCAAACACACACCATCGAGCTGCTGCATTAACATGAAAGTAAATGTTAGCACAGGCTCAGACATTAAGGTGGGCAAAAGAAACAGATTCTTACTGCCAAGTTTCCAGAACAGACAACTTGTGTTTAAACTGCACTTATTGACTAAAGTAAAGGTGAGCCCTGAGCCTGAACCCTGCCAGCAGGTCTGGGTGCGATCTAGGCTGGCTCTTTCTCAACATCAGTGAGAGGATGGTTTGAGTCTAAACCAGATGCCAATAAGGAAAAAAGAAAACTTCTACTGCCGTACTCTCCAATTCAAATAGAAAAGAAAATGAACGACTAAGCGAGAAAACGTATCACTTCCACAGAAGAGAGATAAAAGAAAGATGAAAGCGTTACATCTTCTAATTTTCTTTCTCCTGTCCGATTTGATTTCCTTGGAGACGGCGAAAGCCAGCTTTTGATTAAATGGCTACATTATAAATGCACGCGTTGGCTACGCGGAGGACAAAGTGAGGTTATATGAATACTTCATCACAAACGCAGGACCGCTAGGGCTGTTTTCTCGTGTAAAGGTGAAACAGGACATCAGGTAAAAATGTATCGCCCCCCCATCGTTCTGTGTTCATGAGCTTCACCTCCTACTTTGATGGCCAGGAGGTTTGTAAGCGTAGGGTTGTCATGCAACTCTGCAGAAGACTTCTTTTCATGCTGATCTGAGCCAATGATCGGATAAAACCGTAAATTTGTAGTTTACCCCTGGTCTTGGATCAGCAGAAAAGGCAATGTACAGCCATGCCGGTAAAGTGTGGGCAGAGGTCAACGGTTTGGGTCATATTAAGTCATTAAAGACTGGTATAAAAAGCCTGAATTCACTCATGCAGCCAGGATAAAACTGGGCCGGGAGATACAAGGTAGTAACAAATTATGTAATGATGTTGTTATGATCCTTAAGGCGTGTTTTATATTAAATAAAGAAAATAAAGAGCCTAATAATAAACAATAATATTTACAATTTAATAATAATGATTATTATTGTTGTTGTTTTTATTTTTATTTTATTACTTTTTTATAATAAAATATTTCAGTCTTTCACACTTGGTCGTGACACAACACTCAGCACTAATACAAACAGGGATGTCAAATACAAGCAGTGCATATAACCCATCACCTACAAGGTAAGATCCTCTAGACTTCTAGAAAGGAACAATAAACAACCAGTTACTGCAGGGGAGTAAATGCTTTTCATTCAATCTACTGTGTTAACCCCACTCTGTAGTGTCAGTATACTCAAACTCAAATCTGAACACTGTGTACATCGTGTTGATAGCCTGTGCTTAGTGCTACAAAGCCATGCTGAAATGTCATAACCTCAAAATACAAGTTTGACAAGAACTAGATAGAGATGGTAGTGTTTGACACTTTCTATTAAACTCTAGGTTTTTAAAGATACTACAGGAATCATTCACCCAAGAAACAAGCACGATGTCCTTTTAAATCACCCTCTATTTCTTTTGAGGAACACAGCATGATTTTTAGTTGCACTGTATTTTGATGGTCTATTTTAGTCATTTTACTAACTGCAAGTAATTTTGCAGCTGCATGTCAAAAACTGTCATCAGTATACTGTCAGGTTACGGTTAGGCTTGGGTACAGGGTTTAGAGAATACGTTGACATGTAGTTGCACAGTTACTTGGTCATTAAAACAGCTTTTGAGATCATCAAAGTAAAGTGTAAGCAGATATGAAGCATTCAGTCTATTCGTACTTGAATTACTGGTGCTTTACAAGACATTACAATGTTTCATATAGTTTGTAAAATGTCTAAAGCAGACTACTGAAGCCGTGTTAACGAATTTTGGATAAAAGGACTAGAGCTATAGTACTAAGCTCCAAAATAATCAAAGCGACATACAAGTAATGTGCTCCATATGATTTTAAAGACCTGGAATTGACATACACTTTGTGTGAAGCACAAGTCAAACTTTAAGTTAACACCCTCTTTAGCTCTACTCATTACATTGAAAGCTTTTGAGAAGCAATGGTGTCCGGATTGTACAACACAAATTGTTCTTTTGAGTTGTATTATTTTATGGGTGTCAATTGATTAAACGCGATCAATGTCTGTGTATTGTGCATATTCATTTTGTATTCATAAACACATAGAAATATTTGCATGTATTTATTTATATTTCCCAATAAATTAAAAGATATTTTAATATTTATTTTCTTAAATATACATATATGTTTATATAAATACAAAGTTAACATGCACAGTGCACATACATAAACGATGCAAACACAAACTTGTATTCTGGATGCGATTATTCACGATTAATCATTTGACAGCCCAAAGTTATTTGTTTATTAAATGATCCAGTTCAGATACCCACCTGACTGATTTGGTCAAAACTCAGACAGGTCTGGCTCTCTTGTTAAACTAGCATTATCCATAAATATTGACCTGTTCACAAATCATGTGCCTTCAGAAAATCTAAAATAATAATCAGCATAAATATAAAAAAATCAACTCTTTTTATGGTTCTTTTTGTCATTTGACAGCTTGACAACTGCACTGTCCATTCATTAAAGAGGACACCTTTAGTGTTTAACAGAGGAGGTAAAAGTCAAACAGGTTTGTAACAGAACAAAGATTAGTAATTACAATTTTCTGGTGAGCTATTTCATTTAAATCTGTTTTTCTAAAGCAAACACTTGCAGAGAAAACATGAGACAAGAAGTCCAAAAAAACACAGTAAGCATGAGTACAGAAACAGCACGTCAGACACCCAGAGAGAGTACGAGGACCGGTGGAACGCAGAGAGAAAGAAGTTGAAAGGATGAGCAACACAGCGGCAGCGAAGTGAGGAGGAAAAAACTGAATGTGGAGATGAAATGCACACTGACCTGTGTGAGATCTGGGATGTCACCCTGATCAATCCCAACTTGCTGTGTCATAAAAAATAGGTAAACAGACAAACAAACGAGGGGGGAGGAATAAGGAAAAGAACAAACATAACAAAGGATCATTACCTCATGCAGTAACTGTAAAACAAAACAAATTAAACTAGCATGCTGACAGCCACGGTGGACCAATGGGAACGGATGTAGACATCCATAACGTCTCACACGGCTGATAATGGGGTGTGGAGTGATAAACATTTAAAAAACGATTTGAAAACATTAACCATATGAAAACACTGGCGGGACAAAAACAAAGGATGAGACATGGTTTGGATAAACAAGCAAATTGGACAAGACCCTCACATGGTGATGGACATTCTCAATGAGTTTCAAATTTAGCAATCACATCCCTGAAATTACTAACAGGTCAGAGGAAGGGACGATTTGGTCTAGGGATGCACCGATATGTAAATTTTGGCCGATAACCGATAATCTTTTAACATTGGAAACCGATATTCGATATATTGGCCAATACATAGTCTCTAAATATGAATATAAAATTCCCTAAGACTGAAATAAAAGGCAAAAAGTGGACAACTGCTTTTATTTGAAAACATTCACTGCAGAAAACAAGGTATGCGTTAGTTCTCTCTTTTCCCCTGAAAATCCTGTACCAAGCCTACTTTACAATAGTTAAAGATTCTTTAACCTTTAAACTTCTCCGGTATAAGTTTTATTTAATAAACAATAAATTATAGATGTTCTTCCAGAGCAACCCAGAAAATGTTCTTAACAGCCACATGTCTAACAGGTCTCAAGACAGAAAGCATTCAGACAGCAGTCTGTATCCACCAATATGCTTTTGTTCCTATAATTTACACATTCTAATACTGTATCTACATCAACATGTTTTGCTAATAGCAGTACGTGAATGATTACGACAGAAACATAGTACTGTACTTTAACTGTGAGCAGCATGCAGCTGAAGAAGTTTATCCAGAAGAAATTATTTATCGGCTATAATATATCGGTCTATATTTTATTATCGACCGATATCGATAACATAAAAATAATAATTTATCGGCCGATACCGATGTGGCCGATAATTTATCGTGCATCCCTACTTTGGTCCTGGCAAAAAGTGACTTGCAAATAGAAAGGGACGGTTTTACGATATTGGTGAGGGGAATTGTGGGTACACAATGATGAAGTACGAAGGTAACTCTAGAATTATTCAGTGTTAGTAAAGCAGAGAAAGGTGTGAGAATCCTCAGCACCGTCTTCAACTTTAAAGGCCTCAAGCCACATGAACTCAGGACAGGCAGCTGTCAACAGCCACAATAACAGTAGAAACTGAAATCTTTGTACACTATACACTATAAAGCAGTCTTGGTGTGGTTTATATTTGCTAGACTCTATGATCACGGGAACCCTAAATGTTGGGGTGATGCTAAGACAAGCTTGGAGCATTAAGGGAAAAAATACATTATAAGGGATGGAATGCAATAATATAAAGTCCATGTTAAATTTAAGATACTGTTTATGTACTGTATATGTTTATAGACATAGTCCATAGGGGCAATGCTATGCCAAAACACTAGACACATTGCATCCATGCAACCAAGTCAAATTGAATGCGTAACAATGCAGAGCATTATGGGATGAAGATGAGGAAAGAGTGGGGCTGCGAGGATTTGGAACGGGGATGTCCGTCTAATCTCAGACCTGTCGTAGCAATACACTTTCTCTTCTGTGTGTGTGTGCACTTGTGTAATGTTGGTACCTCCGCCACTTTGAGGAACTCTGACAGCTTGGTCATCCTGTAGAGAAACTTCTTGTAGATATCCAAGGCATCTTTGCACTGGTTTTTCTTCATATCAAAATATTTCTCTGAAATGGGGGACAAAAAGAGAGATCGAAGAAAAGAGATAGAGAGAGGCAGAACAGAAAGACAGCAGAAAGATTAACGGAGCGGCTCAAAAGATAAAGACTGCAATTACCCATCAGAGGATTGTCAAAACACTCTCGGGCTGTCTGACAGGGGGAAGGGGGATATAAACTGCTGTTGTAACGGCTCGCTCAAGGACAAATAACACCCCAATGCATTTTCAGCCCGTAAACCTAATCGGCATTCGTTAAAACATAAACGGATAAAAAGAAATATTTAATGGGCGCTGCTCTGGAAAATGATACAAACTGACTTAACGGTTGAATAAATGGAACTCAAATGGCTGAATGCAAAAGGCAGTGAGGGAGGGCTGGCAGAGAATTAAAGCTTGGGTTATACAGCTCCACGCTGGACTCTTAAACTCCACTGTAACAGATCTGCAGTCAGCAGGTGAGAACAGAAGGAGCTTCACAGTCTGATAGACTTCTGTCGCTTCTGCGAGACACTCAGAACAAGGGTCATATGTATGAATCCACTGACTCAACTGCCTTTGCCCAGCCATGACATAATCATATTCATCATATCCGAATGAGAAAACGGGCCGTAGATCAGCCATCTATGAGGGTGAATAGACTGTCTAATGCAGTGGTATTCAAACTGTGGTACGCGTACCACTACTGGTACTTGGAGACCCCGGTACGTGACACGACAGAAAATGTAAAACTTGATATTGACATTTCGTGTTTGAATGCAATTTCAAATGTTTAATACAGGATTGATAAATATGGAATACATCTCAGCCTGTGTGCAATTGTTCATTATCATTGGTGGATGCAACTCAGGCGCGTGACAGGCAACTCAAACACAGAGCGGGAGCAGACAGACGCTCGAGTCCCTCACTCTCTCTCTCTTCAGACCAGCTGCGTGCAAATTAAGTTTCTTATGTATTTCTGCACTTGAACCGCTGTTTCAAGCTGTTGTTAATGCGGTAAAATGCTAATTCAACACGCGTCTGCATCTACTCGAGGTTAAATCAATGAAGCGTGTGATGCGATGTATTTTTGACGCCTTGCTTTGACAAAAGCCACTGCGGTAAACTGCGAGTCTGTGATTGATACATACAGCTGTTCTCTTGATGTTTAAGTATACTTTCATTTATTAATCTAAAGTGTTAAATATTCTTTCCACATTGTTTGTCTTTAATATAAGTTTATAGTCTTTCTGCAAGTCCCCAGAAAGTAAATAAATCTCCCGTACGTCATTTGAAGAGCCCTGTTAACAGTGCACTACAGAAAAGTGTTTTGTGTCCACTATTACTGCTGACTAACTTAAAAAACATGGAAAAAAACACATTCTTTAAATAAAAAAGTGTTTGTATTATTAATATGTGTAAAGATAAAGCTCTACTATTAATTTAAGTGTTTATTCATATGATTTTCTATGGAGGTCATCGGGTGGTACTTGGAACAACTCATTTTATTGAAGGTGGTACTTGATCTGAAAAGTTTGATAACCACTGGTCTAATGGACACAGATGGGCTGTAGCCTAGCGCTTTAGAGTCTAAATTGGTTTGAATTTGTTTTAGATTGTGACATAATTTGGAGATTATCTGCATCGCCTGACGTGGCAGCCCCCCCCGTGTCATCCGAAATATACTAGCAGCATTGAGAATAGATAGTGACGTGAAGCAATAACAACATTGTGTCAAAAAAAACTAACAAAAGTCAAGTTGGCTCTGTAAAGATCAACAGTAGCATTACTGTTTGCACATGTCACTTTTGATGCTTGATGTCACTTTTACTCGGCTGTCACGTGTCAGAGGAGAACTGGCCCTCCTGGCTGAGACTGGTTTCTCCATTTATTCATCAGTTTTGGTTCCTCGCCAGTGTGCAGCGTTTGTGGCACAATAACGCTTTCAGTTAAGAAAAATCTATTTGAACCATATTTACAAAATATATAACCATTATCAATGATCATCTTCCACACGTGCATGCACATACGCATGCCAATCTCTCTGCTTTGTTCAATGCCCTAAAACTTTGACTACAAATACATCTGTACTTAAGTATTAAAATCATACCGTTATTGCAAAGCCACTGAATATTTTGATCATTTTGAGATTTTGTGCAGCCTGAGCAATAAGTAAAATGAACCTGTTTGAGTACATTCCTCTGAAACACCCTAGCAAAAGAAAGACTTAAAGCCCTAAAGTACAGCGCACGTATACGTTGCGCTCCAGAGTGAGGGTGGATTACTCTTACCCAGCAGGTTGATAACGCCCTCATTATAGGCAGCAAACAGACGGATGGAGTCTTTGAAGAGCAGCATGAAGGCAGCGTTAATCACACCGTTAGTCAGCTCATTAGGGTTGGCCTACGGACACACGCCCACACATCCACACCAGAGAGTTTATACATCATATCAAATAACTTGGATTGAATCGATGTCGTTTTAAAGGTACGGGGTTCTCCATCACCAAGGCAAACGTTACCTGGAAGTCCAGCAGAGCGTCCAGCTGGTTCTGAATAATGGGCAGAGTTTTGATCAGCTTCTCCGTGTTCATGGTGCGCATGACTCCGTCAACACTGCTCGACATAGACAAACAATCAATCAGAGCTCGCCAGTCTCACCACTTACTCTCATTCTTAATCGGGAAAAAATCTGCTACTTAATAGACTCTTAAAAACAACTTAATTATGGAAGTAATGAGCTAGCCTGATGAGATCGTGTCCTGCTGAGACTGAGTGTTTCAACACTGGATATCTTGAATCTAGACAGAAGGCATTTCGGAAAAAAGGCTACCCACCCTCTCTTCATTTTGGTGAAGTCCACAGCTACCAGTCTGTAGGAAAGCGCTTTCTCATTCAGATATCTGCTGTACCGCCTGATGAACGTGGACATGTCATGGCCTGAGGAAGAAAGACGGGGTAGAGAGGGATGTATCATCATTGCATTTATGTATAATGCTTTAGAAACAGAAGACGTGCTCTTGTTTCATACCTTGCAATGCACCTTTATCGTGGAAATTGTTGAGATTGAAGAGTGTGTTTCTTGAGGCCAGATACTGAATGAAACGCTGCAGGTAGAGAAAAAGCATAATCAATAAAGGGTTTTCATATGCTCCGTGTGATCCTGCAAGTCTTCATCTGTTAGAAAGCACAGGCGCGTACATCCCTAACATATGGAAATTCCCTGCTGCTGAATTTGCAGTACACTCTGTGAAAAGTAAAACTATATGCAAGACCAAACTCATCTGAGATGTATTCGAGTTGGGGAGCATGTCTACTGATGCTCCCCTACTCCACCCAGCACCGTCCCATCAGCTCTAGCAGATGTGCTTAAAAACTCTCAGAGAATGTATTTGTTACCAATATATTGAACCATTTGTTCATATTTTACTACACCCCTGTTGTTAGTCTAAACATCAGAATAATATTAGTCTATGCACAAGTTATCTATAAAAAATCAGAAATAAACATGGTTGGATGTGAGAAAACAAGGACACTTCGTACTTTGTAGGATTTCTGTGAATAAAATGTAGAAACCAAAAGCAATAATACCCAACAAATGGAGAAGGGGTGGCTCTTTACAGATCATGAAATGGTTACTGTATTAAAATTTTCATGTGCCCATTTATAAAATAAACAAAAACGCTTGCACAACTTCAAAAGAAACCTCACATGAGTATTTAAACCACCAAATGTTGTAGGGTTGGGGCGATGGATGATGGCATGTTGAGTTGGCATCATGATTCCAACAAATATTTCACTTTCGTCGCGTGACTCTCGCTGCTCTGTGCTGCAAATCGCGTTGTAAACACATATGGACAAGGCTAAAGGGGCATCTAAGCTCAAGCTCTACATGTCACTGTAAACATCATCCGATGCCAATTTGGTAGACATCGTCCAACCCTGCTTATGTACTTATTATGGAAAAACCATTGTTTAAAATAAACAGATTTTTTTTAATGGTAAGGATGACAATTGCCACATAATCATCAATCTTGTGACAGCCCTAATGTTATCTAACAATTCATGGGAACACTATGAAAAAAATTCAAAGTTTACCCCAAAAACCAAGAAAATTTGTATCTGACAATGCCATTTCCACAAGGTCGCAACATTGAATTTAAACTAGAAAGCAGTTGGAGCTAACCTTGATGTTATTTTGTAGATAGGCGCACCAGAGGAAAAAGTCAGCAGAAAACTGTTTTTAGGTACTAGGATGGAGCCATTTTTCACCCCAGGGAGGAACGGCAAGAGGACCTGGTGACAGACCCAGCAGTCAGACAAAATGTGCTTGGCACAGTGGAATACTTCTGGCAGGGGCCGTTTTCTGCTAGTGGCACAAATATTCAAAAGGTCAGGAGGGTTCACAGAAGGTGTAAAATGTATCCGAAATAACATGGAGGGTAAACGTGGTGGACCAGCCAAACAGTCAGCGGACAGCAGGTGTATAAAGAAAAAGAGGCTACACACCCGGTTTAAGGACGGTTTCACATTAGCACTTTTAATGTGCGCCCGGGTTTGATTAACGTCAGAGGATGATGTGAACGCTGCCTTCCAGAGTCTGCTTAAAAAGAGAGGTCTGTGGTGCGGTTAATGTGAACTCCAGTACGGTTCGCTGCTGATATGAATACAATCGTACCAAATCTCGGAAGTGAACCGCCATTATTACGTATTATTTGGTAAAAAAAATTATTGTGTGTGTGTTTCACTCATTTTTCTGACGAGCGTGTCGGACGCGCTCCAAACAGAGAGCTGTATATCTCATTTCTGTTCACCTTCAGCGTTCTTTAGAGCATTTGCAGTACAATCGTAAGGCAGATGAAAGTGCTGTTATGTACTGAAGCTCTGGAAACAAAACTAACGGTTCAAAAACATAAATGTTTAAAAGTGAAGAGAGCAATGTTATGCATTCCGACTTCTCCTGCGTCTTTGTTACAAGAGACAGGGGAAACCAGCTGCAGGCTTGATGATGCAAACGAACCGCGGTTCAGACCCAAAAGAATAAAATAAAAGTCCAGCGGGGGCAATCGAACTAGGGTTCGGTCCAGGCAATCAAACTAAATGTGAAACCACCCTTAAAGACTAAACAATGAACGCATCTCATAGAAGGTAATGGTGGACCTGGTCATGCGACTGGGGTGATGCAAGACACTCAGATGCAGAAGGAAAAAGTCAAAAAACATCTGCTCTATCCCATGAGTAATGATGCAACGCATGCAGTAGATCTTTACTGTGTGATCAGTGAGCATTTCCAACCCTTCTAAAAAGCAGCTGACATACTTTCGCTTTACGGCCCTTGCCTCAAAAACCCAAGGGATCAGATAAGAGGCGGAGTGAGACGTACCACATTCAGACCATGACGAAAATTCCCAGGATGGGAGCCGTGCAGAGCGTGAGCTTCCTCTCTTCGGCAATGTGGCTCAACCTTGTACAGAAACCTTGTGGAAAATGGATGGCCGACCCAGCAAGTGCAAAAACGCAAAGAAAATCCCTCCATTTCAGAGCAGAGATCAATATAGATTACCAATTCAGTAAAGTCTGCGAATCCTCGCTCGCCTGTTCCTTTGCATGAAACTCCTCAATTGCTTTTTTTTACATAGCTAAGGTATGGGAAAGCTTATTCAAAATGGATGTCAGAATTAAAGGACGAGAACATTTTTGATAGATAAGCTGGGAAGGTCCCCGCATTCTCTGCTTAGCAAATAATTCATGTGAGAACAAACCTCAAGCAGTGTCAGAGTGAGCCATCTTTTATTATTAAGGCAGGAGGCTCTTCGCCAGAGAGTTTTCCTCCCAACCGAGCAGCTGCTATTATCACAGCAGTTCAGGCGAAGGGAAGATTTCAGGGTTTGGTCATGTTTCAGTAGCCGTCGGTTTTGCGTGTATGGCTGGGAAACACTGATAACTGCACATGCGTACACACGCGAGAGCAGCAACCCTGCAGGGAACATGTGTAATATACTGCGTGATGATGCCTTGATAACATGCAGGCTGCTGGTCTTCGCCCTCTCGATCCATACATGTTCTGAGGTTTCTATGGATACAGCCTGAGCAATTGCTGTGGTTCGAAAAAGCGAAGGCTTAAAGAAAAATGGCGAGCACAAAAAGATAATCATGGTATTTGAGAGGAGGCGGGTTTGTTCGATAGCGATTATTTTTCAAACACAAAGCTCATGCGGTTGATAAAAGTTCAAGTCACGTCGAAAGACATGAAAGCAATCGTGCTAGAAAGCCAAGAAGAAACATGTGACCAACCCACCACTTGGGTAACACCATTTGAGAAAGTCACAAAGCATTTGGGTACCTGCGTAGGAACCGCATGTCAGTGCTACTTTGTCTAAACACAATTAAAATGTCAATGGTCCGATCCAACAAGTTGAGTCACCAATTCCCACGTGTAGCTTATCTCTACACCCTCCTTATGAATAACTGAACACCAGCTGTTTGTTTTTTAGCCCAGATTTGCAGTTTCTGCCTACGGGGTAGAGCGGGAAAGAGTTGTCAAGGGAGTGAGAGAATGTTGCATAAAGGTAATAATTACCTTAGCTGGTGCACATCACTCACAAACAACATCCATTATGCAAACACATCCGACACAGAGAGACCCGAGCTCGGCACACGGCCAGAATGTTAAGCAGACCCACTTTTTATTTCACATTTCACACCCATGTCCATGGTCAAAAGAACCTAATACATATTTCGGCGGACACAGCTGCACGGGCATGATCAATATTTGCAAGACGAACAGCTTAGAAGGTTTCATCCGAATATGAAAGTGCTTTCGAAATGAGTCTAGTGTCGTTCCACGTGTGTCTTTCTTAAATTAAACACAACATGTAAAGAATGTTCACACTGTTTGTTTCCGTACCACAAAGGGCTGTTACTTTCATTCAATTTTCATAACCATGCTTGGACATGCCTCGACATGTCAAATCTGAATACAGTTAGGTCCATAAATATTTGGACAGAAGCACATTTTTTGGTATTTTAGCTGTGTATCAAAATGTATTGGAGTTAGAGTTTTATAATGGGTACTGTCTTAAAGTGCACACTCTCAGCTTTATTTAGAGTGTATTCACATCCAGATTAGCTGAAGGCTTTAGGAATTACAGCTCTTTAATATGAAGCTCCCCCCTTTTTCAAGGCACCAAAAGTAATGGGACAGTTGAATCAAAAGGTGTTTTATTTACAGGTTTGGGCTTTTCCTTAAATAATTTCTTCATAAATGAAGCATGTTAAAGGTCTGGAGTTGATTCTACGTGTGGTGTTTGCATTTGTAAGCTGTTGCTGTTGCTGTGAACCCACATCATGGGGTTCAAGGAGATATCCATGCAAGTGAAACAGACCATAGTTAGATTTCAAAAACACAACAAATCCATCAGAAAGATGCCAGGAACATTAAGAGCGGCCAAAGCAACAATTCGGTACATTCTGAGAAAAAAAAAACATCGCTGATCTCGGCAACAAAAAAATCCTGGGCGTCCATATGAGATAAAATTGGTGGATGATGACATTATCCTCTCCATGATAAAGAAATACACCTTCACAACGTCCAAATACTAAAATAACAAAAAATGTGCTTCTGTCCAAATATTTATGGACCTAACTGTATGTGCATGGACAATCAATATTTGAAAACCATTGCTTCGTCCCAATTCACCTACTTATACTATGCCCTTAAACTATGTACTTTTTTACTATGGAAAAGGATATAGATTTTAGCGCGTTGGAAAAAGAAGTATGCACGCACTGGGACATACAGTATTAACGTGAAACGGAAGTGGCCGTTGTTTATCAGATTATCAGCGAATATCAATATGGATTTCTTTATCATTTGGATGACTTCCAAACACCTGGAATAGAGCCCATAAGTCAAAAGCTTTTTTACCCTTTTGGTCATTTTTGATAACCTAACACCCCTGTTAGATGGAAAAGAAATGTGCTCAAAACTTCCTTTCGCGTATCACAGAAGTCACTCAGGTGGACAGGATTAACAAAAAATCGGGGTAAAAATGACCTTTTATTATACGGTGTACCATACGAAACTATTCCAAATGACAAATGTTTCGGCTTCAGCAGTTTATTGTGCAGTAACAACAGACCACCGTTCAATCTTCTGGTCAACATTGTTGTTTTCTTAAGCCGAGCGATTGTTTGTATTGTGTATGGACTGTTCAGCTCGAACAGTATTGACTGAGAGTTAATGATGAAACCAAAGAGACACAAGTTCTTACATTTCTCAGCAGACTGAGGCAGGTCTCATTAAATTTATCAGCGGGAGGTTATTTATCTTTATTACACAAACCTTTCTCAGAGCCATCAGCGTTAACCAGATCCCCCTGGACTCCCCCTCCCACACCCTCTATAATATCTTGAATATTATCTCAGTCTACACGCCCACTCTGTCTTTTCTCAGAAACTGACAGAGACGGACATCAAGTGGGAAATACTATGCAAATGTCAACCTTAAGATGAAAAAACTTTTTACCAAAAGTTTTCACCACACTGATAGGTCAGATGTCAATACTCTGGGGTTTAAATACTGGCCTCTTCTAAAGTTTTTAAAGCTGTTTTGTGTTTTCAAAGCATCATTTTTGATAGTCAGGTAGGCGAATTGTCACATCCATACAGGAACCAACCATATTCCTCATAAATTGGCACATGAAAATTGAAACATAGTAACGATTTTATGTTCTACAAAGAGCCGTCCCTTCTCCATTTGTTGGGTATTATTGCTTCTGGTTTGCACATCTTAATTCTCAGAAATCCTACAAAGTATGTTGTCTGAACGCATGTTCTTTTTGTCACATCCAAATCGCATAATATTCCCCTCTTCTAAAATAGAAAACTCACGCTCTGACTGATATTTCTCTGATGTCTGAACTCTATTGTCGGGGGTTTAGTCAAATATAAACAGATGGTTCAAAATATTGACAATAAATACGTTCTCTGAGAATTTATATTTCAAGTTTTCACTCAAAATGTCACATCCATCCTGGAATTGTCCAAGTGCAGTGGTGTCCCAATACAAGGTTCAACAATTTGTTAACTGCGTGACCCTACATGATCCATGTGATTAGAATTCAACCCCATCCTTTGACTATCCCTTCCCCGTCTCTCACTTGGCATTTTTCTAAGCCACCTTCTCCCCATCTCTGCTCCAGACAACACACAATCCCGGTGACGTCACTAAAGCAAATCCTGCATCTGTATTTGGGCCATCGTTGAGTGACATCGCCCTTATTCTCTCCTATTCACGCAAATGCAAGGGTGCGGACACGCCTTTATCAACAAACCTTATCTGCGGCCCTTCCTGTGCCCTATCGCAGGGTCACCGCTGACAAGACAAATGTCCTCCAAACGTCTCTGCTCGTCGGCAGACAGAGATAATTGAACATGTGTTCGTAGAAGCTACAACTGGGTAAAGAATTAAGACCAAACCCGACCTGGACCAGACGTTCAGCTCCGATAACAAAACAACCAACCCCTGGCTGATTAGTGCACAGTCATGGCTCAGAACAGGGTGTGCTGAAGGACAGTCCTGCATGCTCACCATCTAGTCACTGCTACAACATATTGTAAATCTTCTTAATCTTAAAGGCATAGTTTACCCCAAAATGAAAATTCTGTCATCATTTACTCACCTTCGTCATTTCAAACCTGTATGACTTTCTTTCTTCCGCAGAACACAAAAGAAGATATTTTGAAGAAAGTTCTTCAAAGCACCATGCCCCATTTCCTTCTATTGTATGGAAACAAACCAATCGGGTGCCAGTTAACTATATTCTTCATAATATCTTGTGCTTTGTGTTCTGTGGAAGAAAGAAAGTCATACAGGTTTGAAATAACAAGAGGGTGAGCAGGCGTGCAGATGGCACAAGGGACAGTGGTTCGATCCGTCCCCCTCACTGTCCCTATGAAAGGCGACAAACATCGATAAAACTGAGGATTAATCAGGGTTTCCGCCTAAGTAGTGTGAGACAGGACGGACTCTCCTTATTTATTTTGCCGTCACTGCTTCAGAATCGGGTCAGCCACCGACGTTTACGTTCTCTGTGCTCTCTGTGTGCTGCTACGACTCCTGACACCCCAGTTAAAAAATCTCATCTGTTCCCCTGAGGGTGAGTAAATGATGACAGAATTTACATTTTTGGAAATAGCAAGGATACATGTGAGAGTCACTGGGACAGTCGTTTTAATTCTGTCCATGTATGTATGGGGTTAGAGTTTGTGGGTTAGACATTAATATTTATAATAAGCAAATACATTTTGAGAAGTCTGAGAAAATAAAAGATGTCCTCATATAGGTAATAGGGCTGGGCGATGTGACGATGTTATTGTATATCGCCGATGTCGATTACAACAGACAGATACCAGACGATAACTGATAATAATGGAAAATAGGCGTTATATCATTATCATGCGATGTAGGCTTTAGCGCGAACGTTAATGTTCATATGCCCAGGCAGTCAGTAACAGTGACAGAATTATGGAAACACCGTTTTGCTCGGTCAGTTGAATGTGCTGCTGTTTTCTGCCGGTTGCTGCACAGACAGACCAAGAGAAAGACGAGCTGCGTCGGCAAAGCAAAACCTCACGCTCGCGGGGCTGTCCCGGTGTTCGAATTGTCCTCACCTGTCAGATTTTTCTACCGCAGGGCAAAACTTAATATAATCTGAACCACATCGACAAAATAAACTGGTAGGATGATTTTACAATGCAAAATACCCAGTCAGATAGTCCTACCATCTGAAAATAAACACAAAAATAATTTAACAGCGTAAATACCCTGTCAGATTATCCTACCAGCATAAAAGAAACATGTAGGATTAATTTAAAGCGCAACATCCAATCAAAGTGTACTATAGGTATTAAATAATATGTAGAATGATTTAACAACGAAAATACACTATCATATTCCCGTAGCAGTATAAAATAAACAGGTAGGATGATTTTATATTGCAAAAAAAATGACGTAACATTGATGTGCGCATGCCTGGTAGGACAATCTGATGGAAAGGATAAAATTTCAGGACACCTGCAACATTTTTCTACTGCATAAGAGCTATGGTTTATTTACGCGCATTACCTAATGAAAGAAGTCACTGCAACACTGGTTTGTGCACGTGGCGCGCCTGTTTGCACTAGGCGGGTCCGGAATGAATTCCCTCCCGGTCCGTATGCGCAACGTTGCAGGAAGTCAAATACACCCGATATTATCGGATATCGCGATGATTATAAAGTCGATTATCAATATTTTTTTTTAAAAAACACATCGCCCAGCCCTAATAGGTAAGCACAAAACTAAATACATTTTCCGTAATGTATACGCTCAAAAGTAGAATTATATATAATCTACGTAAAAGACCATTACTGTATACACCACATTTACAGCAGGGCTGTACGTCAACTTTTTTTGCACTGGTGCTACAGAGGTTTTAAAGTTTTGTAGCACAGGTATGCGTCTGTTATCATCTTTAAAAAAAACGGTCATCTCATAAATAGACAGGTATAACTGAAAAAAGACATTGATGTTATTCAAATGGATAAATTAGGGCCATTACATTTTTAGTTTCCCCCAAATTCGTTTTTTCCTTTTTTATTTTTCTGAGTTATGTATTTTTAATGCTTTACTATACATTAGTAAATACATTTGTCCATAAAAATACTGTGGTATACTATCATATGTACTACAGTAAACTGAAGTAAAATTCTTGTGTACTATAGTATATTTGAACCTTACTATAGTAAATAGTAAAATATACTATAGTGTTTACTACAGTTTATAAATTGACTAAGTTAATTATTTTATCATCTGGTTCAAATTAAGCTGACTTTTATTTTGTCGGGTCGTCGCGAAGACACTTGAGTTCCAGTGTGTTAGACAGTAGCTTCACTCAAACCGTGAAATGCTTGTTAAAATAACAAAAAAGTTAATGTCCGCGTATAGCAAGATACAGACAAATCTATGAGTAACATGTTGTAACATATAACATGTTAAAGTGTGCAGCTCATTCACTCATAGACTCGCAGAACAAGCAGAGGGCATATTTAAATAGTAGAATTCCGCTTTCGTGATTCATTCCATATTTTCCCACATCGTGCAGATCATAGGGCTCTAGGTCAATGGATTCGATGCAGCCGGAAAAAGTTATAGTTGCAAACATTTTATAAAAACTAAAAGAATAGTGGTGCGCACACAAACAAGCACAACGACAAACGCACTTCACACAAACAAGCAGCTCTGTCTAATGCACCTGGCAAACTGTATCGCACGCGTGCTACACTATTGCATTTATTCTTAGCATAGACCGATTTTTTCGTAGCACGTGTGACATATATGTCACACTGTACAGCCCTGTTTATGCTTGTGCATGTCGAGTCCCATATAAGGACATAAAGCAATATAATTTTAAAAAGCTGAAGAAATTCGACACAAGCAATACTGTACATGTGATCCAGTCTGTGAAATCCCGTCAGCTAAAGTAATTTTTTTGTGATTTACTGTTTTCCGCATAAAATCATCCTACACAATATAAAGAACATTCTGTGAAAACATAACCTTGAGATCATTAACCTTGACTGGGTAAGGCCATGTCAAACATTGAAATCATAGTGAAATTAATAAATCGTTGACCCTCGTTTCCTCATAATTATTTTTAAACTTAAGCCTGGTTTTCACAGATTGGGTTATAAATAATAAGATAATTTTCATTTTTTTGGTAAAATATTATTTTACATTTCAGTCTGTTTATCACAGACAAGGTCATTGAAAAGGGGAAAATAGCCTGCTAGTTTTATTGCTAGACATGTGAAGATAAGAAAAGTTGGAACAACAGTTCCAAAGTAATTGCATACTTTTCATTGGCTGAACTATTCCATAAGGGCCATGTGCATTCTAGGTCACATTGTGAATGTATATATCATTAGCAGGTTTGTGTGTCATTTTCGCCTACCTGCTGTTTATTAATAGTAGGGTGTGCATGTTCCTGTATGTGTATAGGAATATCCTCTGCTGCCGTACACAAAAGTCTGCACACTTTTAATCATATACTCAGATACAGACTGGTACAATTCCCACAACTTTGCAAAGCAGAAAGGGAAAAAATAACAGAATACTACAAAGAAAAATATAAATATACTCTCTGTGTACAAGAGGTTATGTTAAAACAATGGTTCCGTGTTGCCTGAATTTGCTTTGTCTATTCAAGACACAGATTTGGATGACAGCGCTTTCAATTCCATTGCATCACATTTAAATAATAGAATAAAAAAGATGTTGCAATGTGACTTAAGTGTAAAATCAGGTCAGAATTGATGCGAGTAACACAATGTTAATTTGCCTTTGCTAGGCATAAATCACAACATATTTTTGGAGCACCACCTGTTTACTCAACACATTCAAACTAAATTGAAACTGGGCACTTTTACATGTGGTGTGAATGTAGCCCAAGACAGCATTTAGATTTAAGATGAAATAAAACTGATCAGAGCAAGTGTGTGAAAACTCACCTCATTTCCATACATCATTAGGTGGTGTGTCGTGATGAGAGCTTTGAAGACTACGACCCAACTGCTGTTGGCAGTTCTTTCAAACATAGTGTCGGCCAGCTGGGGCACGTTCACATTCATCTCATTGGTGCAGTGAATCAAGTCTGAAACACACACATGACACGCGTTACATCAACACACATCACATTTTGAGCAGTTCAAAGACCCCACACATGATGTTGTGGTCTCCTTTCAATAAACACATCATGAACACACATACCGAAGTGCTTGCGTTGTATAAATCGCACATTAACGCAGATCTGCAGTGGGTGCTAATGGAAGCAGATCTCAGCAGACACGCATAATATCTCTTTGCACGCTACAATGACAGCTAGACAGGCTTCTAAACACCTCGTTCTGTTACGCAACACACACACACACACGCACAGCGAGGGAAGATCCAAAAACAGTCGCCTCTTTAAATATGCAGCACATCCCAGTGTTGCTTTTGCGTACAAGCATCCGAAAGCAGCATATCTCGAAGCCCATCAGAGGCTCAAAATCTCTCGCTTCTGTTCTGTCCTGTTTGCATAATGAAGACATTCCCCCTTTACAGCCCACTGCATGCATCTCTGTTCTTCAAAGACGAACCTCTTTTCGCCTTCCCTTGAGAGAAACATTTTTCTCACATACCGAGACACACAGAGCAGGTAATGAGGGAGACGGCGACTATCTGTCGTTTTTTGGCCCTGTGGGCCTGTCTGTTGTTCTAATAGGGAAATCTAAACTAGTGCAGCTCCCTATTGGAGTCTGATGATGAATCGCAAGAATCCGGCAAAAAGAGACAGTACACTAGTATGAGCTATAGGTCTATGCGATACACACTTATAGAGCGTCGGCGAGATACAATTGGTCAATAAATTGAGGATGTAGTGCATTACAGTCTGGAAACAGGACTGTGCAGTGGGGGAATACACATGGTTGGATTTGAACTACATTTTTACATTAAATGAAGTGAGTGAGTTGAGGAAAAAGGGAAATTTTAGATTAGAGGAAAAAAGAAACCATGTTTTACAAGGATTTGCATCAGTTATTCCCATTCAGGATTTCAGATTAATTCAAACCCATAAAAGGATTGTTCGCCCAAAATTAAAACTCACCCTCATGTCATTAAAAACCTGCATATGATTCCTCTCTGTAGAACACAAAAGAGAAGTCTCAGTAGTTTTGTGTTCATACAATAGAAGTCAATAAGGGCACATGTTGTATGGTTAAAGACTAAATATTTAGTGATTTTAAAGTCTACTTTGGTTTATGGGGTGTCCAATAACAAGTTTACGTATATGTACGATGACAAAACGCTTTCATTTTCTAATAATAGGCAGTTATTATTACCTTGACTGACTCTTAAATGATTCGTTCGCCGATTCATCTTTGATTGGTCTACCGCGTGCAGTGTGGCAAATGGAACATAGGCGGGCATTACACGAGTGACGCAAATCTGACCCGGAACTGAAATTAGAACGACTTATGTACAAACCAATTGTATGAAACTATTGTAAAAGTTACTCTTTAAGAACAATTGTGTTTGGGTTTGGAATGACATGAGGGTGAAGAATGATGAAATTTACATTTTCAACTATCTCTCTTCATCCTCTTCACATTCAGACTTTTTTTGAGCTCACATTCTTAAAAATAAAGGTGCTTCAAAAGGTTCCTCGATACCATAGAAGAACCTTTTTCCTCTAAATGGTTCCAAAAAGAACCATTAACATCCGAAGAACCTTTGTTTCACAAAAGATTCTTTGTGGCAAATAAACGTTCTTCAGATTACAAAAAGGTAAGAAAGAGATGGTTCTTTGTGGAACCACAAATGGTTCTTCTATGGCATCGCTGCCTATTTACATACTGTGGCTACTTTTATAAAAACAGGGCTGCTTGTTTTTATTTATTTTATTTTACATAATGTTGAAATCGTAAATACCTAACTAATTTCATTTGGTTTTCATTAAAAACACCGCCTTTGACTGCACCACAGCTTTTCCACTAGCAACTCTCTCCTCGATCTTGCTCGTTTTATCTGACGGTCAGGAGGAGAGTCTGCAAGCTGATTGGCTCCTTTGGGAGGGAGGGGGAGAAAGAGAGTGAGAGAAATTCATCCGATTCTTAACAGAGGATATGTGCCGATTGAATCAGATAGAGCAGAACACATTTGGACGGTATTGATCAGAAAGTCCAATGTCTTAAACGGAGAGACTGAGCGAGGCACAAATAACAGAATAAGAGAAACAGCAATACTCGACGTTCCTGTACATCACCAGCTGACAGCTCGCAGCACAGGGAGTGTATGTGAATGTAAGGCTGGTTACGGCCCTGGAGATACACCCGAATCAGACCTTCACACACTGATTGTTTTTAGGGATATGTTGATTCAATCATTACCAATATTTTTTCACACAAAATTATGTAGTGAAACTCGATTTTTTTAATGTATGTTTGCCCTCCCTAATGGAGAATCAGACCGCAATAGAGAGAAAGATCTGAAGGAGCATTTCTCAGTGGTCAGAGCTGCTTCTACAAGGCACAAAGCAAAGCAATTCATGCAAAAGAAATTGAAACTGATGCAACGGATTTAAGACTCTGAAACTGAGGCAAACAGGTGTTTGAGAGAGACAATCACAACTGAGGTGAAACGCAATGCATCTATATCTGTTTAGACGTGACATGCGTATTACACAATACGTAGCGTGTCGTATAATGTGGCAGTTGGCATCGATATCCCCCTCTACTGCAAATCAAACTAATCTATGATTATCTCCTTTACTTAGGAGAGTGTTACATTCGGCACACAACTAGATTCCCATAGAGCCACAGAGAATAGACTGCGTTTCACCCCACAGTCTTTAAATAAACCGTCTGACACTTTTTCACAGAGACAGGCATGGACGCTTTCACGTTATCCTCACACACATACACCTGCATCCCCTTCTATGATGAGGTGTATGCACCAGTGCATGAAATGAGGTGCGGCGGCGACAATCGAATCCAGGAGGTGACGGGAAGCCACGGCCCAGTGATGTCACCGCAGCACGGAAAATGAATGGCCTTCGAGTGATGAGGTCACCCTCTCTCTCTGTCTGTCTGCCTGTGTCAAAGTCTTATTGTTAGACAGACACAACGAAACCTTTGGAACATTCCACACCGGGCCGAGCCTGTCACCAGTCACAGATGACAGAAGCTTAACATATCTTTGGTTTTGTGCTCCAACACTCACATCGCATCAATAATTGCCTGACGAAGACTTGAAACGAGCTGAATGCAAGAGTGAAAAATGAGTGAAATTACAAATGAAAGCGCTTTTGATTCCAAGCATGATTATTCTCAGCAGCGGCTGGGCTAACAAATGAATCAGGATCGAGTCTTGATAAGGCACAGAAGTCTGGCCAGAAGCCTGCGCTGTATGTACGAGGAAATAAATTGACCAGGTGGCCTAACAGTCTGTCCAGCTGTCGTAGCTTGTGCTCACCTCCGAACCGTCACAGCTGTCATGCTAATGTTGTAATCACGGCTTCTAAGTTAGTTGTGCTTGCCCTTCTGCTTCCATCATCACAGAACTAGCCCATGAGGTGCTGGAAGCTGGTCAATATTCCAAAGTACATAGTCATTTTAGTTATGATCAACATACTAGAAGTAATGAATACTGTTGCCATTTTATGTCCATTTATTTTCATCTTTTTTACCAAACTACCAGATATAGAGATTCTACAGGAAATTATATACTGTTTGCAGCAAAAGAAAAATGTACAAATCTAAGTACTTCTCATATTACTGCATCCTAAAATAAATCACTTTTTTTATTTTTCCTCACTTTTGCAAGTCACTGTGGATAAAAGCATCTGCTAAATGAATAAAAATATAAAATAAAAAAATAACTTTTAAAATGGAAATGTTCTGGCATACATATGCTGTGTCACAATATGCTGGTATTGAGAATATCCGTGATATTAAACCCCATGATTAACGGTGTTGTATTAATTCTACACATGATATTGCTAATATTTCAGCACCCGCTTTAAGGTTTGCATTCACAGCCACAAAACTCTATCTCTTTTTAATTCTTACACTCAGACTTTAAGTGTGATTTGTTGGCAAAAAATGAGAAAACACAAATTGAAAAATAAAAAGTTGAATTTGACAAAGTATTATTTATCCCTAAAAAACACTTGAACAGATATGGGGATAACATAGTTACAGTGAATTCCGATAACCATGAAGTGAAAATATGATTTCGTGACAGCCCTGCTACATACTGCGCCGATGGTTCTGCAGTTAGGCAGTACATTAGGATTCAGTCTGAATGTGAAGAAACCCCAAAATGGGTCACAGAATCGTCCTGAGGTGGCAATGCAACCACCATGCCATTTTTGCCAGTTTGTTCATTAAAAGAGTTTCAACTCAAACATGAAAAGGTGCATCGAAACAATAATTTCACTAATAAAATCAATTAAAAAGAGTGGACTGCTTTGATAACTGTGATTAGAGAAACTCCGACCTGTTGAGCTTACTTTATGCTTAAAAGCAAGTCCTAGCCCTTCTCGTCTGCAGATAAGAGCAGAGAAATGTTTTTGAATTTAATAGGCGTGCAGAGTCTCTTATCTGCTGCTTGTTTCAGCTATTTTGAGGGAGAATGCAAGGAGAATTCTTCAAATAAACGTCTGTGTTGCCTCTGTTCGGGGAACCTGGGACCTCTATTAAAAATAGCTGGATTTCTTTTTGAGAGCTTGTTTGCTATGTCTGTATCTCTCCCTCCATTTCCTTCCCAGCTGTGTGTTGATGGCCTCATTGATGTGATTGTGAAGTGCTGAAAGAGGAAAAAGTGTTTATCTGGGGTCAGACTGCAAGATGGTTTGGGGAGACGAAGCCGGTCTTAGATCAGCGCTCTGGGAACATAAATATGATGACTGGGACGTTTTTGTAAAAGGCCTATATGGGATTCCTGGATAGTGAGTTCAATGACACGGTTTTGTGGAATACCACAGCCATTTCTTGCACGAAATTCCTATACTTTACTCTCTCCCTCTTTCCCATTTTTACCACCACAGCTTTACAGCTTATCAGCAATATGAAGGTATGGCTAGCAGCTTTCTATAAAGCTCAAGACTTTTATGAACAGGACAAAAGAAAAACAATAGGATCAGTGCACACTTCATATTCAGTTCGAGAGTCAGAAAAAACTAATAGCTGAAACTTTTCGACTATTAGAATGAACAATGACGTACCTTCCATGTTCAGTTTTTACAAATCAGACTGGCATAGATTTCATAGATTAATTCTAAAGAGAAGAGAGGGGTGTTTGTGAAAGACAGAGTGAGAGAGTGAAAGAGAGAGAATCTGTTTGTGTTTATTGGCATATCAGCTTTGACGAATGCTTAAAATAATGCATAAATGTCTATTATTAAAAAACTATTCAGATGAAAGTATTATGAATTAATACAAGTAAGCCAAGATGTCAACTAGTTGTCATTCAGCAACCCACTAGTCAGCATTTAAGATAAAAAGTAATTTACCTAGTAGATTCACCTCTTATTAAACATTTTATTAAAGTGGCAGTGAGCTAAATGGGATGAATTTAGAGAATCTACACACTCAACAGAGGCTTTTAGCATGCTGACGGTCTAAAAGGGAAATTCTATGCCCTGAGCACCCTCAAAACAATGATAAATCTCAAGATAATTAGTGTGTAGACTTCACATCGTCTGCTGTGAGCAATGTTCTCATTATTATGCACCTGTAATAACGTTCATAATAAAACAATGATAGTTTGATGCAGTAAAAAGGACTATATTTTATAAATAAACATTTAATAAAACTACAGCAATGTTTAAAAACGTGTAGTTTTGCAGTATTTATGGAATGTATGAGACTAAATGAAATGTGATAATTCTCTCCTTCAGATGTGTCATAAATAAAAACCAAGGCCTAGCAGAGAGATGTCAGAAGTGGAGCCAAGGGCTCTTCTTAAGGTACAAAAACAAGCTATCAAACAGAGCCAAAGGCCCTCAGCAGCTATAAATAGGCCACATCAGCACTACGAGTGTGAGATGGGAACAGAAGCAATGTGTCATGCAGTATGTCTAAGTGGTGAAGTCGTGTCTACGTACTGAATGATCCTCAAATAACACTATAATACAATAGCTCATTTCTCTTAAAAAAAATCACATTACTGAACCTGTTCCTCAAGGAGATGCTCTTTTACCGGTTCTGGCGGGTACTGGGTGCATTTTCACACTTTTCAAGCATCTCAAGTAATATAGCCAAACATCCATCATTCACAAAATTACAATGAGTTCATAACTAAAAGCTACTTATCTCTGGAGCAGTTTGCCCTTTTAGAGATGATGACTGTAAACAGTGCACAAAGCATCCTGAAGGGTGATCTGTATTCTGAATGGCTGGGTGCTACTAAGAATGGTTGTTTTGTCTTTGCTGCCCAACATTATTTTATCAGACCACTTCAAAATCTTCAATCCCGACACACTCTTGGCCAGCAGTGGGTAAGACTTGCATTTTTTTACCCTAACAATAAAGTCTGGTGTCCACTGCCTCTTTCTTATCTAAGCAACATCAACTGACTGACCAGCACCCGTTTTGGGAATGGGTAAGATAATGGTCATAATAGTAATGGGCGATATAAACGATATGCGATATAAACGATACAAAATTGGCCTACGAAAGAGATTTTAATTCTATTGCACTATCGCGATAATGCATGTTGATGACGTAATCTACCCGCGAAATTTAGAGCCACGAGCTGCAGCCGGCTGCAACGAATCATCATATTCGTCATCTTGAATAAACATGGCTGAAAGCGTCAGCGAAACAGAGGAGCTCGTGAAAAAGACCGGTGCAACATCTATTATTTGGACTTGGTTTGGATTTAAGCCGTCCGACGAGCAGCAGAAAAATATACTCGGTAGAGTGTGTGGGGCAAAAGTTCCAGCTAAGAGCGGTAACACGACTAATCTGTTCTACCACCTCAAAACTAAACATGTCGTTGAATACCAGCATTGCCAGGCAATGCAGCCAACCGCAAGATCCAGTACGAAGAACGCAGGTTTGAAATATGTTTTTATTTAAAATAATTTTCTTTGCCTAATTAATACTGGAAGTATTTTCAGTACAGTGTATGTTCCTTAACTAAAAAGACACCAGTTTTTCTGTTCTCTGCAACTTGGGTGGCATTTAAGAACCAAGGACTTAAACTAAGTATAGTGCCTTTTAGAAGGAAATACTTTTATATTCATCTGCAACATTTTGTTGTATAATTACAGTTTTGCTTTTGCACAATAAATGTTCTCAAAACGACATACGTTTCTTTATTTCTTTAAAAAAAAAATACATTTAGCAGTTTGGCTTTCCTAAGGGTCTGTGTAACCTGTTCTGAAATGGTTCTATTATAATTTATATATCGCAATATATATCGTTATCGCAAGAGGCTGCAATGTATATCGCAATATGGATTTTAGGCCATATCGCCCATCCCTAGGTCATAATAAACTCTAACTCTCCACTGACTTTGACACATAGGAACAAGATACTGAAAGCTCAAGCTAAAAAAGTGGGTAAACTCTGAAATGTAAATCTGTGATTTGTTTTTAATAAAAAATAAGTCATAGACTATGATGTCATATCGTTGTTGTTGCATAGTCAATTCTAAAAATTCTAATATGTAGAATATTCAACTGTCTCAGAAATAACGAAAAATTATCGGCGATCCAATGATCAATTCTGGGATTAACTAACTGCCCACTGTAGAAGTTTTTGTTTTTTTACCAGAGGAATGATAAAAACCTACGCACTCTGGCTCTGAACCTAATGGACTGGATAGGTTTATTTTAGTTAGCTTTTGCAATAACATGTATTAAGTAAGAATAACACAAGTTTAGAAAGCTTCAAACACACACTCAAGCGGGAACATGGACATGTTTGTATACTTTATGCTTCAAGAAGCCCAACAAATGGTTCATGAATGTGCTATCTGAAGATAAGATTTGTAACGGCATGGCTGTACAGTGCGACACATATGTCGCACATGCTACAAAAAAATCTGTCTGTGTGAAGAATAAATTTGCCAATGTAGCACGATTCAGATTTGCACGTGATGTAGATGTTTTTTGCGTTTACATGTTGTTTTCATGCTGCACTATATTTAGTGCATATTTAGAGCCCTGTGATTTCCGCAATGTGGAAACAGGGAAGGAATAATGGAGGCGCGATCTGGCTTTATAAATATGTAATCTGCTTGTTTTGTGTGAATGTGAAAACATGAACTCCATCTCCAGAACTGCTCCGAGAGTTTATTTTATAAGCATTACACTGTTTTAAAAAAGTATGTCAACAGTATGTGGACAAATATGTAATTATTTTATAGTAAAAGAATGGAAAACAAAGAACTCTACCTATTTATGTGGTAAACTGAACATAAATATTTTTATGCCGTGGCGGAATGGGGCTTAAAATTGGCCCTGGCATTCTTGACCAAAAGCGGCTCTCCATCCAGTCCGATATTTGCAGATGGCCAGTCTGCCCCTACAGTGGCCTAAGACCGGCCCACCGGGAATCTTCCAGGTCCTCCCGATTAGCCAATCCGGGCTTGTTCTTATTTGTACATTTTTTTCTAATATAACAAACATTTTATACTTGTGCTATAACTGTTTGGCCTGTGCTACAAAACGTTTAATCTCTGTAGTACCAGTGCTACATACAAAAAAGTTAACGTACTAGTGTTGGGCGATATTCTCTTTTGTCAGATCGTTCTATCGCCAGCCTGTGGATCGCCGATACAAGATAGTAGCGAGGGGCAGGGCAATTTAGGCATTTATCTATGACAAGCTGGATTTGTGGGCAAAAACAGAAGCTTACATGGCTAGAAAAAATTAATGTGTGACTGCAATTAGCATTCTATCAGGCGCAAGTTCAGTGCAGTTGGCAACTTGTTACTTCCCACCGCAATCTTTTAAACGAGAGAAAGTAAACTATTGCTGTGAGTCAATATCATTAATACAAATAAGTGCTACTTGATTGCCAAACGGGAAAAACTTGTGCGCTGGATATAAACCCTCACGCTAGCGCATAGCAATTCCTGCGAGGAAAAGCCCGAACCTCACGCATCACAAGCTATCTGGGAACAGCGTAGCCTATAGAGCTTGTTAATCGACGCCATGTTGAATTTTGCGCCATCTTGGGAGGATGGCTGCTAGTTTTTCAATGCACTGTTTTGTTTCTCTTGTTTGATTAGGAAATATAACTATGGTAGGTCAGTCTTGCTGTGTTAAAGTCGTTCAGGAGAAGCCCATGCCCATGGTTCTTTCACTTTCGATTTCTCCATATATCAAACAAAACAAGAAATGGTACATATCAAAACAATATTATCCTCCCAAGATGGCGGCACCACTGTAACAGGGCGTGACGTTTCACATTCTCTATTGGTTTCCGGTGTAAGGCTGAGCACCAATCCTTTTCAGTACCATAAGCCAGCTCCGCTCCGCTCACTGCTCCCAATAAAATCAGCGTACATCATCTGTTTGTTGTCTCACTGCTGTCTGTAAACTGACGGTACTGTTTAGCATGTTGATAAAATGTCAATATGCTCTTCTACTTGTAAGTCGCTTTGGATAAAAGCATCTGCCAAATGAATAAATGTACATGTCTGCTTAAAATAGGACAATTAATGCAAACTGGACCGTACAATATAATAGAGATCCTCAGAGATGACGTATTTTTTTATGCAGACCCTGGAAGGGAGTTAGCATTTTAGCACTTCCGGTTCCATCGTCCCAAATCTGTGTTTTTTTTAAACGAGTTGTTGGCGAATTGCCTGAAATAAGATCTGTGGTTAACAAAACCTAAATATTTCACGTTTTAATTAAGACATAAAACACACCAGTAATAACCTGCTCGTGAAAACTGCTTCTTAAAAACGTCAGTTGCTAACAAGTTACTAAAATGTCTAAATCTTTGGTCAGGAACGTTAGACATCATCGCACATTTAAATCTCACAAATAATGCAACATGGGTACAAATCTCAAAAAAATTTGGATGGGGATTAATTTACTGAGTAATTACTTACCAGGAACATATTTTTAATACAGTTTGAAAAACTTGTCGGTGGCGACGTTGACATCGAGCTACCGTAGTATAGTCGTTTTATAGCATGTTAGCTTTTTACTTCTGTTGATTTTATTTAGGCTTCAAAAGTAAAAGTTGTGTTAATTAGTAAAGATTATCTTGATAGACAAAACGTGTAAAAATCATAAACCTTTGTTAATCACAGATCTTTTCTTTTGCGATCTTCCAAAAGCCGAGGGAACCAGTGCGGTGCTTCTTCCGGGTTGGCCTACAAAAATACGTCATTTCTGAGGTTCTCTTAGGGAAGAATTTTCAAAAAGCAGAATGCCAGGTCGATGTCAAAGTCTGGTGTCTGAGTTCCTGACTTTCTTACAGTATTTGGAGTAAAAGCAACAATACGACATTTTGCTTCTGAGAGATTATGATACATGTATTCATAAATTGGTATATTGTAGTTAAACTGGTAAAGCATTGTGTACCACTGCAAAGGTCATGGGTTTGATCTAAGTCACTTTTAATAAAAAAGTCCGGCAACTGCATAAATGTAAATTTATTGCAAATAATTATTAAGGATATGGTCTTATTGACAATCAAGTGCTGTTTAAACATTTCTGGATAAAAAAAAAACGTCAAACTCGGTTCAAAGAAAACAGGAACTGAGCAACCCTGACCCTTCAGTAATTCTGTTTTGGACAGGCAAACATTTTAACAGAAACAAGCTAGCAACTCAATTCACTTTAGCTGCTTGACTATATAACAGGTGGCTGCAACAGGAAACAAATCCAGACTAAACATGAAGCTATGTTTTGCAAACATTGGGGAATCAGAAAAACAAACACAACAAACAAATTCGGGTTTATCATGGCTGCAGTAATTTTACAACACAACAGGCATGGGCTAAAATTAACACTCCACAAAGCAAGTAAAACGGCTCCAAACAGTAAATAAAGCCAAGTTATATGCCTGCTGGCTTTATATAGAACTGCAACATTATGTGTGATTTAAATCAAATTCAAATTAAAGACATACAAGCTGTCAATTACAGAAAACAATCTGTCACAATTCACACATCTTCCTTCGAGTTTTACCTTAGGGAAACAAAATTCTCCACAACAGCATATTCCTCACATCAAAGCAAATATATGAGGGGAAACGAGATCACGACGTGTAGCCACAATAACAGATGTAGACTAGATCAGATTTGTGCCGATAGGTAGCAACCTCTCTTTCCATCATGGAATCACATTTACCATGTGTGAATGTCTATCCATATTTAAACCATCAGATACAAGTTGACATACTTCCACAACCTCCTGTTTGTATTCTCTCTTTCTCTGGATGCTGTGGCACGGCCTATTCGAGGATTCAACCGATGTGCTGCATTAACTCTGTTTTAGTCAAAAGAATCAATGGCTCAACGCCTCGCCAGACTGCACACATGCCTGTACTGACCTTCAACGCTCCCACACCGTCTCTAAAATGATTGTTAAAATGAGATCACACAAGACAAGGAAAAGACCCTGGTCTGTGCTTAAGCGTACACCACATGATGCATCAGAACATTTCACAGCAGCATTCACAGATTTAGAAAGGAGTGGCTTCTTATTCGGAAGGAGATATAAATATATCAACTTCCAGTTGACACGAACTCCTCAACAATGCTGCAATACCACATACATCACAAGACCAGAATGACTGCTTATACGCTCAGCGGAAAGCAACGCCACTAAACAAATGAACAGCACGTTACAGTCGCATCAGCTTCTTGAACCGCCCGTGTTTAAAGGCAGATCAGCATTCCCACCACGAGCATGTCCCGATTCATCATTGGTGTCCAGACAGCTGAAGATGTGCAAAGCAAGTGGAATTGCCTGCCAGCGACGTTGTAAGACTTAGGCATAGAATTTTCGGAAATGTCAATGTAAACACAATTACAAAAGCTTTTATGACATACTTACAATCAATATGTTTCTTTTTGGGTCCACTGACTTCATGCGTCGTGGCCTTGCAGACGGCTTTGCTGATGGCCGACCCCGTCATGCTGTGTTGGGCCGCCGCGATACGATCCGTTATAGACTGTCCTGACATTTTTATTCAGTGATATGTATAATGCCCACTAAACTTGACCTGGTCTCACTGCCGAAGGTGTGTTTTTACACTAGAATATAGTGTATGAAAACAAAAATACACTAGACTTTATTAGTTTAATGAACAGGCTTGAGACAAACTGGGGCGTAGCTTTTTGAACCACTCAACTGGCTCTAAGTGCAGCAAAAAATTAAGTTACCTAACAAAAATATCTAGTTAAAAATGTGTCACAACTGGATACGCCGTGATTGGTTTAGGGATAAACAGAGTTTTTGTTAGCTAATATTACTGACAAAGCATTTGCAACAAGAGCAGGTACTGATACTAAAGTCTGAAGATACAAAACAACTGTTGGAAAATGTCATCGCTATCAGTCAGATCAGCTCAGAGGTTTCAGGCAGAAAATATCACCTGTCAGCCAGCTTGAGCCTCACTAATACAGACCTATGATAAGTAAACAAGCTGGATAAATGAAGGACTAGCTTCTTCCCTTTATAAATCTATTATTACCCTGGCACTATGATCTAACCAGTCAAGAACTCAGACAGGTTTGCTGGCAAGAAATATGCATAGACGTACAAACCAAACCCTGTGAGACTTGGCTAAGAGCTTTTAAACCGCAAATATCACTGTAACTATACTAGTAACAAAACGAAACTGTTTGTCAAATCGTGAAGCAAATCGTTTTGTGACCAGAAAACAAACTAAACTAACAGTTATTTGCCCAGCCAGCTGAGTAGATCAATTATATCTAAACTTCAACTTCTGCTCCAGCTGTGTTTTATCAATACAAAAAGCAGGTTTGCGGCTAAGGATGACCAACTTTAAGTCTACACAGTCTTCAAAAATAGTGGTTAAGTTTGTTTAAAAAAGAAATCCAGCGCGCATCCCGAAGAGAACGACTGGAAGTGTTCAGCTCAAGTTGGACTCCAGCCCGGTGAGCCAGCGCGTCTAACCGGATGCCTGTTTGTCTACCCTTCCGTCCCGCTTATAGTCTCCGGTTGGACCGCAAACACGAAACGGTCCCGCTCGTGGAGACGCCAAGTTCTTCGGGGCAGATTTAAGGGTGGTGAGGCTGAAAACCCCCTGTCCGTCGCTCTTACTGTAGCTGTGCTTCGTCCTGTCAGGTCTATGTAATTCCGGTTTGGTGAAGAATGCGCTGGCGGAGCCGTTCAGGACAAAATGGCTTCGCTGTGATCAGGTGAACGAAGAGCTGGATTGTGATTGGATGCGAGCGAGTGGCGTTCTCCAGTGAGGCCGTTCATGGGAAATAGCATCGCCCGCTGAGGTTCCCACTGGTCTCTGACAGCTTCTGTATCACCTAAATCATTTAGGCTATTTCAAGATCATTCTAATACAAAAAATACCTCGTTCGTATATGTGATCACAATCATATTTCTATTTAAGTTCTTAAACATTTTATTTTAAAATGTTTTTTATTTATTTAATTATATGGTTATTAATTGCCACTTGCCAACAAAAAGTCACTTACGCCATGCAGTTCTGTCATTGACACGCTGCTGGCACATTTAAGTCTCCTAAGAAACTGTTAAAAAATATCTTGGTATATAAATTAGTTGGAGTCTATTTGTACGTTGCACCCTGACGATAACTGTGAATGTTTTTTTAAAGCTAGGATTCGGTCTTTAAACGATATTTTGACGTGCTTGTAGGCTAATTGTGTGGCTTCTACATCACTTCATCTACAGCTTCAGACTCCACTCAGCGCGAGCCGCATGAATCACACGTGAAGATTACTTCACTGTATTGTGACATCTGTCAAATGTAGCAGAGCACGATCGTGTGAAGCGAACGATTGTATTTTTAACAGCGTAGTCATTTTCTTTTGTGCATAGTGTATGAATTATAGTTATATACATCTTAAATTACTCAAATGCCACGTGCCCGAAAAAAGATAAACAGACAAAAAGTTCAAACATTCTATTTGTACATTTAATATAGACAAAATCGCTACATTTTAGCCATTCAAAACGGTTTTCATAGCCTAATAATACTACATTACTAACTACCAATATACAAATTAAAATGATTGAGGTAACATGTGACCTTCTTCAGCGAAATAAACTCAGTCTGTGTTAAGAGGTTGAGATAAGCAAGAGGAAATGTGTTTCTACAGGGGAAGTACAGCACACCTCCTCCCTTTATGAGGAAGTGGTTTAAAGAGCACAACCACAATCTTGACATCATTTGGGAGGAGCATGAGAATATGTCTCATGCTAGGAATCGTCAACCTATTTTTTAATATTTAGTATGTGACGCTCAAGTAAGATGTAACTTTCAAGTACAACTATAATAACAATTTTGGAAGAGCTAGAACACATTGAGCTCAGAAGTCATCACTATGCGCCAATAAAAAGACTGTATCACCAAAGTGTTGCAAACATTCAAACGATCTTTCAAAACGATACTACATTAGCAGGAATGTGCAAGTGTTTATATAAAGACAAAATCATTATTAACAAAGTATTTCCATAACATCTTATTCAGCATAAATGCTTTAATACTTAATACATTGTGCACGTTTTAAGTGATCTGAACAGCTTATGCGACAGCCCCATCTAGAGGCATGCGGATGCAACTATTACCATAGCAACTAGTTCCAGCGGTAGCCCTTGGCAACAGTTGCTTGAACTTAATCATCTCTTCTCCTGAGAGGATGCTACTTAAATAAACAAGAAATGTTGACATGAAAATAGTGTTATGCCTACTATTCTGATCAATTCTAGGCTTTATTATGTAAAATAATTTACCTTAAATATGCACCAAGTAAATAAAAAAGGTTGGAAACAAATTTATTTTAAATTTTTCACATTTCATATCTTGTATTTTGTGAAAATTAAACGTATTTTATTATATTTAAATTAAGTCTGTGTGAACTATGACTGGTTGTGTTATACCATATGCAGTAAGAGGATTTCTGGTTGTTGTTTATTTTGATTGACAGTCCATTCAGAGTCTTTTAAATTGGTTTCTCTCCCTCAGTAAATACTGGGCCCCAGTCCTTTTCTTCAGCTTCTGCAGCTGGTCACATCTCTGAATCTGTAGAGGATAACTAAATATTGAGCGCCAAGCATTTTTTATAACTATGCATTTTGACTATTGCCTTTAACTCATCCCAAACTGAATAGACAGTGAATAGACAGTAGGCACTTTCAATAGCCACTACATAAACATAATATATAGTATAACAAACAGAACAATTAGCTGCTGATAGACAATGCCAGTTGAACCACTCAAAGTTAGTGTTTGAGCACACAGATAAACCCTTTACATATACATAAACACTTTTTTCACTTTTAAAAACAGCTATACCACTCCTGACATGTTGTCGTCCTCAGGTCTAACAACTACAGGCTGACAACAGCCTGTGCAAATGTAGTGCAGCACACAGAGGTAGACACTTCCAGACAGACCTACAGTCAGAGCCAAAAGAATGAGACTCAGGTATGATGGCCCTGGTCGGTATGCAAAGTTAGGGAACATGTCACTGTCCATTACTGCAGGTAGTTCAGATTTCTGGGCTGGAAAATGTAAGAAACATGTTCGTTGTTAACTATAAGGCATTTACTTCATTGCATAGATATACTTAATTATATGATCATCCTATTCAAGTATTTTCTGTTTTTGCATATTTTACTATGCATACAATGATATTTTCATTATTTTAGTATAACATATTTTTAACCTTATTATAGAAAAAATCTATACATACAAAATACAAATACAAAACAGTACCAGACAGTTCCTAGCTGATTAATAAAAACAGATTAAGACAGCATGGTATTCATTTATAAAGACAAATTTGAGAGCTATTGGGAATACTCACTGCATGAAAAGAAAAACAGATAAACACATACAAATGAATTATTTTATTTTCCCGAAGACAGTCTCCTACCTGAATTAAATGGGAAAATAAAAAGCAGCAGCAATTCTGCCCCCGTCCACTGCATATTGATCCTATACCCTTTTAAAAAACCGCCTAACAACATTATACTTAAAATAAGGAAATACAGGGATCCATTCTGAAACAACAAAAAATACTCATTAAAATGACTCGCTGAACCACGTTTGACTGTTCTGGAAAAATAATCCAAGAAAATTTCCCGGTGTCCTACTTACCAACTCTATCAGTTTAAAGTTGGTTTTCAGGAAGACATCTTTCACTGTCCTTTCTCGGTTTTTCAAAGATGTTTGGTCGCTGACTCGCGGTCATTGTTATCCGTTAGCGCTTAACAGTTTTCTGTCCACCGTGCGCTTTTGGAGAATGTGCTTTCATCACTATAGCTAACGCACCAAATCGCATCCGTCTACTGGAACGCCAGATGAGCAAACTCGTTGATGCTTTTTTACTTGAGCTGTTCCTACATTTTGTGATCCATACTATAGCTTACTCGCCCTGTTAGGGATGCTCAGAGACCTACAATGATTGCTCAAGGCTGGCTGTGCGCCACTTTTTGTGAGACGAAGTCGAGCCTGCGATGCTCTTCTCTATTAACGCCTGCAACTCATATTGTTTCAAACGATCACGTACTCTTACATCCCTAGCTGCATAATAGCACAATTCCATAATTAGTGTTGTGTGTGGGGGGGGGGCTTAAATTAATTAATTGTTTCAATTACATTGTAATGTCTTCAAAAGGCTACACTAAAAAGCAGCAAGACCAAAATTAGATCAAGGAAATTATGTTACCCAGGCCTATATCTTGTTATACAAACAATAAAAAGAAAGGTTGTGTCTGTACTGTTCTTTATATGCAGGCAATATATCGATGATAGCCTAAAACGCATGCGTAACGTGTCTCAAGGAATGTCAAATAGCTACGCGGTGCTGGATTGAAAAGCAGCTGCGAGGCTATTTAAATGATGTGTGCTGAAACGAGAAGTTTATTTAAAATTAAAAAGAATAAAAAAGAAAAGACAGAGCTGAAGATCCTCACAAGTAACAGACAATTGGGCAGACAGTAAAAATGCTGGAAAACAGTAAGAATATGGGTCATGATGAAACTGGCCTCGATTCGACGCCATCCAGTGGCACATTTAAATACGAGTCACGCGCCGATCGCAATTACATGTTTGAACCCATTGCTTTCATTCCATTGCACACATGCACTTGCCTGTGAAATTCCAAGACAATCTCATCATTGAACGTAAACTTCACAAGCAAACCAACATAATGAAATTGGATCTTAGCACAACTAAACTAAACTTTATTCATGATTATGACGCCATCTGGGCAGTGGCGTGTCCACAAGGGTGGCAGCTGCCACCCTAAAAATGTGCTTTGCCAGCTCTGTTGCCACCCCAAAGCTGTCCACGATTTAGGTAGCCTACTAATTTTGTAATGTACAAACAGTTTTTGGATTAGGTTTACGGAGAGCATTATTTTTGCTCAAAATAGCAAATTGATAATATAGAGTCGCGTTTCTGCCAGCGCGTGAGCAGGCTGATTTTAGCGTGTATCCTCAGACCGGAGTTGCAGCATAATCGCAGCGGAATCGAAAGACAAATGCGCTTCTCCAGAGGCATGTAGGTGACAATGTACTGTAAGTCTCTACGCATCAAATGTACCAAAGCAAAGTTTACTGCTAATAAAAGCTTGTGGCCAGCGGACTGTGGTCGATCTGTGCACCGTATGGAACGCGCCCACTGCTCCGATGCTTGTGACCCGCGGAGAGTGAAAGACAATTCTTGATGCGATCTCTTTCCTTCTCTCTAACTCAACGAGTTCATCATGACAGCGCATTCTTGCACAGCCTATTTCTTTATTTAAATCACTGCGTAAGGAAAAGTGTAAAGTTATGGTGTGTAGCGTTTAAGATGTTAGAGTGTCTGCACTAGCTGTACAATATAAATCATCACATCATTTTTAAAGTAAAAAACGTGTGCGCTGCTGGACAAGAAAGAGCTGCAGCAGTGCATGCTAGGAAGTGAAGACTGCATCTCTCAATATGATCTCAATCAATCACGTTTGTGTATATATTCATTTTTATTCATACAGTGTCTGTTTTTATATATATGAAGTAGCCTGGAAAATAAATAATAATTTGTGACCATTGTAAAACTGCTTTGAAACAAATTAGGGAAATTCACCTTTTCCCTGAACAATTTATGTGAACACTATTTATTCCTTTACTATTAAGAAATCATCATCATAATCATCACCTAAACCCTCTGCATTTTTAATGTAGTCAAAAACTGGTGAAAGTTAAATGAAACTTTTTTACAGAAATGCTAATCAGAAAAAAATATCTGAACCAGACTATAGGGATCAATAATTAGTAATCTATAATATTCCTAATCCTGACAATGCAACAGCGAAAATGAAGATGTTTATGTTTAGGTTGCCACACCTCATTGTGCTCTTGTCCCCTTTGCCACCCCATGTATAAAATGCATTTGGGATCTCACAGAACAAATAGGCCTACACATAAAAGATGAATAAAATAAAATGGTGAAACTGTGTAATTATTATTGAAAAACTATTTCTGTTTAGGTCAATTTATTGAATTATCAAAATTGAATTAACATAAAAGATTGAATTGACATAGGCTTTCAAGAAAAAAATAAGAATTTGCGTTATTGGACAACTGGCCTCCCCATACAACACAATACACAAACATTTTTATGAAAGAATTTTAATGAAAGATTTTTTGCAAGGTTTTAACAGACAAAAAAATGGAGGCAAATGTGCATTGCTATTCTCAGGAAGTACAACCACATCAACAGTTTGGAGTCTAACATAAAGTATTAATCAGAGAAAACTTTGTGTAAATGCTGCATGTTTTATTGATGACATTGTTGGCACTTTTAATGCAAAAGCATGTGAGTGTTAAAGCTTCATGGTCTCGTCTTTCCCACAATGGCTTAGTTCAGCACAAACTAGGCCAAACAAAGGGCGTGACCGTTTTCTCTCTTGCACTTTTTTCTATTTTTTAACGTCTCTCTCTATAATTCACTGTGGGTTTTCTGCTGGAGTGGAATTTGGTGCAGACAGAGCAGCTAGGGCCACTGCGCTCTTGCAGGTTATAATCAAAGGCAGGCAGGATCAGTACATTGGGGTCTGCTTCAGCTTGAATCTCCTTCATGTCAATGGCCATGATATTATTTACAAGACACGTGATGGCTGCATCAATATTTGTGTTGTCCTGTAAAAGAGGAAGGAAGGGCATGAGCACAAATGTCTTTACAAATGTGTGCTCAAGTAGCTGAATTACAGCCCATGGTGATGGTAAAGATGATGGTCTATGATACGTTACCTTAGCAGATGTCTCGTACCAACCGACAAAGCCGTGGTCCCTCGAAAAGTTGTCGAGTTTAGGCAATTTAGAACATAAACCGTATGACTGTTGTTCACACTTGTTGGCCAACAGAACAGCTGGCAGAGGACGTCCATTGCCAAGGGCAATTTTAGAATCGAGATCCTTTTTCCATTTTAACACAGCTTGAAAGGTGGAAGAGCGGGTCATATCAAAAACCACTAGCGCTCCTACAGCCTCTCGGTAATACACACGTGTCATGTTGCCATACCGCTCTTGTCCTAAAAATAAAAATAGAGTGGAAAGGAGTTTTTGTGTAATTTGTAATAATCTACTGTAAATTATTTCCTTTCCTCAACTTTTGCAGTGCAGTCCATTATGCTGTCCTCCAGCTACTCTGAACCATGTTCAAGAGAAAATTTAAACACATTAATAATAATATACCATAATATTCGAAAACTTTTTCTGATAGAACTACTTATTTTATTAAGATTACATTTTACCTAAACAAGTTGCTTTTCATCAGCTGGAGTATGCAGTCCAAGTAATGTTGAATGAAATGCTGTGTGGGAATTTATTTCTTGGAGCTGGTTTGTATTTTTGTGTTTGTTTGAGCGAGAGCAAATGTTTTCAGTGTTGGCAGCCAGAAGGTGATGTGAGCACTCTCACATGAGACCAATAAAAGCACGAGATCAGTGTATCTAAATACGAGAAACACATTCCTATGGCTGTGCTTTAATTCAATCTGAACACAGACAGCAATTCATACCATTGTGAGGTCACAACCACACCAGCTGAGACCATGTGTAAAAACAAAGCACAAAGAGTATAATGACATTTGCCAAGTGCTATACAAAAGAAGTCCAGTAAACTCTTTTTTGTCTTTTTTTATTAGCCTATTTGTCATTATTTGTAGTAGTTGTTAATGTCTAACAATTATTTCTAATAAGGACAACACTTTTACATGTCATTTTCTGTGAATGATAAATATATCCATTTTCCATATATCATACACACATTATTGAACCTATACAGTAAAACAAGAAAAACAAATATATATATATTTTCATAGCCTAGGTTTTATATGTCAAAGTTTAATAAATGTATAAAGGATAGTCCTATTGTATTTAAATTATTTTAACTGCACAGCATTTCTACATATTTATCCAACTTTAAACCCTTCAAAGTTCAGAGAAATCCATCCAAAAACAAACTGTTTATGAATGTTTTATATACGCAATTATGCTCCAAATGATGTAAAAAGGTGGTTAAGATGAAGTGTCTACAGAGACACTCTATATCATTACATCAATGTATTTTGTATTTATTCTAAAAATTACAACTGCAGTTTACTTTACTAAGTTTTGCACACTCACCCGCAATGTCCCACAGCTGCAAACGAATGACAGTACGGTGATCCCAGTTCAAGACTTTGAGAGAAAAGTCAACACCAATAGTTGCGCGGTAATGTTGAGAAAAAACCTGATGAACATAACGCTTTATAATCGACGTTTTCCCCACACCTAGATCTCCAATGACAAGGACTTTGAGTAACCGCTCCTGCTGCATTTCAGCTGTCTAAATCCTTACTTTAAAGTAAAGTCCAATAAACAGTGAAACGTATTAAACAAAATTAACTTTCTGCTACAGAGGCTTTTGGCAGGATACTCTACATTATGGTAGATAAAATGTAAGGTAAACAGCGCGTTTAGCTGGAAAAGAGGATGCCTGAATGCTGTCCAATTCTGCAATGGTGAGTTCTCATTACTGAGGTGGGACAACTTTTTTTATCGCGCCGTGGATCCGTCAAGTAGCCTATCAGTCGCCTTTCAAACAAAATAGGCTAACGCAAACAGTTTAATCTTACCACACTAATCTAAACTTTAAAATATAATACATAAAAACAATGTAATCTATCGTTGACCTCATTTGTAAGTCGCTTTGAATAAAAGCGTCTGCTAAATGAGTAAATGTAGCCTAAATGTAAGTGATCTATAACAAACTACATCTCCCATACTAGCCTGGTCCGGTTGTCTGTTCGTAAAACATGAAATAGAGGGCGCATACATTTCCAAAAATAACTGTATCAGCCTAAGTTTAAACAAGTAGACACATGATCAATGAAAACAAGGCAGGTATTATAACAAATGTAGGCACTTTGTAAAGAAACCAAAAGAAAACTATTTTTTGGAGGTGAGACATGCGTTTGTTGGTCGCTGCTATTAGGAGGATTGTAGCGCTGGT
This sequence comes from Triplophysa siluroides, assembly GCA_006030095.1. NCBI lineage: Eukaryota > Metazoa > Chordata > Actinopteri > Cypriniformes > Nemacheilidae > Triplophysa > Triplophysa siluroides. The sequence goes on along the minus strand of VCII01000033.1, from coordinate 544,037 downwards.
GCTGATGTGGGATGAGTCAGGCTATATGATGCTGCTAGTGTCGCTTTCATTTCATCAGCACAACATATCCAAACATTTCTCAACCTTCCAGACGTGAAAAATAATATGTCAGACATGTGAGATTCTCTGACTTGTGTGCGACTTTAATGCAGACAGTGATCATTTCAACATCACGCCGACTCATCTTTAACAACATCACGCAAAGAGACCGCCTACGCGGCGCAGTTTGCACCTGTTTGTTTTTTATTTAGAGACGGACGTTTTGGTTATAAATCGGCTTATTTTGAGTATTATATAAATTGCCGGCTCGTTCAGCTGTTTCTAGTGAGGTTTTAACCCTTGTACGACAATGGAATCTGCTGTTTGCCACCTTTGAGCCGAGCAAACAAAAACAATGTAAGTAAAGAGTACCGAATAAAGAATCTGCATATAGCCTACTTACAATGTCTGGTGGCCGCCTTCTGTTTGCAGAAAAGGCTGTTAAACAATATGTGGTAAATTTAGGGAATAAACCAGTAGGGATGGCAAAGATAGGCGATAGCCATGCTGTAGCCTCTTAAAATCAAGGGAGCAATAAAATCGTGGCAATCGAACAGAAATTAAACATCGAGCCATAATACCTATAACGGCTTTATTATAATTACCTATTACTTATGTCTAAGAACAAATAGCCTTCACACAGAATGTGTGATAACACATACAGTATGAAATAAAGAATGTGGTTGTATGAGGAAAGACATTAAATAACCAGCAGTAAGGGATGTGTATCTCGGTCATAACTGAGATGCTCACTCCATTACTATTATACATCCTAAGATGCTTAATAGATGTTTAAGTAATATACTCTTAACTATAGGCCTAAACCTTCTGAGTTCAATGTACAGTATAACAGTAGAACAGTAAGCATGCCTGGGATTGTAGGAGAATGCTATTTTTTATATAGCATTTCAGCCATGTTCTTGTAATATTGTAATGTTGATAACCTACAATCTATTCAGAAGAGGTTACAGAAGAATTAAAAGTTTTTACAAGATCTCACTTTATTTCTAAACTGGGACTTCCTGATGATGTAAATTATGCCTAAAATAGCTTTTCTTAGGAAAACCAGCAATGCAAAGTGTAATTCCCAACTATTTGTTTTTTACTTTGACAGATCAGAATAATCATGGAGGCAATCTGGCTTTACCAATTTCGACTGATTGTCATTGGGGACTCCACTGTTGGAAAATCGTGTTTAATTAGACGGTTCACGGAAGGCCGCTTCGCACAGGTGTCAGATCCGACTGTCGGGGTGGACTTTTTCTCTCGCTTGGTGGAGATAGAACCTGGGAAACGTGTTAAACTGCAAATTTGGGATACAGCTGGACAGGAGCGCTTCAGGTACTGCAAGCCTACACACCTTGAATTTTGTTTCGTACGAAAGGCCAATTCTGTATCTCAGTAAATTTGTTTCATTTAATGCATTAAATCTAGAATGGCTGAATTTTAAGTAGAGGAGTTAAAGACAACCAGAATCCATAAAGATTTATTTAAAATCTATGAATACTTAACTTTTATTATTAACATTTTTATTTTTACTTGTTTTTGCTTACACATCAAAATACACTTTTATTCTAGTCATCTTTCATAAAGTCATCAAGCTGATCGGGAGCTGGAATCTTTATCTGTCCACCATAATTGGTGTTTCCATGGTAACCATGTTGATGCATCTTTCCTTATAGCTTTTTTTTTTGGATGAAATACTGATTCATCTTTATTTACTTTAACTGACAGTCTACATGTATTTATGAATGAATGCAGTTCATATACATTTTTAGAACTTTCACAGTAAAGGAAAATATTTGGTGAACCGTTACCTATTTTTTGCCAACAGGCCCCACAACATCCTTCACAGGTCACAGGTCCTCACATTCATACCTGTATCATCAGATTTGCTTAAGCAACCTCCATGCTCGTATCATTTTTCCCCGTTATCTTATCTCTCGATCGCCTCCCCTCACTCCCATCTAAAATTCTACACGCTACAACAACAATTCTTTATAATGCATGTTTGTGGTCTGTTATTCCTCAGGTCAATTACCCGAGCGTACTACCGTAACTCTGTGGGAGGTCTGCTGCTCTTTGATATAACAAACCGTCGCTCTTTCCAGAATGTTCACGAGTGGCTAGAGGAGGCACGTAGCCACGTACAGCCCCACAGCATTGTCTTTCTGCTGGTGGGTCACAAATGTGATTTGGAACCACAGCGGCAGGTAGGTCGCCAAGAGGCCGAGAAGCTAGCGGCTGCGTATGGCATGCGGTATGTGGAGACTTCTGCACGTGACGCCATTAACGTGGAAAGAGCGTTCACAGAGCTAACAAGGGATATATTCGAGTTGGTGAAGAACGGGGAGATTACCATCCAGGAAGGCTGGGAGGGAGTGAAGAGTGGGTTTGTACCAAACGTAGTGCATTCCTCAGAAGAAGTGACAAAGGGTGATCGCCGTTGCTTCTGTTGAATCGGCAAACGTACCGCTTCCTCCAATCACAGGATCCGTCTTCAAGTCCCTGATGATGACATCATTATCCCTTTCCTGCCTGCTGAATGCCTAAGCTCCCACCATGCTGTTTGTCCTTCACTTTTCTATACTACTTTGCTCATTTCTCCAATCACACAAGCTTGCGATTGGGCGAACAGAACTCTGTAGTGTTAGACTCCTGACGGTTAGTAAAAAAAATGTCCTGACTCCCATCATGAAACAATGACCAGTGACCAAACAATGACTTGCCTGTATCTAAATCAATCATGGAGCCATGAAAGTTAAACTTCCCAAATGAAGATGTTCACTGTATCAGGTTTACTCTGGGGGATAACGGATTATAACAAGCTGTATATGCTGACTTCACTGGTGCAGCCAGTTTCGGATGACTTGAAGATCTCAGACCTGAACAATTTTGATTGCTGGAGGTGAAGTGTGTCTCATAATTGACTTTAAGCTTTAAGGACAAAATAAAGAGAGATGTATTGCAATATACTTCATGAAGAATTCTAGGACTGGACAAACATGACCTGCATTTTTTTTACAATTATTAACAAGGCAATGCAAACTAAATTGTCAGTTATCAAATTGGTTGTGAATAATTATCAGCAAGTGGTATGAAAGTCAATCATATCAACCCAGAGGTACAACATTTTTGTTGTATTGCTGTTTATAGAGGAACTAATGGAAGTCTGTGCAAATGCGCAATCCACGAACGGATTATTCAACATATTAACATCTCTCAAAGTATTTAAGTATAACACGATACCACAAAGGCCTCTGATTCTGCCTAGAATTATGAACATTAATCTTTCTTAGTAAGGTACATGTTTTCCACGTTAATCTCACAGAGTGTTTCTTATGTTATAGCTTGTGATTGTACCAACTCGAGTGAAAAAGCAAGCTGTTTTCTTTCCAGAGCTTCCATTTCCATGTATTTAACTATTTTCTTTATTGTCCTACGCAATTTTACTTTTGATCCTATCAGCCGAACTAGGCAACTGCCTTCAATTTAATCAGAGATGTCTTAAGATGATTAATTATTGAACATGATTGGCCACGCCGTTCATGTGTCATGCTATTGGATAATAATTGCCATTTATGAAGTGAATGGGACAGGGTCTCTTTGAAGGACCAGGGAACTTTGGGATGACTTTACAATTCACCATCTCTGTGTATGCTTTTTGATGCTAGTGTGGTTGGATTTGCAATGACTGAAGTACAAATTCTACTGTTTTAATGAAATTGAGACACCCTGTACCTCTTTCTCAAGGGAACCTAAAATATATTAAAGATGTTAAAAACATTTGAGTTGTATGTAATAATTTTCCTATATTTACTCGCCCAGAAAAGAATAATCATTTTAAACTTCACAATGGAGTCACCTAATATCATCTTATCAGCTCTATGACGGTGTTGTTCCAAGAACCGTATGGCAACAGAAATGTAAGACATACAGTAGACTTTGCTACTAGACTAGCCATTTCCCAGACATTATAAATGATTGCTATAGAAGAAAGTGATAGAACTGCAGGCACGTATTTAAAGAGGTGCACCCATCAAAGCTCTTTCATCTTGCTCAGCAGCAGAACCTCAATCAAGAGTCATTATAAAGATATGCAGATTAAAAACACAGACCATATCATTGATTTTGTGCCTTTCCCAAATCGCTTCATTATTAGTTCCTTGTTCAGCGTTTAATGAATACAATATGACAAATTAGTACAGATGAAAGACCGGGTGAAAAGAACAGGCATCAGACGTGGAAGAGTGAAAGAAAAGGAAGAAATAAAATGTCCCTCCTAGTATTTTCATGCTGCATTCTGAATGGCCTTCTCGCCACAATATGGTTATTCCACAGAAAGACCGTTTAAGAAAAATGAAATCTCAGACGTTTACCAAATAACAAATGACAGCAAAAGGGGCACAGAGGAAGACAAATGTGTAGACCCTGTGTAGAAACCCCATCTAAAACACAGCTAATAATTACTCAAAGAAAACAAGAAAACTGTTGTAATTACTTTTGTTTGATGTTTTTCACCTTTTACTTGAAAAAATACTTTAAAAAGTAATAAATCAATAGATAACAGTTGGCGTTGGTGCAAACAGATACATGAGAGTGAAATTTCAGAAGGATTTTGGGTGGGGCGGGACCAAACAAAGTCTCCTCTTCTAAGACCGCTCAGCAGTTTTGAGGATATTGTCTTTGCTCCTTCTCTTGACGTCCCAATTGTAAACACGTGCCATGTCTGTGAGAGAATTGGTGAAGGTGGATCTGAATGAACTTGTAACATCTATTAGAACACACAGAAGCTAATCGATTTCCAGAATGGGTTATAAAATGCAGCTGATTAGAAAATATAAAATTTTCTTTTTGAAATACTACGAATTCTTCACAGGCTTTGTGAGATTAATTTTAACAAGACACAGAATAGGTGACAAATTTATATCTGAAGATTTAACAATTTACATTTGCAAATAGATGCACTGAAAAAAAAGGAAAAGCAATTACAAGTATGATAGGCACGACTTGACCAATAAGAAGACATACAGATCTCAGTCATATTAAAAGATGGGGTAACACGTCATGCATTCTGACATTTCACTGTTAAACGTGCTGGCTTCTCAAGCTTAACATGGTCAACTTGTTAAAAACGAGTTGGACGTATGACTTACACTCCCCGAGCACTCCAACTTTTTTAGTAAGTCTGGATCCCTGTTTCGTAACAGAGATCCTATTCCTTTTATTGGGCAACGCTCTCAGAAAAGCTTGGCAAGGCGAAATAAATAGACCACCCACGCGCCAACCGACGAGTGATGGCAAGACCCGCCTACCATCAAGATTGGCTACACTGCCTCAAGATTGGCTATGCTGCGGGCCTGCAGCTGCAGACCGTTACTCTTGCGATAGTGAGAGAAGTCAGTAGTTTGTTTGTTCTCTGCATTTCAGTGATGGATTTTATATAAACGGTGGATATAATGCTGGATTTGGAGATCGTTTGAAACAGATAGATGGCGCGGTCCCAGTGCTAAAAGATGCGGGACATGAACCGCACACGGTAAGTGGAACTAAGTCATATGTCTGAGTTTTGTTGGCAATAGGCGTGTACGTGCATAATGTAAAAAACAAGAAGGGTACACGCGATGATGCAATGTTATTGTGTGCTCGTCCATCCCCCCTGCCTGCATCCAGCAGCTCGTTTTTAAATAATCGTACAGCTGTATCTCTCTTGTATAAATGTGATCAAACTAAATACTCTTCAAAGATACGACGTATGCAATACCACTGTATTGGTACTCAAGATTAATAGGAGATTGGCATAAACTGCGTGCGTTACCTCATATTTAATAATACAATTAAAATACTAAAAAAGCCATATTCGCCAAACCTATTTTATATCAGATGAGATCCATCCGAACAGTAATCAGGATTTACACACATACAATGTGCACATCATTATGGAAAATACAGACCTGTTTCCATTTTTGGCATAGTTTAAGGATACTGACTTCAGTGGTTGTGAACTGGTCTCGGAGAAAGTCCAGGTCCTCTTCTAGAGAATCCAAATTCCGAGAAGCTGTCGCCAAGTTTTTCTCTAACAGTGCCTGGGCCTCATCGATGTCGTACTCTAACATTACATTAGCCTGGTATGCAAAAAAAGATTCACCCTAAATTAAAATTAAATCATACTCAAGTCATTCTAATCACACCGTTACATTTTCACATGGAAAGGGGAAATCTTGAAGAATATTCACACAGCCCTTTTCCAAGCACCAACCGTTCATAGTGACCACGCCTGTAACTCACAAAAAGTTACATAAAAACAGAACATGCTATATGAAAGCTCTCACAGCTTGTGACAAAACACCATGACGCCAAACCCGTGCCATATGTGGACTTGAATCGCAACAAGTGAATAGATAATGACCTAATTTCAAGTCTGCTTCACATATGGCAGAACATTTGTAAAATATTTTTTTTATGGTGCTTTAACAGTGTTGTCTTTTCACACAACAGACATGGTCACTCAGAAAATGCTGTTGTATAGAAAACAAACGCATAAAGATTCTTCAAAAATCTACCTCTATATTCCATGGAAAAAGAACAGCATATATGTTTGTTATGACGAGAAAGTAAACAGATAATAAAAATGTTTTAATCTGTTTTAAAACTACAGTGATGTTCAATGTAACAAAATATTAAACGCATTGTTTGCCATACAGTTGAATTAGGAGCAACGCTAACTATGACCAATAACAACTGCACATTCATGCTGTCCAAAGCACAAAATCTCTGCAGTATGAACATCAAGGCTCCAAACATAAATGCAGAACTATTCGAAGTAAGCCCATGTTACACCTCTGAAATGATGAAAATGGATATACATTTCAGAAATATGTAGGGTAGGTTTTTATCCACCAGTAAAATATTGGATCTTGAGAAGCGACATCAATATGACAAAATGTTAGAGAAAACGGTTTGGACTTATCAGCCAAAAGAGGAAGTTGTGTCGGAGGTGAAGCAAGACATTTAGCCAAAAGATTAAAATGAAAAATATTTTCAATTAAATATAATAGGCAGGCATTTTTTGTTCCAGTTGTGAATACAACAGAAAAGCATCACTTACCCCAAGCCACAAACACACTTTATCTGTGGGCGGGACCGAGGCCTTGCAATAGACATTATCAGCCAGCAGAAAATGTGTCTCCATAGGATTTGTAGTGTCCTACGATTGTGCATAGAAACATAAGGAAAATAAAACAAGCATGAAAGACAGAAGGAGAGAATAAAGATGACAGAGAACAAAAATGTATTTCCTCTCTTCAGTATACATATACCATAAGATATAAAAGCATTACCTTCTTCTTCTGCATATGTCGTAAGATTTCCAACGTCTGTTTGATTTGTGGAATCTGGCTTTTCAACCTAAAGAGACAAATGTCATGCTTCTTATATCAAGTAAATCCTATGTTTTAAACTATTTTTAAGTGTCTACTATAACCTGGACAGAAGAAAACAGAAGCCCAAAATAGTTGACAATAATGCAAGGAAACTTAGTCAATAATACTGGTGTATACATCATAAACTAAAGGGCTCTGTATAACAAGAGAGTCATATCAATTGACAAAGAAACAAAACTACTTTCTATCATTGTATATTGTATGAGTCATAATCAAACCTGAGTTTTTTCTGAGCCAGATTAAGCTCCATATATTTATATTTCTGATATTGTTCATCCAGCTTTCTCAGCACAGCGTCTGCTGTGTCATTGCCAGGCTGTTTCATGAAGGCTTCCACATCTTCCTACAGAAAACCACAACAACAATGTTCAATATCTAATCTACAACATCTCACCAACCCTTTTAATTTATTAACTATTTAACGAGTATTCATGAATGAAATCTTCATAATCTGGCACCCAAAACCCACTTCACATTCAAGACATGATAAGCAATGCGTGCACCCATATAAGGAGACGGAGCAGGGCGCTTTCTGCCTAAGAAAGCCGATTAAAGACGGAATAAATCATCACACCGCCTTGGATGAAAACAATAAAGAGTACGAACTTGAAAATCAACCATATATCATATTTCCACTGACCACAAATATCGCTTCGGGGATTCCGAGGTGTTTTTTTTTATTCGCAGCTCCTGCATTGCCACTCTCTATGGTCGTCGCCATTTTGGAGAGATTTACGGCTCTTCCTCTTGACGCACGCGCATGCTGCTCTTACACGAGCGACGCCTGCATAATAAAAGTATCGGGCGTATCCTGCTAACGGCGAGTTTAATTGGCCCTTTGCTTATGAAGACGTGTTAGAAAATATGATGTGTTCAAATTGAGAACCACTGCCTTTTGTACGCTTTGTAAAACCACCGCCTCCTGTTTTTGCATTATTTGCAATTTACAGAAATTATCAGCAGGTGTCAGTGTTGACAAATAAACTACACGATAACCAGCATCAGGCACCGGAAGTGACAATTGTGCTTCAATCAGAAGTTTGATCTCACGTTTGCCTCGAAATTAGACATAGACATTTATATTAAAAATGTTCTTTTATAACATTCATCAAATTTAGACTACTCCCTAAAGCAATGCACTGCCAGGAAAACACAAGCATCTGGTAGCTCTGCCTCCAATACTGACTCTCCTTCAACCCAGAAAGGAGAGTTATGAGGTATAGCAGATATAGATGAACTGTTCTCTTTAATTATCACCTATGCGTATTGTTTTGTTTTGTTTCAAAAATACTGTCGATTAGCCTTCCACTGACTATTTTAAAGCAGATATTAAGTGAAAATGAATGGGACAGATAAGATGACACGTTACCAATGCTTATTCATAAAGTCAGGGTGATGAGATTAACCAGGGATGCAAAATTAGTCAAACCATGTCTGCTTTGTCCTAGTGTTATAAACAGTTTTTAATTTTACATGTTTTAAATTACAATACATTTAAAGGGGGTAGACTAGTCATTTCAAGGTGAGGCCATTAGTTCCTTGTTCAGACTTACTCATTACAGACAGTCGACAGGTCTTTGCTTTGTAAATTGGTCAGCGCTTCTTAAATTAAATTAGATGTCATCTGCTCAGTCTATCACGTTAATAGACCCATAACAAAGACCATTTCACTTGCACCTCTCGGAGACGTTTGAAAACACACACGCAGTAAACCCTGAGCAATCACAATGATTGACTGGTCTGTTGTGTTGGTATCAGTGCGCAGGGCAGTGATTTCAGGCCCAGTTGTTCGTCAGAACTGCGTCAGAAGCGATGAACTCACCGGAGAGGAGGAGGAGGAGGAGGAGGAGGGAATCTGGGTGGCGTCGCTTTTCAGGCATATTCACAGCGCAGCGAGTATCAGCACTGGGCGGATGTGAAGAAACCTCTCGGAAAGGGCTTATTGTGTTTTAAGAAATAAGAAAAACAGGCATATATTTTGTGTCTAATACAACTAATAGATTATTTAGTCTGAAGCGTGAGGCGAGTGGAGAATCGTGAGAGCAGCGGCGGCATCTCTTCAGCACCTTGGACAGAGCGCGCATTTACAATGGCACCAGTGGCGTCGGAAGAAGCTCATTTCGGTAAGTAAATTGGATTTGTTTTTTTGATTCGGTGAGAAAAGCGCATTTATTTAAGTTTAAAAATGCTTTTTTTTAAACGTGACGAAACGCAGGTTTTGCCTGATGCGCTGGCACAGTCATAAATAGGCGCGTGGTCTATTAGTAGACTATGACATCACTGTGTGAGAATGTCTGAAGCGAGATCAAAAGCGTTTAATGCTTGCTAACCGGTCACAGAAAAATAAGTGAACTGTTTGTGGGAGAAAGACAGAAAGGCTGACATAAAGCGCCATAGCAAATTCAATGAAGTGCTGCACCCACAATGAAAATGGAAATTTCCAGAGAACTAGACACTATTGATTACAACATGAATATAGTTTGTCATATTTTTACATCCAAATCGGAATGTATGTGTAGTTTGTTTACCTACAGCAATTTATATTACATATATATTATATACTTGTATAATTGTAGTTTGGGCATTCTATTCCTGTTTTGGTGTAAAAGAGTGTCAATATTATTCTAGTTGATATATTAGTTAACTTTTAAGGTCATCCTCCTATTGTTTTTTGTGTTTACTCTTATTTTAATATTTTTTATCTCTTTCTTTCTAACGAGTATGACTAGAGACTCATAACAAAGGCTACTAATATATTTATTTTATTGGTATTTTGTTCTGAATTTCCTCTTTTCTACATAGCGGAGGTTCCTGTGAGTGTGGCTATAGTGAGTGTGTTTAGCCTGGTCTTCAGTGTCTCTATCTTTGCATGGATTTGCTGTCAGCGCAAGGGCAACAAGACCGGTACCAAGACCCCACCCTATAAGTTTGTTCACATGCTGAAGGGGGTCGACATCTATCCAGAGAGCCTAAATGGAAAGAAGTTTGGAGGAGAAAAGACACCAGACAATACCCATGGAAAACAGACCCTCAGTCCCAGTAATGGACGACCAGATCTCCACCTCGACCTGGAAAAACGAGATCTTAATGGAAATTTCACCTGCAAGCCACCAAATCTCCAACTGAAGGTGCGCAGCTCACCAGACCTAGACATCCCATCCCTTCAAGCAGGGTTTGGGCAGGGCGGTAATCAGGAGGCTGGTACTCCAGAAAGCAACGTTTCCAGTCAGACACCAACACCCGCCGTGGAGAAATCTCAGGATAAGGAGGGTGGCCTGGGGACGCTCTCCTTCTCCGTTGAATACAATTTTGAGAAGAAGGCATTCATGGTTCACATCAAGGAGGCCCACGGATTGTCTCCCACTGATGAACAGTCGTTGACCTCTGACCCTTACATTAAGTTGACCTTGCTGCCCGAGAAGAAGCATAAGGTGAAGACACGTGTTTTGAGGAAGACTCTGGATCCAACCTTCGACGAGACTTTCAGCTTCTACGGAATTCCATATGCACGTGTTTCCCAGCTGACTTTGCACTTTATGGTGCTGAGTTTTGATCGTTTTTCACGTGATGAAGTAATCGGAGAGACCTCTGTTCCTTTGATTGACTTTGACCTCTCCGAGGGGCGGGTCCTCATGAGCCGGAACATTATTAAAAGGAATGTCAGGGTAAGAAGCATCGCTTTAATTGATTTTTTTTTGTTTCTGTTACAATTATACATTGTAAAAAACGACAGCTGGGGCACCAGAAATAAAAATAACAGTAAAATAACTAATAATAATTTAATAATAAAAAAAAAACATGAAAAATTACGGGGCCTTTTATAGTTGATAAACACTAAAGTTCATATATGTGTCTTAATGGAACCTGTCAGTACACAAATACTTAAAACTAAACTGGCTTGATGTGTAGTGATTATAAAAAAGTGTTGACTATCAAGTGACCTATTTCAATGCTACAACTATTGCTTGTGTGTTATATGAAAACGTGGAAATGCTAATTTTGCTTTAGATTCCAGACACAACTCTATATTACAGACAAGAGGGCAATTAATGGTGTGTGGGTGTGTGTTTGTCCATAGGGGTCAATAAAAACGTCTACCACCCATTGAAAAGCACTGGGTCACAGGTTCTAAATATTTAATTATGCACCAATGGACCACATGTGCCTAACCCATGACTCTGCAAAGATTTAGAGATACCAATTTGATCTATTCTTTAGAAAAGGTGAACGTGCTTGAGGGCTGAAAGACCAAGTACCTGATTAAAATAATACCTCCAGGCGTTTTCATGCTATACCATCAGAACTTAGGGCTAAAGTCATCGTCCTACACTAAAATTTTGTTTTGACAACACAATTTCACTGTTATGCAGAATAGAATTCACTCCATTTGAGCTGAAAGGAAAGCTATTATCTTGCACTGGTGACTGTGGCCGTATAAACACAGATAATTATGCCTCATTGGCAGAGAGACATTCGGAGTCATTGCCGTGGCAGCAGCAGAACCCTGCCGATGGGTTGCCAAGGCAACATGCTGCTGTGTTCACACATAATTGGAGTCATGCATTGGTGTTGTGCCAGGGCAATGATTCAGAGTCAGTTTCTCGTAACATTAACATTTTGAAATTGTCCTCCCTAAACGCCGTCATTTGCCACACGCTTCCATCATAAGAGAATCAGTACATGCGCTGACATTAGTGCGACTATTCAGAATAAATACAGAATTTAAGGGTCCTGAGCTGAATGCTAAAATGTCTTTATTCTGTTTCTCTTAACATCTGTAGAACAGTGCAGGTCGTGGTGAGCTGCTTCTGTCCCTGTGTTATCAATCCACCACCAGCACTCTCACTGTGGTGGTACTGAAAGCGCGTCACCTGCCCAAGACCGACGCCAACGGACCCTCAGGTGAGGTCATAGAGCACTGGAAACTATGGAAAATCACAGTGATTGAGATCTTTGAGTATTTGAAGTCTAAACTTAATGCCATGACCCCTTATTGAGGAAGGTCAATAGACCATTCAATTCATTCCACGCCGTGTTTGTACACATCATCCTAGTCCCCTCCACATAATCCGTTCAGAAGACGTGATCTCCCACTGCACAATGTATCGTTTCCTCTGTATCGATGGAAGTATTGATCTCTGTCTCACTCTCTTTATTTCTCTTTCTGCTTTCATTCTCAGAACCTTACGTGAAGGTGAACTTGTACCAGGGAAAGAAGCGAGTGTGTAAGAAGAAGACACACGTAAAAAAATGCGCTCCGAACCCCGTCTTCAACGAGCTCTTTGTTTTCGACCTGCCCTCAGAAGATGGTCTGCGAGACACCAGCGTGGAGCTCCTCCTCCTTGACTCCGACAGGACGTCCCGCACACCAGTCATTGGCCGGCTTCTCCTCGGCACCTCCTCTCCTGGCACCGCCGGTGAGCACTGGCGTGAGATATGCGATCACCCGCGGCGACAGATCGCTAAGTGGCACGTGCTGTCCGAAGACTAGCTCGGTTGGTTGCCACATGCCAACTGGAGTCCAGGAACTGTCATTAAAATTCACGGATAAGTGGGCGGGACTTAAACTTGTCACAAGTAATTTCCTCTGTCCAGCAACTGATCTCAGTAGTCAAATCATTGGGGTGGGGCTTCTACTGAAGGGGGGAGGCGCCAGCTGATCCCATTTATGATTCCAAAGACTGTCTCTGATGCCCAATGATGCTTTTTCTTCATGCTTCATTCAAAACCTGATTGATCGCCACCTTGTGCAGTACCGAATGTCATTAACGTTGCTATTGCTGTTCTTCTCTACTCACTGTTAATAATATTCCATTATGCGATACAATTTAAGAAAATCCTGGGAATGTGATGATGTAAAATAACTGAATGATCTGTTTATTTTCTAAAAAGATGCTTTTATTCTTTATTTATTTAGTGTAAATTTAGTTATTCACTTGTTCTTTTTATACTTGATTTATTGACTCTGTTGTTTTTTTGCCTGAATACATTTTGTAAATGGCGTGGGTGGAGCCTAAATTAGGCACAGACAAGAAGAGGTTAAGGTGATATGGCAGAACAACTGCACGAACTGAACTGAAGAAGACCGCATGCAGTGTGCGTGTATGTGTACGAATTTGAGCGCGTGTCTGTATGTATCTGTGTGTGTATATATATGTGTGTTTTTGCAGTTCCAGTGGAGTAAGAGGATGTGTTTTCTCTTCACTGTGAGCACAATGGTTGAAGTGTATGTCTTAATATAAAACATCCAGGTCTGAGAAAGAAATGTCTAATGTCATCATTCAATAAATTTAGATCTAAATGTATCTGCTTATAATCTGATGGAGAGATGTAATTTACTGTGATGACTATGAGTCACAGGCCAATACATTGTGAAATGATGTCATGGGCAAATATCTAAAGAATTTAAATAATGCTCAGGAGCCAGGCACCCTCACAGACTTCTTGTGTCTAAATGTGGTTATCCTTTAGTTCTCTATGCTTCTCCTTTCTTTCTGACAATCATTTTTGAAGGCAGCCAGCAACACTTATAGTTCTCTGATGACAACAGAGAAGAGGTTCAATAAACCTGTGGGTGGGCTGCCAAAGCTTGGAATAGACAGAGGGGCCTGAATGTTCTGTTCTCCTCGGATCTATGCCAAGAGGACCAAAAGTTCTGTTCTTAAGCAAAGACGTCAGTCCTTTGGGTGAAAAACTGCTGTGTCAATGTTTCAGGATCATGACGTACATATACAAACACTTGCAAATAAAAATGGAATTACCTTCAAAGATGTTCCAACACCATTGTGAGACTCTAGAGCTACAAAGAGAAGGGACTGATGTTTAAAATTCACTTACAAATGACAAATGGCAGTTTATTAACTTGACAGCACAGACATTTTAAAGATTAAGATGGATAGCATTTGTACATTTCCATTTCATGCATTTGGCAGACGCTTTTATCCAAAGCGACTTACATTGCATTTTCCTATACATTTGTTTCTAAGTATGTATAATCCCCTGGGATCGAACCCACGACCTTGGCTGTTAGCGCCATGCTCTTACCACTGAGCTACAGGATAGCAAAATAAAACAAGACTACAAAATCAAATGGAAGAATGCTAGGAGTCACAATATACCTGGATTAAAAAATAGGTTTTATATTATTATAATTATATCTTATTATAAAACAGTTATTATCGAAATCGTGATTAATTCTACACATTATAATATTGTAAATATTTCAGCACCCATTACAAATTTTGCCCTGAGAGTCACAATGATATTATATTATGGATATTATGTTTAAGATAATTAAAGTCAAATAAAGATCTTAAAGGTTAAATCAGGTATGCAGTCCGGGACAATATCAACATTGAAATCAAGGAATCAGCATGCAAAAAACAATGCTTTTAACAGAAACAGGAATAAAAGCGCAAATAAGTTAACAGGAAAATAATTACAGGTAAGATAAAATACAGAGAGAGGAAAATGGGAGAGGATAAAACAATGGACAAGGGTCCAACCACACACATATAAACCTGTCATGGTTCCTCCATCTTGTCTTGTTTATTCTTGGTCTTGGGGCGGAGCCATGACATGGCCTTAGGTTCCTTGTGGAGAGAGGGGTTGGACCTCAGTGATCCTCTCACTCTCTCTCCGTGTCTCGTCGATGTTTCCCGCCCTTTTGTCTCGTTAGCTTTCCCATTAGTGTTTCATTACCCACACCTGTCCCTTGCCAATTATCCTGTGTTTGTTTCCCTTTAAAGCTTCCTCTTGTCGATTGTCTTTGGCTCTTGGATTGTTTGATGTTGCTGTTCTTGTACTAGAGATGCTTGTTTTTGCCCAGTTCCTGGTTTCCTAGTGTAGTGTAGTGTAGTGTAGTGTAGTGTAGTGTAGTGTAGTGTAGTGTAGTGTAGTGTAGTGTAGTGTAGTGTAGTGTAGTGTAGTGTAGTGTAGTGTAGTGTAGTGTAGTGTAGTGTAGTGTAGTGTAGTGTAGTGTGGTATAGTTAGGTGTAGTGTAGTGTGGTGTAGTGTAGTGTAGTGTAGTGTAGTGTAGTGTAGTGTAGTCGTCGTGTCGTGTCGTGTCGTGTGTAGTGTTGTAGTGTCGTGTCGTGTAGTGTCGTGTCGTGTCGTGTCGTGTAAGTGTGTAGTGTAGTTGTGTTGTTTTCCCCTCGTGGGTTTTTGTTTTGCCTTTCTCTCTTGTTTTGTATCTAAAATTCCTTGTTAACCCCTTCATCCCCGTGTTGCCTGTACTTGGGTTCTCTCCTGGAAATTCATGACATAAACCAACCCATCAAACAGATCTGGCTTTATACACAATGTTAAAAGAGAGTTCAGACTCGGTAAGTACACGAAAGACAACACTCCTCAAACACAGATCCTTTAAGCGTTTGTTTCAAAAGCCCAGTAAGCTGTTCTTTACCCTACTGCCTACATGGGCAACATTCAAGTCAAATCATTTTTTATTTAAAATTTGCGAGGCCCGGGAGTGATTTGTGTCCCTCTCTACCCCTATTGCTATATCAGGACACTATATAACAGTGGGCCACACTTAATTGAAAACCCCATAATATTCCTTGTTATCAGTTTTCTCCTTCTAATAAAAAAACTTTTACAATGAGACTGTAGTATTATTATCCAGGAATGAATGGCTTTTTGTTTGTTAAATAACAGTTTCAGCTATTGTATCCTTGATATATACTATAATAATGGTTCCCCAGTCCTTTCTACTCACTTCTCATCAGTAAACACTGGTAGGTGGGTGTCACAGTTTTATGTGTATGTTTTGTTTGGTGTTTCCCTTCCTTGGTTTATTTCATCATTAGTTAATTAGTTTTCACCTGTGTCTTATGATTAGTTTATCCCCAGCACCTGTTTATCCCTTGTTATATTTTGTATTTAAGCCCTGTGTTTTCCTCAGTTTGATGTTGGTTATTATTTATGCTACGTGTGTTAATATCCCGTGTTCCTGGTTCCCTGTTTGTATTTTGTTTTATGATTAAAATACCTTATTTTGGATTTGCCTTTTGAAATACCCTCTTGTCTGCCAGCACACGTGACAGAATAACCAACCTTTAAAAGATGGATGGCTATATCTTTTCTCCAGAGGCCATCCTTTTGGACTTGAGGCAGGACGGACGGCCTCTGGAGAGCTACGTGGAGGAGTTTGTCGAGGTGTGTAGCCGGGTGAGTTGGAGCGATCCCGTACTGAACCGTGTTTTTTTGACTGGTCTGGATGACGATCTGCTCGTCCTCATCATGCTCCCCGCCGCAGAAGAGCATCCGCTGGAGGACTTAATAAATCAAGTCCTTCAAGCGGATGGCTCAGAGTTCTGCGTCGGGTTGGCTGATGGGGACTTGGGCGACGGTCATCCAGCTCCAGTCATTGACGGTGGGTTCGTTCCGGCTCATCCCGGATCCACACCTCACTCCTCCACCATCCAGCAACCCGAGCTCCTCTCAGAGCCAGTCCCGTCCGGCCGCCTCTCCGCCGCCTCCGGCCTTCCCGAGCCTCTCCAGCCGTTCCCGTCCGGCCGTCCCGAGCCTCTCCAGCCGTGTGGGTCAATGAAGCATGTAATTGCTAATTTATCTGTGTGACATCACAAAAAAAACAGTTTGCAATTCATTTAACATTTTTATGTTTTTGGCAGACGCCTTTATCCAAAGTGACTTACATTGCATTATACTATACATTTGTATCAGAGTATGTGCAATCCCTGGGATCGAACCCAGGACCTTGGCGTTGCTAGCACCATGCTCTAACCACTGAGCCCCAGGTAAGCTTTTATGCTTGTATAGTACAATGAAAAAAAAAATCATTTGAACAAAAAACTAAATTAATAGTATAGGATTGTGTGTATATATATATTACAGTAATGTGACCCTGTCATACATTCTGGTCAAAACCAGGCTTATATAAAGCAGCATGTATATGTTATGGATTCAAATGCTCATTGGGTTTCAGAACAGAACCAATTGTGAACCAGCCATGTCCTCAAAACACTACCTCCTGCAGTCAGACACAAATCTCCACCCTGTTCAGCTCAGCTCTGCAGGAGCTGGTAGTTCTAGCTCTAAATCACCTCCGACTGTGTGTGTGTGTGTGGATTTTATAGGGCTTAGATGTAATGGAAATGTGATTTAAATGCGGTATTTCATGGAATGAGAAATGAACAATTGCAGTCTCTTCTCTGAGAATGAATAATACAAGGGAAGTTATTGCTACGGCTTTGGCAATACAAAAAGTGCCCTCATTTTTCATACCAATAAAACACACACACAAAAAAAAACTGTACAAAAAATTGGGATGGGGAGTGGGGCTCTCAAACAAAAAACAAGAAGGGAAAGAAAACAAGAAAGAAATTGGTGGGCGGAAACAAAGTGCAGTTGAAGAGGAAGGTTTTAAATGTTTCACAGGAATGATGGTGAGCACGTAACATGGCAGAGTGAGGGAAACTGGGAGAGATAATGCGAGGGAAGAATTAGAAAATGAGAAAAAAGGAGAGAACATTACATCTGTCGAGCAGTGTCCTCATGAAGGGAGCAGATTAAATATAAGGGGGAGGTGAGAGAAACAGAAAAGGGATAATGTGTAGTTTATGAATGCTGGATGTCTGACTTCTTGGTATTAAGAACAGCTCATGACGGTATTATAAAGAATTGATTAAATACATGAAAAGAAGCAGATGATTAAACCTCATGCAAGAAAAGGAACAGCTTGAACACACATAGGCTTACATTACACACAGCAGTGCACACTACTGATGATACACTTGTGTGCGTTTATTGTGCTGCAAAATCTACAAATTTCCAGTGTTCTATTTTTAAAACATTGAGTACCACCTAAACACTCATTTATGTGTCATCCACTCTATTCACTAAAAATGCTAAATTTGCTGTCGCTTGAGAGTGGGAGTTTATACCTGCCGTGAACCAGAGAGAGAGTCAGTAGAGAGACTAATCATTAAAGGTGTCATGAATTAAGATATCAATTTTAACCCGAGCTATTGTTATATAAGAGGGAATCATATTTAAGCGAAAATCCTGTAAGTGTCAGAACTGAAAACGGCCATGTTACTGAAATTACAACTGTTATTGACAACAGGCCCAGCAAACGCCTGGTTCTGGAATGCCACTATAGATAGGTTGAACACCGCCTCCACAGAAGAATATTAAGGACTACTTCTCTACCCCCGCCCACTGGTTCTCCCATGACAGTACTGAAGTAACACAAGTTGCGCAAAACCAGATAGAGCGAGCATGCAATAAACACGCAAAATATCGTGCATTCAGTGCCTGCCAGTCGCTGCCTAACCTTCCTTCGGAGCATTAGTAATGCCTGGTTGAAGATTATTTTTAAAGACGTTCCAGCTCACGTGGGTAAAACATTGAGCGTTTGTTCGCCTCATTTCACCGCGGATTCCTTTGTGAACAAGGCACAGGTCGTCGCTGGATTTGCAGGGAGACTAAAATTAAAAAGCAGTGCTGTGCCGTCAGAATTGAATCCGATAGAAACGGTGCAGCAATTTTATGTTAGTACAACATTTTTGTACTATGCGTCACTATTCGCTTTGTTAGAGATCGCTTGATATACCCTGAGCCCTATTTGCACAGGATTAGTATTACCTGGGGACCTCTAGTCATTTGTAATAATTGCAGAGGTTGTCTGTGATCTTAATCCTGTGCGAATCGGCAAGTAAAATATCCCCTCAAATTATCACATTTTGACGAACACCAAGGTCCTGTGATAATATTAGTCCCGTGCGAATCGGCATCTTTGTGACTTGGTGGGCTCATATATAATTTTTCAAGGTTTTATCCACTGTTTGCGAATAATGGAGGGTGTTTATAAATGTATTGGTTTGATTTCGGGTGCTGGGTCATATCCATAAGTTACCTGCCAACACTGTCATTTTGGCCGGGAGTCTCCCGATTGTTTATTTATCATGGAAACTCTCGTAACATTTGAAACACGCGATCGCGGTGATCTTCTGTCCGGTTTGCGATCACGGTTCTCAAATGCTGATAGGTACGGTCATATATCATTAAACACCAATTCTTCAATTACAACAGGGTCAGAGAATTTGCAATGTCCCTTTGGAACGTGAAAAGGCTTCCGTACCCGCACCCTGTCCCCGGCTTTCATGACCACGGGTCGTGCACCACGTTTTCGATCCATGTAACGCTTCATCTGTGACTGCTTGCGAACCACTCGGGAGCGGACAGACGTAGGCCCGTTATCCACAGACGATGTGAAAGCAACTTCAGGCCATTTGGTAATCGATCAAAGTGATAGCGTACTTATTGTCCCAAACAGCGGTATCGAATGGGCCAACAATATCCATTCCCAATTTACTCAATGGCGCATCTGGAAAAGGCACCAGTTGTAGAGGGGCGGTAATGGTCTGTGCCGTTTTATCCAGCATAAGACACAACTCACAGGAGGAGACTTGGGCAAGAATTGCTTTATTCATTCCAGGAAACCACTACAGTTCTCGTAAGCGCTCCTTAGTCCGCACAATTCCCTGGTGACCCTATTGTGCGATCATTATTACTGTGTGCCGTAATGACACGGGAACCACTGAGCAGTTGTCTCTGAATATCACGTTGCTTTTGACACAGAGTTCATTCCTTGAAAGTAGTGTTGCAGATCGGTATGCACAGGTTTTGCAGAACCCGGCCATCCTTTATCTATCTGAGTGCGCAACGAGGTCAATTCTGGACACGTAGCTGAAGCCGTTTCAAACTCGGAAGGTTGGATCGCTGTTAGAGCAGTAGCAACCAGCTCTGGTTCATCATCGTAGTCGAAAGCAGAAGTACACTGAAGAGGTAACTGTGACAGGCCGTCAGCAATATGATTCAATGAGCCAGCACGGTACACAATATCGTAAGTTAAGTCTTTCACGGATTCAGGAGTCAGACACGTGCTTGTATTTGAGAGGATCAAAAGAGACTCAGTCTAGCGTAATCAGCTCCTTGTGCTCGTTTCCGAAAATAATGACGTTCCACTGCGATGTTTATGGCAGACATATAATAAGCAGAAATAGCAGAATCCAGTGTGTCTCCGGGGTCTGGTAAAGTATAAAAAATCCTTTGCCCTTCGGTTCCCAGGCAATGAAGCATGAGTTGAGTTGAGTTGAGTTGAGTTGAGTTGAGTTGAGTTGAGTTGAGTTGAGCTTGAGTTGAGTTGAGCTTGAGTAAATAGAAAGAAGTGTAGACCGCCTATTTGTATTATTTAAAACAGATTTATTTACCATTCTTTTATTGTATTTTTGGTAACCAAAGTGCTTTTGTGACATTAGAAATGGGATGGATGTAAAAAGTGATAAACAATTCAAATAAACAATTCCCAAACACACTCTTAATAAAATTGTCCAAAAATTGATCAAATTAAATAAGGTCCTCTGCTCTATTCTCTTATTGATATTGATAAATCATCTATTAAATATGCTGTTGGCTTGATAAATTGGATAATTCCACTTGGACATAGTTTGATGCAAAACTTGGAGAACTATGGGAAAAAGAGTCTCATACCAAAATAATTTATCGGGGCATGACAGTATTGACAGTTTTAAAAGGTATTTATAGTAAATACCAACAAATAAATTAAATGTTGTGTTTCAACTAACTGTTTAAATGTTCTGCATCCTGTATATTACATACTAGATATATTTGTTTGCTATGTCAGTAGCTGTTTAGTTCTCTATTAGGTAGAATAATAGCTATGCGGGATGCCTATTCCGGTTTTAGATCAATCTCATTCATATTATTTAACAAAAAGTACATCCGACAGCTGATTTACGTAAGAAGGAGGAAAATTAGATCTTTCAAAAGATACAGAGAGAGAAATAAATAAAAGGGTGATAGATAAGATGGTGGAAGCAAAAAAGTGTGCAGAAAAATCTCAGACCATACCACAGACCATATTACAAAGATCTCTCTCTTTCTCCCACACACACAGATCCTCAGATATCACTTCTCAGTGGGAGAGGTGTAAATTATACTGACCCAGTTTTCAGGGATTAACCAATCCTGCAGAATGATGTAATGCACTCCACCATAGCTATGTGTGTGTGTCCTGGTAAAGAATGTCTCCACAAAGACACTAATTCCTGTCGTTTTTGACCTTGTGGGGGCATGTTTGGTCCCCATGAGAAATACAGATAATAAATCCAACTCAAATGTTTGCTTGTTTAAAAATGTTATAACGTAAAAGGTTTGTGTGAGGTATATGTTTAGAGGTTTAAGGTGATGGACACAATATGCAGTTTGTACAGTATAAAAATCATTATGCCTATGGAAATTCCCCATTAAATATGGAAACCCACCGTTTGTGTGTGTTTACCTAATCCCACAAGGATGTCCTTATCTGGAAAAAAAATATTAATAAAAATGAGTGGTGTTTTCAGATTCTTTTAGGTTTACAATTGGGCTTAGTCAGTTATAATTCCCTCCAAGGAGTTGTTTACCCCCAAAAGATAGGGATTTGTATTCACCCTCATGCCATCCCACATGCATATGACTTTCTTCAGTTTCCCTCAGACGTTTTCCAGCAGCTGCACACAAGTGTGTGTAAGTATGTGAATTAATGAACGCAGTTTGCAACAGATGCCATTCCACCAAACTATCAAGGTTAAACTCATGTGGTTGTTATGGAGACGGAGAGTGTGAGGAAATGAGGGAGCGATCATGACTGGGAGAAAGTGTGTCGACGGGCTAAAATCAAACTGGCGGGAGTGTGACATGACAAATTGCAGCTGCGCCCACAAAACCCTGGAAGACATGATGGATGTATAGCAACACACAAAACAACCAACCACACACATGAAATGGTAAATAAGTCCTGTGACATTGAGAGTGTGTGATTTGAATTCTGAACTGAAAAGCTTTTGAATAAAACACTACCAGTCACCAGCAGAATAAGAACATCAGAGAGGCAGAGAGATGGCAAGAGAGAGAAAGATAAGCCGATAACATAAATGAGAAAAACAAGTGAAGGTATTATTTGACACACTTTCAGGGCTTTCTGATAACTGATATGTAGGAAGCCCACACACCATGATCATTGACAAGAGTCGTTATTTGAACAGGCCTTCGAATCGAGCCATGAAGCAAATTGCAATAAAACTCTTTCCATAAAAAGAACACTTGGCACGAATACTGTTTCCATTGCCTCCTTGTTTGCATCAATGGTTTAAAGACATATCCACATTTAAAGCCACAGGATCATACTTGACAGAATTTTACAAGCAACAGCACAAGCAGTTTCAGGACTGAGGTTAGGGCGTTGCCATTGAAGATTGAGAGAACTATTTTCCCACTCTTCTCCCATGTGCTAAAAACTCTCTAGAACAATTTATGCCTAATCACACTCTCACTCACTCAATATTCATATTAATATCTTTTTCACTCTCTCTCGCCAAACTTATCTATTCCCTGCAGTCGAACAGCCATTATTCAACTTAGCTGCTGTGGCATACATTATCACAACCACACACACACTTTGGTAATATACCCTACTCTCTTCCCCAGCAAACATTAGCGTCTCTCTGCAGCTGTAAACTGAACCGGATCATATATCCTCTATCGATCGGTCTGAGATCTAATCGCCCAGCCCAACATCCCTCTTTTATTTCCTCTTGTTCTTTGGGGAACCTAATTTGTGCTTGCTTTATCTAGCAAGATTGACCTTTAAAAGGACACAAAACCGAGCAGTAGAGCTAAATGACCAGAGTCAAATCAGTATCTTATCTCAAATCGTATAAAGGGGTAGTTCACACTAACTGAATTTTTTTTATATAATACACAATTTTACACTTCAGTTTTTACACTCATGTTGCTGCAAACATTCTTTCAGTAATTAAACTCCTTAAATTTTTTTTTTTTTTTAAGTAGTACACTTAAAAAATACTGGGTTATTTTCAACCCATGGTTGGGTCAAAATGGGACAACCAAAATGTTGCTCTGGGTTCATTTATGCAATGTGCAGTCCAAAAACACAAGGGAGAAAATGGATCTAAATGCAGCGAATAAATATCCAAAACATGAAACGGGAGCATGAACTTAAACATGTCAAAACGAGGCAAAAACAACAAACGAGACAAAAATAAACTACACAATAAATACACACAATAACCAACAAGGACCAAACACAGGGGTATATATATACAAGACTATCAGAGATGACAAGGCACACCTGGAAAAAATCAGGGCAGGGAAACACAAAATACTACAGAGACCATGAAACCAGGACTACAAAACAGGACTACAAAAACAACTTCAAAATAAAAGACACGACAAAAACACACATAGCCCTTACATTACCCCCCCTCATAAGGGAGTCCCAACAACATATGAGGGTGGTTTAGCGGAGATGGAATGGGGGAGGAATGGAGGGCCAGGCAAGTGAAGGGGGATAGGGCCTGGAGCGTGGAGCAGAGGTGGGCCTGGGCCGGGGTGCAGAGGCTCGCCTGGGCCGTGGCCAGTCCTGAGTCACCAGCCAAGATGACCGCCAGTCCAGAACCGGCTCCAGCCATCACGGACGCCTCACCACTGTTTCCAAGTCCGGTGTTTCCAAGTCCGGTGTCAGCTTTGTCAGCTGTGGCTTCGCACTGCTCCAGAGGTCTCAGACAAGGGGGACACTTGGGACTCTTCCGTGCCAGGTGCCTCATCCAGCTCTGCCAGCGTCTCCATGTTGTCCAGCTCTGCCTGCGCCCCTATGTTGTCCAGCCCTGCCTGCACCTCCATGGCATCCAGCCCTGCCTGCCACGCCCAGGCTTCCAGCCCTGCCTGTCACGCCACGGCCCAGAACCACAACTGCTCCACTGTCCAGGCCCTGCGCCAAGCCCTGTTCCCGTTCATGGGCCTGAAACTCCCTTCCCCTGTTCTGCTTCTGCTCTATCACCCTCCTGGATTTATAGGAGTGTCTGGTCCTAATACGTTTTAACAGAAAATAAGCAAAGAATAAGAACACAAAATGATGTCCAGCGGGGAAGGAGAGCGCGTAGACTGGATGGAACACATCTAAATGCAGTCTTCATTAGATTGCAGCAGGTGCACCACATCAACGTAGCACAGTACCTAGAGACTCGAGAAGAGTCTGGCTGCAGTCGATGCACTGTCAGCCGCACCTGCGCATTAAGACACATGCACTCTCAGCCACACATGTGCACTTTGCAGTGGGTCAAAATAATGTCTACAAACAAAAGGCACGATATAAAAGTACGTCCTGTTAAAACCTCCTGAAAATACATGAAAATTCACTAAGTGGACTGTAAAATCCTATTTCCAAAGGGGGAGTTTTTTGCTTTTTAGGAGTACTGTAAAGACTGGCGATTCAGGTCACGGCCGGGATTTATATTCAATTACAGCTGTAAGACATTATTGAACATCTTCACGTTAAATGTATGATTACTTCGCATATGTGCCTACGTAAAAGGTTATAATGGCAATATACATTACTACTTAACGTTATTACATTATAAAATAAAAATATAAAATAATATAAATTAAAACATGTTGTCCACCACATTCTCTAAAAATACAGAATCAGAAGAGCTTTATTCCGAAGTGTAGGCTATCTGCCCATACAAGAAATTTGTTTTGGTGAATCACAGTAAGTGAGTCCGTAACACAATACAATACACAGGTTATCTTTATATAAAAATAATAAAATCTAATAAAAATAAGATAAAGAGTGTAAAACTATACACTTTTGTATAAATATTGTATGTACAAAATATGTGCTATATACAGCATAACAAAAATGATTTACACAAAAATTATATACAAATTTAGTATTATCAGGTGGATATAATTAGTATTTCACATCTTTACTATTGCACAATGTTATTAATTGCACAGTGGGTAGAACATTTAACTGTTCATGACGTAGATTGCGTGAGGGAAGAAACATTTTTTTGTTGTGTCTGGTTGTTTTGCTGCTTATTGCTCTGTAGTGCTGACCAGACAGCAACAGTTCAAAGAGATGATAGCTTGGAGAGATGACGGCTTTTCTTATTCTAGATCAGAGGTGGGGAACCTTGATCCTGGAGGGCCACTGACCTGCAAAGTTTAGCTCCAACCAGCTCAAACTCACGCCTGTCGTGAAGTTTCTAGTAACCCTGAAGACATTAATGGGTGTGTTTGATTTGGTTGGAGATAAACACTGCAGGACAGTGGACCTCCAAGATCAAGGTTCCCCACCCCTGCTCTAGGTGTATACAGTTCATGGAGGGTGGACAAGGGCAGCACCAAAATGTCCTGCATAAATGTAAAAACAAATATCAGTGGCTCTACAAGATTGTTTTTTATGAACTCTTAAGAACCATTATGACACGCACCTAAGAAACAACAATGCAAAAGAGCATAAGGAAAAATATGCTGAACAATAATGGCTGCAACCTCTCTAACAAAACGTCTCGGTTACGTATGTAACCTTAGTTCCCTGATGGAGGGAACGAGACGTTGTGTCGAGAACGACAGATGGGGTTCGCCCTTGAGAACCAATCAACTCTGACTACTATAGAAAAGGCCAATGAAATTTGGCGAATGAAATTTGCATGCCGGTCTCCGCCCCCGGATGTCCGGTATAAAAGGAAGCCGGCGTGCAGCATTCATTTACCTCTTGTTCTGAAGAGCCTGAGAGCCTCTCACGACTGCAGCAGAATACGATACGTGTTTGTGGCATAAGGGACACAACGTCTCGTTCCCTCCATCAGGGAACTGAGGTTACATACGTAACCGAGACGTTCCCTTTCTGTCGGTCTCTCGACGTTGTGTCAAGAACGACAGATGGGGTTGCCTATGGAAAACACCACAACGCTGTATCGCGTCACAATCTCTAGCGAAGCGACGGTAACAGGCCTGGGCGTGTCAGCTCAATGCTTTCGCGAAACTGTAACCTTCCAGTGTGGTGGTCGGGGGGTTCCAGAGCTTTCTTGGAGAAAGATGGGTACAGCCCTGACCGGTAACCTTTCACGGACGGAGGCCTTAGCTCTCTACTGGCGAGAGGCCGTCCGGCTCGGGTTTACACCGGGTAAGCGCAACTTCCTTAATTAGAGATGCGCTGCAGAGGCCACCTCCTACCCATGGGGAGGAATATGGTGGATATAGGTATGGTCTCGTCCTTGGAGGAGAACGCATGGAACGTGCGGGCTGAGTAGTTAACCGCGAGGTGGAGGTCCACCTGGGGAAGCTCATGGGTTACCAGGAGTGGGAACCATTCTCATGAGGATACATCAGACGGAACAGCCCGCGGAGGGGGTGTTACAGACGTCCAGTAGCACTAGGTCCGGTTAGAGCTATCTGTGATAGTTCATATGGTATCCCGGCCTAAGGGGGAAGGCCTCTCTGCCCAGCCAACCCCCAGGGGGTGCTTGCTTAGTGATGGATGGAATGCCTATTCTTAACCAGTGTTTGGGTAAGAAGGGAGGTTGGTGGGGATACCTGTTCTTAGCCATAAGTTTGGGTAAGAAGAGAGGTAGATAGCACACTGACCCAACCTACTGGAGGGTGGAAAGGTGCTTTCGCAGGCATACGCCCCCCGGATGCCAGTCCTACGTGTCGCCACGCAGGACGTGGGCTGACACCGGGTTTACGTGAAGGTTGTTTAACCCTTGCGAAGGTGTTTGGGCGTAGCCCAACCCGCAGCTCTACAGATGTCTGCTAGAGAGGCGCTTCTGGCCAGTGCCCAGGAGGTGGCTATACCCCGTGTGGAGTAAGCCCTCAGTGGGCATGGGAGATTCTGAGATTGGAATGCCGTCGTAACGGCATCCACGACCCAGTGCGCCAGCCTCTGCTTGGAGACAGCCTTCCCCTTCTGCTGTCCTCCAATACAGACAAGGAGCTGGTCAGAGCTACTGAAGCCCTGCGTGCGGTCCAGGACACAACACGGATGGGGTTGGGTCTTCCTCCCCGATGGGGAGCGCCTGCAAGTTCACCACTTTGCCCCGGAAGGGAGTAGTGGGAACTTTTTGGGCACGCATCCGGGCCTGGGTCTCAAGATAACGTGAGATTTTCCAGGGCCGAATTAAAGGCAATCCGGGGACACGGAGGATGCTCGGAGGTCCCCTACCCTGTTGAAGGAAGCGAGCGCCATCAGGAGGGCCGTCTTACTCGGGTGAGGAAGATCGGAACCTCCGAGGGGCTCTTGGGGGGCCCAGAGGCCCCCCCAGGACCACCTTAGGGTCCCAAGAGGGTATGGAGCGGAGATGAGGCGGATGCCGCCCTCTCGCGCCCCTTAGGAACCTGGTGACCAGGTCGTGTCATCCTAGAAACTTTCCATCAACTGAGTCGTGATGAGTGGTGATAGCGACTACTACACACATTCAGTGTGGAGGGAGATGTTAGTCTCCAGTCTCGTAAGAAGGACAACACAATCCTGATCGAGCACCTCAGTGGGTCTTTCTCGTTGAGAGAGACACCAGGACAAGAAGAGGCGCCGTCTAGAGGCGTGTAACCGCCTAGTAGATGGGGCCCTAGCCTGGGTGATGGTCTCCGCCATACAGGGGGAGTAGCCAACTCAGGATCTTCTCGTCCCGTCTAGAGACCAGACATGGTGTTCCAGAGGTCTGATCTGGGATGCCAGAACGTGTCCTTCCCCTGAGAGAGCAGGTCCTCTGTCAGGGGAATGGGTCAGGGGGAGTCGCTGTCCAGAGCATCAGCTCTGAAGCCAAGTGCGGTTAGACCAGTGCGGTGTAACCAATAACACTTGGTGCTCCTCTTCCCTGGCCTTGCACAGTGTCTGTGCAAGGAGGCTCCTGGGGGGGAAGGTGTGCTTCCGCCCGTCCCGCGGTCAGCTGTGCGCAAGGATATCCGTTATAGGTATCCGATATAGGCCTCGGACAGGGAATACCAAGCGGGCAAATGGTGGTGTTGCGGGAGGGGAACAGGTTTACCTGGGCCTACCCAAACAGCAACCAAATGAGCTGGACTGCGCGGGGTGGAGTCGCCACTCTCTACGAGGCATAAACTGACAAGAGAGCGCGTCGGCTGTCTAGTTCAGTTTGCCCGGGGTGAGTGTGGCCCGCAGGGAACGGGTCACCTGTTGACTCCACCGGAGGAGGCGTCGAGCAAGTTGTGTTAGCTGCTGTGAGCGAACGCCACCCTGAAGATCTGATGTACGCTACAGCTGTAGTGCTGTCCTCGGACCAGCACGTGCTTGTCCCGCACGAGAGGCCGCAGCCTGCTCAGTGCAAGTAGCACCGCCCACAACTCTTGGCAATTGATATGCCAGCGCAGGTGGGGGTTCGCCCAACGCCCCGCCTGCGTGCCCGTTACACACTGCACCACACCCCTGCAGGGAGGCGTCCGTCGTCACCACGACTTGCCTCGTAACCTGCCCAGAGGGACCTTAGTCCGTCAAAAAGTCATGGAAGACCAGGGGTTTTGGTGCGTCGGCAGCAGTGCGTCATCACCATGCGCCTGCTGCCGGTGTGCCACACTCTCCTCGGAACTCGACTCTGAAGCCAGTGTTGGAGCGGTCTCATGTGCATCAACCCGAGGGGTATTACCCGGCGAGGACGCCATGTGTCCCAGGAGCCTCTGAATTGTTTCAGGGGGACCGCTGTCTGCCTGAAATGTTCCAGGCAGTTCAACACCGGCTGGGCGCGTACTGCGGACAGTTGCGCCGACATGGTGACAGAGTTGAGTTCCCTACCGAGAAAGAGGATGCTCTGCACTGGGGGAGCTTGCCCTTTCCTCGGTTGACCTGGAGTCCCAATCGATCTAGGTGCCGGAGCACCAGGTCCCTTTGTATACATAACAGATCTCACGAGTGTGCCAAGATAGGCCAGTCGTTGAAGTACCCGCACACCGTCCTCCCCTCAGGGAGAAAGGGCGGCTTCCATGATCTTCGTGAAGACCGTGGAGACAGGGACAGACCGAAAGGGAGTTCAGGTCGATTGCCACGAACCAATCCTGACACCTGATAGATGTCAGGACGCGCCTCTGCCTGAGCATCCTGAACAGCAGCTTGTGAAGGTGCTTTGTTCAGGGTACGCAGACCTCCGGGGCGCAACCCGCCGTCTTTCTTGGCAACGATGAAGTGCGGGTTGTAACCCACTGAACATCTTGGTTTTGAGGGACGAACTTGATGCCTGTTTTGCCAGAAGGGTGGTGACCTCTACCTGAAGTATGTAGGCGTCCCTGCCTCTGACAGAGGGAGAGATGATGCCCCGAAACTTGGGAGAGTCTCTGGCGAACTGGATCGAGTAACCAAGACGGACCGTCTGCATTAGCCACCGAGACAGTGTGGGCAGCTCTCGAGCTCCCAGGGACTGTGACAGGGGGACCAAAGGGACGGTCTGCTTCACCATTCTCATGGAGGGTGGTTCGATGGCTGGCGGAGCTAACCATGTCACGGGGGGGACCCCGGAGGGAAGGTTGGCTCTGCTTACTTACCTGCCTGGCGGGACAGCTGCACGCACTGTCGGTTTGAGAGTGGTAGCAGCTGTCGTGTATGTACGACCCTACGCCTCGCCAGGGCGTGAGGTCGGGTTTGCCGGGCACAGTCCAGTGGAGTGTGCGATCGGCTAGAAGGAACTCCCAGGGGAAACAGAAAACTCTTTGTGAGTAAGTGGGCGCCAGGCCCTGAGAAGGTTTTTGGTGACGAGGCAGGAGCCGTCCCGTACCGACCGATCAGTGCCGTAGCTGTGAAGGTCGGGCCCGATGTTGTTCCCCCTGGGGTCTTCCCGTCAGTGTCACTTCTCGCGAGAAGGTTGCTGACGGGGTGAGGTTTCCCCTTCGACCTCGACTTCCGGGGTGCCGCCTGTGGGGGCACAGGAACCGGAGCCAATGTCGAAGGGGTCCTGGGCTGCCGGGAAACAGACATCACGCGAGATCTCGAAGGCCTCAGGGCGGCCGAGTCGCAGCGCGGTAAAATGTGGCTAATCGCCACTGTCTGCTTCTTCACCGTCAAAAACTGCTGAACGCAGTCCTCGACGGTGTTACCAACAACCCACCCTGCGAGACGGGTGCATCAAGAAAGCGGACTTTCTCGGTGTCACTCATCTGCGCAAGGTTCAGCCGGGGGTGTCTCTCCTGGACCACTTCCGTGGACATCGTCCGACCCAGGGCCCGTGCCGCCACCTTAGTCGCCCGTAGAGCGCTGTCAGTGGCGGCACAGAAATCCTGCATTATACCCGGGTCGGCCTTACCCTCGTGGAGCTCTCTCAACGCCCTGGCCTGGCGGACCTGCAGGATGACCATGGCGTAGAGAGAGGAGGCAGCCCGGCCCGCGGCAGCGCAAGGCTTCGGCACCATTGATGCCGAAGTCCTACACGCCTTGGACGGTAGGCGTGGCCGATTCCCCCAGGTGGCAGCCGTCTGCGGCACAGATGCGTCGCAGCCGCACGTTCCACCCGGGGGATCAAGACGTAGCCTTTGGCTGCCCCACCATCAAGGGAAGTGAGGGAGCCGGAGCTGGTTTGACCGGAGCGGGCCGTGAGTGGAGCGCTCCAAGTTTTACACAGCTCCTCATGCACCTCCGGGAAAAAAAATGGCACCCGGGGTGTGCGCGGTTTGCACCGCGCTCCGCCCCCAGGAACCACGTATCCCCGGGTTAGCATGGCTGACATCACTTCTGCTTCCTCCTGAGCTCGACCCCCCTGGGGGGGAGCTCGGATTCGTCAGAGTCGGATGCCAGTCTCCCTCCGATGCTGCGAGCGACATCTCATCTATGTCACACATCGTTTCCGAGTGCGTGCCTGAGGATCCGGACGGTATGCCACCGCCGGTTGGGGAACGTTCAGAAGAGCGAATCGGGGTGCGATCGGCCCGTGAGCACTTGGCTGGCGGGTTTACGTTCGCAGAGTTCCCCATATCACTAACGCTGCTACGTGGGTGGTCATCAGGGCCGTAGCCACAGATGTCACAGCCCGGGTAGCAGACGAAATGGTGGCTGGTTCCCGTAGGAAGACAGCCACCCGTGACCGCAACTTCTGGATGACAATCTGGAGACTGAATCACCTGCTTCTCCGGTGGAAACTCAAGAGTGAAACGACTGTTTTCATCTAGCTATAAAGCAAATATGTTGTGCGCAGCCATTTCCAGCGTATAATAACCGGCAATATCTTATATTATATGGAGGTAAAGATCACGCTCACACTCATCGGATTTTCTTAAACCGGAAGAGAAGTCTTTTATTTTGCATATAACCATATAAGGAAGATCACATCACATATTCAAATAACACTTGATTAGATATAACATATGAGGGCATACTTATCACAACTTAACACCCCCACTTGCTCTCATATACGTAACACCATAATAATAATGATACATTATTATTATTATTATTATTTTTTTTTTCAACATTACATAAAAAAAAAATGTTGTACAGTAATACAAAAATGACAAAGAGAACATATCTCAGACTTTAGATTTACATACCAAACATAAACCTTTTGAATTTCTCTAGTTTGCCCTTCGACATTGGTTTAGTCATAACATCTCCCACCATGCTTTCTGTGGGACAGTATTCAATAACAACTTTACCATCATTGAGTACTGACCGAATGAAATGATACCGTATGTCAACATGTTTGCATCTCTGCCGACAAACTGGGTTCTTTGAAAGAGCAATCGCACCTTGGTTATCTTCCCAGATTTTAACCGGCATGTGTTGACAATTACCCTCCAAATTATTCAACAACTGAACAAGATACATGCTTTCCTGTGCTGTTGCCGTCAGTGCCATGTATTCTGCTTCACATGTAGATAAAGCTACGGTTGGCTGCTTCTTTGATTTCCAGGAAATCAGTGGACCACTTTCAGTAAGGCTAAAACAGTACCCAGTTGTACTTCGCCTGTCATTTTGATCTGACACCCAGTCAGCATCACTGTATGCCACAAGTTTGAGTTTTTCTTCACTCTTTTTGTAACATAGCTCATAGTTGGTTGTCCCCTTTAAGTACCTCATCACCTGTTTGACTGTAGCCCAGTGTTGTACATTTGGTTCAGACATGAATTGAGATAACTTACTAACAACCCAACTTAAATCCGGTCTTGTACATGTCATCAGATAGATCAGGCTACCAACTGCCTCACGGTACTTTTTAGGATCAAAAGAATCAGCGTTACAAAAATCCAGTTTTTTGTTCACATGCCGTTGATCTAGGTTTACAATCTGACATGTTAAATCTCTTCCTGTACCTTTTCTGATTCATTGTTACAACTCCATCCACCTGTTGAAAGTCTATCCCTAGGAAATGTTTTAGTTTTCCCAGATCCTTCATTTTGAATTTTGCAGTCAACATTGCTTTTACATCTTTCAACAAATCATCACTACTGGCAGCAATGATTAAATCATCAACCCAAATTACAAGTATCACCCTGTCTTTTACAGTTTGTTTGGTGTATACACAATTGTCTGCAGGATTCTGCAGAAAATCGTTCTCAGTAAGGTGGTCGTGTAACATTTTGTTCCAATTTCTTCCTGACTGCTTTAAACCATACAGTGATTTGTTCAATTTACAGACAAGTTTTTCACCAATGTCTGTCTTCACCTCAAATCCTTCTGGTTGTTCTATGTATATCTCACAGTCTATTGGAGCATGTAAGTAGGCAGTCTTTACATCCATCTGGTGGAGTTTAAGGTCATTTTGTGCAGCTATTTGCATTAATGCACGTATCGAAACAATGTTTGCAGTGGGAGAAAAAGTCTCCTTATAGTCCACTCCCAGTACCTGGCTATAACCCTTAGCAACATATCTGGCCTTATGGGTTTCAGATCTGCATTGTTTTAATGGCGTAGACCCACCTACCCCCCACTGCATGTTTACCCTCTGGTAGTATGGTTAAGGTAAATGTGTCGTTTTCCTTAAGAGAGTTCATTTCTTCTTTCATTGCATTAACCCAAACACAAGATTTTTCTGAACTCATAGCTTCTGTGTAAGTTTGTGGCACATTACACACTCTGTAACAAAAATCAACATTTGTCAGAATCTGGTCATCAGAATCAATATCAGACACATACTCTGTCAAATACTGAGGAGCTTTCCTATCTCTTTTTGGGTAACGTACCCCGTGGTCGCTTCCCTTTCTTTGAGCACTCTCGTGACCATCAACTATATCCTCTCCACTAGTCTTTGGACTCTGAGTAGGAGTGTCAATTTTTGACTCTTTGGGTACATACTCCTCCCCACAGAAATCCTCACCTGAAAAATCAGTCTGTGTCTGGTGCTCTGGAACACACTTTGTAAAGCATTTAACAAGCCTGTGCTTGAGAACTTTTCCAGTTTCTGGGTAATACACCAGGTAGGCAGGGCTGTTTTTGTCATATCCTACAAAATTCCCTTCTCACATCTTGAATCTAGCTTTTTTTTTTCTCATACTTATATGCATAGCATATTGAGCCAAATATCCTCATTTTAGAGAGGTTTGGCTTTCTCCCTGTTAGCATATAGTATGGGGTTTGCTTTGTGCGGCTGTTATAGCACCTGTTTCTTATTGTTGCAGCTGCCATTATTGCATAAGTCCACAGCAACTTTGGTAAATTGCTCTCTAAGAGCATACACCTTGCCATTTCAAACAAGGTTCTCCAATTTCTCTCAGCAGTCCCATTTTGATGGGGTGAGTATGGTGCTGAGGTCTCATGTCTTATGCGATTTCTGCTAAGCAGTGACTGAAACTCCTTTGCCGTGAATTCTGTGCCATTATCAGATCTTATACACTTTATGTTCCCATACGGTGCTACATCAGCTATGAATTTTTCAGCAGCTTTCATAGTGTCACTTTTAGCTTTAAAGAAGTACACAAACACTGCTCCTGAGAAATCATCAGTAAATGCCAGAACATACCTAAACCCATCTTTAGCCACTGGTTCAATAGGACCAGCTAAATCAGTATGCACTAGTTCAAGTGCAGCTTTAGCTCGTGCGTCTGGTTCTCGGTTTCTGCTCTGCACAAATTTCCCTTGTGTACAAATTTCACATTCTAGATTAGACTTGTCAATTTTACCCTTGATTATCATTCCCTTAACAACATTCTGCAATTTGGAAACATCATCATAATTACAGTGACCAAGAATCTCGTGCCAAGTTTGGATATATCAACACCCATTACAACTATCATCTTCTTCACTTACAGTGTTCAGATAGTAAAGTCTATTGTATTGTTGTATGTCAAACTTGGTACCATCTTTATGAGTGAGTTCATCACATCCTTCCTTGAAGTTAATCGAGGCTCCACTCGTTGTCGCTGCCTTGACAGAAAAATGTCCTGAGGATACGATGGTATATACAGGGCTTTCTTGAGCGTCGTCATCACTTGACGTCCCTCGCTGTCAATCAGGTACACCTCGGCATCGCCTCGCTTCAGCGCCACCCCCATTCGCTCTGGTTCCGTCCGCTAGCTCGATGCAATGTTTTTCTGACTGGAACTCGTCATCAAACTTCTTAAACTTTCTGATGTCGGTGACAATATGTGATGTCGCTCCTGTGTCAACCATCAGTCCCTTACGTTGCAATCCGTAGATCGGGCAGTCACTTATCTTAAATGCAAACGCATGCTCGTTGTCTTCCTCTGTGTCTTTAACATGTTTTACATTGTCTCTCTTTTTGCGCCTGCATGATGTATCTTTATGTGTCGAACTTTTGCAGTAACCACACCACTGCCCCCTGCGACGCTGGTTCGGACATGCTTGGGCTTTGTGTCCTCTTTGGTTGCAACTGTAGCAGATTATGTCGCCATCGGTAAATCTTTCACGTCGTCCTCTGAAACCTGAAGTA
The DNA here is from genome assembly GCA_006030095.1 of Triplophysa siluroides. Classification (NCBI taxonomy): domain Eukaryota; kingdom Metazoa; phylum Chordata; class Actinopteri; order Cypriniformes; family Nemacheilidae; genus Triplophysa; species Triplophysa siluroides. The sequence continues at coordinate 508,843 of VCII01000033.1, read as the reverse complement.
GATGCGCTCGCTCGCATCACGTTGTCATCACTTGAGCTAGCATGAAACTTTTCTGTACTCTCGAAACTTCTCAATTTAGTCTTGAATTCTACGAAAGTTAGGTCTACATCACCTTGTGTGACGTGTATAGTAAATGGTTTGAACGAATCGGGTAATCCTTTTAAAATCATCGCAATTAACAGTCCATCACTAAGAGTTTCACCAGCATTTCTCAGTGCCGTAATCGCGGTCTCTGCTCGAAGAATGTAATCAGTAACAGTCTCATTTGCAGTTTTCTGCAAGGACGTTAATTCTGTGTACAAATTTACTACACGTGGTTTTCCATTACCTGCATAGTAGTCTCTCAAGATCTGCAGAGCTTTTCTTCCGTCGTCCGCGGCTTCTCTCATTACAAGGGCCAAACTTTTGTCGTCTAAGAATTGTATCAATTCAGCATATGCTTCCTCGTTTTTATCATCTTCGTCATCTGCAGCAGGTGCCCGCAAAATAATCTCTTTTAGCCCGATCAGTCGCAGATGGCCTAAAAACTTTGTCTCCCAAAGTTCGTAATTCTTTTCATCTCCATCAAAACAAAGTCGATTCCATCGGTTACCTACTTCTCTCCTGGGCCCATAACCTGTTGGCGCAGCCATTTCCAGCGTATAATAACCGGCAATATCTTATATTATATGGAGGTAAAGATCACGCTCACACTCATCGGATTTTCTTAAACCGGAAGAGAAGTCTTTTATTTTGCATATAACCATATAAGGAAGATCACATCACATATTCAAATAACACTTGATTAGATATAACATATGAGGGCATACTTATCACAACTTAACAAAATATGAAGTTTATGCCTGTTACCTTGAGTACTAGATTTTTTAAGGTAACTGGTACTTTTCCTGAGGAACTGCTACATAGTAACGTGTACAAGTTACCTGTACGTGGAAACTTAAGGCTCTTCCTGTTAGAGCAAAAAATACATCACAAATTTACCTAGGAACATTCCATTTTTAACCTTATGGTTGTGTGGTAACGTTTTTATTATGTGCGATAGAGATTGATAGTGAATGAGTTGGTAGTGTGTGTGAAAGCTTTGATAGTGTGTGAAAGATACTATAGTAGTGAATGAGAGTTTGGTAGCGTGCGTGAAAAGCTTTGGTAGTGTGTGAGAGACATTATAGTAGTGAATAAGAGAGAGTTTGATAGTGTGTGCGAAAGTAATATGTCTTGAACGGAAACAGATATGTTGTAATTATTTTAAAATACACTGTAATAAGTTCAATAAAAGGAAGGAAGGAGGCGGGAACCGGCAAACATTTAAACATTTAATCACAAAATAAACAACGTAAATAAACAGCCGGCAGCCCCTCACGGACGACTGCCGGCGAATAACACAATACATAAACATAAAACAACTTAACATGTGTCCGGGCCCGGTCCTCTCTCAGTGACGGTCCGGTCGCTCGTTCTCTTATGTGCTCCCGATCTCCTACGTGATTCGAGACCGGTTGTGCGCACAGCTGGCGCTCTTTAACAATTACTCACCGGTCTCGAACCACGGTCTCGCCCCGCCTACTCCACTACATACACTAATCTTACCTTGAATAATGATTGCATTTTTGATATGCACTTTCCAGTCAGCCTGAACTTCCTGAACTGCATCTGTAAGCATAAATTGAAAATACAGAAATGAAAATCATTCTGATGTGTATTATATTCTTCACATTTTTGTCGTATTCCATATATATCTTGTTTTAAAGAACCATTGTTAACAATATTAAAACTACTTGTTCTTTTAAAGATTCCCACTTCATATTAACACATCATCTAAACAATAGTAAATAGAGCAAGTCTTATGAAAGCTTCCCTGTCACTTTTCTTAACAACAGCCCAAAACACAGAGCCCGTAAAACACTCAATATTTTGACTGTCTAAAAGAAAATAAATTTAGATAGTTCACTAATTTGACTCCTGAGATAGGCGCAGGCTCCCCGTGACCCGAGGTAGTTCGGACAAGCGGTAGAAAATGGATGGATGGATGGATAGTTCACTAATTTAGTTACTGTATGAAGAAAAAGTAACAAATTAGCACAGACGCGATATATTAGATATCCGGATAGTTTTCGATAACATTGTCTCATAAATTTTCCAGGACTATCACTGGATCTGCACCGGCTTACTTCCACACCCTCCTACACTCCTACACCCCATCAAGATCCCTGCGTTCAGCAAACCAGCGCGTCTTGCCATCTCATAAGGGCAGTAAATCGCTCTCCCGCTCATTCTGCTTCACAACTCCTTCCTGGTGGAACATTCTTCCTAACTCGGTCCGGTCAACCACATCTCTCACAACATTCAAAATACTACTTAAAACCCATCTCTTCTGTGAATACTTGACTGACAAATGAAATAAAAATAAAAAACCAACCCTTTCCCTCAACAGGTAGTGGTCTAGCTTTTGTTGAAACCAGTAACTTTGTATTGGCACCTACTGTATTATGGGTCCTGCATGACATATCGCTTATTGCTCCTAAACTCTTTGTAAGTCACTTTGGATAAAAGCGTCTGCTAAATCACTAAATGTAAATGTAAATCAAATTTACTATGTGGGGAGTGGGGACTCGTGTCACTGTGGGGACCAAAATTGAGGTCCCCATGGGCAAAAAAGCTTATAAATCGTACAGAACAATAAACAATAAAAAAATCGATGATCTTTAGGTTTAGGGGTTGGGGATAAAATAAACAGCTTGTACAGTATAAAAACCATTACTCCTTTGGACTGTCCCCACGGAGATAATAAACCAGAGGTGTGTGTGTGTGTGTGTGTGTGTGTGTGCGTGCGTGTGTGTGTGCATGCGTGTGTGTGAGAGAGATTGTAATTAGGCCAATATCGACTAGTTTTATCCATGCAAGGAGAATGTCACTCAAAGCATAAGATCACATGTCCCTTTTGACATTGACATTAGACACACACACACACACACACACACACACACACAGATGCTGCATTCACACTGAATCTGTCATCTATGGCCAATATTCGCAAAATACATTATGTATACAAACAACTTTCAACATACAGTACTTACATTAACATGTATTGCTTTGTTTAATCTTTCATTTTCAACATCTGACTTCATGCAGTCTTATTTAACCAAAGTCTCCATCAGTCAGAATTCCAGAGGCTGTGAGTTGAGATGAGAATCAATGAGGGTTGTTTGCCTATGGGTGCCTGGACACATACAATTATAGATACACTTACTGAAAAACTGATGACAGAAAAAGAAAAACAATGAGTGATGCTGTGTTGAAATCTGAAAAAATGTATGAAAATAAATTTGTGCATCTTGTGTGAGAATGACAGGGGGAAAAACAAATACTCTCTCATCAGCAACCTTGATATTACAGATGCATGATGACGGAGAACTATTTGGGGAAAACATATAATTCAGATACACACTCATTTCATGCCACACTGACAGTGAGTGTTTTTAGACTGTTATTATCATGGTCACAATAGGTATTTTTTCATTTACAAATATCCTCTTAAAGAGACAGTTCACCCAAAAATGTTAATTCTGTCATCATTTACTCACCCTCAGATTGTTCCAAATCTGTATGAATTTCTTTGTTCCGCTAAACACAAAGGAAGATATAATATAGTAGTAATATGGAAGTAAATGGTGGATGAGCTGCTCGGTTACTGACATTCTTCCAAATATCTTCATTTTTGTTTAGCAGAACAAAGTTATTTTATACAGATTTGGAACAATCTGAGGGTGAGAAAATTATGACAGAAATTTAATTAAATTAAACCAATAACTTTAAGAAGTTTATGCTGCGACGTTTTTGTGCTTTTTGCATCTAATATCTGTCTTACAAGAAAACTGTCAGACTGTTATCAATCACAATTTATTTTGTATTTCTACATTATTTTTTCGTATCTGTCAGTGTGTTTGCGTTTCTGTGGTTTTCTCCATCGCTCTCTTGGCCCTGCTCCACACACACAGAGCTTTAAACGGTAAAGATTTATATCTCTTGTAGCCTTGCTTGGACTACAAATGGTTCTTCCCATTGATTCTATTTATGTTGAAAATAAACCTCATTTTGTTCTGGCAACATTCTTTCATTATGTAATTATCATAGATGTAACCTAGAGGCTCACTTGTAAGTCGCTCTTTCAGCAATGACCACTCATTATAATAAATTACACATGGACACAGATCCGGTCTGGGATTAAAGCACACTATACTTAACCTACAGAATACAAATAGGAAGGAAATAATGAAACGATATGCAGCATATATGAAAACTGAGGATTAATAAATTATGACAGAATTTTTATTTTTGAGTGAACTATCACAATATAGAATGATATTGATAGTTTTTAATATCACAGTTATTGTTAATACTTGTATATTGTGACAACCCTAATATAAATACTGAATTACATTACACACATAAATATATCATAACTATTCATCAAAACTATTCACTTAAAACAAAACTATTCAGTTATTGAACCACAGACTAGAATGAATGCGGATAGAAGAAAATGACAGAATAACAGAAGTGTGAATGATTGAGAGGATGAGACCAGATGCTGCATGTGGACTTTGCCCGTTTCTTCTGCAGCATTTCAGAGATGTATAATATTAACCTTCACATGTGAAGAGTTAAAATGGTCAGTTAGGGAGAACAGGACATGGCTGGGGAGAATCACAGTAGGGGGAGAGGCCAGTGGAAGTGAAGAGGGGTGAGCCTAAAATACTCAGACTTCAGGCTGAAATTCCATACGGGTTGGTTGTGAAAACGTTATGTGGATTTCGGACAAAACATCCCCACAGCAGCCCGGAGGCTTCAAACAGCGTGTCATTAAAACACTGCTGTACTGCACTGGAGAAATGCAACAATTTCACATTCAAATGCAGGGTAAGAGTCCTATACGACACACATTATTCAGATCATATCAATACATACCAGTACTTTTAAGTGCAAAACAAGAGTTTACAGTGTTGAGAAGCAAGACAGATTTGAAATTTCAGTCATTCCAAAAGTACAGCACTTTATTTCATGAGCTGGATGCAGATTTTTTGGTGCTGAATCCTGTGATTGTTTAACAAACAGCAACATATTTAAGTCGTGAAGTATAAGAACTACGTGGAATGAGTGTATAGGCACGATAAAAAAATTGTTGGTTCAACTTAAAAAAATAAGTGACCTTGTTGCCTTAAATTTTAAGTTAATTCAATATTAGTCAACACAACGAGTTTGCATTAAATTCATTGAGTTAGCTAATTTGTTTTTAAGTTGAATTACCTTAAAATTTTAAGGCAGCCAGTTAATTTATTTTTTAAGTTGAACCAACAAAAAGCGACAAACATTTTTTTTATAGTAAAGTGGTCTTTATTTGTTCTTAAATTAAAGTAAATATCTGGCTTGTGTATTATACTGGGTACTGGGTTTAGTCCAGAACTATCAGAAGTATTGGCTCCATAAATGATACAAAACACTGTGTGAAAAAAAATCACGTTTAAGAATTAAAGAAGGGCTACATCAGAGGTGTATGAGTGCATCAAAATGTGTCAATCTAATACACAGCTACATTAACTTTGTATATGTTTTGCTCTCTGCTTTTACCATTCTCTCTCCTCCTCCCTAGATAAATTCTTCCCCCTGCAGTTGGCTGAATGGTGTTTGCGTGGGATTTCGCAAGTGATTCTGGTAAATAACCCCCTGAGTGGAGCTCTGATTCTGGCAGCGTTACTACTGGAGAGCCGCTGGCAGGCTCTGTTGGGGATGCTTGGGCTCTTGACCTCCACGTTCACAGCTGTAATGCTGGGACAGGACTGGTGAGGAGATGCACACCTACACATGCACAAATGCAAGCAGACAATATGAATAATTCTAAGTGCATGCATACACAAGCATCAAAACGCACTCGGTTACTAACGTAACCTCGGTTCCCTGAGATACGGAAACGAGTACTGTGTAGCAGGACGCTATGGGGAAACTCCTTTTTCTCCGATGACTGAAGCTTTACAATAACACAGTGAATACTGCACGGCCATTGGTGCGTGTAAAGTAAAACTTTGAGCCAATGGTAGACGTACAAGGGCAGAGCTTATGGCTATATAAGCAGACACATCGCCGTAGGGCCCTCAGGTTACTTCGACTGAAGCAACGACCATATGCTGCTTGTAAGAACGACCAGGAACATAGTACTCATTCCCATATCTCAGTGAACCGAGGTTAGGTAAGTTACCGAGTACATTCACTATCGATACTTCACTCGTACTGCGTAGCAGGGCTATAGGTGGCCTAATCCGGTTAATCGTCCCAATAATGTGCTAGGTGCCGGTGTGGTTGAGGGGAACCACGGTCCAGCAGTCTAGTCTTAAGCAGAAAGGACCCGGGCCTGTAAGGCCGGAACTTCCAGACTGTAGAATCTAGTAAATGTGGAAGGCGAAGCCCAGCAGGCCGCCGCACAAATTTCCGCTATGGAGACTCTGCTAGACCATGCCCAGGAAGAGGCGACACCTCAAGTAGAATGGGCCCTAACTCCCGTGGGGCATTGAAGGCCCAAGGAAGAATATGCCAGCGCGATAGCCTCAACTATCCATGTAGATAGTCTATGCTTCGTGACCGGAGACCCTCTGGTGCGGTCACCGAAGCAAACAAGGCTGTTCCGAGTGCCTGAAGGGGGCGGAACGCTCAATGTAAACCTTCAGTGCTCTGACGGGGCAGAGCAGGTTTAGCTCCGGGTCCTGCTCGGAGGAGGGGAGCGCAGAAAGCATCTCTATCTGTAACCTAACGGGGTGGAGAGCACCTTCAGTACGTAGTCATGTCTCGGTTTGAGGTCCACCCTAGAGTCGTCAGGCCCAATTCAAGACAGGCAGGGCTCACCGAGAGCTGATGTAATCGCCCATGCGTTTAACCGATGCCAGCACTAATCCAATGTGATGGTTCAACCAAACATAGGAGTTATAGCTTCACTTGTGAGATGTCCTCAAGTAAAATAATTCACACACAGATTCACACATACAACTTTTAAACATATGTTCAATCCAACATTTGGGTTTGTGACCCAACCATGGGCTGAAACAACACAACATGTTTGTAAACATTGAGATGAGCGTGTATATGTGTTTGTGTCTTCAGGGAGGAGATATCCAGTGGCCTTCATGGTTTTAATGGAATGCTTGTGGCTTTGCTGATGGGTGTGTTCAGCTCTGCTGGTGAATGGTATTGGTGGCTACTGCTGCCTGTGTGTATTGGTGGAGCTACAACGTAAGAAAATATTTCAAACTCATATCAAGATTAACTTCTGTCTGTCCTGTATACTTCCATGAACACATATGAATGCACATACAATTTCACCTTTCCAAACACTTAAAGGCCTTTTCCTGTCCTGTCTCAGGACATTCCTGTGGAGTGGTTTGCCTCCAATTCTGGACCGGTGTGACTTACCAGTCAGTGTCTTTCCTTTTAACACGGTCATCCTCCTCTATCTGGCCTGTACTGGCACCTCTAACCCATATTTTCCAAACTATCCATCCCTGCAACCAGGAGCCCCAGAGAGCACCAACCACACCCAACTGCATGTGTCACAGGTGAGAGAATAAAAACAGGAGTGATGATTGAATGATGCTGAATGGAAATGTAAAAGCAGTATATTTGCCTTTTCTTAAAATATCAGTGTATTTGGCACACCACACCAACTGACTATTATGCACTGTCTAAAGCTTGTGTCTTTATATATAACTTGTGCTTTTACGAACAAAGTCTCTATGGAGAACATGCACGGATATGCCGGGGATGTATTTTTTGTTATTTTCTCTCCCTCTTTCTCTTTATCATGAATATTTAATGTGCCTGAGCACATTTAATAGCATATTAATACAGGACTTTAAGGCAATAGATATTCAGCCTTTATCTCGCCAGTGAGTGATAAATGTACAATATTTTCTTATGTTTCACATGAAAAAGTACATGAATAGTAAACTCTTCCAAAAAGTATTTTTAATCAGAGAGCAGAGCTGATGTAAGTGATTTGCTGCATCATTTACCTTTTTAAGCTTCAAAATACAGAAACCAAATTGGGTTTTGAAGCTTTTTGTTCATGTCTAATAGCTTTCAGGCTATATGTAGCATATTGTAGTGTACTCCTGTGATTTTCAGCAAATTTGTATTTGGGAAAATAGACGATGCATTCACATTTACATATAAACTGTCTAACCAAATAATGCATTTTGTGAATATTGTTACTTTTAGGGCAGATGTCAATGTGTAATCAGACAAATCATGATCATTTTTGTTCTCATCAGCTGCTGCAGGGGGCGGTACTGGGCGTGGGGCAGATCTTTGCGTGTCAGACTATAGGGCCATCATTGCTCATCCTGGTCGCTGTTCTACTTTTCTCGCCCACTTTGGCTGTCCACTCCCTCCTCGGGTCTGTCATTGGCACCGTGGCAGGTAAATTGTAAAGAAATCAGAAAAAGTAAGTCCTTTTGCAAGCTGACTTAAGGGTTTAAAATGAGATCTTAAAGGGACAGTTCACACGAAAATTTTAATTCTGCATTGAATTACCCACTCTCTAGTTATTCCAAACCTGTATTGTTTGGCTGAACAAGGAGAAAGATATTTGGACTAATGCTTGTAACCAAACAGTTCTCGGATCCAATTAGGATGACCACCCATCCCTCTTAGCATTGTACCATACATCATTTTGTCATGATCGTGTTGTGGTGTGGACAGAGGACCCAGGCGCAAACAGCGGGTAAGGGGTTAACCTTAACAACAAAACACAAGGGTATAAAACATGACACCAGGGACAGGGACAAGGACTAACTACACCTAACCACAACACTTGAATTAAATACAAAATAACTAAGCTACACTGACAAGAAACAGGAACTCACCCACATATGACACACACAAGCAATGAACCAACACAAGACAAGAGACACAAGGTCAATATAAATGGAGATAAATCAATAGTGGACAGGTGCAGGGCATGAAATGATTAACAAGCAATAACGAGATGAAAGGGCGGGAAACACAGACGAGATTCAGAGAGAGAGTATGGTGTTCACACAAGGCCCAAAACCTCTCTCTCTACATGAAACATGAGGTTCTGTCATGATTTTCAGGTCTGATGGGACAGAACCATGACACATTTTCACCCCTTGTCCCTCACGTCCCATATTGAGAAAATGGCCAGCATTTTCATAAGGCGATTGGTTTTCTGTTGTCACATTAAGAAACACAAGTTCTTTAACCCGAAACACACATGAGACGCTTGTTTGCGCCATTGTTTATTTAACTGTACTAACTAAACATTCTGTCAAAAAATGCTAAATATATGACTTATTTCACTTGTGTTTTACACCGTCATCTGGATTCTCAGAAAACATGCTGTTGAGTTCCTAATTCTATGAGGTCCCTCCTTCCGAAACGCTCTGATTGGTCAAACTGAGCAAGTCTTTATGATTGGTCTGCTTAGAGTGTGTGCTGAGATGTCCTGCCCATTACCATGTCCGTGTTCCAGGGGGCAGGGTCTATGTCAAATTTGGCCGTCATGATATAACTACTGCAGGAAGTAGCTTGTTGTAGTCCCATTGTAGTCTTTAAAAAGTGACTTCTGTTAAAGAAAATATCTTCCTTTTCTGTGAACTTTGGAACTGTGAGCGTTTGCGACATGGCAGCTGTTGTTTATGGTCATTTAGCTATACTAACTAACTCAATTTAAAGAAGTGAAATTCCGTCAGACCTCCCCATTAAAATGCTGACAATTGTCTCAGAGAATAGTTTTTAGTCAAACATTGTTACTTTTATTTAGATATAAAAGAGACATCACATGCAGATCTTTTCTTTAGGAGGCCTTCAGCTTGATAATTGTGAAGTTTGATTAAAGAGTTTTGTTGTCTTACAGTCGCCAAAAAGCTGCTATTGTCTTATTTTCCGTATTGTGACAAATATCAGAGTGAAACTGAAAAAAATATTGATTAACTAATTGGTTGGATCATTGTAAGATGGGCGTTGCTGACAAAATGAAGGCAGATTTGAATATCAGTTTGCAGTCTGTTGTGAAGCTCTCCTCCTGATACACCAGCAGTACCCATTGGACAGTCAGTATAGTTCTACCCCTTTTCTGAATATTACAACATGAAGAGACAAGCTTGTTGTTTTTGATTGACAAGTGCCAATGAATAAAAAAAACGACGTGCACAGATAAATCATTTATAATGAATATTGTTACACTGTGTAAAAAATTATCATTTTCCTTTCTAATTTCATAGTAAGCTCCACAGGAGTGTTTTTGCTCTGTCTGTTTCTCTGACTCACACACGCATATGCAGTACTCACAAACTCTCTCTTTTTTATTGGATACACATCAGCACCAAGACATATGAGTCATAGCAGATGCAAAGGGGCTACAGAGACATTGCAAGGGGGAGGGGAGTCTGATGTAAGAGACCTCATCCACCCACCCACACACACACATATGCACACTTACTATGTTTTCCCTTTCTTTGTTTACCCTGTAGACTGATTCACACTCACAAACTTTAATACTCTCATTTAATATTCTATTCAACAGTCAAAAGATTATTTTAGATGTTGATGTATGTGTGTGTGTGCGTGTGTGTGTGTGTGGTGAACTACTGAAACTACTGAAATTTATTCTCAAAGTCCAGTTTGTTTGAGGCAGACTGAACCTATCTGAACCTGTGGCCCTGTCTGTCCATTACAAAACCGAAATGACTACACCAAGTTATTTCTTCCGTATCTCTCTCTTTCATTTTGTCTCACTCATTCAAAACCTTCCTGTTCCTGTCTGTGCATCAGCAGAACATTGAGGGTCATTTAAATGTTTAGGAAATTTGGTCAGATTTAGGTCACTTCTGGTGACAAAATTGTCCCCAAAGTATAAGAACTTATGCACACATCCAATACAGCACACATTCCAATTCTCTGATCAATATCTGTCTCTCTCTTCTTTTTCTCCTTTCATGTATCAATGGTTCACGCTCTTATTTCTGGTGTACAGTTTCTGTCAAACTAAAATATGTGTCCATTTTGAGGATACGTGACAGAAAGCGTCGAGTGAAATAACATCTGCCGCTTCCAAGTAAAGCTTAGAGAAACACAGACTCTATTTACAAGATTATGTCAATGTTGTTCAGGGTTCTTTATAATCAAGAATGGGCCAGTGTAGTGCTGTCTGCTGGTTTTCACTGCATCCTTCTATTTAGGCAACATGACTTCTTCAGTCATGTATAAAATTCAGAGTGATCTTTAAAATAAAATTTGCTTTTCGCTCATGCTAGACCGTGATTGTTATTTTTTGGATGGCTGACAAACCAACTTGATTTCAAATCCAGTCTTTAACATATAGCAAAGACAAATAGGATAGGACTTTTGATCACGATTAATTAACAGTCATTTGTTGTGTATTAAATGTATTCATGTTCTTGGTAAGTCTGAGCGTTTTGGGTCTCGTTTACGTGTTTTGATCGATACTTTTTACATTACAGCTGGCTGGGATCACCTTTGATCCATTTCTGGATAATGCAAGTAAATGTACCAGCATTTGTTTGCTTATACTGTGGCGCTAATATAACAAACCAACTGGCAGCATACTGTTTCAGCTAGTAGAAGGAGTATGGTGTGATTTATGGTAGTCTTTAAGCATAAGTTGTTATTTCAGTTTCCTCCAAGATTTCCCAACCAAATCCATTCTAGAGCTCCAGCCAGACACAAATTTCTCTTTCAAGGTCAAAATGTTTTTGGATCATAAACAGAAAGTTCTGAGGGTAAGCAGATGTGGCTTGTTGTAATGACTCCAGCCTACAAACTAACTAACAAAAAATATAACTAATCTGTATTATTTAAAGATCCAGTGTATGAAATTTTGCATCATCTAGCGGTTAGGTTGCGAATTGCAATGGCTCACCCCCCCCCCCTTCAAAGCACCACAGTAACTGACACAGAACTTAGATGTTATCACGTTTTCGCTTCTTTGCCAAAGGAGATAACGTGAAGAGCAGTTTATTTGTTTATAGGGCTACTGTAGAAACAACATGGAATCCATGTTAGGAGACCTGCGATGTATGAAGATAGAAATAGCTCATTCTAAGGTAATAAAAACATAATGCTCTGAAGACATAGTTATGCATATGTTGCATTTCTGTCAAAATTACACACAGCACCTTCATGTAAGAGTGAGTTATCTTGATAGAATCTTGTTATCTTGTTTTGATTTACAGAATAAATCAACAAGCTCTTCTTCAAAATTTTGAAATGAAATAAACTTATATATCTTATAAAATAAACTTGCCATCTTATGTATAAAATCCTGCCGGTGTTCAATGCAGGTTATAAAAACGCATAGATGGCATATATCAATACAATTTATGTTTTATGTAATTGCATCAGAGAAAGAGACTTACCACATGATTCACAGCATTTGCATTGGAAATTAAGACTGTCATCCTTAAGCACATCGAACCTTGCTGCAATGAAGATGTACATTTGTATGTATGCATGTGTCTGTGCATTCATCCCTGAAGTAACAAACTATTCCAGACTCACACTTATCATTTCATAAATGCAACATATTACAATGGTGTCTACAGATCTACACATATTCGTCAATTTGTAACAGCTTAAAACAGCAAAACAGTTTTTTTGTTTTTGTTTGAGTATGCAGTCATGCAAACGGATTTATGTCAGACTTATTTATTTATAAAGATGAGAATATCTAGGAAAAGAGATAATGAACAGAAGGTATGAGCCATTTGGGACTTCTTTTAATCCTGCATGCTTGTCCAGATGAGACAGGGAAGGAGAAGAGTCTGGGTATGTCCTTCCCGCAGCAGGGTTTTATGCATTAGAGCTCTTTTATTGGGACCCTATATTGTCGAGGAGTGTTAGGAGTGTTCCACCATACCAATGTAATTTTAAGGGTCCCAGAAGTGTCATGTTAAATGTGCAGTCCTGGTGCTCATTTTGACCACAGTGTTTTGCATTACTATGGTGTATAATAATAATAAAAAATTGAAAAGTACTAAATGTACATTTTATACTGCTTGGTTCATGATGAAAATGTCAGCTGTCACCTGAGAGCACTTTAGAACTATTCATGTTTTAATAGCTGCTGTATTCAAAAAAGGGAAAATTGAGGGGAAGATGAAACAGCATTCTGAAGGTTATCTGTTAATGTTTTCTTGTCAAAGAGATCATGGTGTAAATGTTATCAAGGTGCATTCTAAGCATCCTTTGTGTGTGCACACGTGAGCAAATGGCCTTGCATACATGATATCATTAGCATGCATGTGTAGCATTTATCAGACAGTTCTATACAATTAAATGAATAGTTCTCAAACTCACATACAGAGAAACGTGCCCTCATTTACATTCAGAAAACGTAAGCAACAAAAGTCCAACGCTGGTCCAGAAGAACTTCTTGTTTCAGTTCGTTTAACAAACATTTACAACCAACAGAACATTTATAACCCTGCCCAAATGTTATACAAATAAGATGTATTATTTAGGATGTCTAATGTAAGATTTAAAAATCAAATAAATCAAACCAGAAGTGTTTATATATTGCCAAGTGGTCTATATGAACTAAATGCTGTTGATGTAGGCTTACATTCATTGTTAGTTCATGTTAGCTGTTGCATTAACCAATTGTTAAAAGGATTGTGCAATGGTGTTTCATGCATTCTGACTTCTTTCAATGTTAATCGTGCGGTCCTCTCATGCTTGACATTGTCAACTTGCCAAAAACAAGTTGGACGTATGACGTAGTATTTCTCTGCTCGATACACCTCCCCAGCATTCGTATGGGGTTTCGGACAGTTTTTTCGAACATGAAATTCCCTTACGTAACAACTTTTCTTAGTCCCTTATTGGACAATTCTCCCGGAAAAGCACGCCGCGTCAACCATCGAGAGCGGGAGAAAGAGCACGCCCATCAATGTGCTTCTTTGTTCACGAAGTTCAGCTGTGTTTGTTTGTTCACTGCATTTCGGTGAGGGATGTTATATAAACGGTGGATATAATGCTGCATGGATTTGGAGATTGTTTGAAACTGATAGATGGAGCGGCACCAGCGCTAAAAGATGCCGGACATGAACCGCACGCTGTAAGTGAACCTGACTCAAATGTCTTGTTGTGTTTTGTTGGTAATCGGCGCGTACGTGCATACGAAAAACGACGCGGACTTATCGTGAATCAAGAGATATGCAGGACTAATGCGATGATGTATTGTGTGCTCCTGCTTTAACTCCGCCCCCCTACACACCTTCAGGAGGTCGCCTTTTTTCGGAGATAATCGCACAGCTGTATTTGTCTTTGTAGGAGCCATACTTACCACTTTATTTAATTTTTATAAATATGTTAATTTAAATATCAGTATGTTGTTATATTGTTAATTGTTTATTTCTCTGAGTGTGTGCCCTCTATAGGTGAGAGGGGAAAAGTTGTATAAAGGATAGGCCACCCCTGACAGGAAGGGGGCGCTGGTGCAAGAGCACACAGTCTTTTGACCGTGCACATGGAGCTAGGGTGGCATGGTGCAACAAACCTGCAAGCGGCCTAAAAAGTTGTTTGTTTCATTTTTGTTACAATGCATCTTTATTTTTTTGATTTAATAAACTTCAGTTATTTGTTTGGAACATCAACACGCCTCTCTGGATCTATTTATGGTACGCGTCAGAATATGTCAGAATCATATCATCAGCATCTCCCACAGTGGACAAGAAACAAGGATTAAGAATAGGAAACTTGTTTTTACCACTACAAAATGTCAAAAGACTAGCTTTGAAAATGGAATATGTTTGAGAAAAGGAGGATTATCCTTAAACTTGAACGGAGTGGATGGACTGTTTGAAGACCGCATGGCATTGGAAGCAGAGAACAAAGGAAACTTCTCCAAGAGGTATGTGCTTGCGGAAACAATGTGCTGAGTTAAATTTGAATGTTATTGGAAACACTTTCAAGTTTGATGCTGCAAACAGTGAATGAAAGGATTAATTTGATGAAATCTTGATATATGCCATTTTAAAGAGGAATCAAAGGAAATTTGAAAAGTTTGTGTCTTTGGAAAAAGGATATTTGCTTGTTTGAAACAAAATGGATGAGTCTATTCAAGAGCAATTCCCAGCTCGGGGAGACTTGAATGAGGTTGCTGCTCGTTTGAAAGCCTCTAGAGCAGGCAAGATGGCACATCTTACAAGGAGAATCAATGTTGTTAACTCTTTGATGACTGATGCTGAATATCTTGAGGAAGTAAAGGGAAACATGATGAAGTTCAATGAAATGTTTGGAATTCAAATCTCTTCAAGAATCATATGTACAAATGTTAAGTGAAGAGGATAAAGTTGAAGATTTGAAAACCTGGTATGAACCAAGAATGAAGCAAGTTGAAATTTTCGTGTCTACCGTTGAGAAGTGGATGTCTACTATTCAAGAACCTGACTCTCAAACCAGTACTCAAGCTTCTTCTCTAAAAGTGAATGACCAACTAAATGATGAAGATAACACTTCAGTTGTTTTGTCTGTGCGTAGCGGTAGATCTAGCAGATCAAATTTAAGCAGATCAAGTGTGTCAACATCAGCCTCAGCGCGTATCTGTGCAGAGGCAGAGAGGGCAGCTTTACTTGCCAATGCACTGCCACAAAAACATGCTATAGAGAAGAAAGAGGAGGAACTTAAAAAGATGAAGGAGGTGTGGGAAATTCAAGCTGAAATTGCAGCCAGCACAGCAAAAATCAAGTATCTGAAGAATGCAGATCCCTCAATAACCAATGGAAATGCTGTCGAAGAAGATGCCATGAATGTGTATTGTAAGGAGATGTTGGATAAAACTCTATCCAGTGCAACAAATGCACAAGATGTGCGCCCAAAGGAGACTTTTCATGGACTCTCTACAGCACCAACTCAAACTGCAAGACATTCTTATCCTCAGAACAGCAATGCAATTCAACAGACCACCACCATGAACACTGACTCCAAATCCTCTACACAAATCTCTCATACAGTTCAAGCAAGACCTCTACAAAGTAGAGATTCATCTTCATCTAATGTCATTCAAGGGCCTGATCTGCTAGAATTCTTCAAAACAAACAACTTGACAGACATGCTTCTGAAACAACAACTTCTTTCCACCTTACCAAGAGGAGAAATTCCAATCTTTGTTGGAGATATTCTGGAGTACCGGTCATTCGTTCATTCTTTTGAGAACATTATTGAAACTAAAACCGATGATAATGCAGACAGGCTGCACTTTCTCCTTCAGTACACAAGGGGACTAGCACAGGAGCTGGTAAGAAGTTGCCAACATGTCACCGAACCAAGGTTACCAAAAGGCAAAGCAGCTATTGAAAGAACACTTCGGTAATGCATATAGGATTTCATGTGCTTACATCGAGAAAGCACTCTCCTGGCCTTCAATAAAACCAGAAGATCCAAAGGCTTTACAGGCTTTTGCATTGTTTCTTAGAAGCTGGCAATAGTATGGAAGACTTGGAGTTCATGGAAGAACTGGACACAGTCTCCAATATGAGAGTATTGCTTTCAAGCTCCCATACAAGCTCAGAGAGAGGTGGCGTACAAAGGCATTTGAGTTGCAAGAACAGCGGTTGAACAAGGTAAAGATGATAGATCTCGTCAGCTTCATTGAAAAACAAGCTAACATTGTCTCAGACCCAATATTTGGTGAAATCCAAGACTCAAGCCTAAGCAAGGAAAGCCCAAAGTATTGAAACCCAAATCCAAAGGCAGTTTTGCTACCAATGTGCATGTGAACTTGCCACAAACCACATCTAAGGATTTACAGCAATGTCATGTCTCTATTGTAACAATGGACATGATTTGATGTCATGCTTACAGTTTGAAAAGCAGCCACACAGGGAAAAGATCAACTTTGTTAGACAGAATGGAATCTGTTTTGGGTGTTTAACCAAAGGAGGACATTTGAGTAAAGACTGCACACAGCATCTTAACTGCTCCATATGCAACAAACCTCATCCAAGTGTGTTACACATTAAAGCATTGGAATCATCAAAACAACTTAAGAAAACACCTGTGAGTAGCACACAGGTCTCTCTTCAAGATGGTAAGCATGCTGGAGTCAGAAACATGCAGACTTACACAGAATGTTTGTTGTCGATTGTACCAGTACAGATTAAAAGTTCAAAAGGAAGTAAGATTCTGCAAACATATGCCTTCCTTGATCCTGGTAGCTCGGCAAGCTTCTGCACAGAGGATCTTATGAGGAAACTGAACATTACTGGAAGAAAGACCAATATTCTTCTTCGAACAATGAGCCAAGATAAGTCTGTGCCCTCTTACATTGTCAGCGGGTTGGAAGTTTCTTCACTGGAAGAAAGTAACTTCATCCACCTGCCAGAAGTTTACACCCAAAAGATCATGCCTGTTGACCTGTAATATTCCCACAAAGGAAGAACTATCTAAATGGTCATACCTTAGTCGGGTACAGTTTCCTAGGATTCCAGCCAAGGTGGAGTTGTTGATTGGAAGCAATGCTCCCAAAGCCATTGAACCTTGGGAAATCCTTAATAGCCAAGAGGATGGGCCATATGCAGTTAAGACCCTACTAGGATGGGTTATTAATGGTCCTTTACAAGGCAAAAACACTGCAAACAGGAACAGCTGTGATGGTGTTGTTGTTAACAGAATTTCTGTCTCGAACTTGGAAGAAATGTTGATGCAACAATACAATCATGATTTTAATGAGAGGTCAAGTGAAGAGCAGGCTGAAATGTCTATAGAAGACAAAAGATTCATCAAGATCGCAGAACAGTCGATAAAGTTAAAAAATGGACATTACACTCTTGATCTACCTTTTAGGAAGGACGACACAGCATTGCCTAACAATTATCAAGTGGCAGAACAGCGACTTCAAAGTTTGAAAAGAAAGTTCAAGAGGAATGAAAAATTCAAAACCGACTACACTGAATTTCTAACAGAAGTAATAAATAAGGGCTATGCTGAAGTGGTGCCACAACAAGAGCTAAAAAGATCAGATGGTAAATTGTGGTACATCCCACATCATGGTGTATACCATCCCCAAAACAGACCATAAGGGTGGTCTTTGACTGTGCTGCTACTTTTCAAGGTAAATCCCTCAACTCAGAACTTCTTCAGGGTCCTGATTTGACCAGCACACTTTTTGATGTTTTGACCAGATTTCGCCAAGAATCTGTTGCAGTTATGACAGATATCAAAGCAATGTTCCATCAGGTCAGAGTGACAAGAACAGATGTTGACTTCTTGCGATTCCTCTGGTGGCCAAGTGGTGATGTCAGCATGCCAGCTGTGGAACATCGAATGATGGTACATCTATTTGGGGCAGTCTCATCCCCCAGCTGTGCAAACTTTGCTCTAAGACAAACAGCCAAAGACAACAAAAACGGTTTTCGAACTGAGGTGATAAACACTGTTGAGAACAACTTCTATGTAGACGATTGCTTGAAGTCCCTTCCAACAGAGCATGAAGCAGTAAAATTGGTGAAAGATTACATCTCTCTGTCAAACAGGAGGATTCCATCTCACAAAATGGGTGAGTAACAGTCGCACTGTTCTTGCACATATTCCAAAGGAAGACAGAGCTCAGAATGTGATGGAATTGGATCTCGACAGGGAAAAGCTTCCCACTGAAAGAGCTCTTGGATTATTGTGGTGCGTGGAGAATGATATGTTTAAATTCAATATCACTGTCAAGTGCAAATCCCACACCCGAAGAAACTTACTATCAGTTGTAAGCTCCATCTATGATCCACTTGGATTTTTGAGTCCTTTACTCTACCTGCCAAATTGCTTATCCAAGACCTCTGTAGGAGTAAATGTGGTTGGGATGAGGAAATGCCACAGGCCGCAGTGGATAAGTGGACAAAATGGATAAAGGATCTTGATGAGATTGAAGATTTCAGAGTGGCACGTTGTGTAAAGCCAACTGTTTTGGAATGCTGAAGCAAGCAGAGCTGCATCATTTCTCTGATGCTAGTGAACAAGGATACGGCATAGTGAGTTACTTGAGACTGACTGATGATATGCACACTGTACATGTGTCTTTCATGTTGGGGAAAGCCAGAGTGGCTCCACTTAAGCAAGTCACAATTCCGCGTCTAGAACTTACAGCTGCAGTGCTAGCAGTCAGAGTGGACATTTTGGTAAGGAAAGCTTTGGAGATAGATCTCGAAAGCTCAACTTTTGGACTGACAGTCAGTCAGTACTGAAATACATTGCGAATGAGAATGCAAGGTTCCGCACATTTGTAGCTAATAGGATCTCTGTTATTAGAGAAAACACAGATGTAACTCAGTGGAAATTCATCAGAACAAAGCAGA
This sequence comes from Triplophysa siluroides, assembly GCA_006030095.1. Classification (NCBI taxonomy): domain Eukaryota; kingdom Metazoa; phylum Chordata; class Actinopteri; order Cypriniformes; family Nemacheilidae; genus Triplophysa; species Triplophysa siluroides. The sequence continues at coordinate 489,473 of VCII01000033.1, read as the reverse complement.
ACCCTGCTGACCTAGCATCAAGAGGGGTGAGTGCCGGCACATTGGTGAAGTGCAAAGAGTGGATCCATGGACCAGACTTTCTATGGAAAAAGAAAGAAGGACTAAATAATGGGTGACCCATGAATGCTATGGCAAAAAAAAGAACCTGGAGATACGAGGTTTTAGAAGGACAAAAGCGATACGCTTGAGTGAGAGCTGCGCTTACCTATCCCCAATAAAGTCTGGATGGGCGATCGTAGCATCCTGGCTCCCTCTACCCCTTTGGTACAACTGATGTACCATTCGGTACAGCTCCACCTAAAGGTGTGTAAAAACACAACCATGAGTGTTTTAAAGGGATAGTTCACCCAAAAATTAAAATTGTATTCTCATTTTCTCACCCTAAACACAAAAGAAGATATTTGGAAGAATGTCACAGATAGAAAGATCTAACCGAGCAGATCTCGCCCCCTATTTACTGCCATAGTAGAGAAAATAAATGGGAGTCAATTGGGGTAAGATCTGCTCGGTTACCGACATTCTTCCAAAAATCTTCCTATGTGTTTAGCAGAACAAAGAAATGTATACAGATTTTGAACAATCTGAGGGTGAGTACATGATGACAGAATTTTCTTTGTTGAGTGAACCCTTTTTTAAGTGCATAAACAAAGAGTCAGAGGGGGTTACGTATTGCAGTGTCACCTTGTCTTTCTGCTGGAAAGGTCGTATGTTGTAAAGTCGACATGTGGGAAAAAGAGGAGGAGGGTGACTGAATAACTCACTGCTGGTCCCCACAGGCAGAACCATCTGATTCATATCAGAAGAAATAGAGAAAACATAACAGAGAAAGGAAGGCAGATAAAGAGAGAAAAATGAAAAATAAAGGACACTAAATATGTTGTACTATAACTCTTAATCATAATCATCAAAAATCGTTATTTAATTCAAATCTTAAATATAAAATGGGCCCTAAAAACATTCCCACCTGCACTTCTCCAGATAGTCCTCCTTTAAATACCCATGGTTCCGCCTCCATGCCAAGTAGCTCCGCCCCTGAGGAGGCTCCACACCCTGTGAACAATCCCAAAATCCAAAAGTGTCACTCAACTGTAGGAAGCAGTAAATTCATCACAAAAAGGTGAGAATTTTTACGTAAAAAATCTACAGTTGAGGTCAAAGTTCACATCCCCTTGCAGACTTTGAAAAATGCTGCAAATTTGGGAAAATAAGAGAAATATTTAAAAATTAAGGTTTATTTTTTATTTTGCCCTGCCCTGGACAAGTTATTTCACGAAAGAAATGTTCACACCAAATAATAATAATTTCTAAAAAATAACCCAGGTCAAAAGTTTACATGCCCCTGATTCTTAATACTGTATGATGTTACATAAACAATCAATGACAGTTTTTATGCTTAGTCGTAGTTGTTAAGGGTTTCCTGTTTTCATTCAGTCATTAAAAGGTCCTCCACAATCTTTGCTTTTTCAGCATTTCTTGATATTTGACTCATGTCCAGCAGTAACTGTATGATGTTGAGATTCCTCTATGTACATTGAGGACAATCAAAAGATTCATACTCAACTATTACAATTGATAGAAACATTCAGTGATGCTTATGAAGGCAAAACGGTTCATTTAAAGTCAGATTCATGAGAATCTGCTACAGTGTACAGATGAATGTTTAGCACTGCAAGCTTTACTCACAGTGGAAGCAGTTCTTCCAGGAGCCAAGTTGAGAACTTTCACTCATTATACGACCCTCTATCAAAACAAATACAAAATGGAGATCAGGTAAGAAGATTTTAATAAAGTGCACAACATAACTGTAGATCATGTTGCTAGATCAACGCCATTTGCTGGATTTGTAACAACATTCCTATCAAATAATCATAGCAACAACCTGGGATATTATGGGATATACTATTGTTAGACAAACCCCAGTCATAAATCGATATTTAACGCTGAAATCTGATTTGTTGATAGACATGCTTTAACAGTTAGATCCACAGAAGATGAGATTGTCTCATCTCTCACCTAGCCAGCATATGAAAGCCTTGGCCACCAACAGAGTGTTTCTCAGGTCCCAGATGTAAGGGTAAAGGTCATAGAGAACAGCTCTATTGATACTGTTTACCATAGCACTGTGTAGTAATGCCACATCATCACACGCAGCCAGGAAACGGCCCGCACGGCCTCGCCATTCCACTGCCTGAAAGAGAGAGTTATAATAGCAACACTATTTAGAACTTGAATACATTTTGACTGAATTCAATAGTTTCCACTTCATAGAAAATGACACAAGATTCCTTAGCTGGCAGAATGTATTTAGATGCTGATCATCAGCATTAATAACCTTCTGCTGTGGGGTCTTCTTTCCGTTACCGTTGACGCTGACAAAGTGACAGTTGGCTTTGAGCCACGTGAGGTCCTGCAGTAGACTCTGAGCGGGTGGGCCGTGTTCATGCGGCAGATAATAAAGCCCTACCAACAACCTGATTTGAGCCTCGCTTAGAGGAGCCCTTCCAGAACACAATCCCCTTCTAGAGGTTTTTTCATGGCTGGAACTCCTGGAGACCTGGTTCTCCCCGGCTTCCAGATCCTGGTCTGTAACAGGGTCAGCTGGGATCTCATCGCTAGCAAGTGACCCTGAGCTGCGGGAAGAGCTCATGGAAGTTTTAGGCTGGGCTTCATGTTGATTGTCTGAGCTATCGGAGGACTTTGATTTAACAGAGGACAATGAAGGCTTCAGGTCTGTTGACCTCTCCTGCCGTCCTAAAGGAAGATGATACATTTCTGTTGGCACCAACTTCAGATTTTGCATTACAACAAAAAATACATTTTATAAATACAGTACATGTTTTGCAAAAGAAAGAGTCCTATAGAGGTTTTGACATTAGGGTTAATAAATGATTACAGATTTGTTTTATTTTTGGGTGAACTTGTGATATATCTGACAGTATGTACCAGGCTGAAGAGGAAGGCTGAGTTCCTTCATCCAGTCTTGCAGGGCAACTGACAGCGCTCTTTCCACACCGTAACCCTCTTCATCGCCTGCAGAGGTCACACTGGGTCAGCAACAATAGATTTTGGCACATCCCAGCCCCTATCTATAATGTTGTGCCTAAAGTTCCCAGTCATGTCTAGCTTTATCTGTTAATGGCATCCTTCTTTACACCCACCTTTCCTTTCCTCTTTCCCTTCTTTATGCCAGCTGCCCAGGGTGTGTAGAGGGATAAAGTTGGCTTCAAACTCGCAGTTTGGATTTAGCAGCAGACCCCTCAGTTGAGCCCTGAGTCCGGGGGGCCGACCTTTAAAGGGCCCCAGGAAGACACGTCGGGAGTCATAATCATTGGCATGGAGGTTGTCCCAAACGAGGGGTGGTCGTCGAATCACAGACTGGACCTCTGCTAGTGAATCAGCACACAAATCCCGTGATATCACCTTCTTTCCTATAAGAGAGTAATGATCAAACATGTGAATGTCAGATTGTCCCCTAGAAACAGGTCATAGATTTGTATACAGATTATGTGGTTATGTGTAACATAAAATTAAAGAATGCTAAACAAATGTCTCTCACCCGTCCAGATTATGGAGATGCCGGGAAGCAGGTCTTCCCCAATTGTCAACAGGTATGGAGACTTTGACACACTAGGAGTGCACAGAGAACTACAGTACTCTAGATGGAAAAGAACAAAGATAAAACCACTGTAAAATAGGGAATAAAAAAGAGAAAATTGTAGGTAAAACCCTTGTTTTAGATTATAGGTATAAATCATTTAATGAACTACAATAAGCCTATAAAAATGTGTATGCATCAGCTTACCAGTGGGACAGAACAGGAAGACAGGTGGATTCCCCAGGAAACGGAAGATCTCATTGGCAACAGTGACCTGGGCATGAGCGAATGAGGAAAAGGCTTCTGTGTCGGCCTGGCACATGGAGTGATCGATATCGTCAAATAAGAGGGCAAAAGCATGACAGCCCAGTTCTGCCACCTAGTGGTAAGACACACAAGCAATTCAAGAACTTCATAGTCAAAACAGTACTGTGTGTGACAGCTAAAATGTAAGATTAGGTGTGGAGCGAGTTTTCACACCTGTCTGAGTTTGCGTTTAAGCAGCGTGAGGTCACAAGAACTTGAGAAGACGATGTCCTGACCCGGAGAGATAGCGTATACAAACCTCAGACCCCTCGACTCGGCTTCACCAACCAGAGCTTTCAACTGAGCTGAACAAAGAAAACGTGACAGCACACAATTACCAATAAAAAGTTGTTTAATATAGTGCCTATAGAAATAAGCAGATGTATAAAATATGACGCTTTAAATAAAATAGTGTTATTTTTGAAGAAATGAAATCCTAGAGACTACTGCCTCTTACACTAATGGCTGGTCTCAAATATAACTATATATCATACTCTCAAAATGTTCATGTCTATGAGCGTTAAAATTTAATTGCTCAAATTATGTTCTCTAGATATGAGACATTTTCATATTAATAATGTAACAAGGCCAGCTTTAAATGGATTTAGCCACTTCTGCTGTGGCCACAGTTAGAAGATATCTAAAAATGTAAATGTGAAGCATAGCACCAGTAATGGATTCTATATCCAAAATGCATGTGCTAAAGTGTAAACACTAATAATTGTTGATTAAAAAAAAAACAGTTATAGAAGTAAAATAACAATGTTTCATATTCTGTTATCTGTAATATATAAAAATGTGGACATACAATACGATGTAAAGGTAATGTGGTTTATCAAAAAAAAATTATCGTACCCTCTTCCTCTGCAGAATAAACCTCCCTCCACAGTACCTGTGCTTCAGGTCATCTTTTGGACCATACAGATATGTGTTCAAACCCCATCCCTGCATCCTGATGGAAGCAACAAGAGAGAAAGTGAACAAATAAGCAGAAATACTATTTCACACTCCATAACGGCTGTTCCATCAAGTTCTGAAAAATATGCTGTGTCTTAAGACAGTGAGCACGAGAGAAGTGAAAACAGAGGTATCCATTGATCCCTGCACTATCATGCACCATTAATAATATAAGGGGTCACATTTCCTGCAGAGAATTAGTCAGGCTTTACCAACAGCAGACGGTCGATTTCTCTGCGGAGAAAAAAGATCTGAAAGATGTGTACATCTATAAATAAGACCCATCTGAGAGGAGTAAATCGTTTATATGTCTGGTATAATCATGGCCTTTAATTGAACACGTAGGCAAGGATGTGAGTGAATGAAATGTGCAAAATTGCTGTGTACAAGTCTGGTTCAAACTGAAAGCCAACGTTTAAAGGCAGCTGTTAGTTGTCATACTTTCATGGTCAAACTTAAAGTGATAGTTCACCCCAAAATAAAGATTTTGTCATGTCATTTCAAACCTGTATGACTTTCAAAAGAAGATATTTTGAAAAATGTAGTTAACTGGACCCCATTCACTTGCTTTGGTTTTGTGTCCATACAAAAGAAGTGAATGGGGTCCAGTGCTGTTCGGCTACCAACTTTCTTCAAAATATCTTCTTTTGTGTTCTGCGGAAGAAAGAAAGTCATACCGGTTTAAAAAGACACGAGGGTAAATATGACAGAATTTACATTTTTGGGTGAACTATCACTTTAACTACAACAAAGACCGACAACTGATGGAATTTGGTGTTGTTGGCAGTTTTGGGTGCAGTGTAAACCCAACTACAAACCGACGTCTGAGATAAAACCATAGGTTTGTGCAAAATACGTTTTTACAAATGATCTCCAAGATGACGTTTGACAGACTGGAAATATGAGATCCAACATTTGCATCCTAATCAAGTTTTAAGTCCAAATCTGAGCTTACTTTAAATCCAAAATGACATATTTGCTAACAATAGAATGTGTGAGAAGTCATTTGACACTTTAGACTTGTTAATGATACGTATGTGTCCTCTCACGAGAAAAGACTCCCTAAATACGTAGACCAACACTGAGTTGGTGCTTGTTTGAAATATTAAAGAACCTCCCCAAAGGGTAAAGTCTTGGAAGCGCACAAGCACTCATACTGTACAAGCTCATTTTGACTCTCTATCTCTCCCAAAGCCATTTAAAATCCTAATGCACAGACAGAATCTATCATTCTTTGACCATACCCACCCCCCCCTTCTCCAAACTGGTTTTTCCCTCTGTCTCTTATCCACCTCATCAGCACAAGCCAAGCTCTCCACTGTCAGTGATGCGTGTGAAGTTTCTCATCACTTTCTCCTGCACTATTTATCTGTTCAGGACTGGTTTGGCCCAGTGCCTCTCTCTCTCTCTCTCTCTCTCTCTCTCTACATGTGTGGGCAGGTTGCTCCCTTGTTTCTTTCCTTTCTTCCTGTGCAGATGGTTTCCCACACACATTTATTTCTCTGTAACAGATCACAACCAAAACACAGATATATAAATAAGTGCGCAAAGATTTCAAGTGATTACTGAACAACAATGGCAACTGTTACTGACACTCCATTCTCCATGTAAAGCTACAAAGGTCCCTGACCACTGGTTTCGTATATGTGCACAGCTAATGTATGACAATTTGTGAAACTGTGGTTCAGTGGATTCATGCTGGCACCAGTGTTAAGTAATTAGTCATAAAAAGCCATTTGTCTCTCTGCCCACACATTATTGCACCTCTGCTACACGCCAGCTGCTCTATGTCGCCCTCTGGGCAGCCTTACTGTACTGCACTGATACCACCATAGCTATTGGCATCAACTTGATCCAGACCAAAAGCCCCTATTACATAATGTAAGATTCAAATGTGATATTTTTGTGATGGGTTTTTGTGTTCCGTTAGTAAGCCGAGTTTCAAAAAGATCTGTGCTTGAAACTGTGAGTAGTCAATGATCAAATACTCACCACTGAAAGAGTACCTTCCTTTGTTCCATTGACCAGGGTCTCCCATAGAAACCTAAAGGGTAGAATATACACATATCACATATAAAACCCCCAAATAAGTGTCTTTTTTTCTCTATTTGCACAAGGAAGAGTTTTATAACCATTGCAAAGTATTCCTGTCTCCTCCACCTCCTCTGTTTTGCAACCCACTCAAAAAGTTGGGCAGCTTCTGAATTACAGGTTTAGCACTGAACCCATCATACAGTACTGTCCAGGAACATTACCAAGGGGATAGTTTTAGAGATTCTCAATTATGATGGTAAATAGAAATGAAACAGTAAATCCTCAGGAGATATTACTTGAATTAGCTCATTCAACCCACTGCCTACCGCCTTCCTATAGTTGCTGTGTGGAGAAGCTGTTCAATGATAATGATCCAAGCTACTGGTCTTCTACCCAAATCCAAACTTTTAGTGTTTTTACTTTAAACAGTCTCTATTACTGTGGCTACACATCACATCATTTTAACAAAATATTATAAAAGTAATATAATTAGTAAATGAAATGCGTTCATTACATTATGGTATAGCGTTCATAAACTAGTGCATCTAAGTTACATTCATATCCACATTTACATTTTATTGTAACCATTCTCTAGGGTAAACTCAAGCCTACCTGTACTTTGGTAAAAAAAAAAAGTAACACACCTTATAAACACTTTCTATTGGATTGTAAATGTATAAAGTTATAAGGGGCAGCATATGACTGCAGCAATCTGAGTGTTGGATTTTGCTGCATTATATTCATCTGGCTGCCAAAACAACTCATGCATATATTTCTGCTTGGTTTGCTGTAATAATAATCAGTATGGTGTAACTCCCATGAAACCTCTGTTCCATATGTTCTGGTGACAGCACTCATTGCATTGTGGTACTAAGTATGCAAGCGTGGATGAAAGTAGGTCAGTAAGAAAAAGCTACTGGTATCCAGCAGGGTGACATTTCCACTGGAGAGCGGGGACAAACCGCCCACTGAGCCAACAATGTGACACAGAGCTCCAAACAAAAGACTGGCTATGCCACCTAATGCATGTGTTATGCACCCAACAAGCATGTGTGTCCACCGGGAAGAAAAGAGGAGTGAGAGTGCGTGTCTTATTAAGTACGGTTTCTGGCCAACTGCTTATGTATGGAAATAAATACCCAGGATGCTCAGCGGCTGCTTAAGAAGATGAATTGCCCTACTAGCCCAAATATGAGAAATATTATAAGTTGTCTAAATCCCTGCTTTCCATAAAGGTGGTTTGCTTTCAGTAAATAATTGTAGCTAAAAACAGTCTCCAACCACTGTTCACCTTATAGACGTTTCACCAATAAATCCCATTTAGCCTACTTCGTATTTATGGCTCCCACATAAGCAACCCCGTGAATAATGTGTTGCTCAACTTACCCTCAACAACCCCGCATAAAAAATCGTCTCTCCCCTCCATCATCGCTGTGATTGTCCGTCGGAGCTGCTGTGGATGCGAATGCTTCAGCCTCTCCGCGCTTCCTTCATCCGGACTGAAGTCGTCAGCCGAGCATCCTTTTCTCCGGCACACACAGAGCTCATAAACTGAAGCTTCCACTCATATTAATACCTGGAGATTTATTTCTGATAGATACGTGTTGTTTGTGATGATCAAACATTTGCGAACTGTCGTACGTGGACGTTTATGTCAGCTGTTGTCTGCCTCTTGTCTGCTCGCTCAATGCCGGTCACTATATGGCTAGATCAGCAGCGTACGGCACCTAGTGGTCAGCGTGTGTCACATCAACACAAAGCCTATGATTTGATTAAAAACGATTTTATTTAGGCCTAATGTCTTTCAGTCTTAAATATGTATCGGTTATTGTAAACGTGCAAAACAATCTTTATAAATTAGCAAAAACATTTTTTACACATTTGTTAAATAAATTCGTTTAGCTTCAACAGCAAATGTTATGCTTGGTTGTCTTGGTTACACTGAGCGACCAACTGTTTTGTAAGAGAGATACAAAAGCGAGTGGGAACCTGGTGGCTTTTCATTACTAGTGCATGTGTGGGATTTATTCCTGGCGTTATAAGTGGGTTAGGCGTATACTTAAGTGTCTCGTCTATCAGGTTTCAGGATGTCATCCAAGGAAAAAAAGAAAAAGCTAAAGGCCGAGCAGGATGTAGACGCCGCGGCTGAGAGCGCAGAACAGTCGCAGGATCAATCAGAGAGAGAGATGCTGTTACAGAAGGAGTAAGTGGGGATGCAAAGACTTTAGACTTGAAGTATTCATTTATCTGCTTAATAACGTTATTTGCTTTGTCTAACCCACAGGTACAAGACTCTTACTGACAACCTAAACTCTTTGAAGATTAGGGTTCAACAATTGTATCCTTTGTAATGATTTAAGAATAAAACAAGTAATGGCTGGAATACACTTCAAGACTTTTTAAAATTTTTATTAGACATCATACACTTACAGACTTGTTCAAAGTTTCAGATAGAATCACACTGACTGATAAAATCTGCAGACTGCAGCACAGACTTTCTGCAACTAGTCCAGACTGAAAATTTGGGCAAAATCTGAGCAAAAGTCTTGTAGTGTATTTTAGCATAAAAACACACATTTCTATCTTAATATTACACCTACACTGCTGAATAAATAGAAACCTTTACAAAAAAATTATTTATTAGGAAATGTTTTTGTTTTGATGGATATGGTCATTGTGGGTCTCTGGTAATGCATTGGCTTCTGTTGGTGGCACCGTCACATAAGAACCAAATGAATATGCCTTTCAGCAACTTGTAGATCACTTGTTAAAAGTATTTTTACTCTCAAGTGTCTGTACTTTTTTGGAAAAAACACTACATTTTAAAACATATAGCCTATACTTCACTACACTTCATAAATACATGCCTATTTTTTAACCTTACATAAGACGCCTTACAAATCTAATAGGCCTACTTTCTTACTTATTTTTACTTTTAAAAAATGTATTATGCTTCAGTACTAAAGGTAAAATAAAAAAAGGTTAATTGTGTATTGAAGTAAAAATTTTCCTAAATAAAAACACTGATAATCTAAGCAGGATAAAAATACTTTTTAAAAAGGAAAAGTCTGTCATCATTACCTTCGAGTTATTCCAAATCTTTTATAAATTTCTTTGTTCTGATAAACACAGAGAAAGATATTTGGAAGAATGCTTATAACCAAACATATCTCGACCCCCATTGACTACCATAGTAAGAAGAAATACAATAGTACTGTCCAACTCTGACTCTAATAATTCCCAAAACACAATACATGAAGTATTTTTGTAGCTAATGGTTTGAATGGTAAAAAGCTGATGGTTCATATTTGTGTTTTTATTTAAAACCATTATAAGGTAATGTAGGCTATATCATGATAAGACTCTTAATCAGACAGCTTAAAATGTGTTTGACTATTTAACACACAACTCTAGACGAAGAGAAAACGAGTTTCTACAGAATGAGGCAGATAAGACTCGCATGGAAAGTGTAAGTAATACAAAGACACACTCAAACACTTCATAAAAATCATGTCTAATCCACCCCTTCAGAAAATGATTAAACAAATGCGTTACATGCATAATGTTTATATGCACAATCCCTCTCTGACTCGTTGCAGAAAGAGTACATCTCATATCTGTCTAAGAGAGCGGAAAAGAGACAGAATGCTGTAGTGACTCTGAGTGATCAGAGCCGCCAGGAGCTGGAGGAGCTGAGGAGGCAGAAACAGAAAATGCAGGATGAACATGAAAAACAGACCAATGGTGTGTATTAATACAAAAGATGTAGTGATGGGGTTAAATTTGTGATTACATTTAGATTATCATTTTGTAGAAACAGATTATTAATTACAGGTAATTACAGAGTAAAGTTAGTTAGCCCTAGTGAATATGTTTTTATTGCAAATGTGTTTGTTCTTTGCATTTTCAGAGTTGAAGAGGGAAATCATGCAGAAAGAAAATGAACTGGCTCTACTAAATGATGAAATTACCGACCTGAGAACCCTAAAGGTCTCTTATTCTTTCATGTTTTTACACTGTTGTAGTCTTCAACCATTTTAGCTGCACCTTATAGCTGCACCTATAATACAATAATAATTTTGCCTAATACAATTTAATGTGGGAAAAAAATAATTTAGTAGAACTTTTTTCATTTTGAATGTTTAGCAAGTGTGGTGTGTTTTAAACACAAAAAACTGTAAATAAACTCTGCCCTACTAGCCCATATATAAAAACATATTTAATTGATATAATGTAGGCCTATTTGTTTATTTTGTCATAAAAAGTTCTTGGATTAAGCAATAAATTGTGGAAAGGGGTTCACGACCTGTAACGTTCCCTCTAATATTGATGAACATTAAAACAATTGATCCAGAGATGTCAGGAGTATGCCAAATCAGTTTGGCAATCATTTTCAGAGCTCATTGATTTCTCAAATGGCAAACAGGTACAGAAACTATGGCAGTACTTTCAAACCGCAGAGGATTTCATTATTGTTTAGTCTATTTAAATCCATAAATCTTATCTGTGCTTTTTGTGACTGTATGTGTTACATAGACTTTACAACAGCAGCAGATGTGTCGTATAGCTGAGTTGGAGAATGAGCTGACTGTCATGCAAAGTTTTCATTCTGAGTCTCTGGTGGCTCTCAAAGCACACTTCCTTGAAAAGAAGAAGAATTATGTGCAGGAGGCCAAAGACAAGTTGCAAGCTCTCAGAACCTCAGCCATCAGGGTGAGTGAATCTACGGGCACTATATAACCCAAAGAGTTAGAGAGGCGATGGATTAAGATTTTCCTTCATTTTTCAAAGGAGGCATCTCACTGCCTGATGGACCATACAAAGAAGGTATATGAGGAGAACAAGCATCTTAATGAGATCTTGAAACAGCTGGTCCAGAGATATCAAGATCTGCAAAGTCAAAATGACCATCTGCAAAAGCAACAACAGCAACTGCAGCTGGAGAGAAACTTTGCACAGGGGCTTCACTGCCAGCGTTTTTTCCCACGTTCAAAGACAACAACATCAGCAGTACCAAACACAAAGAAATCCCCCACAGCAGTCACCAATAACTGACAGAAGATTTAGTATGTTCCTTATGTTACTACTTGAAGAACCAGTCAAAGAAAAACACTGCTCGTAATTTTTTGTCTTATTGCTTTCAGTAACATGTTTCAGTAAATGAATGCCATCGTAGGACTCTTTCAGTGATTAGTGTTTACCTCTTCAAGATTATTTTGTTAAATCACTATTTATTGCATATAGGCTTTCTGTCAATGATTAATAAATTATTCCTAAATACCATGACAAACATCTGCTATTTTACAATGCTGCAATCCCAATGTTGATGTTTAATAAAAGTAGGAATTTTAAATTTAAGTTAAGTTTAAGTTAAGTTAAGTTAAGTTAAGTTAAGTTAAGTTAAGTTAAGTTAAGTTAAGTTAAGTTAAGTTCATTTCATTTCATTTCATTTCATTTCATATTATATATAAATTATATTAATAAATTTTATACAAATAAATCATGACTTCGAGCCTTTGCATTTATAACAGGAGTGAGAACGAGACTCTTATTCAAAAGCAAAACAAGAGGCAGCCAAAACCGTGCTTAAAGTTTCATATTTTTAAATTACAATACAAAAAGATCTCACAGTAGGCCTATAAAAAGCATTACGAATAAATTAAGACAAATTAAGACTCCTTGCTGGTCTTTCTGCAAAGGCTATCAAACCACTCCAGCTGGTTCAGAGAACGCAGCAGCACGCCTCATCTTCCAACAGCCCAAAAGGGCTCATGTGACACCCCTTTTCCTCTCTCTCCACTGGCTACCTGTTGATGCCCGTATCAGATTCAAGCCACTAATGCTTGCCTACAGGACTATCACTGGATCTGCACCTGCTTACTTTCACACCCTCCCATACTCCTACACCCCATCAAGATCCCTGCGTTCTGCAAACCAGTGGCGTCTTGTATTGCCTTCTCATAAGGGCAGTAAACCGCTTTCCCGCTCATTCTCCTTCACAACTCCTTCCTGGTGGAACATTCTTCCTAACTCGGTCCGGTAAACCACATCTCTCACAACATTAAAAAAACTACTTATAACCAATCTCTTCTGCGAGTACTTGACAGACAGATAATTAAAAAAAAAATCTCTATCCAAGAAGCAAAATTATAACTTCAAGGAAACAGGAAGGATAACAAATAAAAGAGCCTTCATGTCAATTGATGTAGTTTATGAGCCATTCAGTCCATCTTTAAAAGAAAAGTGTATAGAAAAAAGCCTTTTCTGTGACCTTTTCAGCCATCACTTAGGGGTTAGTTTTATTTAATAGATATTTTGAAACACAGTGCCTCTTTTTAACCCTGCTTTAAAAAACATGAAAACTTTTTTAATTGTTTATGGATATGATCCAGTGAGTATATTCTTTATAAGATTACCCGATAACTGAGTAACAATTATAATAAAACGTACTGTGGTGTATACCTGGATTGTATCAGATGCTAATACCATATTTTGATGTAAAAAATAATTCATGATAAATAAAATAATACTCAAATACATAATGCAGGACTTGTGTGCTTTTTATAATTTGTGTGCTTTTTTTTAGTCACAGAGCTGTTTAAAGTCAATGATTTTGTTATTGTTATAGTACCTTCTTACCTGTGAAAGGTGACACTGTCCTTCAAATTGTAGTTACATAGGTAAGTGATAATAATGTATATTTTTGTAAGGGCTTGAATTGATTATTATTGTGCGTTACACTTGCATTTCTGACTCTTATAGCAGAGCTAAATCATTTGGTGGGACCTACACATCCTCTCTTTTTTGTTGCTGGTGATGATGCGATTCTGCCTTGTTACATCAAACCCGACACAAGTGCTGTGGATATGAGAGTTGAGTGGTTTAAACTTGACCAGCAAGAATCAGTAGTGTATTTGTATGAACCTCGTGAAAACCGAACTACAGATCAGAGGCAGTCCTACAGAGGGAGAACAACATTGTTCGAACCAGAGCTACAGAAAGGAAACGCATCACTCAGACTCTCAAAAGTCCAGGTCACTGATAACGGAACTTACAAATGTTTTATTAAGTCAGAACCCTAGTATGATGACATCACTGTTGATGTCATAGTTAAAGGTGAGCAAAGCAAACATAATCAATTTAATTGCCACACTTGAATCTGGTATACATTTCCTGTATCACTTTAATACATTTTTTTAAATTAAGGATTTAATTAAGGGACAACTAGCACAAATGTACAAAAAAGTAATTCCTTTATACCTGTAATTTTAGGGACTCATCCGATGATCATTGTTGAGGATTTTGATCATTCGGGAGGACTTCATCTGCTGTGTAAAAGTAAAGGCTGGAACCCTGAACCTGAGCTTGTATGGTTGGACCGTAAAGGAGATGGATTTATGATGCTCAAGGGGTTTTAGTCTACAGCACAGAATTACCGTTTATATAGTGACACCAAGTATCACTGCAGAGTCAAACTGAACCATCATTTGCTGGAGACTGTGATCATTGTTTCAGGTAGTAAGTTTTGTCTTCTAATTTCACAATCACATTTATTTGTCAACTACCCATCTGTGTATATTTTCATATGAGAGTGATCTTGATAGATCTTTTAACCATTTACTAGTCATGTTTGCTGAGTGTCATTATTTAAACAGGTTTGTGTTGCAGATCAAATGTTTCATGTTTAGAGGACATCTGTCATTTTGATTTCAATAATGGTTGTGTTCAGCGTGCTTGCTGCAATTGTAGTTGCTACTTTTTTTACAGAAGAAGAGGTAATTTCTGTTTTTCATAGATTAATTTCGATTATTAAATGATTATTTGTATGCAGCCTTAATTCATGTACATACATTAGGATATAAAGACAATAAACATTTTTGTGCCTGTATATGAAAAGTCATAATATAGTCATATCACTTTTTTTACATCCTACTTTAAAATTTCTTTAGCTCACTACCACCAGAAGATTCATGGAGGTAAATTGTTATAAGCTTTAACTATTACCATAATTAACATGTGTTTTATTATGTGGCTTTATCAATGTCATTTTAAATCATGGAAACTGCTGAAAAACTAAATCTAATTGACTGAATTTGTGTTTTTTAGAGATCACAAGAATACAAAAATATACAGGTAAGGATGATTTTGTTAAGTTCTGTAACATTTTACACATATTTTTATTAAGATAGAGGTAGTTCATTTCAAACATTTACTTTTATTTTTGGATTAAAATATCAACATGTCACAAAGTTATTCATTCAAAAGGACAATTTTAAATCAGTCAACTTTGCTATGTTTTAAAGTACCAAAAAAGATACAATTATTATTATTTCCAATAGTGGATGTGACACTGGACCCAGATACAGCTCATCGATATCTGATCTTGTCTGAAGATGGGAAACACGTGCGAAGTGGAGAAAAAAGACAGAATGTTCCAGACAACCCTGAGCGTTCTAGGAAAAGAGGGATTCTCCTATGGAAGGTTTTATTTTGAAGTGACGGTGTAGGGGAAAACTGAGTGGGATTTGCCAAAGAATCCATTACCAGAAAGGGCAAGGTTGCATTGAGTCCTCAGAATGGATACTGGACAGTGCGTTTGAGAAATGGGGACAATTATAGCGCCTGTGTTGGGCCCAATGTCTCCCTGTCTCTGAGAGTGAAGCCCCAGATGGTGGCTGTGTTTGTGGATTATGAGGAGGGTCTGGTCTCCTTTTATGATGTGGGGTCCAGGTCTCCTATTTACTCTTTCACTGGGCAGTCATTTACTGAAAAACTTTATCCATTCCTTAACCCATGTACAAATGTGAAATACAGATATTCAGCTCCTCTTAGTATTTCATCTGTCGATTGTCAAAGCAAATTACTTCCCTAACCAAAAATGTCTTATAAAAAGTAAATAATTGTGAAAACACTCTAACTGTTTACTGATACTATATGTACTGTATGTATGTATGTACGTATGCATGTATTGTAAATGTGCTTAGTTTACATTAGAATAAAAAATAAATAAAAACTGTATTAATGTGATCACTAGGATGTTAAATGGTCACAGCTTTATGGGTTTTACTATCAACTGACTCATGCACAAGTCTCATAAATAGTGACTTTTAATTCAAGTCTCTTGACAATTTCATATTATTCATACATTTCTTCAAGGCATTTGGTAGGCTACTGTGGAACTTTTTTTAAGACCCTTTGTTTATTTGGATTTTGTAAATATTTTAAGAAAGTAAATAAAACCTTATTGTAATATAAAAAGCTCACTCAAATTAACGCAGGAAGAGAGGGACCTCTCATATGGTGTTCAGACCAAACGTGTGATTCGCGCGAGTTGAAAAATATGAACTTTGGCGAAAATGTGCGCCGCTTTAACCAATCAGGAGCTTGCTCTAGTAGTGAGGTGATTATCGCTGAGAGGGGACGGACTAACGGCTAAAAACTTATGCAGTTGGGCGTGTGCAGGTCCGGTATCTGGGCTTCCACCGGTCACAGACATGTGTGCCCCCAAATTGATAAGCAGCAGCAGTTGCAACCTGTCCGAGGCCCAAGACCAAAAAGGAGGTGAGGCAGTTATTGGGGTTGGGGGGATATTAAACAAGGTTTGTGGCTAATTATTCGGACCTCACCAGCCCGCTGACTGACGTCACTAAAAAGGAAGCACCAGATCCGGTCCAGTGGAAGGAGCAGTGCCAGCATGCTTTCACCCAGGTAAAGGCTGCCCTGTGTGGCGGCCCACTATTGCACTCCCCTGATTTTTCTCTCCCTTTTCTCTTGCAGAGTGACCCGTCGGACAGAGGGCTTGGAGCGGTCCTGTCCCAGGAGCTGTACCAGTCGTAAGCTCTTGAAGAGAGAGACGATGTACAGCACCATCGAAAAGAATGGCCATGAGGTGGGCCGTCCTCACTCTCCGCTATTATCTCCTGGGGTGGGAATTCGCTCTCTGTTCAGACCATGCGCCCCTGCAGTGGCTCCGCCGAATGAAGGATACCAATGGGTGGATCACCCGTTGGTATCACTACAACCCTTTAAATTCAAGGTGGTCCATAGGCCGGGGGCGCAGAAGGCGGTGGCTGACTTTCTCTCCAGGAGGGGGAGGAGGAGGCTGCAGGCCGCATGGGTCCCCGGAATGGGTCGGGCGGTGGGGGTATGTGGTGAGGGGGGCATGGCCCAGCAAAGTCTGCAACGAGAGAGGGTGGTAGGAGACGAGCGGTGCGTAAGTAGGTAAAGGTTTATGATAAACACCTGTGTCTCGTTTAAGTAAAACGGTGAAAAAGCCAGCACGACCGGAGGAAAAAGAGAGAGAGATCGCCTGGGAACTCAAGTCTCGGCGCGAGAGAGAGGAAGCTAGAAGCCATACAACCGTATATTTGGAGTTATTTTCAGTTGTTGTTTAAGGAGGACGCACTGTGAGCGCCCCTTCCCTTTTTGTGATAAATAAACATCGAGTTCCAGCCACGCCGACCCTGGGCCTGTACCATGAAGCCGGTTTAGGTGGCTAGCCAGGTAAGTTTAGGATTTGTTTGGTTTTAGGTACCATGAAAGTAACTCAGCTTTAATCGGTGTTCATCGCTGTGATAATTTATGCTGCACTGCTAACCTGCTCAAGAGCAGGTTTTTATCTACATTAGAGATCACACACCAAAAGTGAACCAATCAGCGGCGAGCAAATTTACATATATGTGAAGCAACTAACTCACAGTCCGTGTTACAATGGCTGGTTCTTTTTAATAATGTTTAATAAAATATAAATACTAATATAAAAAGATGTAAATATATATTACAAATTAACAAAAAAAACTGTGTCCACTAAAGAAACCTTCTATTAAACAGCCACAGTAAGATGCAGACAAGACCATCATTGACAAGTGATACCACATATCTTTTAACCTAGCTATTTAATCTTTTTTTTTATCAAGTTACACTTAGAATTCACCTAAATAATGTATCATACAGTAGGCCTACGTTTTAAAATGTATAAGAAGTTTTTCCAGTGCTTTATGGAAGGTAAAGTAAATGGGGAACAGTACAAAACCCTTTAAATTAATTAAATATGTGACAAAAACTCAATTTCAAATTTCAATACAATCTTCTCTTCTTTGTTCAGGAACTGAACTACTAACTACTAGTTAGTAGTTCAACTGACTACTAATTTCACATACTGGCATTTTTTTATTATTATCTTCTATATTTAGAATCATCTTCTCTAGTGTATTTTGTTCACATTTCTTCTGTAACCTATGGAGGTGGACACTTCAGTTCCTGGGGAAGGTTGTGAAATGTCCTACAATAGCAGAGACACCAGTAACGTAAAACATAAATCTTCACATTCACAGGTGTGCCATATTAAATAGAAGCCTACAGTACATCGCCCTCTTTAACTCTGTCAGAGGGCACAGATATTTTCTCTTCATCATGTCCTTCATCCTCATTAATAAAGGTAAACTAAATGATAACTAATATAAGGCAGGATATTTTCATCCACTGTGGGGGCACACGCACACATTATACACATACATCACATCACATTACTGTAATATTTACCTTACTGTAGTATACTACAGTAAATATGTTTACTATATAGTCGTTTAACTTGCGCATTAACGCAATCAGCAGTGTTTCTGAAACACGTCTCTCTTGCTTAGACGGCAGAAACAGTATTATTCCGTGGTTGAAAAACATTTTTGTGTTACTAATATTTGTGCATAATTATTACATGCGGAACTCCTTCTATCCATGTTGAACGCGTTTGGTTTTGCGATGCCGACGTCATGTTCACTTGCGCGCAAACTAATAGCTTCAGGATCATAGCTTGAGTTGACAAAGAAACTCCATGAGCTGCTTCATGGTACCAACAAAGCTTGATCACGTTGGTTTGGTTTTGTCAACCCAAAACTAATCCTGTTACTCTGAGTTTGTTCAGCAACATTCATGGTACCCCTGTCTCCTTCCTTCCTTCCCTTCTTCCATACACGGAACCTTGTTACAATTGGTTATCAACATTCTTCAAATGTATCTTTTGTGTTCTGCAGATGACAGCAAAATTATGTCCCAGAAATGTCCGTTGCTAATACTTTTCTAAATATCTTTCTCTGTCTTCAACAGAACAAAGAAATGTATACTGGTTTGGAACAACTTGTGTGGGGGGGTTAATTTATGATTGAATTTTCATTTTTGAGTGGAGTATCCCTTTAAGCTTCAATATTGCTCAACTTATATGTGTTATTGCTTCAAATATTAAGCAAATGTATTGATAAGTATCCATGACTAACTTACATCAATACATTCCTTAAAATCTTTAACATAGAAAAATAAAAATTACATCAAACTACTAAAAATCTTGCGAGCCCCAAGAGGTTGATATTGTGGTACAGGCCTACAGAAAGAAAAGTGCAAAGAGAAGTTTATCCACAATAAACTATAAGATTTTTTAATAATTTGTATTTTAATAATGTTCATATTTGTATTATTTATGTAAGGGATAATGTACATGCAACCGATTGTTATCGCGAGAAAGATCAGGACCCGATTAGAAGTGGAGCGTCTTTTCAGAATCATGTATTCCAGAGCTGTGTAATAAATTATGATTTACATTTAGTCATTTAGCAGACACCTTTATCCAAAGCGACTTAATAATAACAGGTGCTAATACCAAGTTAGTTAACAAAAGCCAGAACAATATTATAAAATAGGCCTATAAATATAATTAAAATATAAAAATGATACACATGTAGAAAAAATAACTATTGCATGAGTTTCAAAAGGCTTGGATACTTAAATAAGAAATAAATTACCATTAATATTGTTGAATGAGCCTTTTTGTTTTTCTACAGTTTATCTACAAATACTATGGATAAATGGTTACAATAATGAGCTCGTCGTAAAGTATGGTTGATATGCCAAAGTTAAACCATATAACAAAGTTCAACAAGATTGTGTATTGATTTGACCCATCCACGCTGATGAAATAAAAAAAATAAAGGTTCTGCCACTTTAACACGTTCGTCGTATGCATGCTAGTGTTAAATAGTCCGCTGTCTGCAGTTATTTTCGCTTACGGCCATACCACCCTGAACACGCCCGATCTCGTCCGATCTCGGAAGCTAAGCAGGGTCGGGCCTGGTTAGTACTTGGATGGGAGACCGCCTGGGAATACCAGGTGCTGTAAGCTTTTGGCTTTTCTTCATCATTTGACAAATGAACTTCACCTTGGTTCAGTTGTAATCTTCCTTTTACACAGGAAGTGTAAATTGTTTTCGTCCTCTGTCCTCTATCACACATACGTCACAGGTCACAGATGAGGCTTCCTTGGACACTGCAAACTTGTCCAACATTCTTTCTGTAGACCACACCCAAATTTCCTACTATCTTCACAATATCCTTATGTAGAGTAAGAGCAGAGAGCAACCATTGACTGCTGTTACTGTGTTTTATGGCACCGGTTCATGTATTACTTATGGACACATAGAAATTTATGATGGTTTTGTGATCTTTAATCTTTAATATGCTTACTAATAAAGACAAATATTTAGCATGTATGTATTTTATAGCATTAATAGTGCATTAGTACTATTTATTCTGTGCAAGATTTCTATTGAAGACCCTTAATATGTAAACATTTACTCCATCAGCACATTACCATCTACACCAGTGGTTTTCAACAGGGGGGCCTTGACCCACATGGGGACCCCAGCTGACTTCCAAGAGGGCCTCAAGATGACTACTATTTTTAGTATTTTTTATTTAGTATTTATATATTTAGTATTTTTGGGTAATTTTTATAATGAATAAACATTTTAAAGTTAATGTCAAGCTCTAAAATATTTTATTGGGTAGAAATTTTGAGTTTTTGTGGGAGAGGGGCCTTTGAATATTATTGAATACAGTGGGGGGCCTTGGAGTCAAGAAGGTTGAGAAGAGAACCCTTATCTACACTATTACATAAAGCACTATTAATGTTTGTGCTTTATTGTTTGCCATTCATCACACCTGCTACACATATAAATGTAAATAAACCTTCATCAAAATCCCCTTTTCCCAGTTAATCCCCAATGGCTTCCATTGTCTGGAAAAGCTCAGCCATTCTTTAAAATGTCTTTGTTCTGCATGTTCTTCAGAATATACTGTTTCTGTTTTAAATTTCTTTTCATTTATTTTGCAAGGGACTAGTTGTGTATGAAAGTTCTTCATCACCAGTAAAAGAAAAATGAATTAAATTATGTAAAAAAAAGTGATGTTCAGACAGTAATCGAGCAAAGGAAAAGTGGATTTTTTGGGGAAATATTTACTATATTGTATATATATATATATATATAATTTTCCTAAATGTGAAAGAATGTTCCGAGGGAAACATTTTGGAATATTTTTTTTCTAGTGCCTAGCCGAGTGCGGTGCTTTTATTTTGAAGGA
Organism: Triplophysa siluroides; assembly: GCA_006030095.1. Classification (NCBI taxonomy): domain Eukaryota; kingdom Metazoa; phylum Chordata; class Actinopteri; order Cypriniformes; family Nemacheilidae; genus Triplophysa; species Triplophysa siluroides. The sequence continues at coordinate 468,175 of VCII01000033.1, read as the reverse complement.
AAACAACTCCAGCTTCACTTTCCAAGGATGCGACAAACCAAAACCTGTGTGATAGCTTTCAGCTGTACGACTCAACGGCGAGAGCGATTGTCAAGGAATTAAGTTTTTTAATGCATTATTTCTCAAGTCACCGTCTTTCTTAAAGAAAAATAAAGCGGGCTTCAAACGAGCTGGGTGTTTTACTTTTAATGCGAGTGTGTAAAGTCAACACGGCAAGCTCTTGCGTTAGCTCTCTTGCTAGTCAGCCTTTGTTCCATATTCAGACCAGCATGGTCATGGTTTAGGATTTTGATTTAACTTTAGCATGCTAACTCCTTATAAACTATTCTGTCAAATGAAACTCGTTGCGGCTTTTGTTGCATTTTGTTTCAAGCAGTAATATATTAGTTTATCGTTGTGTGTTTATATGAATTGCGTCTCGGCTCAGTCGTGCACAGCTTGCGATGGAGCGATGCGCGGCTCCGCGGCCCAAGAGCACTTCCCCACCGGACCCGGTGACAAGCACTGAGAGCGCAGCGGAGACCGGAGGAGACGCCGATGTTTACGAGTGTCGGATTTGTGGTTATAAAGTGACAAACGTTAAATGTCTCAGTCAGCATCTACAAGCCGCTCACCCAGTTACCAGCCTTCTGGACTCGAGCTCGCTGGGAAACAAGAGATGTGAGACACAAGAGAAGTGTGGAGGAGGTGTGGGCGATGATGGGGAAACGACCTCCTTGAACGGCGAGTTGGCGAGTCCTGTTAAGGAAAAAGTAAGTCATGAGTTCCTGTTTAGCGCTGAACAGTTTCATGCATTTAATGCCCTTGGCAATCTTAGGGCCAAAGCAGTGTGCAGCTATTCATTTGGATTACACATGGATGTAGATTGGATTATATTATGACTACATACAATTATGCGTTTCAGTTAAAGGATCCCATGCATAGTTTGTGCTATTCAGGCTAGATACATTAAGGGCTGTCAATATGGACTATTTTGGTAGTTGACTCGTCTTAAATATTTTAATGATTAATCTAATCGGTTTTTAGAACATGTAAATAAAATCTTCAGTTTAATTCAACTATACAATACTATTGCAGACATAAGAGTGCCAAGAGTGGATATTTACAAATTCTAGAATCTAGACAAGTCTATAGACGCTCTTACTGTTTGTGTGCGGAGATTAGGTGGAGGCAGAAAGACCCCCCTGACCGCATTACTAATGCCAGGTAGCACGTTTTGTTTGCTTGCTTTTTGACAATGACTAGAAAAAAATCAGATTAAATTTGAACATCTAAGGTCACTCACTGTCTAGGACTGCGATTGTTTTTGAAAAAGTTAACTTTAACACCAGGAGCCTGGCCGACCTGTACGCTCAAATGGATCCAGAGATAAATTGACAGGATAACCTCGAGTTAAGTGGTCTGACATCTACACCTACCAGACAGAGAAACCAAGCGTGTATAGTAAAGATAAAATGAGAGCGTATACATCTATAGATGCCGTTATAGCTACGTTAACATGGACCAATGTAATCCGATTAAAAATCCAATCCAAATGAAAATGCTCCATATAAACATTTATATTTTCTGATTCTAAACATATCTCACGTATGCCCAAATCAGAAAATATGAATGTGGAGCATTTAATTTACACCAATAATGTACACCAACAAAAGACAGTCGTTTTTTTTATTTTAAGTATTCTGAAGTGAAACTTCTGTTCAGTCCGCTTGTTTTATTTTGTTTAACTACAGCTGTCATCAGTGTTTTTATTTGGCAATGGCAGCAGGTTTGTGTTAAAATATCAAATTGTAGACTGTATTCTGTTGATTGTGGTACTTAACAACAAAACAAGATGATATTTTAAACTCCTTATGTAGCCGAATCTGTTTTGTATTGGCTGCCCCCCGCTTTAACGCGACGTTTGCGCAAAAGGGGTCTATAAACAGATTCATCTAAACAACATAAACAAATGTTACTGTGCGTTAGGGCTGGGCGATGTGTTTAAAAAAAAAATCCATAATCGACTTTAAAATCGTCACGATATCCAACAATATCAGGTGTGTTTGACTTCATGCAACGTTGCGTAGACAATCGGGATACTGACCGAACAAAAAGCGTTTCCAAATTCTGTCACTGTTACTGACTGCCTGGGCATATGAACATGAACGTTCACGTTAAGACCTACATCGCATGATAATGATATAACGCGTATTTTCCATAATTATTGATTATCGTCTGGTATCTGTCTGTGGTAATCGACATCGGGATATTTGCGAGACATCCTCACATCGCCCAGCCCTACTGCGCATGCACACTTTTGTGACCCCAACTTAACTTCAGGACAGGTACACATTCACAAACAAAGCGCTTGTAGACTATTTCTGATAACAATCAAAAGAAACCGAGAAGAACCGTTACTTGGCTAAACTAGTCTAGTCCAATATTTTGAATTTAGACTCTGATACCAAGCTCAACCGCTAGATGTCTATGAACCATAGAGTTTGTTTTAATGCGATATATGCATAAATGTAAATTTAATAAAATGAACATACAACAAAATGTAACAAATCGTTTATTTCAATTATTATACAGTACAATAAAACAAATTAATATTAACATAAATTAAAATAAAATATAGATATTTATATTGTTAGACACTAGCAAACACAAACCTGAAGTTAACTGGGGGTCAGGCGCGTATTAGCAGATGGTCTAAACGTTCATTTTTTCTGTTTGTGTTATTTTACTGTTTTGGTGAGTTTGAAGGCGGGGTGTCTGATTTCTCTTAGCCGTTGTTGATGTTCAAATCACCAAAACAAACACACCCCTCGACTAATGTCCGTTCTGTGCACTTTGCAACTTACTGTTTATTGACTACAAGTTTGTTTTGGTACTCCGCCCGACTTCGTCTAGACAAGCGTAATTTGGAAATCGGACACCCCGCCTTTAATACTGAATATATATATATATTCTTTAGTCATATTTATTTTAGTTCAGAAATTGTTATAGTTCATAGTTTGTGTTTGCCTTTAGCCGTTATAGTGAGAATGCATGTTGCATCAGTGCATTTTGTATTCATATATCTGTTTCTCATTTTCTTTAGCCGGTCACCCCTGAGCGATCTAAATCTCCTTCACTTCACACCCCTAAAGAATCAAACGAGACCTCATCCTCCACAGCGACCCAGGAACAGGAAGAGAGGATGGAAGTCTCGCCTGCTCCCAAAGCCACGCAGAGCTCATCCCTGGTGTTATCACAGGAGAAGTCCCACTGCTCTTCAGGGTCTAAGCACGCATGTGACAAGAGGCATACTGTACCATCTGGTTCATCCATCCATAACCCGACTAACCTGGTCTGTCTGCCATTGGTCTCAGAGGGACTGAAGCTTATTTGGGTGCGCTCAGAACAGATCCAACAGTTGGATGAAGTATCTGATCTTGTCGAAGCGTTTAACACATTTCCCTACCCCACATCGCAGGAGGCGAGCGCTCTAGCTCGCAAGTGTGCATTACCTCCAGACCGAGTGAAAACGTGGTTCATGATGCAACGAGTACGCTACGGAATCAGCTGGGGTGAAGACGACATCCAAGAAACCCGACGCAAGCTGTGCCACATTCAGAAGGGAACAGAACCCGAGGAATGTGAGGAAGTCAACGATGAGGAGCAGGAGAGGAGGAGCTTAGATGAAATGCAGCAGGTTTTTAAACCGCCTCATGTTGCAGAGGCTCGTAAAGAGCAGAGAGAGCACACACCTAAACCCAACCACACTGTTCCACAACACACAGTCAGTGACCAATGTCGCTTTGATGTCACCCAGAATAATATTGACTCGCGATCTAATCATCATGTTCAGCAATTACTTAGTTCAAATGTAGTCTTCAGCAATGGTCTTGAACCTTTATCCCAAGCTCTTCAGATGAATTCCCACTTACACAGTGTAAGGAAAAACGTACCTCCTCACAATATTGGAGTCCCGGTTTTTGATAACTATGGACAATCACCGAACATGATTATGAATGACCAACACACAGCAGCTGAGTACCATTCAGGACCAAACCCTCTACCCCAGTCCTTCCAAAGCTTTTCAGGGAAAAAATCTAAAGCTCAACTGATGGCCTTGCGCCGCAGTTTCGTAAGGAAGTCTTGGCCCTCTGATGCCGAAGTCCAGCACCTACAGAGAACGACTGGACTCAGTTGCCGTGAAATTCGGAAATGGTTTGCGGACAGCCGCTACCAGCTTCGCAGAAATGGCCGAGCTTGGCTGGCCAAGCTCGCAAAGCACAATCGCTCATTGCAGCACGCTCAACAAGACTCCCTGGGTCAGCTGGATAATGACAGTCTACCAAGTGGCAGTTTGTATAGCAACCATGAGGTCGATAACACCGAGGCACAATTTGAGGTAGATGTGGATGATGATGAAGGGGCAGTCAACCAATCGAATGAGACCAGACAGGAAGTAAGTGACGAAGGTGAGTTGGATGACAACAAAAGTTCCATTCAACAGTACTCTGCGGACCGCTCCACCTCTCCTCCTCCTCTGTCATTCGCACGCGGCCGAGTAGAACCAAGCGTGCGACTACGTAAGAAGACAAGAGAACAGTTGGAAATTTTGAGACAAAACTTCCTTCGCTGCCAATGGCCTACAAATGACGACTACTTGATTCTTCAGCAGAAGACGGGCCTGACAAAGACAGAGATTATTCAGTGGTACGGAGATACCCGTTATCACGTCAAACACAATCAGATGCGCTGGATGACTTCACAGGAGAGACAGAGCATCATTGCCGCCGTAACGCAACAGCAGAAAAGGAGCGGGAAGTACTCACGGGGCAGACTCTTACTGGAGGGCATGGGCTCTGGGTTGGGTTTGGGAGATTCTGCTTTTGTTAATGGAAGCGGTAGTGGTAGGCCAACATCATGGAATGTACTTTTTAGCGGAAGTACCCCAGTACTGCCCGAGGGCGAGCTTTGACCTGAGAAGCAAAGTCAGTTTGTAAAGGCATTTGTAGCTGTGCAGATAGGTGGAAACTCAATTTCACATCACTGCCAAAGAAAGTTTTTTCCCTCTTAACCGTCTTGTTATCTCCACCCATAATGCTATGATCCAGGGCCTTGTAGAACCTCTCTCACAACTTTGTTATGCAATATGTATCGCTAAGCTAAGCATCATACTTGAATCAAAAATATTTAGTATTAGGTTACGTACCTAAAGTGATTAATACAATATGATGTGCAGCAAGGCACTGAGTTACTGTAAAATGTATTATCTTGTTTAATCAGAGTTGTATTAAATTGTGATTCTCGGTGTGATTCAACAGAGCGAGTGCATGTTTGTTTGCCATTTCTATGTTTAAGTTGCACTTTGAGCTTGGATATGTAGATGTTTGCTTTTATAAAGGTCAGTTATATTTAAGGTTTTCAGCATAACTCCAAAGCTTTAGATCCACAGTGCTCTCCACATGTTTCCAATAAGGTTCTGTTGTAGGAAACAGCCTGGTGAAATTATATACTAATTTATTTACTTGGGTTATCTTTTCCCCAAACATGACAACTGTGGTCTTTTTTTTAATTGAAAGAAAACACATGAGTAGTATTAAATAAAACGTTTATTAGTCCATGTATGCATTAAGTGAACTGACTAGAGACTGTCCTTTTTGTGCTCAAGCATTTTCTACAAACTTGGTTTTAATAAATTGATTTTAAAAACATTTCTATTTAAATTTTATACATTCATTATTTCTACAGATTCAATATCATAAACACATCATTGTTTTTTATTTACATTATCACACAATAGGCTATCATATAAAACGGTCAACAAAATATGGTGGGGTAACAACAATTTACAAAAAGAGTTAAAACCTTAAAATCGGTTTCTGCTAAAATTGGTTAAGCCTGGACTAAAATGTAAACAAATAACTCTTAAAGGATTGTTTCTGTTCACATAAGCATATTCCTGCTAGAAATTGTGGTCATTTTTCATTAAAACCATTAACAAAGAGACTACAAGTAGAACAGCACAAGCATAAATATTTAAAGAAATATCTCCACTGACTTGCATTTCTTCTTCAGTCTCTCCATTTACAAAGTTGTTTATCTCAGTTTTGTCTATTAAATGACATATCTCGGTTTAATGCCAGTATTCTGCGTTGCCAATAGATTTGCTTTGTTGAGCTTCAAGAAAATCCGCCCCCTGGATAACACGGCGAATCACTTTAGCAGATGAGATCAACAAGTATCCAGCAGCATTTAGGAGAGTAGATAGGACTTTGAGGGCCTCCCTGAGAAAAGAGAGAGGATAAGATACAAAAAAGCTTGATAAAGTAATTTACAAAGAAGTTAAAGTTTGTAATAGAATAAACCTGTTTATGACCAAAACAGTGAGTTAACTACACCCTACTTTCAGAATATCCATCCAAAGAAAATGACTTGCCTCAGGAATTTCTTTGGACCCAGGCATTGAAAATCAGCGCTGACAGAGTACAACCCTTGATATGTGGCTTTCACATTCAATGAGCCAAATACATCTTTTGGGCTCTTCTTATAAAGATCAAAGGTGACTTGAGCAATGTCTCTTCCTGTCCTTGGCTTGTTGTCACCTGGTTTATGACCGCCCCTTTGGTGCAGCTAGGAGCAATAGAAGAGATTGGTGAAAAAATATGGTCTATACAATAAAATGGACATTGCAGTGGGTGGACTCTTTAATGGTCATCTAAAAATAAAGTTGGTTTCAATACATAATACATAATCAATGTAAAAATAATACACGTGTTTGATGCTTAGTCTATTGCCTAATCCCAAAATGACGCTAAAAGCACAGCACACGTCATACTGGGACAATGCTTCATATTCAACACCCAGTTACAGTTGCTTGTTTGAGTGATGTGAAATAAATTTTAATAATGGGAAATATTCCTATCATCCTACAGCTCATATACAGTATTCGATCAAATATGTCCATATGTCACATATGAATTCTATATGCAATAAATACATACAGGATGAGGTTTCCAGGCCTCTCCAGATTTTAGTCCCATGAAAACAGTGTTGTCTGGCAGGGCCATGAAAAACTCATCTGAGTCGAGCTCCGTCCCATCCTCCTCACACACCAAAGTCGGTAGAGTAGACATCAAGAGAGCCTGGGCTGCCTGAAGTACAAATTAACCAGAAATAGTCATAATATTTCCTTATAAAAGTGTCCCATGTTTATTGTTCCCGCAAATGCTTATTGTGTATAAAATGGTATCCTTTTGCTGTTTAGTATATTTAAGAAAAGTATTCTGCACGTCTGAAGGACAAGGATGTGAATATTGGACAAGGAAGACAGATTGATTAACAGAATGAAATATGCCATACACTTTAAATGTCCATCGTTACTTTGACCATAATTCACAGCGTCACTGCAGAGATTCCCACAGAAATGTACACACGTTTTGTGATTCATGCTGATGAACAGTGAACTTCAAACCTTACATCACATTTCCTTACCCTTTCTTTTAGCTCCTCTAAAGTTCCTGCAGTGACCCATTTTTTAGTCTCTCTGTTCCAGGAACACACTCTGAACGGACGCTGAGGAGCAGCCCAAACACGTCTAGTCACTGACCTGAGTAAAAACAGAGACTGAATTGGTTTTGTTTGAGTCAGGTTAAAAAAAACAGAGATTATCAAAAAAGAAAGATCACTTAATATATTCCAGATCTGCTCTAAAAGAGTAGCACATACATCACATGAATTACAGCTGCAATCGCACTGTATGCTATTTAGATAGTCTTATCTGAAGAGCTATTGATGGAAACAAATAGATGGTGAAAGAGCAGCTAAAGTCCAAGTCCAATGTTTAAGACTACGGATGAACATTGACAACCATTTATACAAATTTACATACATTATAAATGTATTACTTTTAATAACTTACCTTTAATTCAGATCATTTGTATACATTTAATATTTTTATAAATATGCAGGTTAACAGCATACTTCTAAGGATAAATAAATACCAGTAATACTGGTATGTCTGTACTTACTTTAAAAGAGAGGATGTTGTTTCCATCATGGTGTCTGCTATAGTCCTAGTTCTTCTACTTTCTTTCAGATGTTTACTGTATCTAAAACGACTGTATGAACTATACTGGTTGTACTGAGTGTGACATCAGGCAGGTGGAGAATATCTTTTTGAGAAAAAAATGTGACCTGTTGTTGGACTTTGACTTTAATGGATGATAGTCTGATAGTATGTGTCATTGGGCAAGGTCTTCTGTGAGAGCGAAGGTGTGAATGAATTGAGTTCATTGTATTAAAGTGAAAATGTAAAGATCGATTGTCCTTTATATTATATATATATATATCAGTCGTAATTTGTGTAAATATAATTACCCTATATTTTATAAGATTCGCTCTTTTCCTTTAATAGCGGAGAAAACTAGTCTGAAATGGACTTTTGAAATCAACGCCTAAAATAGGCTGCACTTAAAAGCACCCCGAAATCACAATTACGACTGAAATTCTCAGAAATAAATAACAATAGATAAGAGAAGACTCTTATTTTGAAAGTGTACACAACACGTCACGATGACATTTAGTCATTTGGCAAACAATTAAATAATAAAACCTTTTAATCGTATATAATTAAACAATCTAACAGCACATTCGTGTGTTACTCAGACTAATGCCATTCATTAAAAATAAACGCTTGTTTGCGTAATAAATATTTACGTCTATCTACTAGGATTTTAGCATACCGGAAACAGTATTGTCGTCACTTTGGCGCGTGAAGTGGATTTTTGCCGCAATCAGCATGATTTTCATATTGGCGGTTTCGGTATTACTACCGTGTTGTCTCTTGCTGTCTTTGCTCTGAACTGTCATAACAATGAAAGCGTCGAAGAACTCTGAGGGTGAAGGTGAGTCCATGTAAAGTTGCTTTTAATAGATGAACAATGGAATAAGTGTAGAGACATTGAGATGTAACTGTATTGTTATAATAGAGATCTCCAGTAACGTTAATATGTGGATATCACTTGTCTCTGTTTTTAATGGGTCTTTGTTGTGTATCTCAGTGCTTTCCAAATATCAACCGATTGTTTGTTTTGATGTTGCGAAGTTAACGTTGTTTGAGAAGTGAAACCCCCAACTTTTAGATTAAACACGGAGGCTTGTGACACGAGACCGTGCAAACTTTAACGCGAATGCAACACAACAATTATATTACATAAACATGATTGACAAATCCTATCTGTATGTTTGTACACTGTATAACTTGTGCTATTTCAAAACTAAAGTGTTAAAAAGCTTTATTACACTCGTTGCAATGCTTGATTCTGATTGGCCAGCCGCGGCATTTGCATGTTCGTTATTTCTTGATAACAACCGCTCAAAACTAATAACACACGGTAACCCGGACGCAGCAAATCATTTTGACCGTTTTTTTAACATATTAAATATAAATATCGCGAAATAAGTCCCTTCAGTGTGATACAAGATCACATTGTCGAGGCTTGTTTCTGCGATAACAACCGGCTGCCTGTACATTATACCTTACATATATTAATCACTTTGCTCTTTTGCTATTATATAATATTCGGTTTAAAAATATATTAATTCTTAATATTAGTTATAGATTCAGTATTGTTGTGACTGTTTGTGTGTCCTAATGTAGATGTGTTTGTTCTTTGTTACAGATGCATCCCTGCCTCTGTCAGCTCTGAGGCTTATAGCTCCACCTCTGCGTCTGGTGTCTGCATCCATGTGGAAGGTTATGCAGCAGAGGGATGCAGTGCATTATGGAAAACTGGAAGAGATTGTAACATCGATCTGTGACACAGTTCCTGGGCTGCTCCATTACAGACATCAGGCCAGGCTTTCAATGGGTTTGCTGGCCCTGGTAAGACACCAATAAACGTTCAACAAAAGCTAAACAATTCTGCAGTTAATCCATTTTTAATATTGGGAAGCTTCTGTTTTGAGAGAACAGAACTTTGTGAGTACATAGGCTGTTCTTTCCCTGTAAAGTTTGATACTTGCAGTTTCATTTTAGTTTTATTTTCTGTAAATGTTAAAACAAGATTCTATGCTTTTCATTTTGCAGCTGATATTGGAAGAACTTCGTCAATCAGATCCTCCTGATGCTGAGCATGTCCTCCGGGAGTTAGACAAACTGCAAAGTTCCTCCGCTGCCAACGGAAGGGTATGTGTAGCCTAAATATTGTGGAAAGCCTTTGTTATTCTTGCTTGCTTGCCTCATCCTGCTTTAGAGTTTTCTTGCATATAACTTAATAGTACTTAAATTCATTGATGTCTACATACACAGAGGAAGGATCTGAAGGTGGAGGAAGCTAAACGCAATTTCCACACCCTGGTACACTGTCTCCTAAAGAATCCAGCTGCCAGACAACAATTCTTCAAGGTAACAAAAAGGAGACTGTATTGCTCAAGGCCAGGTTTCACTACTCAACTCTAACAGCCGATTCACACATACTCCGTGTGCAGTGCGTACTTCTTCCACATGCCCATTTTAACGGATTAGATCATTCACACAGCACGCGTATGTTGTGTGGTCCGTCCGTGGAAGATGCGGTGTGGTGCGTCGGTGCGGTGCGTCAGTGCAGCCATCGTTTACCCATCGAGTCTATTTTTGCTGTACAGCAAGGACTGTTTTAAAGTGATAGCACACGTATCATGCTCAAATTGAACACGAATTGACACATAAATGCATATAGTTTATATAGCTATTGTGTTTAGTCCTGAAAAGGTTTATAATTGTATTTCTGTGTTGTCCTACACTTAATTCAAAGTCATGTTTTTTCATCTGGATACACCATGGAAGTTTATGGTGGATTCTGTTTTTTATATATTTATATCTCAACAACTCGCACTAAACATAAAACAGAGAATCATAATGATGAAAATAGTGCATTTCATAAATCACATATCAGAAATCCCCATTGTTATGGGTCTCCACGCAGAAGACGAGGACCACTAGCATGCTACAAACGTAGTATGTGTGGAAGCACAATGGCGCATGACGGATCTGTACTGCATACGTGTTGCTCTACGCACTGCACGCGGAGTATGTATGAATCGGGCGTAATGTCAACCTTTTCTGCGACTAGCATTTTGGGCCAGTCTGCAGAATTGGTGTAGTCGGAGTTGACCAATGCCACAGTGCATGATGGGCATTGGTCATATGAAACCTAATACAGACTCTTCTTTATTTTTGCTTTGACTCCAGGAGGATTTTCCTCAACATTATGGAGAAAACTATATAGCCAGTCTGGAAAAGCTGCTTTGGGAGTTTCTAATCAGGTTGGATCAGCTATTGCCTGTCCCAAATCTTGGTCAGGTACAGACTTGCAGTGCAAAACAATACCCATATATCCTCAATGCATGTTTGATTTTGTCCTGTCATGTTAGTACTTGAATGAAGTCATATCAGAGGTTTCTCTATGATACACATTTGTAGTATGGCCATAGTGTTGCTAGAAAAGACAATAAAAATAACACACAATTCAGATTTTTACATGTATCACATGTATTTTAGACAGCCTCGTGGATCACCGCCACCCCTGCTGTTCTGGAGGAGTGTGCACGTACTGCCTCACAGCCCCATCTCGTCAGGACTCTTCTGCAACATGAAGCGTGTCTTGGTCACCTTGGCTCAGGTGAGTTTGGAAGCTGAAAGATCAACTAGTTGTGAACAAGTTTAAATCAGGATATACTGACATCTTTCTTCCATTCTACCTCTCCCTGTTTTTCCTGTTACTTTTTGACTCAGCTTCTCTTCTGTCCTCCACTGGTGAATCGATCCTATCATCCCTTTCCCTCCCTCTTTCTGGCAGAGTGCAGCAGACCATCCGATCAGAAACAACTCCCCCGTCTAACCATGTCATAAGTCCCGCCATGACAGTGCCTAGAGCCACACATAGAACAGCAAAAGAAGCTCCGTCACAGGTTACACCTGTGATTGGATCCATTTCCAATCACAGTCTCCCAAAAAACAACTTGCCTAGTAACGGAGTAGCATCCAGTTTAGCAAATGAAGTTGAATCAGCTTGCGAGACATCAGCAAATACCATAAAAAAACATCTTTATAAAAAAACAGCTTTAGAGAAGGATCCCGAAGAGGAGCATGTTGTTGGGAATATGTTGATCACAGTCATCAGTCAATCATCAGGCAGTGAAGTAGAAGAGGACCCCAATGACAAAAGTGATAGCGAAAACAGTAGAGAGCAAGCAAACCTACCAAATAGTAAGTCGACATTAAAGAACAAAAACAGAAAATATATCATGAGAAATTCATCTAAGCAAAACTCCAAAAGCAACTGCTCACAGAAAGAAGGAGACTTAGGTGCTCTTCTTGTTTCCTGTATGAAGCGCCAATTGAGAGTTGTTATTCCCAGATTGAACATCAACGGTGACAATCTACATGTCTATCTGAACCATATGTCTGATGAGCAGAAAGCAACAAGATCTCCATGCCAAACAAATGACTCATCCAGTGTGGAAAGCAGTCGTTCTATCAACCGGAAGAGGATATTTATGGATTGGACTCCAACACCCGAAAAATACCTTGCGGTCGATAAACTGTAAGAAAACAATAAACATAATTCAGAGACCTATCCGTGTACTTTTCACCTTAAAAATACATTGGATTTCTTGTTGTGTGAGCTGATGTTTGTGAACAATAAATTGTCTGAATGGCTTGTTTTTAAGGTCTTCAGCTTGTTCTCCGTGTATTCCCCCTGTTCTACGATTTCCAATGGCTAGTCCAGGTAATCATTTATTTTCTTTTCATTTATGGGTAGGGTTGTAACGGTATGACTTTTTTACGGTATGATAATCGTCGGAGACAACACCATGCTTTTACGGTTTCACGGTTGGCGGTTTTACATAATAATTCTTATCAGTTAGAGACTGTTTGACTGTTGGTTGAGCTGGATCTGAAGCTGGCTTTGCAGAGGTAGCTTGAACCTAAAGAAAGAATTATGATAATAAACCGAATTACAAAAAAGGAAAAATAATTGATTTAATAATTTCTACAGGGAATACAGTAAGATTTGAGGGAATTAAATGGTTAACAAGAGCTTAATAATGTTTTCTTTTTACTAAAATGTTGTGTGTATAAATTGAATTCATAAAACTTTATTAATAACAAAAAGAGGGGCAAGGTATTACAATTTTAAGAATAGTGTCCTATAAAATTTGATCAGAAACAGTTTCTTGTCCTTCTAGATTCTGTTTTTTTTTTTGCGGTAGTCCGTCATACTGGTATATCGTTACAACCCTATTTATGGGTCATTTCGGTAATTTTTGGATCATTTATATGCCAAAAAACTACAGCATATTGTTAAAATTACACTTTTTAAATTTGAGCTATTTCAGAAACCCCATCATCTGTAGCTGATTCGCCTGATGATATTATCATTGATTCTGAGGATGAGAGATCAGAGAAAGTAAACAGAAAGGTTTGTATTAGCATTCATAAGGTTATTACAAGGAAATACAATTTTATGGAAAAATAAAGTTATGGAGTGGAAATCCATCAAATGTATAGGCCTTCACTTCGATAGCCTGAGCTTGTTTGCAGTTTTAGATATAGCACTCGTCTGTGGCCATGTTCACACTGCAGAAAAAACAGTTGTCACCCATTTTCTAAATGTTTTATACACAAATTTCGGTTTTACACCATGACAACCAGCTTTGCATTAAATCTGTGAACTGTGTATAGATCCAGACTAAACAAGTAGTTGCTAATGCAGTTATGCCACTCTATCAGACACTGACAGGTCATCTGAGATGTGTCTGTCCTCTCTTCAGGAGCAGTACTAGTTTAAAACACTGCCTTTAGTGCATTTGCTCATTTAGCAGACACTTTTATGCAATACAACTTTCAAATGAAAGAGCATTGAACATAATGTCTAATACATACCTGCAAACTAGTCACTTTTCGGCAAAATTTGCCAAATAGGTCATAAAAACTAAAACTAGGTCATTAATGTGAATCGTGTAAATCCGAAGAGTATTTTTCCGTGGGGCGGGGGTCTTAGGCGTCTAATCTCGAGTTTCAGAATAGTCTTTGGTCCTCCTTCGTTTGGCCAACCAGAATCAAGATAACAGCTAACAGCGTCCTCTTTTTTTTGGCCCTTGGGCCAACCAGACTCAGCATTGTCTTTTTTGGGGGTCCTTGGGCCAACCGGAATTAAAGGTCGTCTATCACAGGCAGTTTCTGCCATCTCATATTAATCTCAACTGCCTTATACAGTAGTATTGCAGACGTATGAATTAGTTTGACTTACCTCGTGCAGTTCCTATCCAGCATCTTTAAGCACTGGGACCGCTCCATCTATCAGTTTCAAACAATCTCCAAATCCAGCTTTATGGAGTCCAAGTCCACCTTTTATATTACATCCATCACTGAAATCCTGTGAACAAACAGACACACCTAAACTTCACTATCGCAGGAGTAAAGAGCTGCAGTACAGCCCATCTTGATGCATTGCAGATAACCATGAGGGTAAGCGGGACTCGCTCACCTGTTGGCTCGTGGGCGGGCTCATTCTTTCGCCTCGCAGTGCTTTTCCGGGAGAATGGCCAATAAAAGGAATAGGATCCATGTGACGACACAGGGATCCAGAATTGTAAAAAATGCAATGTAAGTCGCTTTGGATAAAAGCGTCTGCCAAATGCATAAATGTACATGTGATCAAAACGGCCATGTTATGAAAGACTGTTGCCAATCTCCCTTTCGAATGTCCACTTCTAGAGCTATGCCCTCCTTAGTGAGTAAGGCACTTGGGTGCGATTGATATTCGTCCGACGTTTCAATCGCAGAAGCTGTACTTATTTTTAAAGACCGATCAATTCTCCTCATAATACATTATGTCCTCAGGAACCGAGCAGATTACTTTTTTTTTTTTTTTGGCTTGTATCTGCCTTTTGAAATTGATGTATTATGAAAGCTCTTAATAACTATTGTGTTTTTCTTTTTGAGCTCTTATAACTTGCATCAATCAGGTCCTGCACTTTATCCCTCTTAATAACTCTTTCAACATCAGTCCCGCACTTTATTTTCTCAATCCTGTGTTTTAAAACCAAAATGTCAGACACGCAACTGCTTTGCTTCCGATGGATACGCATCCATTATTAAGACTTAGGAATACGCCATTTTGTATTAAAAGTAGCGTCAGTACTGCGTAAATGATTCCAGGGGTTTAATAATATTTAGTAATCTATTTATTTATCAGATATAATTTATTAGAATAATCTTGCTTGTTCTATAAACACCATTCACAGTGCTGTGTTTAACCTTTCTGTGTTTTTTCTTATTTGCTCCTGTAAGGCTGCTTTGGAACAATGCACATTGTGAAAAGCGCTATATAAATAAATTTAATTTAATAAAGGTCTCTGAAGCAAAACAAAACGCTTGTGAGAGCTTATTTAGTGAATGCTACATAGCATGCAAATGTATACACAGACAATAACATCCACATTTAAATCAAGTTGACTCTTCCAATACTTGCAGTGTGTATGTGGCCTATAGACAGTTTCAAAGTGACAATATAAACAAACGTTACTGCTTATGCGTGTGTTCTTGGACTGCCCTTAACTTCCGGTACACATTCACAAACAATAGAGTGCCTGTAGATTATTTCTATTAACACAGCAAAACTAAGAAGAATCGTTACTTGGCTAAACTTGTCTCTCCAATATTTCGAATTTAGACTGTGATACCAAGCTCAACCACTAGATGTCAATGTACCATACGGTTTCTTTAAAGGGGTCATATGACACGGCTAAAACGAATATTATCGTTTGTTTTAGATGTAATGTAATGTCTATTTCATGATTTATGCTTTGAAAACGCTGTATTTTCCACATACCGTGCATGTTTGTATCTCCTCTTTGCCCCGCCTCTCTGAAACGCGCTGATTTTAGGGGGTGTGGTTACACGAGGCGTTTCAGGCAGGTCTGGGTGAGCATTCGCTTTTAGATAAAATACATCTTTTGTTCCGACACTTTAATTTTTGCAATTTTATGTGTCTAACAAATGCATGGGCAACTTATAACACACCAAAGACACAGAAAAACACGTATATTCGCACCATATGACCTCTTTAAATGCGACCAAACTACAGGAACCATTCAATTGTTTATTTAATACAATTAATATACAATAAAATAATAATACACATTAATATTAACGTAAATTAAATAAAATATAAATAGTTATATTATTAGACACTAGCCAAACACAGACCGGAAGTTAACTGCGGTGTGCGTCTAATGGAACACTCTTTATATCCATTACGTAGTTTTGTTCTATTAGAAACAAAGAAAATGACAATGTTATCACTAACATATACTAGTTGATTATTATCAATTAGATATGTTTGACAAATTCATAAATACTGTTTTCTACAACTGTACAACAAGACAGTTTGCATGGAGTCTGTGAAGGAGGCTGTGTTCAGCTAAAGTTAAATACACCTAGGATAACTGTACTTTAATTCAAACACTATCCAATGCCAAAAAATGTTCGAAATGAATGATATACCTTAAGTCAAGGAACTTTGTTTTGTCAGTTTTTTATATTTCATGTGCTGTTTTTCCCCTCTATTTGTCAGGTGTTCACTCAGTGCTATTGCAAAACAAAGAATGGCACGTATGTCCCCACGCTGCAGGAGTTCTGGAATCCTGTGATTTATTACAGAGACACTGTTTCTCCTGGAAACAGAAGTTGACGTTGATGTAGTTACATGCTAGCATGGTAGTTTTTGCTGTTATGGATGGCTTTTAAATAGTGTGAGTATTAATTGTCCTTTTTTAATGTATAGTCATTATATCTGTATCATGTGGAATGTTAAATCTATATTATCTTACAATAAATTTGGTTTACTGTTTTGTATTCTTTTGTAGGTAAGTCCTTAAATTTCCCAATATATTTTTTTTATTGTTTTCTTGATCTAAAGAAAATAATAAAAATTGTCATTTAATTTAAGCATAAAAATGTTTAAAAAATGCCTTCAGTATGTTCCAAGGAATTCCAAGAATCACGAGCAACTTCAAAATCATAAAAATGTATTTATGAAATGGCACAAGAAAAGCCCCTAAACTAAATGAACACGTACAAAATTAGCAAAAATCACTTATTCCAATCATGTGGTTTAGAATTGTAATGTATTTTCACATCAATTGTTACAGTCATGATTTGAATACAAGTGGAAGGTTCCTCTGAAAGACATTCTGTACTGTATATGAGAACAGCGGCACTTAAAGTCTGCAGTTAATGCCTCCAGTTACAGTGATGGTCTCTCCTGTGATATATGAGGCATCGTCTGAGCACAAGAACGCAATCACACCGCCTATGTCCTCTGGTTTGCCAAGTCTAAAACATCAAGGCATAAACATAAGTTTGAGGGATTTCAAATGTATATTTCTCAATAGGAGTTGTTGCAGTGTTAACCTCTTCGGAGTCATCTCCACATATGATTGTTTGAGCTGTATTACACTGTAAATGTAAAACATTTCTATCATACGTTATGTCTTGACAAGGGCAGTAACTTTACGGACCTTTTTATGCTTGTCTGCTTCAGGACTTCTTCCGTCATGCTCTCGCTTTCCCACAGCTAAAAAGAAAAGAAGCAAAGCTAATTTCTCAACCACAGAAACGATTATACTGGTAATGAGTGTAGAGACTATAACTAAAATTACAGCTACTTTTAAAATGCCAACTTTACTTCCACCAGCTTTCTTTGTCAATTCACTAGATATGATTTTTCCACAAACATTGTAGCAAATGTTGTGGGCCAAATAATAACAGATTCCAGGGAAATCACTGATCAATTAATCTATACAGAGTAGTCAATAATATCAAAACCTCATTGGTTCTTGCATGTCTTGGGACCAAACATATCATTATGCAATGTTCATTCATCATACATGTGCGAACTCCCTAGGCATAAAAATGTTTAGAAAATTCTTACTGCTGAGCTGAAACGTGTCTTGATGATGCCAGGGGCAACGCAGTTGACTCGGATGTTACTCTGGGCAAGATCAGGAGAAAGAGCTCGGGTTAAACCAAGCAGAGCTGTTTTACTCACGCTGTATGGGCCCAGACCCTAAAAGTGAAGTAAAAAAATTAAGAGTGACATCAATAGCAGCTGCTGAAAATGTAAAATAAACACTGGAATCTTTTTGTAACTGGCTGTAAATAACTAAACCCCTTAATACAAATTGCAAATTGTTCTGTTTTTTTTTGTAATTATTACAGTCATACTGCATAGCCTTACTCTATTGTAATACCAATAATTTGGCCAGAGTTTGTTACATGATTAATGAAAGTAAATTGTAACTTTGTGTTCATACTTGCATTGGCTGGTACCCTGCTACAGAAGACACAAACACAACACACCCACCCCTGAAATTAAAAGATGCCTACATTAGGCTCAGATATAAAGGTTTATCTGGCAACACTTCAGTTTTATTTATCACAACCGTGTGCTTGTCATTCACCCTCTTTTCTCCATGTAAGGCACAACCAGCTTGGTCAGTAGAAATGAAGATTTCACATTCACTCCGAGTATCTAAGAAAAAGCAAATAATGTTATGTTCTGCATAAGCAACTTAGTAAAGTTTCAACAAAATACTCATTGGAATTATGAATTTCAATAATTTGTTAAAAAACGTGTTGGACGTATGACGTAGTTTTCTGTACTTGATACACTCCCCCAGAACTCCAACTTGTTCCAGAAAGTTTTTTTCTAATTCTGGATCCCTGTGTCGTCAAAGAGATCCTATTGCTTTCATTGGCCAAAAGCACGACAAGGCGAAAGAGCCCGCCCACGAGCGAGACTCGCTTCAACTGCATTTCAGTGACGGATGTTATATAAACGATGGATATAACACTGGATTTGGAGATTGTTTGAAATTGAGAGATGGAGCGGCCCCAGTGCTAAAAGATGCCGGACAGGAACTGCACACGGTAAGCCAAACTAAGTCATACGTCTGTGTTTTGTTGGCAATCGGCGTGTACGTGCATAATGTACAAAACACGAAGGGATGATGTGACGATGTGTTGCTTGCTCGTGCTGTAGTTTCATCCCACTAGTCCCACCTCTAGCAGCTCGTGTTTTTCCGGAAATAATTGTACAGCTGTATCTCTCTTTTATAAATTTGATCAAACTAAATACTCTTCGAGGATACAACGTTTGCAATACTACCGTATAAGATTAACATGAGATTGGCAGAAACTGCCTGTGATACGCAATCTTTAAGTTTTTTAACTTTGTCATACTTTGTCCCAGACGTCCTCTGTGGAGTCTAATATGTTCCCAAAAAATGGGTTCACAGCTGCGTTGGACACCAGTATGTCCACACCACCACACTGCTCAACTGTCTGCAATAAAAATAACATACTCCGAGTAAACAATAACATTTTAAAACAGCATATAATATTACCTTTCTACTCCCTCCCAAAGCATCTCGTATTCATGTTTTTAGCAAAAAATACTCACCATGTTTATGAGCTTCTCTCTGTCTTCTGCGCTTCCCACATTGCAAGTGGTCCCTGTCACTTGTATATTTTTACTGCGCAAGAGCGATACAGCCTTGTCAACGTTGGTCTGTCGTCGACTGCTAACAACAACATGTGCTCCTCTCTGGCCTAAAGCCTCTGCAGCTGCCAGCCCAATCCTAAAGAAATCAAGGTTTGTTTATATGTTACAACCTTATTGAGAAAACATTTTTCGATGTAAATATTTAAAGTATTGTTTGTCGTTAAAATAAGTATTTTGTGTAACAGTCTTTAACTTAATCTCTTCAACATCTGGAAAAATAACATAGGCTTAGAGGGGGATGTAATGACATACCCATCTGTGGATGCAGTTACTATAGCAACTTTTCCTGATAGGTTGCTGTGGTGGGACATCATTCTTATACCAGCAATAGGATTTAACCTGGTTACAGCCTTCAACATTGCCTTGAGATAAGATACAATATATTTTCATGCAGTATTACGAATTTACCAAAGTTAATACTCGAGGTCAAATTATTGATTCGTTTGTATTGCTACAACTCACTATAGTGACTAGACTCTACTTTAAGTAGGCCATTAGGTGAAAGGTCATGAAACTTACGGACATATACATAGATCGGTTTTCGCTTTAGCATCAATAAAACGATTATATTCCGTAACAAGAGTTTCAACAAATAGTTTCACTGTCCAATAGGTTGTTGTGCTTACAGTAGTTAAATAAAGCTTTGCATCCTGACCTAACAACAAAACGCCGTTAGCGACCAAACTGCGAATCGAAAAGTTGTTTTTCAGTAAACCCAGATAAACAAGACGTATGATAAACTATGAGTTGTAACAGCGAGCTTTACCTGTGAGGTGCGGAGATATTCTGGGGGCAAAGTAGCTGCTAGGTGGGTTCAAGAATCCTTCATGAAGCTTCGAAACCTTTACGAATCGTTGGTTTTGATTCAGTGCTTCATAAACTGACAGGGACCGTGATTCTAGCAGACGAAGCTTTGTTACGTCAAAAGGGATTTGTCGCCTGGACGGGTTGTGTTATGTTGGTAAACCCTCGGACATATGTGGCTGCAAATGATCTTAAGTACATTTTTTTGGAGTCGTTGATTAAGTGATTCGGTTCGTTTGAACCGATCCGTGTATAGTCGGTAATGTAACATGTCCTCTAAAACACAAAGCAAATGCTACAAACTAATAAAAAACTACATGTTTAGCGGTCGCTCAATACTTTACTTTTGTTTAGTTATATTGTGTGTTACATTTAGATTTTACACTTCAATGGAAAACAAGTGGAATTATGTCATATATGGCATTTGTGTCCTGGTTGGACTTCGGATCGAAGCAAAAGTTCTTCTTCTTGTTAAATAGCCGCTCACTCTTTCGGATTGTTGCTGCCACCTGCTGTACATTGCATCATATGCAACATCTTGTGTAATGTCACTTTAGTGGTAACACAGGATATTAGTTTTGGTTACATTTCATAATTTACATTATATTAATGGGCAAAATTTACATTACATTAATGGGCAATCGTTGGTCTGATGAATCTATTTGTTCCCAGACTAAACATTTTGACTGAGGTCAGAGTTTCACAACTATACTGTATGTATCTGTTAGTTAAACGTAGTCTTGGAGCACTGCCTGTGTATTATTTTCCCTATTGTACAAACGTCTTATACTTAACAATAAAATATTGTGTTTTGTATAACATTTAATTGATAAAAAATGTAAATCACATCAGATTGCCTAAAACCACATACATATATTTAAAATAAAAAAAGAAAAGACAGGATAGGGTTGTGTTGATATCATATTGCGATTAATTGTAAATGTAAAATGGGGATTGCATATATTGGAGTTTAACTATTTCAAAATAACTGATAAGTGTCACAATCTAAAGCAAATTACAATTATTATTTAAAGGGTGGTACAAATATCTCTAAAATAACACTTACAACTGCACCAGCATTTTAAAGTTCAAAATAATTTCCTTTCCTTGGTGTCATGATAGAATAGCAGCAACATAGCTGTCATACAGTAAAAGGCATTTCCGTTTTAGTACAACTATGATTTAGTAGCCTACATGTAAACCAAAACATGCAGAACGACTGAAATACTCATAAAACAAAGAAACAGCTGCTTCTAAAAGAGTAAGAGCTGTTTAGCCACCTTCTGTGATTTATTATTAAGCAATTTAGCAAAAACACAGACTTATCTGATAAAGTGTGTAATTTTTATGGGTAAAATTTACATAAGTTCACAAGTTTGCAAACGTTGCATTACACACCTTACCACGACCTTCTTCCTGTTTAAAAGAAATGTGGTAGGCTATGCCAAAAAGAGCACCTTTGACCAACAAGAAACCTTTTGACGCGCCCATCTCTCCGACCTGCGTTGATCCCTACTTGCAATTTATACTGAACTTGTGTCAGGCATCAGATGGCGCTGTTTGTTTGGCTGCTCCAGATACCACACAAAGTCCAGAAAAGAGCATCCCTGCCACACATTGTTACCTCCCTGATAGCACACATACATCTGGCTTACGTCTATTTGACGTCTGCATTTACATCTGCAAGACATCTACAACACATTGTTTGCTCATCTGCAATACGTCTTGGAGATGTCTGCTGTCAGACGTCATATCTAGACGATGTCTGTAAGATGTTTATGATTTAGAATGGATGTAAAGCTGCTCTTTCTAAGATGTTTAGCAGATGTTTTTACGCAGCAGATCTCCGGATCTTTAGCAGACGTATTACAGACGTTCAGACGTCTCCGAGACATATTGCAGATGAGCAAACTATGTATTGCA
Source organism: Triplophysa siluroides (assembly GCA_006030095.1). NCBI lineage: Eukaryota > Metazoa > Chordata > Actinopteri > Cypriniformes > Nemacheilidae > Triplophysa > Triplophysa siluroides. Next base: position 445,856 of record VCII01000033.1, on the reverse strand, counting down.
GATGTCTTCCAGATGTAAATGCAGACGTCAAATAGACGTAAGCCAGATGGATTGTGCTATCTGGGACTCCTGCGTTTTGTAAAAATGTAAAAAAAAAATGCATCTGTCCTTTGCATCTGTACATCCCTCTTAACTGCCCTACACTATCAACATATTCTCTCTTTGGACAGAATATACTTATATACCATCAGTAACACATATTTCCTTCTATTCCTTCCTTGCTACCTCAGCGCTCACAGGACAATACTATGTAACAACATATCATTTCAGCCTTTGCTTTTGTGACGTTTATTTATTACTTCATTCTTTTTACAGACTTTGCCTTCAATCTATCAGCCAGCAATAACTTTCTCTAGTATAGAAAGTGCATGGAAAAGTATGATGTACATTAAAGTGGGGACCTACGAGTACATGCTGTTTCAGTGCTATATGTATTACAGTAAATGAGGGGTAATCCAAGCTCTTCTGTGTTCATCATAGTCAAAATCAAAGGGTATCAAAGGCAGGCAATTCTATACCAGCAATTTCATAATGCTAAGAAATAAAAGTGGCGTTTGTGGGTTTAGGCATGCTCAAGAAACTACACTCCAGAAATGTCAAATATATATGTTATACATATATGTTTAATAATAGATCGATAGACGATCCACTAGAGGGCGTTACGCACTGTTGAGAGTCGTGCTGTGTCGGGCACATCGAGGGGGGAGCAACCATATGCGCTCAACTGTAATTCAAAACCAAAAAGGCCAGGGTAGGGCGAAGCCTGGCGGAGCGAGACGCGGATCCCCAAAGAAAGAAAGAAAAACAACAGCCGTGCATTGCAGTCTTTTGAGGAGATATGATTAGTGAGGTTTGACTCGACTTCTGTATTTCAAGGTGATATTTCCAGACATGTGAACGGTAAGATGCGCATTGCTTATTTAGTTCACATACACTGAGGTATCGCTGTCCGTTCGTCCCTTTGTGATTTAAATACATAGCATCCCATTTCACCAGAGTAATATTTATGCAGCTGTTATCGTTTTACCCGTAGCATGAGAGCTTTCTCGCATATTCTCCGTTTGACCCTTCCTTTAGTCCCGTTTGTCTCTCTGGGTTTATGCTGCATAAAGGAAACCTTGAGGTTTCTTGGATGGAAAACGAAACGTGGCTTAAACTGTGATGTGATTTTTGCCAATTTTATGCTGATGCAGCATACTGCAATTACATCTACTCAAAAAGTGTTGGGAAAGACTATATAGACAGGATTGTATATATTTAAAGCATTGACATACCTATAATGTATATGTTTTGTGTTTAAAAGGCCAGTGTGCTAGTCATTTGTAGGCTGTTGTGACACAGCTGTTTTGTACATATTTTACATTCATTTTTCTATTTAAGGCACATTTTTTTATTCAAGGACTGTAAATTGAAATGTAAAATGATCAAAATAATCAATATAAAAGCGAAATGATGTCCCGTCCTCTATTAACACATAATTACTAAGTAATGATTTCATATAGCCTAGTTGGATGGCCAATCAAGGTTAACCAAATTTAAAACCAAAATATAAGACAGCCTTGTTAAAAGTTAGGAACATTACGAAATGTCATGAAATGATGTCTTCGCTTCGCCGCTGAAGCTCCATGGCTGGTCTGACTAGTTTAACCACTGCAGTTGACTGTCTTCACATGTTTTAACAACTCAAGTCTATTTGTAAAACACTAGTGTCTTCATGACACTACACACGTCTCAGTTAGATTATGGGATTTATCATTGAAATATCTTTATCTTATATACAGGGTTCAAAATACATGATCAACGTCAAATGTGATGAAAATGCACAAACTGCAAAGATCTCTGTGTAGTCATGCTTTGGTGAAATTGATGACTTTTGATATAAAGCCCATTCATTATGTTTCCCTCCTCTGCACACTTCAGGTTAATGGAAAAGCCGATCTTTTAAGCATGCAGATGACTCACACAGCTTGCATGTGAATGGGGCACAAGTTCAGAGGAGAACCCATGTGGAATTAACAAAGCCAAAAACTGTGGAGAAACGACCTAAATCATGTCGCTATCGGTGAGTGAGTGAGTGTGTGTCTTTGCATTTCAAATGACTGTGACTGCTTGATAGTTTTTGCGGTTCAAGGCACCACTGTAAAATAAAATCCCTCCGCTGTCCAATCTGGGGGGTTGGAGTAGTGGGGCTGGTACTGGGGCTCAGCTTGCCCCAGAGCAATACATCCCCTGTGGGGAATGAGTGAATGAGAGGGAAATTAGAGGTAAAAAGAGGATGACAAAAGGACCTAAAACAGGGGGACAGATGTTGAACCCCTCCCCCACCAGTCTTTCTCATTATCATTAACTCAGCAGCTCTTTTCCTTAATCACTATTTCTCTCTCTTCCATAATCACAGACCTCTGCCCTTACTTATGCATTCTCTCTATCAATATTGATTTAACCATGAAGGCCGCAGTGTGGGCTTCTGGATACAAAAAGACCATCACGCTATCCCATGACATCCGTAGCATCATTCAAACTGTTTATCCTATATGCACGACATCTGTTACAGAGCACTTCTCTGTTAGGGTTTATGCATGACAAGAAAATAGGTCAGCGATTACCGTTAAAGCTACTCGTATTTTGTTTCTTAACCTGATTTATCATCGCCCATGCTTCCTCTTTGAATGTTTGAGTCCTCAGAGGCAAAATATATTTTTTGATATTCAGCCTTGATGATCATCACTGTGATGTCGTCATGATGGTCTGTCCAATAAAACAATGTCGCTCACCGAACTCTTGATTAAACCTAGTAGAAGTGCTTGAATCCCTTCATTTTGATTCTTTTTTTGACGTCCCCTACTAACTCAGTCCGTGTCATTTGAGGGCTCAGAGCTGAGGACACTGGATTTAAACAAGAACTGGATTATGTTGTTGCTAGCTCTTTAATGAAATCTGGCATTTCAATCACGCTGGGATCTGCACCACTGCATCTGCACCTTTCTTTCTTTCCCTTTCTAGAATTATTCTTTATCAAATATTTATGCAATTTTTAAATGCATATATGGGTTTATGTTTTGTATCCTTGAAAAGGACATGTACGATAAGTTAGTATCATTGAAAGGCTTCTAATTGGTTCCTCTTTCTCATTTCTTTCAAGCTACCCTTTTTATAAACATTTCTGACTCGCCAAAAAAATTAAGAAACCATTTCAAAGCATCGTTTCAGTTTTTCTGAATTAAATATTTATACGTTTGTGTTTTGGTACAATGCTAGATAAAAATGCTTGTTTCATTCTGTGAAATACTAACAATATTTCTCCCAAATTTAAAATACAAATATTGTTTCTGTTTCATTTATTTGCAGAAAATAAAAACTGGAGAAACAGGTTAAAATAAGAGAAAATATGCTCTGTATTTTTTCAGACCTCAAATACTGCAAAGAAAACTAGTTTATATTCACTTTTAACTTAAGCAATACAACAGTGATATTTGTATATTTATATAGGTTTTTATCAGTTTTCATGTGACCTGTCATGCTGTCAGTCTTGCACATTACTGTTGGATGACTTTATGTTGCCCCTGAAATTCAACAGACACTTGACTGGGATGGCAACATTATATCTAGAAATGCTGATTTGAAATGAAAATTTTGAATGATTTTTTATTTTTAAATTAACCAAATTGTGAGTTTTGTTTTATATTTATTCTCTTCTACTGTCTTTTAGACTGTGCTTGCAAAGGCACTTTTTGACAATGCTGCTGAAACCCCGGAGGAATTGGCATTTCGTAAAGGTGATATACTGATGGTTCTTGACCAAGAGCAGGAAGGTGGACCTGGCTGGTGGCTTTGCTCCCTTCATGGTCGGCAAGGCATTGCTCCTGCCAACCGACTGCGTCTCCTCCAAACTTCCCAGACTCCCACTCCAAGCACATGTACGGAAACTCGACGGGCTCCTAGTGTGGATTCAGTCCACCTGTCACCTAGCCAACAAGGTTGCATAAATGGACTAAGTGCTGAAGATCCAGATGTGGTGTATCTTTCACCGCCCAGCTTGACAGAAGGGGTTTACCAAAGCCCTGGGGCGGCACCTGTCCCAGTCAGGTCTGGAGATCTACGTCTTCTTGATGGAGGAAGGCCACGATCACACTCTAGTTCTGGAACCAGGCCTCGTCCAGACTGGGGGGATATCGCTGTGGCAGGCCGTCCCCGCTCCCCCTCTCTTAGAGGACGGGGCGGGGAGTCAGGGACCTTTTATCAGACACCCACTTCACCTGCCCCGCTGACGGCACAACACAGATCACAGGGTGAATTGGCATCAGATTCTGTATATCTGACTCCAAGTGCTGTTTCGAGGTCTGCTGCCGAAACAGGAGGGGAGGCAAGGTATTTGACCCCAAAAGATGCAGGGACAAGGCATTCCGATGGATGCTACTTGGTGCCTAGACCAGCTGTAACTGCATTGACCAATGAGAATTTATATCAGACTCCCACGAGTGGTGTCCCAGTAGCAGGACAGTGTGTACCAGGAATGACTACCCCTATTAATCCTGCCCAAAATAAGGCTGGCCAAGATGCCCCAGGCATGTACCAAACCCCTACCCCACCTGGAGGGGCAATATTAAGGACTCCTCAATCTGAGCGCAAACATCCCTCTGGAACTTTAGGAGTCTCTGCTCCATTAACATCGGGGCAGAATGTTAAGCAAACACCTCCTTCTGGCAGGGGATCCCAGAAGCCACAGGGTATTTCTTCAACACCTCCTGCTGGCAGAGGAAAACTGCCCCAAGCTGGCATGAGAGAATCCCCTCTACTCGCCAGGACGGGGAAGTCCGGAGTACCAGGTTCCCCAAACTTTGGTCGCAAACCACCTCCGCCAGCACCACCAGTTAGAAGTGTAACCAGAAAGGATTTACCTCAGTCCAGCCCAGTTCCAGCCATGAAACCTGTTCTCCAGTCAAGCCTTGCATCCCCGCAGGCGCAGATGCTGGAGGAGGAGAGACAGGGAAATAAAAATGGAAATGCACAAGTGAACGAGATTAAAAAGAACAGTGAAGCAGTGACCAGAAAAGCAGGTGCAAATTCAGAACAACTCAATGATGAGGTAAGATGCATTAGAATAGAGGAAAGTTGATGCCCTCTAGAAAGTTGTTTGGAAATTGTTAGATATGATTTCTGATTCACAATAATTATAGTTTCTAATATTTAACCTTGCACTTTTAGGTATACGATACACCTCCCACAAAAAGGTGGCAACATTCAGTTCCTGTAGTGCCTTCTGAGGAGGATGACGGGATCTATAACACCCCTCGTGCTGTACACATTGACCAGGCCTCTGAGGTAAGAAACCAGACATGTCATCCATGTTGTAACAGTTCACATTTAATGGAAAACATGTCAGCAGTTAACCATCATGTCAAATGTTTTGGAGTTGTTTACTATATTCATTATCAACCTCATCTCTTTTCCGCTTGTTTGTGAGTGGCACATTGTTTGACATCAAACCTTGTGCAATGCATATTCATCCAGCATATTTAAATGTAGACATAAATAAGATTTACAAACTAAATATCAACATGTAAATATTTTTTGTAAATGTTGAATGACATGACATGTTTATTTTTGGGTGCAAACTGTCTGCTTTTAAATATCTGAATATATCTCAAACCGCCTATATTCTTGTTGGCTCTCTTGCCGTTTCCTTCTTCGTCTTGCTGTTTTTCTTGTTCTGTGTTTCTTGCTCTAGCTCTCCTATTCATTCATTTCAACCACACCTTTTTTCAGCTGTGAGCTAATTCCATCCAGCACTTTTCTTCGGTTCGCACAAGTTACACTCGCTTGTCGAGTTGGGCAGATCAGCCAGACCCAAGTGTCCCTGCTTTCTTTAGCCCTCCACCCACACCCTTTCTGCTTTCCACTCATTTTGATTCCTCTTAATCCCCACTGCAAAAACCAGCATGATAAATAAATGTTACAGCCATAAAAGTATGCTGTTTTGCTTTTGATTTATAGACACTGTCCTTTTCCTCCAGTCCTCACGTACAATATATTAAGTCACTTTTTTGCAGTCTAGTTACATATTGATGGTGGCCACACATAAGAGACCTTCACAAGGTCAACTGTGTAGCACTGGAGAACACATACTAAGTTGACCAGTAGCCAAGGCTTTGTGTTCCCACGCAAAAGTTAAACAAATAGAGCACAATTCAGGCTTAATTCAAGGACTGTTAAACTCATGCCAACCTCAGGACTTGAATAATGGGTTTATAATGACGTTATTGTAGAACTGAATGGAGTCTGAGATCCAGACTGTCAAATGATAAACTCTAAACTATGCATGACTTCCTCATTCTCTGTCATTCACAGATTTATGATGTCCCCACTCTGGCCCTTACTTCCACTTCAGAGCATCAGCAGAAAATCTACAATATTTCAGGTGCAGCCGCTGCGACTGGTGATGCAGAGGATGAGGATGTTTACAGTGTTCCCAGTCTCCCTGGGTTGCCCTTGGAGTCTGGCGAGATGCCGGGATTAACGGCAGGGATTAATTCCATTTCTACTTCAAGAAAGCAAGATCTAGCCTGTGATGATGGATCGGAAGTCGACGGAGGCATCTACGACATGCCTGCGCTCACTCTGGAAATCCCAACGCGTCGATTGTCCATATCAAGCACCGGCTCTGGGGACATCCAGTGGAAAGCCTCTCTCTCTGCTCTCGTCCAGTCCGCACTGACTTACTCCTCTGTCACCACCACCCCCTCCAGAGACTTAGCTTCTGCACTGGCTGAAATTCTTTCTGCTTGGAAAGCTGGTCACGTCAGTGATGTTCCTCCAGTTCTGCAGCAGATTTGGACCCGTCTCTCGGACCTACTTCCTGCCCTGTCAGTGTGTGGCATTGCCCCTCCAGCTGACGGTCTACTCGCAATGGTCCGTTGTGCTCTGGAAGACTCCGCCGCACTACTTCAAACGCAGGCACGGCCCCGACTACCTTCTCAGGAGTCTCTGTCCCGGAGACCTCTTCCTGCTCTACCGGTGGCGGAGGTCAAGCCCATTGCAGGAGATATGGGGTCACGAAAAGGCAGCTGGATTCAGGAACGACCGCTTCCTCCTCCACCACCAGTGGCCTTCCCGTTGCCCCCAGCAACAGTCTCCTTAGCCCCTACAGTAGGAAGGGTGGAGGATGATGAACACGGGAATGAATATGCAGGGATTGGTTTAACTCCTACTCCACCGCCTTCATATCCAGTTGGTGACAGTGTGGGATACGTCAAACTGCAGGTTAGACACCTTCTTATTGAGAAATTGTAGAAAAGTGTGCAGATGCTGCCCATGTGACAGTGTGGCAAACTTCTCCAAAGAGCATCGCACACACATCAACATTATTGCTCTAAATTTTAATGTCACAAAGTCTAAAGGTTGTCTGATATAACGTTTTCCCACAGATGTTAGTTTCCTGTCTTGTTTCTATACTTCTCCTTTCATACTGTGGTATCTGCACTAGTCTCTGCTGTAACATTTCTATGGTCTTTAGTTCTCTTTGTGTGAACGTTTACATTGTTTGTTGTTGTGAATTAGGGGAAGCCCGAGCCTCCACCAGACAGCCACACAGATCACAGTTCTTCACAGCTTATCACCACAGCTGACAATAAAGTAAGTCCTTGATTATGTGTTATGTTCCTAAACACACATACTAAAGGGCCTTTCACACGGAATGCCATCTTGCGTTCAGTCCGTGCACATTTGGCCTAATTATGAGTCTATGCACATATGCGTCACACTGACTCCTCTCCCCATTGCCTTATGTCTTGTTTTTTAGCGTCTTGCACAATTGAAGCAAGACGTTTGTTGCTTATCTGCTGAAGTACATACATAAACAGTCTACATCTCTGTTTCTCTACAGCTGAGTCCCTCTCCACCTGTCTCACTGTCTCTGGAGGATTCAGAGCTTCTTTCGTTCTATTCATCCCAAAGTCTCTCTCATCTTTCATGCCTGGCTGATGCCATCGACTCGCTGTTCACAAGTGTCCAAGGGAACCAACCACCACGAGTCTTTGTTTCCAGAGGGAAGAGTCTTATTGTAACTGCACACAAACTTGTCTTTATTGGGGATACACTTGCACGCCTCCTCAGCTCTTCGGATCTCAGGGCAAAGGTTAAATACTTTCGTTGGACTTGTATTTTTTTCTTGTAATGTTGTTAAAAACTGGGTGTGATATATCAAATGTAAGTATAAGTAATGATTCATGCTACAACAAGATCATATTAGACGCACCTAATATATGCTTATGTGCTTGTGAATGACACTCTTGTGGCTGTTAATAAGCCAAGGGCGAGACCCAACATGAACAGTCCGGGAAGTGAACAAGCTGATAAACACATCGACTTGTCACTTTCCAGCAATGCAGTAATAAACAGGTGACTTTTTTAAAACAGATTTAAAACACAAACCACTGTTTGTCTCCTCAGGTCACCACCTCCAGTGGACGCCTCTGTCAAGCTCTCAAGGCGGTCGTTGTGGCAACCAAGGGGGCGGCCCAGAATTACCCTTCAGTACCCGCTACGCAAGAAATGGTGGACAGAGTAGCTGATCTATCCCAGCATGCTGCAGGGTTCTCTGGGCTTTTGCAGCGATTAGCTGAGACATCTTGATATTGTTGGTGTTTTTTCGAGATCTATTATTCACAGTGGAATGCCTTACTATTTTTTTGTTATTTTTATATATATATTTGTTTATTGATTGTGTTTGAGAAGGTGTTGAAAGTGTGTCACTGCCTGACTCATAACAGTGAGTGAATATAAGTGTACCAGCGTGTAGGTTGTGACACTTTATAGTGTGTTATTTTTCTTTTCATATTAGTTTATGGTGCCAAGCACACTTAAGCATTGTAATAACTTATTGATGGATGTTTCGTTTGAAGATGTTTGCAACCTCAGGCATATTTTCTTAAAAGGCTTTATTTTGTCCCCTTATCCCGACATCTCATCATCACATTTAACAGTGATCCTTTTATAAAATCTCCATTTAAGGATCATCATGTAAAATACTTATCTTACTACATTTTTTTGTAAATTTGAAGTGGCCTTTGTGGTAAAGAGATTAAAGAAGTGACTAGTTGGACAGTTTACGGGGTTGCGATCTTGGTTAGATTTGTAACAAAATGGGCTAATTGTTCAGATCGACAGTTTCAGAAGCTGAAGAGATAAAAATCAACAGGAATTGAATGAGAATTTTTGGTGTACAGGTATTGGATGATCTTTCCCACAATGCTGATTCAGAGATAAACCTGCTTGTCAGGTCAACTCACCTCCTTTTTCGCTCACATGCTTTTTCGCTGTTTCTTACCGTAATTCTCACACTCCCACCGCTGCATTCTGCCAAGTTTCTGCACTTGCTTTCAATGGCAATTTAAGTTTGAAGCAGTTTGGGCAACAAGTTGTACACAATACTAAACAGGGTTTTTCCTTTTTGATAGGCTATGCAGCATTTCTGAAACAGCAATATATATAAATATCTATTAGCTTCCATAGAAGCAATCAAAACAGTTGCTGGTGCTAACAAAATGTTTTAGGATTGTTTACTATGCAGACAGGCCTGCAAACCACTCGGTTCTTACCAGTCTAGACCTTGTGAGTACACGGGTTGACACATGCACCTGTTTACCTCCTGTCTTAAAAATCAAGTCATACATTTTCCTCCTGTTTATGTGTGACTATCATCATAGTCTGCATTTCAAAGTCCTCATTACTTTTAATTTATTTTTCTGCTTTCTTCCCCAATTTCTATCTCAAAATACTTTTATTCAACCCCAGTGTAAAGTTTTCAGTATTATTCGAACTGTTCCACTGTTTGGTTTAATGTAAGATGTGTTGGTTTTGTGGCAAAAAAGTAAAGTCAGACCACACAGATGAGAGTGAAAATTAATCTTACACCTGTTCCTTGAGATATAGTCTACTTAGGTACGTTTGCACCCTTTTCTCCTTTTATGGCAAAGTCAAATATTTTCAGCCCTCTGTTAATTATGTATGTACTGCTTTATTTATTGTGGCCTTTATTCGTTTTTACATATTTGGTTAGTCCTATCACAATGGATGCAGTGGGTTTGGCGTTACAAAGTGGTGGAATGTCTAATTTAGTGTATCGTAGTCTGAGGATTATTTTGAATAAGATTTTTTATTCCAAGAATATTATTCTGGTCCTAGTGTTTGAGTGACCTCCAAGTGCCATCTGCTGGACTTTATCAGTATTAGCCTACTACACAATTAAAAAGTAAAGGAGGAAAAAAGAGCCTCAACCGGTACTTCAGAATATACTTCTTAACACTTTCAGGTAGATAGGCTAAGCTACAAACTGTTGTCCTTATGTACAAAACAAATATTTAAGTATGTAATTGACATTGCATTTATTCACTAGTCCTCAGCAAGCATCCTTTCCTCTCAAGACGATCACCTGTTATTTTCTTTCTAAGTTCTTAAATTAAGTGCTTATAGTAATGCTTAGATTTGATTGTCCTATATAGTTATATTTATTTCATTTTGGTAATCGAATGTCTGCATGGCTTTAAGTTGCTGTTTAAAGATATATGCACATATAAACAGGGATGGTTTCCTGTAACCTGCCATTGATAACTCAAAGTTTGCTTTAAGAATGTGTTTTTTTATCAGGATGATCATGTTTGTGATATACATCTTGACACCAATGTTAATTTAAACATTTTCTTTGTAAGACATGGTCCACCTGTATTTAGGTGCATATAGGACGTATTTGGTACTTGTCAATTTCTTTAAAATACATTTTTTTTCACAGAACCCATACAATTAAAATTGTGTGTTGTTTTTTTCGATTGCTGTGTCATGATCTGTTTAATGACATTAAAGAGATGCTTCATCGCAATAACCCACGAAGGACATTGAGGTCACAACATTGAATGACTGTGTTCATCGCTTTATTTCCAGTGCACGCATTTTTAATGTCGCTTTTAACTAAAGACCTGAATATACATCAACTTGTGTGTGCCTTCCGGAGATTAGCGAGCGGGGACGCGCAGCGCGCTCGTCCACAACGCCAGAAGTTCGAGCGCTCGAGCGAAGCAAAATGGCGGAACTCGAGGATGTTACGTTAGACGGGAAACCGCTTCATTCGCTTCGCGTTGCGGATTTAAAAACCGCTCTGGAGCAAAGAGGTCTCGCCAAAAGTGGACAGAAAAATGCACTTATTAAACGACTGAAAGGGGTAAGTTTGGTCGAAGGACGAAGTGTTGCAACCGTGTGCTGTCAAGTTGAGCCGGAGCCGACAGGCAGGCCAAGTATTTGCTTTATAAGCGGGAATGATTGGGGAGAACATGTGGACAATTCCGCATGTTTACTGCATATCCACAGCACATAGCCGTTTCCCTATCTTCCGAGGAGTTGTATCGCATAGTTTAAATGATGCGGTTTTTCTTAACAGTCTGTCATGACAAACCCGCTAGAGTTGACGTCGTGCCCGCGCGTGGTATGTTTGTAGTGGGGGCGCGCTTGTCAGCCTTGTGATGGATTTGCGATTGACGTTTTTAGCGTCAGTAAGCGCATTTCAAATGACGAACAAAACAACTGCTAGAGATAAACGAACTGAGAATGCTAATGTTAAACAAATGCTAATGTTAAACACACCTGTGAATAAAGTTCGACCGTTTAACATTTACACTTGAAATCACGCGCAATTGATTTGCTTCTGAATACAGCGTAATGGGAGGGGGGGCAAATCGCTCATACTCTTTTTGAAACTGCATTTCATTGCCGGTGTTTTCTATGGACACTTACCATAACGACCGGATAACTGTCCAATTTACACGGGTACCTGCGAAGTATCGTGATGTGTTAAACTGCTGAATATTTCGAAAGGCTGATACCACTCCCACCTCTGTTAAAAACACACTGCATTCAGAGCTCAGTCACACTGTAGTGCCAAGTCGCAAGCGGGCATGTTTTGCCGTACGGGTGAGTCATTTGTTGGCGCTATTGTGGTATGTTTTCACGATGTTAGTTGCGTAGATTAGGTTTGAATTTCTGTGATTAATCAGACAACTTGGCAGAGTCTACGAAAACAGGGTTTGTGTGGCTTTTCTGGTTTGTCTAAACAGTCCTTAATCTACCACCACGGTTAAACTAGCACACGTTTCTTCTGTAAATTGCATGACGGTCGCATTGTTTTTAACGTGCTTGTTTGTTGTGTTTGTGAAGGCTCTGATGTTGGAGAATCTCCAGCGAACATCCACCCATCATGCTGGACTTCAACCAAACTCTCAAGTAAGAGGATTTTTTTCATACATTCCCAGGTGCTCTATTTGTGGATCTGTACTCACAAGCAGCAACTTGTTTAACTGTTGTTAGAGTCTGTAAAAATGTTGCATTGTGTTAAATTAACGAGAATTGCAATATAAACTAATGAAGTGTTGGGGTTAACCACATAGATCTGTTTAAATCGAGCCTCTTATCTGACAATATACAGCACATATAGCGTCTGAGCATCTATTACATCTGTGTGGTGGGAGTTGGGCGGAAGAGCTTAAGTATGTTCTTCCTGTGTGTATCTCAGATTGGAGAGGAGATGAGTCAGAACAGCTTTATAAAGCAGTACCTGGCCAAACAGCAGGAGCTCCTTCGACAGAGACTGGAGAGAGAAGCCAGAGAAGCTACAGAGGCAGATGGTAAGAATTGCACATACACACAGGTTTTAACTGACTATCTATCTGTGTTAACATATGTAGGCGCCTCTATTGTATAATGATATATGATGTTTAAAAACGGCTCATTAATGTTTCCAATGATGATCCCGCCATGCTAATACTGATGCACCAGAGTCTGACTGTGTCTCTCTGGGTGTAAGTGAGTTCAACTGAACTTCCCACACTTGCAGTGTGCTCTGAGGAAACACTAGGTTTTTAGTAACCTTCTTGAATGTTTACATGTTTCTTTTCGTCCTTGTGCATTTGTATGGACTTTGAGCTACATGCTCTTTATGTTCTCATTGAAATTTAAGATTAAAAATTACATTTGTTTTTAGGTTGTTAGCATTTTAAAGCAGAAGAAATCAAAGTTTAATGACATTTGCAATGTTCCTTTCAGAGATACAGCGTCCTACTGGTCCAGAGGAGGATGACCACATGTTGACCAGTGAAAGCACTTCATGTCTGCCAGACAAGGTACATACACCTTTGTTTAAAGATCGCGTTGTCAAACTCATATTAATCTTGAGTGCCTATACAGTAGTATTGCATACGTCGTATCTTCGAAGAGTATTTAGTTTAATCAAATTTATAAAAGAGAGATACAGCTATATGATTATTTCCGAAAAACATGAGCTGCTAGAGGTGGGGAGAGTGGGATGGAACTACAGCACGAGCAAGCAACACATCATCACATTAATGCCTTCGTGCAGTTCATGTCTGGGATCTTTTAGCACTGGGGTCGTGCCATCTATCAGTTTCAAACGATCTCCACATCCAGCGTTATATCCAACATTTATATAACATCCGTCACTGAAATGCAGTTAACAAACAGACACACCTAATCTTCACTATCGCAAGAGTAACGAGCTGCGGCGCAGATAACCTTGATGGTAAGCGAGTCTCACTGGTCGGTTCGCTCGTGGACAGCCTCTTTCTTTCGCCTTGCTTTCCCTGGAGAATGACCAATAAAAGGAATAGGAGCCCTTTGTCGACACAAATTCTGGGTATCCAGAATTATAATAAAAAACTTTCTGAACCAAGTTGGAGTGCTGGGGAAGTGTATCAAGTACAGAAATACTACGTCATACATCCAACTCGTTTTTTCTTTACCTTTTGACCATGTTAAGCATGAGAAGCCAGCACGTTTAACAGTGTAAAGAAGTCAGAATGCATGACATAGCATGATACCCAAGCTTTAAAGCTTATTTAAAATCTAATCAGCAAATACACAATTTGTATGTCCCATGTAATTGGCATTGACCTCTAAATTAAATTCCAGTTGACAAGTTTTTGCTTGTTCTTTACCCTGTAATATGTATTGTTGGCCATTTGATACGGTTTCGCTGTATTGCATTCTTTGTTTTTCAGCATCGCATTGTACACTCTCATCTATCTGTAAGCCAGGCAGAGGGTGGAGGTGGGGATCATGGAGGAGGTTTGCCACAGGACCCTGGTTTAACGGGATCACACAGGCTAGATATAGGCCCTTCTCATCTGCCTCTAGAACCCCCGGACACTAAAGCCGGGAGGATCAGACATCCTTCTAATTTCCCAAGCCATGAGGAAGTTGCCACACCTTCTCCTCCACGGGCAGTTGCCTCCTTATCTGTACGAGTGGTTGGACAACCCGAGCGTCAAGGCCTGCCACTTATGATGCCTCGTTCCCAAGAGAGGGAAGGAACAGCCCCAGTTGAAACAGGTCCTGCCCAGTCAGTGTTGCAGCTTAGCCGTTCTGCAAGAGCTGCAGCTTTTGTTCAAGCTGATGATGAGGAAGAGGATAATGACAGTGACGACGATGATGAATGGGGTTCTTCCTCAAATGCAAAAAAGAGTGTGCGGCCTCCTCCTGTACAACCTCCACCAGCCACGGTCCCCCAGCGATCCCGTCGAAAGCTTCAGCCCCCACAACACATCCCTCCCCAGCCTCAGCCAGTCCCTCAGCCTCCACTGCAGCTCCGCCAACCCACTCCTCCTCCATCCCCACCCCCAGAGCTCTCCTTTCTACTTCCTGACACTCCCAAACAGAGCCCCCATGACCAAGATGAAGCAGTGGGCCCAGGAGATGGTGCTGTTCCGGGGCCAGGCTCCATGCCCTCTCCTCCCCCATTCAAGAGGCAGGATTCCAGCTCCAGTTCTAGATCCAGCAGCCCAGAACCCCCGTCCACACGAAGACCTGGTCCTCTGAGTCTGCTGGTACGCAAAATGGAGTCTGAGGGTGTGTTTGGTGGTGGACAGAAGGTAGTGATAGAAGGGGAAAGGGAAGTTGAAGAGCAGGAGGATTCCAAACCAGCAGAAGCGCCTGAAGTACTTATGGGAACAAATGTTCAGACGGAACCTCAAAACTCAGCTCAGCAGCTTAACAGACCACATGTGTCTGTATCAGTACCCACGATGCCCTCTGATCAGCAAGATGCTCATCGTGAATTGGAGAATAAGATCTCAGAATCTCAGGATGAGAAAGATGAGCAAAAAAGAGGTGAAGAGAAAGTGAATGAGACCGCTGCACCATTCCATATGAAATCATCCAAAATGTTTCCACTTAAAAGACCACAAATTTTCTCTGCTGTCCCGCCACCTGAGTCACTTAAGTCACCCTCAAAACCTGAGCAGGTGTCAGTTCTCACCACAGCGCATACCTGCTCTGAAGATGTTATGATGGAGACAGAGACTTCTACAGTTACGTCTCAATCAAAACACAGTGAGGAGAACAAAGAAGTTAAGATACTTGAGAAACAGTCACCTAGGGCAAAAGCGGAGCGTATAGTGGTCCCATCTTCACACTCTTCATCTGATGAAGGTGAACAAGGAAAAACAACAGACGCTCAAAAACCACGCTCCCCCACATCAAGTCAATCATCTTCTGACTCTGATTCAGAATCATCATCCTCCCGTTCTTCAAGCTCTCCTTCACACGAGAAATCCAGACCACACAGCCAAAAAAAGGTGTGTAATCGCTTATCCACATGTCCACCCTCCACCCTTTTAGGGTTAACTCTTCTTTTGTGTTTTCTAATGATGAGCCTGCCATGCTAATTCTGATGCACTAGTTTGACTCTCTGGTCTCTCTGGGTGTAATGAGTTGAGCAAAACTGCTCACACATGTAGTGTGATCTGAAGAAAAAAACAGGAGATTTGTTTTGCATAAAAACAAGTAAAATATTGACATGATTTTGTCATGACTATATTGTAATTGTTTCATAATAAGTTATTTTTGTTTGTTTTAAACCAGGATAAGAAGACAAAGAACCAAAAAGCAGATATTAAAGAAAAGAAGACCCTCTCCTCCAGGTCAGCAGCATCTTTCACATACACAGTGTTACACCCGTTTCATACTGCACACGTGAGCAGCACGTGCCCATTGTCCTTTTACACCGGCAGCGTATGCACCGTGTACCGTGCTGCCTGGGTACCAGGGTACAACAATGCAATTTCGAATTACGTTATTTACATGCATCAATGAGCAAAATATCTTCCAGAACTTCATCAAAGCGCTTTTAAGTAGATTGCATAACTATAATTTGTTATATCCGCCTGTTTCATGCTCTTTTAGATCTACATAGTACAAGTTATAAATAAAAAGCCATCATGCTTTGAAAGATACGAAGTCACTAAAGGGTTAACTCACCATAGCAGAGTGCTGCGATCGCTTTCTCTCACACATTCGCAATATATGCAAATAACATGATGTCTTTGTAGTTTTATCTGTTTTTTCAGAAGGTTATAATGACAGTGGCTTTCAGACAGTACACTGACAGCGTAGTGCGATCGTTTTCCTCTCCTTCACATGCAATGAAAGCATTACATTTAAGATATGCTTGTATTATAAATCCTTTAAATGTGCTGTTGTGGTTTAGGCCAAAAAACTCCTGGAAAAAGTGACTCATGAACGACTGTTTAATACATATTAGACACCACTTACCTGCTATAAAGGTAAACATTTTACTGTTTCCTGTCAATCCATGAGGATGTTGTCCGTAAAGTATGCACTGTTGCTTTAATTGAGCGTGAGCAGTGCAGCAAAAATGTACTCGCCGCCGAAATTATCGCTGCACTGCTGCTTAAGGGCCTTCTGCTCCGTGAGCACACGCTGCTTTTGCGTGCAGTATGAATGCTCTCATTGGTTAACATGTGCGCCGAAAAAATAAGTGCTGCTACACACTGCTGATGTGTGCAGTATGAAACGGGTGTTACATCACATATGTTCAAACCCACAAACAAAATGCTTTCAATGTCAAAACAGATTTCAGCATAATTTCAATAAGCTTAATGAACTGTAAACAAAATAAAATTACTTTTGCGCTTTTTCTCATGCTCTGTTTTAGTCTTGGTGCCGGTTTTGTCATAAAGTAATGGTTTCTGTTCTTATCTCAGTATTTTGAACTGTTTTAAGGATTTTAATATGTCAAACCCCCACATTCCTAACTTCAATTCAAATCTGAATGGTTTTCATAACGACCGAATTGTCTCCACATTCCTCTTTCTGGTATCACAGGAACATACTTAACACAGGTGGACCACCCAGCATGCACAATCTTAGAAATGTATGAGCTCAAACTCAACAGCCTGTTGTCATGCATAGTTTAGTGAGATTGCCCATTTGCCCTCATTAAGTGCTTCTCACCAGGCCATATGCAGATGGTAGTTCTGACCGGTTTTAAAAGAATCACACAAATGGATAAGTATCTATATTTACAATAATGTAAATATTGGTTAATGTTACGTGCAGATTTGTAAGTGTATTAGGTCATGACTCATGATGTATGTGAGGTTTTACACGTTGGTTTTTTTTCCCAACGCAAGTGAGCATCCCTATGCCCTACTCCCTTCGAAGGGCTGAGCACTTAAAGTGATCTGTTTGAAGTGTGTAAGGAATTACTGTATGTCATATGCGTTTGGAACTCCCTTCACAAAGGAAACGACTGGCCAAATGTTACCTTGACAAAGCCAAGGTAACCTTGTTTTTTCACTCTGCTTGGTATATAAAAAGGAAATATATGAAAAAGGAAACCTATACACAAGTAGCTATTATTAAACCCATTAAACAGACCTCCCTATAAACTAAATGATCTTATACTCTATATTAACCATCTTAAATCATAGTTATCACTGACAAAAATAGTATAAAACACATTACAAACGGGATGACATGGAGAATGTACCCTTCGCTAACGCACATCTGAAAGGGCCCTTCGCCAAGGATTCAGATGTAACGTTACACTTCAGTGTGGAACACCCCTACAAATGTCGTCCCCTTCACTAAGGGCCCTTCAAAAGCGCACAAATGCCGTTTGGAAAATGCCCATTGTGTGTTATCGTGTAAGATTTAGTGCGCCTAGAAATGTTGATTATTGCTGTTTTGGGATGATGGACAGTGTAGTATTGAAATGCTTTAAATCATCTTAATTGCGTATAAGAGAAGTACACCAAATGAACCAGTCTTAAGGTTTTATTTGGGACGGCGAATCCTCTGGAGAAATGTTGAGGGCGGATGTATTTTTATTCAGGCGTTCTATATGACAGCCTCTCAACCGGCGTGGCCTTGGAGGTGGGGTCCTGCTCGCACTCTGCTCACACTTCCCCCCAGCGCTGCTCAATATGGCTGCTCTGTGAGCGCCGCCGTGACTGTATCGACGCATTGCACAGGAAAACCAACAGTCTTTCAACGCGCCCACTTCTCGCGTTTCTATTTACGAATCCGCGACTGACAGAACCAGTATATATTCGCCCGTCGCGTTTCCCGTAAAAGCTTGACATTATGCTGTCGGACGGCAACAAAAACGGGTAAGGTTGAGATAAAGAGAGCGGGTTTCTAGAAATACCCTCAGCGTTGAGTTGATAGACATTTATCTCTCTATCTTAATCAGTGCAACGTTTGTGTTTGCAGGGTGGTCTGTGTAGTGTATTTGATGAATGTCAGGTGCTATTTCGTTCCATTGGATAATGTGTGCAAAGGGTTTGCGGCGTCTCAAAACCCAGTGGGTTTCTACCTACACAGCATTATGGGCATCATGATTCGTATTCAGTCGAGCGGTCACACGATCACATCCGCCGATGAGGTCCGAAAATGTTTTCTGGCTCGATTTTTCAACCCAATTGAAACACAACATGCTGTGGGGGAGGGAAGCTTTTTCAGCCACGTTAAATTCAATAATGGATGTAGTACGTTTTGATCACGAGAGGCGCTTGTAGCGATATATTCGTAATGGAGATATCCATGTTCATGATCGCATGCATTTTGAAAACGATGCAGGTTCAACCTTATGAATAAAACAATGTAAACACAGCTTGCGTGTCGCCTACATTACAATTCATGTAAACTGTTTAGCGTTGTTAACGTGTTACCTGTTGCTGAAATGAATAGTCTGCCACGGAAAAGCTCAGTTGATGAAATGTAAATATGCATAGTTTGCTATTCATGAATTGTGTGTCTGTCTTAATGCACTAAAAATGAACTGAGGCCGGTATAGTTCAGTTTGAGGCCGTCTTTCAGGTTTTCCTCTTGGTGGTTGTCAGCTTTGCATTCATGTGTTAATGTTAATTATTCTGGGGATTTGGCTGCCGCCCCTTCCCCTCAGCATGTTTTGACTGCTTTAATACGAAGGGAAGCCTTGTGCTTGCACAACTTGAAGGCAGCCTTGCCTCATCTACCATCATCAGGGCTTCTGTGCCTCAGGTGTTTAGAGTGTGAAGGTGTGCTGCGCAGGGGTGTATTTGTGTAAGGGAGATGTTGGATTGAATCAAATCCCCTATGTCGTGAGCTTGGGTGAATGATACCCCTGTCAGTGGTTTATGCAACACTTTTGATGAAACAAATGTAGATATCTGCTCATAAAGACAAATCTGAGCATTGTTATTTATGTGTAACTCTTGAGACGTGAAAATTATTACTCTTGGTAGAAGGTTATGCGAGAACTAATGATGAAGGTCGTGGATTAATAATTGAGGAGCGATTTTAGTAGATCGATTTTATGCATGTTGTCCATTTGTTCCTTTCCAATGTTTTCTGACCCTGGATAAGGATGTCGTATGGTTTGTGTATGGCAGTGAGTGAAATTTAGCTCGGTTGTTGTTTATAGGTAAAGTGAAAGCTAGCCCTCACTCTTTCTGTCTCTCTCCTGCTTTCTTGACTCTTCTCTTTAGGGAGATCAAACAGGAAGCTCTCTCTGAGCCTGCAGGCCAAGTTACCATGGAACTGGAGAGCCGCTCAGACTCAGAGAGTGCTATGCAGCAACCTGACCACCAGGAGGCAGATGCAAGCGACCCTCGTCCAGAGAAGGTAAGAAGGCCTAGGAAAAGACCAGTGGAAACAGTAATTCTGAAAAGGGGAAGAGGGTAAAACTCTTTTTGAGAGGCAGGTTTATCTGAACCATACCTGATCTTCTTAGCAGGTGTAAGTGAACATAGATTGTCTTATCTTTTCACATTTAGTTCACAGTCGGGTATTAGTTTGGGTCTCTACTGTTCTTTTGTCTCTACTTTCCCTTACCTCCTATCAATTTATAGCAGCAGTGCCTAAGGAATTTGGATGATAATAAAGCATTGAACGACATGCTGTTGAGGTCATTGTGTTTTAATGAGTGTGTACTGAAGGCCAGTTTAAAACATTACGATGTTCCTCTGTAGTGACCACGATCACACTGAGATGAATCGGGTTACCTGTAACAACTTAACGGAACAGTTCACCCAAAAATTAAAATTCTGTCATGAATTACTCATCCTCCAGTTGTTCCAAATCTGTATTCTGATAAACAAAGAGAAAGATATTTTGATAAATATTAACAACTGACATTTCTGGGAAATCTTTGACTACAGTTACATGCGCATCAATAATGCAATTATTTCCAATAATCAGAGTAAGGACTTAATCGCAGTAACATGTTTACATGAGATTAGAACACCTCTTGGCTCCTGTTTACTTGGAAATTTTATTAGTCTTAGTTTGTGCTGTGTATTATAGCAAATAATTGTGATCTTAGATACAGTAGGTGTGTGTTACTGGCTATAGTTTTAATATATTTGCGTCAAATGCAAAACACTGTTATGTGGACATATTTTATGGTTATTCTGCGCCGTGATGAATATAGAAATATGATGGAAGATGTCTCCGCAACCTTTATGTATGCTGTCATCGCGTTCGCGCTGTTTCTGTATGAAGGTAAGGAGCAGAGACTGCTGATGGCAAGTTGTGTTGACGGTAAAGACTTTTTAAAGATATTTACCATGAATTTGCGCTTGAGGTGCGTGACAGAAACACATGCGCACCTTGATCAGAGCAGCATAAATTCGATTAAGGTGTTAACATGCATTCATATTGCGATTATAGCCGGCGTACACCACATGTGTAACTTTGATTATGCTTACTGCGGTTATGAGCTTAATCACATTATTTAAATTTATGATTGTGTTTACATGAGGTAAAGTGTAATCCCAATATTGACAACATATTTTTTTTATCGCATTATGAGGGTGCATGTAAATGAATTCAATGACCACCACAGTAGAGTAATTACAATAGTAGTTTTGTGTTAAAAATATTTTTTTCCTATATGGTAGTCAATTGTGCCCAAAAACTGTTTGGTTACAAGCATTCTTCGAAATATCTTTCTCTGTGTTCATCAGAACTATGACATTTATACAGCTATGGAACAACTCAGGGGTGAGTAAATGATGACAGAATTTTCATTTTTGGGTGAACTATTTCCTTAAAATGAACAATCCAAATGTGTCAGTTTTCTGTACTTGAGCAGTTCAAATACTAGAATGTTGTCCTAGACCAGCCTGTGTAAATCACCCACAAAATGGGACAGGATTAAATCAGCATAAGGAGGACTATATTAATGTGTAGCTTTGCATCATTTGATTACAATGCCATCATAAAGATCAGCACTATCTATATAGAAATCCAAATCATCTGCAGTTACAGTTTCTGCTCATCCGATTATCAGCTTTTATAGTTAAGCACAACAAGTCTGTGTAAGAGCAAGTTTGTTTCCTGAAAAATGTATAATTACCCCTGACCAAATGTAGCTAGAGCCGTAAGCTGTAGACACTCTATTCCTCCCTTTTATTTTCTCCCCTTTTATCTCTTCTCCCACTCTGTTCTCTTACTTTTTTTTTCTTTCTTTATCTGTGGATCTAGTAGTATGACTGTTTTGTGGTTTAAAATCCCGTTGATTGCTTTGTTGTAAAGGTGCCCTCCCCTCTTCCATTGCTCATACTGGTACCTGCATACTGCCACCACATCTTCTCCTCTTCCACCTCCATCACCTGCCCCGCTATGCCCAAGCGTCTCGGCTGTACCTGAGTTAGGCCCCCCAGAGTCGCCACTGCACACTTTAGCCTGACGGAGCCTGCTGGATCATTTGCAACTGCGTCTCATCATAGAAAACTGATGTGGCCTCCTGATTGGACTGCTTGAAAGAATCCAAAGAGCTGGTGAAATGGGCAAGGCACCAGTCATGTTGTGCACTACATATCTCTCTTAACAAAGACATTTTCTGAGAGTTTATGCTAGCAACACACGAGCACAAGATGGACTTCTCCTGTCAACAGGATGTGCACGCAGCTGTTAAAGTGTTTCGACGCCTTCTGCTGTTTTTGCCCACACGTAAAGACTTGAATGAACTGCTATCTAAATGGACTCATTACACAGCCGTCTGCTGTTTTATCACATCCTTGTGAACGGAACTCATGCTTTTACCAGTCTAAGCTGATAAGCAAGACTTATGGACTACCCGCAGGATTAATAGGCATTTTTCTTGATATTTTTGGGTCTCATCATTTGGCTGAAGTTTGCCAGCAGCCATTAATATCATGCAGTGCATTATTTTGAAAGGATATCATCCTAAATGGACAACCTTTTGGACTTTCTCATTTTAAAGGACCATAAACTCAAATTAATCAAAGCAACATTGCAGCAACTGCTACCATCAACCCAAACATCCACATGAGCTTGTGAACAGCACCATAACAGCCCAGTTTGAGAACATTTTCAAAATGGCTCAAAACATGATGTTACCAACAAGATCTGTTTTGTGTTTGCCACACATTTGGAAAATGTCTACAAAGGATTTGACGAAATACTTCATTATCCTGAACAAGACTGTAACCAGAATTTGTGGACATTAAAATGGGACTTATTTTTTGGTTATGTGAAGTCACCCCATTCAGGGTGGACACCAGAAATACCTGCGGTGTTATAAAGCCATCATATGTTGTGTGCCAAAGACTTTCGCTGCTCATACAACACTCAAGAAACACTTTAAAGACTTGATCAGCGATATCTAACGCCACCAACAAAATGCCATAAAACATGCAGCAAAAAAGAGCAGTTCCTGTCAGCCGGCCAATCAGCACACTCAGTTGTGATCGTATATCACCCACGCTACTCAGCCTCCTCTGATTGGACCTTTGTTGCCTAGATACAGTGCTGTACGGTTGGGCCATAGCCAAGCCAGGGAGGAATCAGGTGTCAATGGTACCAGGAAAACCCTTTTTCCCAAGATGTATATGTTTTTGATTAACTTAACATGGAACGGTGTTTTAAAGTTGAGGTTTCAGAGTGTTAGTTTGTTTTATTTAATTAATTACTAGTGTCAAATAATAGTGATTTAAGATTGGTTGACAAGGTGTAGTAGTCATGTTGTATAGCTGGTTTAGTAAAGTAGGGGAAATGGTCAACCATGTGTTAGCCAGATTTAAAGTTAAAGGGATACTTCACCCAAAAATGACAATTATGTCATCATTTACTCACCTTCAAGTTGTTCCAAATATATATACATTTCTTTGTTCTGATGAACACAGAGAAAGATGGTGTTCCATAGAAGGAAAAAAAACTAAATTGACCACAAACTGTTTGCTGTCCAACATTCTTCAAAATGTCTTCACTTGTGTTCAACAGATCAAAAAAATATATAAAGTATTTTTTCCTACTATTCCAAATATCTTTCTCTGTGTTGATCAGAACAAATAAATGTATACAGATTTGGAACAACTACAAGGTGAGTAATCGATGACAGAATTGTCATTTTTGGGTGAAGTATTCCTTTAAACACAAAGGAGAATGGCAGCTATGTGAGGGACATTTAATTCCAGCAACATTGTATAGTAAGGGTGGGACTCTCTGAACCACTATCTGTCTAAGCAACTGAATACTATTGGTAACTTATAGCTGTACATTTGTTCTTCCCCTCTCCTTTTTCTCATTCCCTTCTCTTTTCCCAATGTGTCTCTTTTGTCGTGTCTGTCTCTTTCCCCACACATCCACTGGGATCTTGTTTCTCCTCCTTTCTATTTTATTTCAGAGCTCTCCTGCGAAATTGATTGCAGCGCGCAAGATCTCACTGAGCGGTACGTATATTTTTAAATAAGTATGTTTTTGTGCCCTTGTCAACTGATAGGAGCTGTTGCCACTAGTTTACGCCAAAGGGGTGGTAGTTCTGAATTGGTTTTGGATGATAGTATATGTTACACTGCGCCATAGTCCGCATTACAAGTTGTCATTTAAAATCAGCATTTCTAGATGTGTTGTGTCCATTGCAGTCCAGTGTCTGTTGAATTTTAATGTGAAAGACTGACAGCATGACAAGACACATGAAAACTGTGATAAAAATCAGTATTATCACATTGTTTTTAGCCTTTTCTAAATACATGTACAAATATCACTGTTGTATTGTTTAAAAGTGAGTTTGCTTAATTTAAGGTCTGAAAAATACAGAGTTTCTCCAGTTTTCTTGGATGGGCATTTTTAAATAATTTCATATTCGAATATTTGAGCTCATAAAAAAACATTGTTTTTATTTAGTTACAATTTCACATCAAGCTTATAATTATCATTAAATATTCATAATGCATTGATATTATATCCTGTATATAGGTTTTTTAATGTTGAAAAAATACATAAAACTGTATTAAAACTTGCGTGGAACAGTGTAATACAAAAATAAACTAAACACGTACCTATAAGAAGTAAAAAAAACTGTATATAATTTGAGACGGTTTCTGCGACAGCAGTCAACTTCATTCCTGCCCTAGTTTCGTTAGCTGCTCTGTTTTACCAATGATTATTTTCACCCCATCAGGTAAAACGGAGAATGCTTCCGAGTCCGTGGGCGGAGCCAACAGGAAGAGAAGGTGGGGTTCAAGTACAGCAGTCACTGCCAAGAGGCCATCGATTAGCATCACCACTGAGTCACTGAAGGTAATTCTATTAAAGGTGCAGTGTGTAATTATTTGGGGATCCATTGACAGAAATGCAATATAATATACATAACTATGTCTTCAGAGGAGTATAAATCCTTACATAATGAAGCGTTATATTTTTAGGACCTTAGGATGAGCTGATTCTATCTACATGCACCACGGGTCCCCTTGCATGGAATTTTCCATGTTGTGTCAGCCGTCGTAGTGCTTTGAATGGGAGGGGTGGAGTGAGCTGTTGGTTGCAATTTGCAGCCTCCCCACTAGATTTCACTGACTGGTCCTTTAAGGCTGCTCCCACGTTACTTAAGCAGTGTTTTGATGAATTTAAAAAAAATGTAATGACTTCGAACAGATATGTGCTTGCAGTTAAGCAAAGTAATAATATACGTTTGGTATAATTGGTGTATAATCAGGCTACCCTTTTTTCTAGACATTAATTCCAGAAATCAAGCCTGTCCAGGAGGCTGTGGTTGAACTGCACCCAGACGAGGGCCAGCTCTCTAGCGAAGACTCGGCAGGTCCTCATGATGTAGACAAACTGGAAGATGATCAGGGCCTGATGATTAGACGCACAGTGACACAGGTAAGGGTTCTATGGTAACTTTTGAACAAGTAGTTGAGAAAATGAGCTACATGTTAGAAACATGGTTATAGAGGAAGCTGTATAACTAAAATAAAACTTGACTAATAAATAGCTTTCTTGTAGCTCAGTGGTAAGAGCATTGTGTTAACAACGCAAGGTTGTGGGTTCGATCCAAGGGGATTGCACATACCTATGTATAAATGTATAGGATAATGCAATGTAAGTCACTTTGGATAAAAGCGTCTGCCAAATGCCTAAATGTAAATAAAACTTGTATTGCCTCACTGATTTGGGTGTAAAATAATTCATATATCCAGATTGTTACATCTGATGGACGTGAGAATGGGGAGAAAAAAATAGATGATGAGGAAGAGGAGGAGGAGGAAGAAGAAGAGGAAGAAGAAGCGGAGAAATGGACAGGCGGAGAGAAGGAAAAAACAAGGAAACAGGAGCGCTCCTCCGATGCTGCTATGGAAACAGAAGTGGGAGATGCCATAAAAGGTGACTATCACTGATGCTGAATAGCTTTTGAACTGTTTAAAATAAGAAATCCTTTGCTTGCTGTATCCTACGCAAGATTGTAAGTGTATTTCTTTCTTAGTAACTCCCAATGATTCCTTGGTGCGGCGGTCCATCAGTCAGCAGAAATCAGGTGTGTCCATAACAATCGACGACCCCATACGGCCAAGTCGCGAGCTGTCTCCTCCTCGTGGGAAAACTTCCAACATCATACATGTGTGCAACCTGGTAAGCACTTTCACCAACATTGCTTGTTTTGTTGCTAAGTATTTAACTAAAAATAAGAAAAGCAGGATAGCAGATTTTAGGACTAGTGTTTGCTGTTTTTTTACTAGTATGAATTTGGTTTTGTTTCTTTGACTGCAAATGGTTTCACAACATACATTGTGAAAGGGCTTGATTGTTATGGTGGTGTCACTGATATTTAAACTGTTTCTGTAGGTGCGACCTTTCACTCTGGGTCAGCTGAAGGAGCTGTTAAACCGTACAGGTACTTTGGTGGAGGAGGGTTTCTGGATCGACAAGATAAAATCCCACTGCTATGTCACAGTAAGATTTATTTTTGTTCTTTTAATTTCTCTCAAACTGTTTATAAGTATTTTACATTTGAACATCATTGTTTTTCTTGCTCAGTACTCGACTACAGAGGAAGCGGTGGCCACCCGAGAAGCACTGCATGGTGTAAAATGGCCTACCAGTAATCCCAAAGTACTACGCGTGGATTTCTGTGAGCAGGATGAGGTATAACAATTTTTCTAAACCTGTAATGTAATTTCTAGTTCTTTTGTAGTCAAACTGTGCATGTTTCACATTTTTATGCATTTTTTCTGGTGTTTAGTTGGACTTCCATAGAGGTCTCTTGTCCAGTAACCGTGCAAGTGATGGAAATGACCCTCAAGCTTCAGCAACCCCGAACCGGCCTGCTGCCCCTAAACCACATATGCCCACACACCGCGAGAAAAAGGAACGAGAAAGAGACCGAGATGGTGTTTCAGTCATGAGGGACCAGTTGGCAGAGAGAGAAAGAGCAATGGAGAGGAGAGAGAGGACTCGTTCTGAGCGGGAGTGGGATCGGGGTAAGGTAAAGGATTTCGGGAGTGAGGACAAAGCTGGAACAACAAGGTCACGATCACAGGACCGCAGACGCAGAGAGAGCGAGAAGAGCAAAGAGAAAAGAACTGAGAAAAAAGGTAAGGGGGAAATAGGTCAAGTGCTTTTTATAGTCCATATCTTCCCGTTTCTTTTGTCGTGATTTGTCTGATTATTGCAACTCCATTAGATAAACCAGAGGAGCCCCCTGCAAAACTTCTTGATGATTTGTTCCGTAAAACTAAAGCAGCTCCCTGTATATACTGGCTACCCCTCACAGAAGAGCAGGTCAGTAGGTCTCATATACCCTGAGAGACATTTTTTGTTCGCATGTTTTTTACTCATTTATGTCTTTGCCGTTTCTTTCCAGGTGACACAGAGAGTTCTGGAGCGTGCCGAGCGCAAAAAGGAACGAGAGAAGAGGAGGAAGGAACTCCAGGATGAGGAAGACAAAAAACAAGAAGAGCGGAGAGAAAGAGCAAAAGGCCGTGAAAGAGATGGAGGGGCCACGGGGGGAGGGGGAGTAGGTGGTGGTGTGGGTCGTTCAGCTGAGGGAGAAAGAGACAGAGGTAAAGAAAGGGAAAGGGGTAGAGAGGGAGAAAAGAGGAGAGATGCCTACAAGGGGAACAGAGATGGTGACTCCAAAACTGCAGGGGGCAGCAGACGCTCTCTGAGCCGTAGCAATACATCTAGAGATAGACGCCGCTGAGTGTATGAGAATTTTGTGTGATGTGTGTTCGAGTGAGCATGAGTGTGTGAGAAGGAACAGATTTGTCAGCATTACGACAGCTCCAACCGTGATGAATGCCAGCCCTTATGACACATTAACATCCGTTTAGTTTTCTTATAGTTATACCTTCAGCCTTTCTCTTTTATCTACAAACAGATCACAATTCTTAGTAGTTATGGTTATGTCATACATTAAAGGAGTAGTTCATCCAAAAGTGGAATATAAAGAATATTATTTACTCACACTTGTGTTGTTCCGAATCTGTTTAAAAAAATCTGCATAACTGGAAACAAAGCAGCACCATAGTTGATGAATTCCTTTGTGTTTTATTCATATGGGTTTGGAATGACATGAGTGAGTAAATTATGAGTTTTATGTTTTGGGTGAGTTAGTCCTTTAACATAATATTGTTTCCTGCACAGCAGTACTGTTTTATGGTGAAAAATTAACTTTTTCGAAAAATAGCAGATGAAACCTCAGGTCTTAATCTAACAAAGTGGCTAGTCAATCTTTTTCCTATAACAAAATAACGTGAGTGTTAGACAGCACACGGCATAAGAGAGATTACATGAATCATAAAATGTATTTGACTCCTCTCCAACCCTGAGTCATCTTGTTTTATTTATAGTTGAATAAGTGCTGCTGTAGGCCGGTGGTTAGGTAATGCAGTGTGTAATTGTAGGACTTGAAGTAATTTGCATTTGATATTTTTATATATTTGTTTCTTTTTATCCACTGTCCAAATTAAATTATTTCTTAAAGGATGACGTGGAGGGAAATCTCCACCCAAATGTTTTGGCCACTATTCTGAGTTAATGGAGTTTGTCCTGCTGTTGACACTGATCTCACAGAGGTTTTTCACAAGATCTGAATTTAATAAAGTGACTACTGATATCCGGTAATAAATCCACACTCTATAGATGCGTTTGTACGGACGAGTTTCTTATCTCTTCATCCTTGTCTGTTCTCTTTTCCTGGAGGTATGAAGCTTACTCATCTCTGTAAATCAGTCATAGCATAAATGTATCCTTTATAGAGAAAATAGTAAAGAGGCCTTTTTAATATTATTTTAAATGTTAATGTTTTAGTTTTAAAGGTAAATTGACTCTTTTGGATTATTTTCTTTATGAATGTACAAAAATAATTAAAAACTTAAGGAAACTTTGCTTTTGTGTTTTAATACTTGTTTTATAAGCTGGCAGTAAATGGAAGGAGTGCTACTCTGAAGTAACAAAGCATAGGAACCCTTAAAGGTAGTACCTAATACTTTTGCTATAAAATTGGATAAAAACACTGCTAATAAGTATTCATCTTTAAAACGTGTATATTCGTGCAAAAGAAAGTAACACAAGCACAGAGGAAAAGATACTTTATTAAAACAGATACAGGAATGTTTTTAATCTTTTGGAATCATTTTATTTAAAAAAAAAAACTCTTAATAGGTAAACATGTTTAAGTGCAAAATCTTTGCTAGTGATATTAAATATAAAAAAAAGTTAAGCAAAAAAAGTCCCTTGTTTTTCCCTACAGCAAACAGTAGTAGACATGGGAGTAAAACAGTAGTGTTCTGTTATATTTAACTCCCCTAATAATATAGTAAGCAGGCAATAATCTTTACGTTGGAAAACTTGTACAGAAATAATTTGTTCAGCAGGATTCATTTGGTGCGTTTCTCAACCACTAGATGGTGATAAAGTCTTAGTGGTGGGATTTACACTTGAAATGTATTATGACCTCAAGTCTCAAACCTCAGTAAAATGTGCCCTCTATCTTAAAATGGAACTGATGTAGAAGAGACGGACATTAGAAGAAAAACAACATTTTACAGCGGTCGCATGTGATGGTACAAAGTAGTTTACGTTGGTCAGGCACATTAGTTCAGTGTGTATTGTGACGGGTAGGTTATGTGTGGCACACCCTGGTCATGTGACAAGAGTGGCAGAGGAGGTGGGACTCCAGAGGGAAGCACTGAGATCCAGGCTCATCGGAGAGCTGCTTCCCACACTCCTAAAGAAAGAGAGGAAGGGAGGATTACAAGCCCATGTGATACCGCATTCTTTTCCCCAAACGAAACATGCAGATATGGCCTTATCTGAAATGAAGCAAAACACTCCAAAAGTACCCACAACGATCCCCATCAGTTTATCCAAACCACCTGCCATAACACGTACCTCACAGTGATAACACTCAAAGTGATAATCTTTATTCATAGACACCACCCTAAGGATCTCCTCACTGCCCTGAAAAACAAACCACAAGACCAAAATAAACATCACTTTTTGAAAAGGGTCTTGAATTCACCAAACGCACTGAAAATAATAGGCTGTCTTTTACCTCAGAAGGTAAGATGAGCTGTAAACAGGCAGCACACTTTGGTGCAAATGTCCTGAGGATCAGAAATAAAGACATCTTGTCATGTAATAATAAACCAAAACAAATCAACACGTTGAAATGTTGGCGTTGTGAACCAAACATCTTTTTCCAGACACAATACAATACCACAATTTGTATTCTCTTTGCTCAAACTAACAAACCTGTTATAGTCCGAAACGCAGTAGACATTGTTGAGGTAGTCCACTGTGAATGGCACTCCATCCAAAGCCTTTGAGCAGACCATACAGCGGAAACATCCTGGGTGATACGTGTTCCCTAAAGCCTGTAGAATCTGAGTTACACAGGAAACAGCGAGATATCAACATTCTGATTCAGTAGTCTCCTCAACCTGAAACAGAGTTCACGCAGACTCGTACCTGCTCCAATATGAGGTGACCACAAAGACTGCACTTCTCAGCTGCCTCCTGAAAGCCCGAAAACTGAAATGGAGACATTTAGAAAAATATGAAGATGTCTTGGTCATTTAAGTTGTTTGACAATTATGTCTTAAATTCTGTGCCTTAATTGTTAACAATCTAGAGTCTAAAACATTAACATTTTTGTGAAATATTTTGAGTCAAGTGTGATTGTGCTTCCTTTAAAATAATAAAACTTTGATCTTTATTTTGCTATCAAATTCAAGTCTGGCTAAAGTGTCCCAATAAACCGTATCGTGTCCTATGGTGTGACAGCGAAAATCTAGAAAACAAACTGTCAATATATTATTTTATATTAGAAATGTATCTTCATTGTTAGTTGTTTTCTGCATTTTTGCCATGTCACACCATAGGACACGTTTGAACTTTATATTTTATTATTTAATATTAATTATTAACAAATATTGATACAAGTCTTATGTCTTTACATTATTATACATGTTTAAGTCTGGCTCCAAACACGGACTATGTAACCATAGCGAACAAGGAAAATTCAAGTTTATTTATATAGAAATCTGCCATGACTTATCAAAACCTCAATGAACTCTGATGTGGTTACATATGGTATTCTTGAAAAAAACACAAAGAACACATGCCAAAATCAAAAAGTCATAGTTACCATGTAATCCTCTTTGCAGTAAACTGAGCCACTGACATTATAAAAGTCCTTGTTTCTCAGAGTTCGGCCTAAAAGTGAAAAATAAATAGTAAAATCACATATTTAGACCAGTGTGACACTCAAAAGAGCATGTACTATTTAGATAAATATTCATCTTGCATTGTTTATTGATCACTGAAGACTAATAACTCACCACAGGAAACGCATATGAAGCAGCGGGTGTGATACAGGCTGTCCAGAGCCTGGCAGGCATTGTCCGCACCATAAACACCTTTACTGCATTTCACACACGTACCTGAAAAGCAAATCGCACCACCACAAACACAGTCTGAATACACTTTCAACAAACACTTTCAAGTCATTCTTCTCACACACACCTCATATGAGTATCTAGGACACTGAGGTCATTATCTAATCATACCAATTACAGCAGATCTGTCTGGACTCAAATGCATGTCGATGCAGTACGACTTGCGCATTCCTCTCTGGGAATAACAGCCAGTGGGTTCGTTTCTCGAGCAACAATAAACATACTAATACGTCTGAGCCCAATAACTCCTTTCATGCTTTCCTGTAGCTCAGTGGTTAAAGCATGGTGCTAGCAACGCAAGAGTCGTGGGTTCGATCCCAGGGATGCACATACTCAGAATTAAAAGAAAATGTATAGTGTAATGCAATTTAAGCCACTTTGGATAAAAGCGTCTGCTAAATGCATAAGTGTCAAAAATATAATCTAAAAAAGGGAGCTAACGGCCTGGAAATGTAGGAAAGAATGTACTAATGTGTCAGAATGAGGTAACATTGTCAACTTTACACAGGTGCTTTTCAGACAACGGGGAGTTTTCCCCATCGCAACAAAAAAGCGCTACGCACACAGAAGGCACAAACACACGCCCAAGCCTCTGAATTGAGTGTGTGAGAGAGCCTTCCCTCAGGACTCAAATACCTGAGCTAAACAAGCACACGCCAGCACACGCTAGTGCACACTAACACACGAACACACCCTCAAACTGCGCCTGGTTGAAAGCCAAGAGTGCTTACACACACGCACACAGACACACACACACACACACAAGCCACCGCTTAACCAAACCTCTGTCCTGCTGTATTACTCACAGCTCTTTGGTATGACCAATAACACACAGCCTGTAATTTGGGGTCATTCATAATGACTATGCTTGCTTTAGATAGATATTTTTGACTGTGCCGTCTGTTAAGAACTCTGTGTAGTGCTGGGTGGAGGGGGATATCTGTGTATATATCTGTTTGCCCAGTAACATGCAAGTTAGTTATTATGGTTAGTTAGTGAAATGGGCTGAAAGGAGAGCCTAGCATATGGTTTTAAAGTCTTTGAACTTCCTCTGACTGGACGTGCTTTCTGTATTGATGATGGCAGGATCTCTCAACTGCTTTTTTGTCTCGGGGAGGAAGCTCCTGCAAGTTTTAGCAGGTCTGAAGCAGGTCTCATCTCACCACATCACACACACTCAGCTATTGCCAGAGATGCACCATTAGTCATAACCCGACTAGAAATAGCGAAATTGAAGGAGTTAAGTGATCTCACCAAAGTATTCCTGCCTGTCCAGAGATATTGACTCCCTCCCAGCCATCTGTTCCTCCAGGGACTTCCCTGGCACTCCGGCAGGGATTGGGGTAGGTGCGGGGTTGGACAGGTTGGTGGTCGAGA
Organism: Triplophysa siluroides; assembly: GCA_006030095.1. NCBI lineage: Eukaryota > Metazoa > Chordata > Actinopteri > Cypriniformes > Nemacheilidae > Triplophysa > Triplophysa siluroides. The sequence continues at coordinate 412,929 of VCII01000033.1, read as the reverse complement.
TGGGCTGTTCTTTTAGAGTCAGACCTCCAAATAGCACCTCGCCCTCCAGGACAGCGTCCCTCAATAGCAGACGGGTGAGCTCCTGCTGATAGCGGGTTCCGGGCTGGTCAGAGTGTCGTGCTCTCTCACTGACGCATTCGCCCCGCTGGTCATTGACCCCCCATTCCGGTTCTCCGCGGTGGTGGGTCGCGGTATGCACGGTGAGCGCAGGAGGATAGGAGTGACGACTGTCATGTGCGCCTCCTGACACCCCTTCGAGATAGTCCCTCCACACCTCCATTGGGGGTGCTCCCGTTTTCATAGATGCGGATACCGGGTACACCTGACTTGAAGCGGGGCCACCGAGTTGGGTAGAGGAGTGCTGCTGAGCAGGCCCAGGTGTATGGCGGGTATCGTAGCCCAGGCTGATGCCGCTCGTCCGGTTACTGCTGCAGCGACTTCCCATTGGGCTCCCACCGCCTCCACCTCCTCCGCTCGCCGTACTGCTGGCGAAACTCGAGCGAGGGCTCACCAACACGGACTCCTGTAAGCTGAACGAGGAGCAGGGGCTCAGTGCTGGTGCAGGGGGGAAAAAGAATCCCCCTACTCCGCTATCATAGGTCCTCTGCGGTGGGTGAGAGAGGGAAGCAGGTCGGTCGCTGTCCCAGGGTTCACCACCAGAGCTCAGACGCTTGTAGAACAGAGCTTCCTGCAGAGACAAGCGCTTATGACGCTCTAGCTCATGGAGGAAGCTGGGCTCTGTGGCAACCGAACGGGCCGCTGTGCTGGGCGTAGGGTACGGTGGTGGTATGGACGACAGCGGAGGCGGCTGGGCAAGAAGCTGTTGACGACGAACAAGCTGCTGGAGCTCTAGAGAGTAACGCCTCTGGTTCAAGGCCGCGTGAGAATTTGGGCTGTACGCCCGATGTGGGTCACCATCACCTCTGGTTGACTCACCTCGGCCCTCCAATGTTTCGGGTAGGTAGCAAGATGCTCGTTGAGGGGGCGACCGGCGCCGCAGAGGAGCAAGAGTAGAAGGGTGATGTTCGATCCCAGGCCCACATTGCTCAGGTACTGTGGTAGCATTTGAGGGCGTAATTCTCTGAGAAGTGCCCACCTTGCCGGGTCTTCCTCCCGACTGTCCACAAACCTCACCAGACGTGAGGGAGAAATGAGGCGTGCTCAAAGAGGAGTTGGTTAGCGGGTTGATCTGTGTCACAGTTCCATTACTGGCATTGTTGGCGTTGTTATTTGCATTAGCCAACTCATTTTTCTTTTTGCTGAATTTGACACTTCCAGAGTCACTCAGTTTTAGCTTTTGCTTCAGTTTGCTGCCAAGTCGATCCATTCTGGTTTAATTTAAGCTCAACTACAACATAAAATACTAAGTTCTAATAAATGCCACCTGAAAATGACTATTTTAAATAGTGTACTGCATAAATATAATGAAATACAGTGTGGACACAAATATATTTCAAGTGTTTTGACAGCAGGTGAGATACGAGACCAAACGATATGTGAATTTTACATCCAAACAAAACAAATACAGCACACTACACAATAACTGCCTGTTAAAAACGAATACGTTGTGCTTGACTACAAAAATAAATACTTTGATAAATAAAAACACTATGACATCTTCTGCAGGCTACATGTTCTAGTCAGACTTGGAAAAAAGTTGTCTCCAGACTGTTTGCATGTGAAGAATTCTCTGGACATGCGCGTGAACAGGAGCGTGTTCATCCATTTGTTTGCGATCCCTTTCGCAGCTACTTGTGGCCTTGTACTAAGCAGCGAATAAATGGAAGAGTGGAAACTACAGTCAGGTTTCAAAGAGTCTTTAATTCTCGTCCCGTAATACTTCAAACACACACGCCAGACTCTCGCAGTGTAGAAAACGGCATTCAAACAATGCGCATGCCAGTCTCATCCACAACACTGATCCACCGCCACGGTTCAAAATCACTCGCGAGTCTTATAATTACCGCTTGGTTCTTTGTTTCGGTGGATTTATCCAAACGGCGTCACTGGTTGTTCAATGAGGAAAAACAGAGTTTGAATACTGAATAATGTCCAGTGTGCTCCACGTTTCCGCTGATTGTGTTGAAGTGTTGTAATGAAACACACAGGTTATGGATATTCCACGGTGCCTTTCTGCCTCGACTAGCGGCTTTCAAAAAAAGGCAAATTGAAAACGTTTTTCTTTGCTGATAATTGTTTTTGAGTCGTTTGATTCGGGTAAACTAAACGAGTATATTCCTCATAAAAAGAGTTCGTGGCAGATCAAAGCGAAACGTTTTCCAACAAAAAGTCCACTTTGCCCAGTCCAGTTTGAAAGAAAATGACCATTATTCCCCAAATGTGTGTAAGTCGCGTAACAAAAAAAAAACTAACGCAACAAGCCGCGTAAGACTCACCCGAACATATTCGCATAGACCAACACGCAGCGCGCACTCTACGAAGGAAAACTGCAGCAAACTCTTTAAGGTAACGTACGGCTTCTTTCTTTCCCCCAAAAAAATTCCAACCTCCCCCTTTCTTCTTCCTCTGTGGCCTTGTCCAAACCGGAACACCTTTCCCCCGGGCACCGCGCATGAATAGCATCCCACTATTTCGTCACACAGCCCAACTTCTTAAACAAACTGTGCCCATTGGTTCAGCCAAGCAGACTTATACAAACAACTTTAACATGACTGCACAGACGCTATGACTTTATCATGCCACAAAAGCAGTTTGATGGTATGCTATGGAAGCAAACATGAGTGCGCTGAATCAATACATATTTTTTTATATCAACAAACATCAGACAGAAAAGCACAAGCAAGAGCAAAGTAACTTACACCGAATACAAATTGTTCTCTTTTGTTTATGACATCATAAAACATTTCAATGCGTAGTGCGTGGCGAAAAAAATGACCGGGGGTAAATTTATCTAGTCAAAATAATGTAAGAAATAAATTGAGGTCTATATCCCGGAAAAAATGGTTTATGGGCTTTCATGTTTTCTATGCCATTTTATAACCCTAAGGCCTAATTGGTCGTGCCTTTAGTCTGTGGAATGTGCGGATGGATATCACTGTTCCCTGGGACAGCGTGAGTCGGCTGCATGTGTGCTTTCGCGAGCGCAACAATGTAACTGTTTTTCTTTTCTTCCCTCTCGGAAAATGCCTCTCATTGCTCCATAGTTACCAAAGTAGCATAAATTCCGGTGACAACTGACCTGCTGTCGTATGGTTACTGTATTCAGGCCCACAGAGATCCTAAAAAGACCCAGTGCTGTTCTTTTGTTTAAAACCTCGTTTTTTCCCTACCCCGGAGCTCCCTCCTCCCTTTCTTGTCTTGTCTGCAGCTTTCCTGCGGTTTGTGAGTGCGCGCATGCACGGACGCGCGCATCTGGCGAGTGGGGACTTGTCTGGGAGCGCACGCGGGAATGTTTGTGTTACTCAGCAGTGCTCGCACTGTTACACATGAGAATTGAAAGGGAAATATGGTGCCGAAAGACCATTAAGCGGAGGGTGTCAATTTCTTCAGTCTCGCACGTGTCGTGTTTTTATTTACAAAATTGTCTCTTTGAGACTGCGAAATGAATAACGCAGCTGTCTATCTTATCCATCATCTTTAGGTTGTGTTAAATTACAAACTACATTCATGACCATTTGCATTTCTGTTGTAAATAGGTAAACACACAAATAAGAGTAATACATACCAGAACATGTACACAACATGACTAAAACATGCGTTTGATTAAAATATATGTTAGTTGTGTTCGTTTTCGTTTTGTTCTAAGGTAAAGTTTTTGATAGAAAGCTGTTTTCAACAAGTACATTGCTGTATTTAATGTGGTCACAGCATCATCTACTGGTAGGAATAAGCCAAGACACCCTTATACCGATGCAGAATCTTTATTTTGTCCCCTCTTACTTGCCGTGGGTAATATATTCCAAAATGGCAGCACCCTTGAGGTCGTTTTGCAACACAGGTGAGGCAGTGCATTCAACATTTCTATTTTTCATATTCGAACTATGGCTGTTGCAAGATATATTTTGGTATTTCAGATAAGCATTAACATTACCCGAGTTATAAAAAATCATGCCACCAGCAAGCGTTCTCAGACATTGTCGATATTGTCAGTAGTCATGAAACGATAGGTTTGAGTAAACATTTCTGTGTTATGTTTACAGTTTTAAAGCAGACTACACGACAGATTTCCTCGACATGTGTGACCTGTGCTGGAAACAAGTGGAGATTGGAGTGAGTTAAATCTTCATATCAACCAGTTTTTTCTATATACAATTATTCAGGTTTTTTAATGTACCCGTGGTAGATTCATTACTATTTGTATTGCTGTAATTTTAATATAAGTACCATGGTTAAACTATGGTTGTTGCGGTTACTATTATTTCACACACAAAAACTGTGATTTAAACAATAGGTAGATATTTTAATGGAAAACAATGCAGTTGCATTGTATTAACATCGCTTAAGTCCTTGAACATGCAATCGATGTTTTGATTTGTTTAATATCTTTTGTGTTTGTATGTTGGATTTTTTTTCCGTAGAAACGGTTTAGCACGTAGTGGATCAGAGTATGGGCCATTAACAGATCTCCCTGACTGGTCCCATGCAGGTAACTATTTCTTTACAGACTCCTGACTGTTGTTTTATTTACAGCCTAACAATAGGGCGTTAAACCCAGATGTACTGTATTTGTCATTTCTATTGTATGCACAAGTTTAATGGGTTTCTGTCAGTATATCAATCAACAGTGTTTCTAGGAATGTAAATGTGATCACAGAGACTGGTTTGTATGAATTGTTGTGATATGAATTTCAGATGGAAGGCCTGCACCCCCACTGAAAGGACAGATCCGCAGACAAAATCAAAGAGAGGAGTTTGCTGTAATACACTGTTTTTATTGATCATTTCTTTTAGCCAATTAACTTTTCCACTGATGTTTAATTTCCAACGGCTTCTTTCTGATCACTATTATTATACCTCTGTCCTGTAGAAAAGAGCAGTGTATCTCAATGCAGAGATGGATGAAGGGATGGACCAATGGCAGAAGAGGAAGAACAAAGAGAGACAAAAAGAAGAGCACTTGAAATCTTTGATGCTGAAACCTAAAGGCAATTTACTATTAAAGAACAGGAAATAAATGTGCTTGACAGAAGTTGAAGTGTGATTTCATTGTTTAATGCTGATCACATATAAAACATTCCATGGTAATTCCAGGGTGACTGCCATATCTCAAATAACTTTGTTTTTTACACCTTTACACTTTTACAGTTTTGCACCTTTGTTAGCAAGTAATTGAATTAGACCAGATGCAATGTAGGTCCAACCTAATAGTATGTCATGTTTTCTTTTAGGTGCATTTGTACTCAGGTGCTGAAATTGACTATACATATAACTGTTTTCAGAGCTACTACAGATTTAAAGTATTATTTGATGCAATGTCATGATCAAAATTAAGTCAAACCCCTTTATTTTCATTCATCCATATACGCAAGAGCAACAGTAGGTGAAAATCTTGGGTTCAGTTCCGACCAACATAGTTCTTCTGACAGTGATGGACCAATCATTTACAATAGACTGATGTGATGTTTGTTAAATTATTAACTTTAATACATACAGATTCAAGGATTATTTACAACATTCATTTTTATTATATACCCAAGCTTACATGGGGTCCATATTTAGTCAATAGTTCAAACAGTTAAAAGCTACTTAAAGGGACAGTTCACCAAAAAATAGAAATTCTCAAGTTGTTCCAAATCTGTACATTTCTTGGAAGAACACAGAGAAAGATATTTGGAAGAGTGCTTGTAACCAAACATCTTGGAGCCTATTGACAAACATAATAGGACAAATTACAATGGTAATCAAAAGTGCGCCAGAACTGTTTGCTTTCCCACATTCTTCAAAATATCTTTGTGTTCATCAGAACAAAGACATTTATAAAGCAATTATTTCATAATACGGTAGTCAGTGGTGGACAAGAACTGTTTGGTTAAGCATTCATTTAAATAGCGTTCTCTGTGTTCATCAGAACAAATACATTTATACAGATTTGGAAGAACTTGAGGGTGAGTAAATTATTATATTATTTTTGGGGGGGTTAATTGTTCCTCTAATATACCATAACATACCCTTTTCATAATATATCACTCCATTGGGTGGCAGTGTTTCTCTAACTCTCCTCTCCGCCTGGCAGACAATCTGACCTTCATTCTCCTGTGGTGGTATAAAGATTCCTGCACATACTGTGCATAGAGAAATATTCTAGGTCCCAGTTTCCCCACATCTTAGTATTTTAATTTTACCTCAAATATTTTTTGTTGTCATCTGTTTTGTTTAATAAAAATGCCATAGTAACTCTATTTCATATTAGCCGCAAAATGCCAATTTACTTTTTTTAACTGAAGAAAATCCGTCAGTATAACCATTTAATAACATAAAGTAATTTATGTTGATGTCCCCATGAGATCAAAATGTACTCTTTTTTTTAACCCCTCCCCTCTGTCACCAACTGTCTGCTGTGAGCTCCATTTAAGAATTAACACTTTTTTAGATCCAATTATCAGTAGACACACCCTTAATGTTTTATTATGAAATATTTTCTGTTTCACTCGGAAATATGTCACACTGCGCAATATCTGACCATCAGTTAAATTACCTCAACTGTACCATACAGTTTGTTTATTAAGCTGAAATTGTGCTAAAACCACTGATGCTAAAGCACTTTTTTTCTGGGTTGCTGTGCTGGACACAGGGATACCCCCGATATGATACAGGACAAACTGATTCAACAGTCAAGAGGTTGCTACTTTATTTACCACCTGATAGTAGGATGTGTGTAACTTACAGCGAGCTTTGAAATAGTCCTCTTATATTTATTCAATTGAACCCATGTGTCCACCATGCATTGTTTGTCTTGAGGTTTTCAAAATACATGTGGAGCTCACACATGATTGTCACTGCCTGACTCTTTCTTATAGTGACATCAAAGATACCGACATTTAAATAGGCATTACAGAAAAACAGAAAAGATAAAAATGTAGAAATGAAAAAAATAGATCTCTCACTCTCTCAGAAACATACAGGTCTTCCTGCTGATTTCAGCAGCCTCTCTCCATAATTATGGCCCCAGTTGCTGAGCTGCAGATTTTTTCCTCTGGTGTTTTACTGGACGCTGGATTAGGTTCAACATTTTTTTGTCTGCACTATAAGACTGTTTTGTTTAAGATGTTGAAAGCTAACAAACACAATGGAAACCACACGCACTTTAGTTTTTTCTCACACCACCACTAAGGAAAAAAAATCTTCTATTTTATTATTGTTACATAGAAATATGTTATGTTAAACCTAATAAAACCCCAGTTGTCAGATTATTTCTGAGTTAGATTTGTATATATAGTTCTAAGTATTTAGACACAATCATTCTTGCTTTTGAGTTTCCTTTTTCTTTTCCTGGTCTTTCTTTCAATGGATTTTCACCAGCTGATTTTTCCCCATGTCCACCCCTCTCTCACTCTGTCCCTCCTTCGTGTTGTTTTGGTTTTTCACAGAATGAGTTCCAGATGTTGCTTTGAGTGCACAAGGGGAAGAGAGTGAGCAGAGGACAGAAAGGTTTAAGGGGAGGAACTAAAGATGAAGTGATTGTTCGACCCTTTGACACACATACAAGAAGAAAAAAGAAGAAGGTGTAAAAAGTAATAACTGAATCGAATTAAGAAAGACTTGTAAATGTAACAGATTTTGTCAACTTTGTTGATTTTACTTGATTATGTTGTGTTGTATGAACTTTTAGGAGGATTTAATAGGTAAACTAAACAATTTAAGTACACTGTACTTTAGAACATCGAGTGAGTCGTACTAAAGGCCTGTTTACCTTTGTATACATGCCAAAGGTGTTATTAAAAATAATACATTCCATAGTGAATACAACTAAAAGCAACTAAAATCTCTCTCTCAAATATATACACACACGCAAATGTATGTTCTGATTATTGTCTTTCTCACATCCAACAACGAATTATCTTAAATAACAACCAATAGAAGCTTATTGCAAGTCATAATGATCGATATACGTCATCAGTTATTGTATCCGAGTTTGAATTTATAGGGAGTCTGTGATTAAGTTCCAGCATAGAACGAAACTTGATATGCGTTTATGTTTTGTACTGTTTTTGTCTTCAACATATTTTTGATCTCACGTGGCACAGTATATGCGCGTGTGCATGCGCAAAGCGAAAATTCACAAAAACAAAACATGCTAGCACAGGTAGTAGCCGATGGAAGACAGGGAGGCGGGGACAAAGAACTTCACGCCTTCAGGATCTGGCAGCACAATTAGGTGTGGTGGTGACCTTCTTATACATCTCATTCTAATCCTGTATATAGTCGTCATTGTATTGAGCATAATACATTTAGAAAAAAGGACCGCGCAGCTTACTTTGAACGTGATGCTATGTACGAATTATGATTGTTCTATTAACAAGTAATTATTAATTGTAATTCATTTTTCATGTTTTATTTTGTCCATGTTTAATTTGGAGGACTTAAACTCAAACTCATGGAGTTGAATGTAAATCCTGCTTGTTGAGGGCTCAGATGTTGAAACACAACAGTAGAAAAGAACTGATAGAGAGGGAACCTGCTTTGAAGGATACGGTGGAAAGGTGGCCACTGCCAGCACTCTTTATGGAGAGCCAGGTTAGTAAATATTCTTGTATAGTATTGGGTTCATATTGCGTCATTAACTTGTTCTATAGAAATAAAAGAGCATAAAAAGTAATAATGAACATATGTATGTGTAATTCATACTTTAAAATGTCAGTGAAACGTGATTGCTTAATTGCTGGTTGTCACTGTCACTTTTTTTTATTCAGGCAGAGTTCAGTCTTGTATCTGGCAAAGATCTGCAAACTGAATTATTCAAGAACTGGACATCTCAGTGCCAAAGGGGGAGACATTGGCTCCAAACTTAAGAAGATTTTGCAACATAATTTCAACATTTGAAAATAATGTAAGCCACACAGACTCCCAAGTTCTTTGGTTTTGCAAGTGTTGTTTACTCTGTGTTGTGTGTATTTTAATTTTTTTTAGAAATCTGACCTCATTGGGAGACAAACAGTTGTTCTTCATGGCCTTCCACTCCTCATTGAAGAAGACCCCACTGATTTTTACAAGACATGTTTTGTAAGTAGTTTTGTTCTGTGTATTAAATCCCTTTAACATTCACCAGCCCATGGGCAGGCCAGAAGGGATCCAACTGAGTTTCGAGGTTTCATTACATGCTATTTTAAATACTTTATATATTGGTTAAATATTTGCTAATATTTCCCACATGCAGACGTTAAACATGAAACATGTTAAACATTATGCAAAAAAACTGAAAATTAACAAGTTTGAAGATTCCATATTTCTATCGGACAGTGACGATATGTTTTCTTAAAATATGTTTACATTTTTGTTATGTCATTTTTAGGACTATGAGGGTGAAGTCAATTCAAGCAGCATATTGACATTAATCCCTAAGGACTGTGAAACCATGCCATACCTGGATGCCACATCCACTGCCATCTTTTTGGAAGGTACAAGTGTAATGGATGGAATCTTCCCCAAGCCATGCGCCTCCTTTTTGGTCTCTTTTATGCTCTGAGTTTATAATACCCTCCAGTAAAGAAGAACAACTTCGATTTCATCCAGATATTGATTTTGTCTCTGAAACCTCAAATACTAACCCTGAAAAATCTTCTAATGCAGTAACGTAACTTTTCTCCAATTCTACATTTAACTTTTTGTGAAAACATTGATCTTTTATCTTTCCAGAGTGCAATACAGTATGTGCATTTTATGTTTTATAAATATATTGTTTTATGGAAATAATTGACATCTGTTGTTTGTCTTTGTATTAACAACTTAGAAGTTTGAGTACAACTTGCTTGAGAAATTTAAGGTAATCAGTTTCCACATGTTTTTCTAGTAATTTGAATGTTGAAATAACTATTTTATTTGAGATCTCTGTTTTAAACTTAAATAAAAAAATGTAAGTTAGCTGAACTTGTTTTACTGAGTTTCCTTTACTCAAGTTTTCAGGTCATTTTTGCAAATACAGAAGTAAACTATACAAATTTGTTGTAAGCTTCATCAACTTAAGACTGATGAATGAATTTACTTGAAAATTCTGAGGTAATCAGTTTCCACAGGTTTTCAAGTAAACTCAACTTATTACTTTTTGCAGTTGAAGATTGCAGATTTGGGAGCTAAAGTCTATATTAGACGTGTTCTCAACAGGATATGACAAAGCTATTTATATTATATTAGTGTTCAGGCTTTCACAGGCTTTTGGATTAAGCAATAAACTTCTGGCTTTAGTACAGATGTAAGAAAGACAGAAAGTGTGAGGGTAAGAAAGTGTTTACACTGGGTATAAAGACTGAATCAATCCGTACAATATTACACATATTAAGAAAGACAATAAACAGTAAACAATTAATTGAATCATGTTGTTGTGTTATGCAATAAACATTGTGCCAGGGACAGTGTTAAATATACAGTTGAGTGAAAAATTGCCTACATAAAAAACTTGACCTAGTATGCCACAAATGACCAATCAAAACCAAGAATTTCAGAAGGTTCTTCAACGACTTCTCCATCTGCTTTCGAGCTCCTCTCCTACCTTCTTCAGTCCTTCTTTTCATCTCTCAGGGAGACTGTATGCTGCATGTAGGTTACACAAAACACTGTAACACATACACATAGTCTCAATTGCAAGCAGCTGTTCAGGACATGTCCTTTTCACCAGCTCAGTGTGTGTATATGTGTGTGTGGGCGTACGTGTACGTTTTCCCTGGCCACCCCACCAGACAAGAACCAAGCACTGTGAAGATGACTGCCAGAGCTCTCCCACACCACCTTGGCCAGAACCAGACTTCCTGTACTCAACTGTCCATCCTTAGGACTCAATGAATGCCTAAGGTCAAATGTATTAACATTATTATTATTACTTTAGATAATATATTATACATATTTATTCTTTAACACATTAAATGTAATATGCTTAGAAACCTGTCTGAACATCCAATTGACGCTCATACAAAATTAAAAACTGATGCTTTTGCAGACAAAGAAACCACAAGTGTTTCATCGGGTAGCGTTTCAGAGAGAGAGAGAAAAAACAAATGAAAGAAACAGAAATGTAATCATGAGGAATTAGACCCGTCGTGTCATTCTTTAATATGATGCAGGCATCTGGTAAACACACTCTGACCACATGGTGAAACTATGCCAATGCGAGGAGAAAAAGAAAAGGATTTAAAGGGGAGGGGCTGGAAAAACAGAGATGTTTGTGGTCAGGGTGTCATTTAAAAACCTCATAAAAGACAATCATTTTGCTGTGTGGATAAATGGGGAGAGGGGAGGGAGTGGGAAGCGGAAAGGGCTGTTTCTGTCTCACTCAGCAGGAACAGTTTTAACACACTTTGAAAAACTAACTTATAAGTACAGAAGCATGTCTCTTTTCTCTTGCTTTAATCTGAGTACAGACACATGCTGTCCTGCACTGTAAACAATAACCAGTGAGATTTACAAAATTTCTTGTTGTTTGTGCAAGTTTTTTTTAAATGATCTTTACAAAGAGTAAAAGTTCCTTTAAAAAACATTACAATATAATAATGTAGTTTAATAAAATGTACTTGAAATAACTTTGTGCAAAACTTTCACAAATTAACAAAATAAGTAAGTTGTTATTATAGTTGTTGTATGGTTGTTTTTTCTTTAAGTTAATAATAGGTTAATGTTAAATTACAACTAAATAAGTTAGCTTTAGATAATACACTTTTTTTTTAAACTCACAAAACTTTATATACACAACTGAGACTCTATCAATAGAAACATATAATAAGGGTTAGGGATAGTTCATCCAAAAATTGAAATTCTGTCATAATTTACTCACGCTCATGTAATTTCATACCTTTATAAATTACTTTGTTCCGATGAACACAAACAGAACAAAAAAATTAAAAGAAATTGTTTTCCTACTATAGTTGAGGATGATGTCCCAGAACTGAAAATTGCTAACATTCGTCCAAATATCTTTCTCTGTGTTCATTGGAACAAAGACATTTATACAGGTTTGAAAAAACCTGAGGGCGTGTAAACAATGACAGATTTTTCATTTTAGGATGAACTATCCCTTTAAACATCACTTACTCGCAAGATTTTATTTCCAAGAAAATGGGAGTCATGTTAAAAAGGTGTTTATTTCATTTTCCTTCCCAGGTACAAAAATTATAAAACAAGCAAAAATCTCATTCCTTTACAGTTGTCATTATAAATATCATTACCATTATCATTGTTGACTAATTAAGAAACGACCAATGGTGATGATGTTCTATTGCAGAAAACCCATAGCACCATTACTGGTTATAAATAATTATTTATTCTTTTCTGCTGCCTCTTTTCCTCTCACTAAAAATGAGACAATCTCACCTCCAGCCTCTTTAAACCTGATTGTTAAAACCTGACATTGGAAGCTAATTTGAAATAAGTCACATTCCGCCTGTGTCCAGCAGGACCTGAAATGACAATATACAGACTACGCATGGAGAACAATAATAACAATAACCATAGTTATAATAACAATGCAAATCATTAATGAAATATTATTAATCGTAGTACAATGAAACAAACAATAGTATTTTGCTCTTCAGGTGTAATCAGAAACTGGCCTTCTTTAAGAGCTGAGTCGACTTCTCTCTCCCTGAACTTTGACATTTAACCTTTGACCTTTCACATACAGCAGGTCTCTACAGTTGAGCCATACTTTGTGCATACACTGATTTGTGAAAGGTCAAAATCTATGCTTGTCTTTGGGAATAATGGGTGCGAGGTGACAGTGGGACTTTAGGTGAACCGGAGGTTTTCATTGGATCTATGTGAAACGCAGGTTTACGAGTTCATGAAGAAAATTCAAGTGAGATGAAAAAAAATTATTGTAAAGATGTCAATCAAACAGCCGCCTGGCTGGTGTCGAGTTAGGTTCTGGAGAGGGAGATTGTCAAAGAAGATAAAGGAGGGATTATATATAGGAAAGAAGACAAAAAAGGTGCATTTCACTGCAGTTTTAAAGGGTAACCATAGAAACAGAGAGGGGATGTCAGTTTGTATCTCCCTTTCCATGTTGTTTTTTGTTTTATTAATGGCAAAGACGTACAGGTAAATAGAAAAACGTACAATACACATCCTTTCCTTCATTTTGTCATCTCAACCTCTTGTGGACCTTTAAAAGTGACATTCGTTTTCACTCCACCCTAACACACAATATCTCCCATTCGACACCTCTCCCAAAGTCATCTACTTTGTATCCCTTGTATTCCTTCTCCTTTTTCTCTTTCTTTCTGTGCCTTTGTCTGTATTTAAACTTTATCGAGCAGAGAGCGGTGGCAGTACAGGAGGCGTCGAGGGGTGCCGTAGCGGCGGAAGAAAAGCAGAGCTCCTAAAGTGACAAGCACACAGGCCAGAAGAAAGAGAGGGATCACAATGGTTGCAGCCCTTCCCATGGCTCCACCCTCTGACTCATCCACCTCAATGATGATCACTTCCTCATTGGTCCCGCTTCGCTTCTGGGGCTCCTCCCCTTCACAGCCCATCCAATCAGTGAGAACTGATTTGGGGTAGCCCGGCTCTACCTTCAGCTGTTGATTGTTAAACTTCCAGTACTTATTGGCTTTGTAGAAATAAGTGTGGGCTAAAGGATTGACATAAAGAGCAAAAAGTTATCTCAGTAAATGGTGTTTAACTGTAATACATTATAAATTTGGCAACCCCCCCCACAAAATAATGTGCGACAAAGCAACTTGTTCTTTATTTCAGTGTGCAGCACCCATATTGTATCATTATAGTTGCATAACAGCGGTTTTACACTTTGAAAACTTTTTTTTATAAAAAGTTTAAATTCCAAAAGGTGCTCAAGGCCTCAATGATGTGTTGCTGCATGAGCTATTAACATCTCAAATGTTCCTGTACCTCCGTCCTTACTCATGATGGCCCCTTTGATGTTATCTGGTACTCCTGTCCATACGCTGATGGGTTTGGGATAGTCCGGATCCACTGACTGGCTTTTGTCATTGAAACGGTAATACCTGAGATTCAGGCAGAATCGAGAGCAGCAGAGGAAGACAAAAAAAGAGAATGACATGTTAACAAAATATCTAGAAAAACGATAAGATACTGACTAATGACAGGTAGCACTAAGATCGTACTTGGTTCCTCTAAAGAAGTAAGTGTTGCCAGTGGGCGTGTAGAAAACAGCTGCGTCCAGTTTGTCTCTAGGAAGCCCTGTGCCAAGCTCCTTAAAGGTTTTTGGATAACCTTCATCCATTTTGGCCTCGCTAAACACCCAGTACTTGTCCCCTGGAGAAATATAAACGTCATTATTATTGATCAATGTGAGAAATACTAACTACAGTGAGGTGGAAATGCAAAAGATGGGCGCACCCTTGAAGAAAACAAATTTTCCATCAGAACGTTCGTAGGCAGCATTGATAGAGGGAGGCAATCCCTTCCAAAAGTGTCCAATGGGCATGGGATACCCCTGTTGAGGTTTACCATCACGAATTCTCCAGAACCACTTCTCCTGTGAGAGAACATAGGTGTGTTAATAGTAAAAACACAAAAATCCCAATCACAAACATACTTAGAGTCAAAACAGAGAGATGGCACACCTTGAAGGCGAACATCTCGTCCCTCAGAATAGCAATGGTGTCAAAGTGTCCCTCACATATGTCGGGGCCAAATGAAGGGCGATCTGGTTTGGGAGTAGGAGGCCGAGGTGCCGGGGGTTGAGGGGGTTTAGCGGAGCCAGAGCCTGCCGAAAAAGCAACGGGTGAGTTTTATCGTACATACAAATGATACACAAAATACATTTTTCAACTGACTACCATATATTTGCTGAATTCCCCGTCTGTCATCTTCAGGCAGAACAAAGTTCTCAGTGTCCATCCACTGGTAAAATGGAGCCATGATGGCAGAGGGATCTCCTGAGTGTTCCAAACCAAGAGCATGACCCAATTCATGCACTGCCACCAAAAACACATCATTTCCTGAATAAAAGGAAAAGAGAGATGAACTGTACATGCACACACTAAAACTATAGTTTATTCAGCCAATTAACACATTTTTGTGCTCTGTCCACTCTTTGCTCACCTCCCTGGTCAACGTTGCCTGTTGTCCACGGTTCTGCTGCGTCAAAATGGGTATCACCTCCGATGCCGTGACCGGGGAAGTACGCGTGGGCCAGGAAGCCCCCCTCGCCATCGAACGGGGTGCTGTCTTCATGAAAGCCTTCAGCGAAAAAGAGCATGATATCTGCATACTTGTCCACCTTGCCTTTGATTTGACTAAATGGAATTTCGCGGAACTTCAGGGGCGTCACAGCCTCCCAGACCTTAAATGCCTTCCTGATGGCCTCATGTGTGGCCTTTTCACCAACTTTGGGTGTGTAGTTCTGAATACTGAGAAAATACAGAGACATAAATTAGTTATAGGTTAGCTAAACTCTAGTGCGCCTTTAAAAAACGTTTTAAATAGAATGAGATCTGGTAAGTCCCTCTTATTTTGAAAAAGCAGACGTTCCTGTTTTTATTTTGGGTTTGATACTCATATTTGTACCATAAAGGTTTTGAAGAAGTTCATTAACATTCTCAGATTCAATAATTCACTGGAATGTTATATGCAATGTATGTTAAATGAACGTCACTCTAAATTTCTCCATACCTGAAGGTGATCTCTCTCTTGTCCCATTTTAGCCCCTGGATGACGTAGCGTTTCTTTCTTAGGTTGCTCTTCAGTTCAGAGCCAAATTTATCCGGAACACCACACCTTGGCCGCTCCATTGCCCTGGCAACATCACATCCATTCGAGACATTAATGCCCCGCTCGACTATTAACATCATCCTCAGGTCAGTGTTTTAGCAGTTTTAGACAATATAATGTATAGAAGAGTTATATCCAGTTCAGAGGTGAGCAAGACTTACGTGATAGTAGCCTGGTCCATAGATCCGCTCACAGTGAGGCCGTAGAACTTCTGCATGGCCGATATTGCGGAAGTGATGGATTTTGGAGAACGTATAGCCTGAGCCCGAACATCACCAGGAGGGAGATACCCATACTGCTGGAGCCACACCTGACAGAACAAATGCTCCATTAACACACAAAACATACTAACAAGTTTCTCATCATCATTACAATGAACTCAAATTCAACACAAATTAATGTAATATTGTACATACACACAGACAGTGTTCTTTAGAAAATCTCTCAACATAAGTCAAAGCATGAAACATCACAAATTTCGCAGCTGTCATTGGTACTTAGGTGACCTCAGAGAAATTAAGGTCGGTCTGAAGTTGTTTTTGTGTGCCCACTGTCCCAAATGTCTCAGCTCAGCATCAAATCATCATGACGTGCTGCTGTCTGAGTTCATAAAAATGAAATTAAACACAAAACTGCCAAAATCAACACACATTAGTGCAGAACCGCAGTGTAAACATAAGATGTGTGTGTATGTGCGCGAGACATGGTTACACTTTTGTGGGAAAGAGTGTGTGTGTGTCCGAGAATTGTGTCTGTCTTCTTTACAACCTACCCAAACTTTGAAGGAAAAAAACTGCTGGCAAAGCTGGTTTTGTCTTCAAAGGAAATTGTTATATAAATAAGCGTTTTATTTGTAATTAAAAAGGTTTCTTTTAGTTGCAGTATTAGGCTTAGTATGTTGTCATTTGTTTTATTTGGTCAGTGGAGGTAAATGGGTGTGACATCATCACTGGTCTGAAAGGTGTGTGGGAGGAAGACAGGCCAGACTGACTGAATTCAATCAGTTTCTCTGCTCTCTCACTCGTTCTGCCTTACAAAAATACACACAGATCACGAAAGTGGAAAGGTAAAATGAGAACCACCAACAAACGTCTAGTTAAACTAGAATGTACTTGTGTTTTTTCTGTTAAGTGTCTCAGAAATAGAAATGATAGCATTTACAGTTACTCTGTAACACAAACTCAAACAAAACCTTCTACCGTCTCTCTTAAGCAGAAAGTTTCCTCTGTGTGGGAGGAAAAATTCCCATCCATTTCTACGTGTTATATTTATTTCTGGAGAATTGACAGTGAATGTGTATGTTGCAGTGATGTTTTAGTGAAAGGGATAGTTCACCCAAAAATGATAATTCTGTCATCATTTACTTACCCTCTTGTCATTTCAAACCTGTATGACTTTTGCAAAACATAAATGATATATTTTGATGAATGTTGGTAACCGAAAAATGGTGGTATCCATTGATTTGCATTGGTTTGGTGTCCACACAATAGAAGTGAATGGGAACCACCATTGTTCGGTTACCGGTATTCTTACAAATATCTTCTTTTGTGTTCTTCAGAAGATAGTCATACAGGTGTGAAAGAAATAATGACAGAATTTTCCTTTTGGTGAACTGTCCCTTAGTTTTAGCTGTGCAGGTGTTTGTGGCCTAATCACCGAACACAAAGGTTACAGGTTCAGAGTCACTGTGGTCTAAACAGAGTGAGTAAATGTCTGATTTGAGGATCAGACAACCAGTGTCTCCATTTTAACCACAAAGAGTGTCAGCAAAAATGACAAGCAGTTTGTCGGTAATCCATGTGACCTCAGACCTCAAACTCCTTTTCTCCTCCCAGTCTTTCTCTCTCTTTTCCCTTTTAAAACCTTAAGGATATATTGAGCAGGATTGGTATAGCATTGCTGCTACAGAAAGAAATCAGGAAAAGAAGGCCAGAGAATGATGGCAGAGGATGCTACAGATTTATAGTGGCTGAAAATAAAGCCTCACCATGTTCATATAGCAACGCAGCTTAACTTGTACTAACTCTATGCTGATCACACCTCATAAAATAGACACTGCCTTTTCACATGCTTTAATGTCTCCATTAGCATCGCGGCACTCCACCGATCAGGAAATCCAACCCAGAGGCAATTTCACAGGTCTGCATATAGTAAATCATTTGGAGCTTCACACTGGGCCATTCACATTGTAGATTTTCCAGAGGGAGTGGTCTACATTGGCCATATCGGTGGAGAAAGTATAAATATGGATCATGTACTATAGTGTAGTGTTAACCTGGTCACCCCTGCTCCGTATTTCTCTATCCTTCCCACAGTTCCTCCTTCTTCATAAGTGCTCTCTGTGTGTGGTGGCTCCACTGTGGTGACGCACCCCAATTTTGTAAAAACACTTTCTAAACTCCTTCCCTCTCTCTCTCTCATACTCCCTCTGAAGGCACTTTGGTCTCTGACTACTGCCAGAAAACCCAGCATGCTCTACTGCCCTGGAACTCCCAGCGGTGGACGTCAAAGGTCCTATTTAGAACCCCTCGGCAGTTACCCTAACTGAGGAAGAGCGAGCGACTGTGTGGCCATGCGTCAGCGTTTACCATGCACAGACAGGTAGCCTTTAATAAGTTTACTGACTCTCAGTATGTCTGGGAAAGCGTTGAGTAATAATCAGGGCCAAAGCTGCCGTTAAACACAGGGCTGGGAACAGTTTCTTTACTGGGATCTTCAACACTAGCTATTAACTCTGTGATAGTGACTGACCTGCGAACAGCAAGGGTTCTGAGCATCATTACGTGCTATGACTTCACTGCCACAGATGACAGCAAGGTTAGCACACACTACAACACACACAGAAACACTAAATTCAACCTTTCAAGATTCTGGGACTGAATACTTAAGGTATTTTGCAACAGGCTACTTTCTAGGATGGCTGTTTCTAAGAAACATAATGTCATTGGTCTTGCGGTGTTGCAACCTTTAAGACAACAGGGTGAGTAAATGATGACAGAATTTTCATTTCGAAAATGAACTATTCCTTTAAAAGAAAACAGCATTACAACTGCTCACTGATAGTTCATCTGCAGAAACGATTGCTTTCAGCAAGCTTTCCAGACTCCCTATGTTATTGAGAGAGAGAGAGAGAGAGAGAGAGAGAGAGACAGAAATAGAGAGAATGAAGAAAAAATTATAAAACAAACCCCGAGTGAGAATCCTAGAGATTGAAATGTTACAAAATATTACAACAAAGAAAAGGAGAAAAAGAAGAAAAAGGAGGGCAGAGGTGAGTTTGTGCACGACAGAAGGACTGAGTCAGTCGTTCCCCTTGGTCTGTGCCAATGGAAAAAACTGAACGTTTTAGACATTAGCGCCCGAGTCTCACTGAGCATCTGCATGTGTAGAATCAGATCACTGACCCACTTTACTGAACACCAGAACTAATACCAGGATAACAGACTTCCACCAAGTATCAACAATCACAACGTGCGATTTTTTTGTGATTAGTTATAATTTTTCTGAGTTAAAGTTTACATCAGCAGAAAGTGATGGTCTATTGCAGCAGTTCCAGATGTTCACATGTCATTCATATACACTTCAGAACAACAATACACTTTTTAAACACTCAAGACAAGCAAACATTGCAAAAAGATTTTCTAAATTTTTTCAATTCTTTAAAAGTCTGATTTCCCCAACATGAAACATTTAATTTATATTTAATGCAAAGTGTATGGTGAAAAGAACGTTTAAAAAAAATCAGCAGAGTTTTAGAAGATGATTTGAGAGTCTCAGAAGATGCTTTGACATCTGTAATGCTATTTAAACACATCATCTCTCAGCTGAAGGGGGGGGAGTTGTTGGGGGGGTTGTGGTGCAATTCCCAGCTGTTTTCCATAAGGAATATGGCTGAACTGTTTTTTTCTCCTTTTCTTGCATTTTTAGGGACATTGTCAAAACAACAGCAGCTGTAACAACAGAAAAAGCTGAAAAACATACTGCTATTGTTGCAGACTTAAAATAATTCGAATAAATACTAAAAATAATATATTTTGTTTGTAAAAAAGCTAAAGTAAAAATTCCCTTATTTCTTCAGGATTATGACAAAAACATTGGAAAAACAAAAGGTGCAACTTATTAAAGATAAAACAGATGTTTCTGTTTTGCATCTTTATTGTGACCTTTCCCTTTTGATCACGCAACTGAGACATGAATCCTGAAGAATGTCATATGTTTAAAAAACCTTAGAAAGTTTTGTTGGAATCTGCATAGCTAAGTTTTTTTCCACACTAACCGTGGTTACATCTGTCAACCATCTCAGACTGTGAAGGAGTGTGAGAGATAGGAATGAGGAGATAAAAAAGATGATTTGCCTTAGAACCTCCCTCTGATTCTGTTTTCTTTCTAGCGTATGCTTTTAAGATTCCCTGGCTTCAGTTTGTTGCAGAGACACCAAAGCCTTCTGAAAAATAATTATGAGTTCTTCTTACCCCATCATTCATGTGTAGGGCTATTTGTGACCTCAGGGTAGACTACAGTATAAACAAAGCTAGTGTAATGTTAATATATTACCCACCTTTAAGTCAAAGCACATTTAGTGGCTAAATGTCAATCTGGTGATGTTGTATATGCTGAACACACACACTGAATTATGACCTTAATAACTAACAATCTCTGGCTAAATGTGGCTTCAAAACTTGGATGCACTGCCTCAACCCTGTTCTGTTTACACTGACATTTATATAGTCTGAATCTTCATTTTACACTCATCTGTTAAATTTCTGAGTGTAT
Source organism: Triplophysa siluroides (assembly GCA_006030095.1). Lineage (NCBI taxonomy): Eukaryota > Metazoa > Chordata > Actinopteri > Cypriniformes > Nemacheilidae > Triplophysa > Triplophysa siluroides. The sequence continues at coordinate 392,298 of VCII01000033.1, read as the reverse complement.
TATTAACTGATGAGGCATTTTTTGAAGGAAATCCTGACACGTAGAAACATGATATATTTAATGATGACATAATGACGCACAGACAGACACACAATTGAATAAAAAAACAGTCGGTCGGTCTTTACCTCTGGTCTGACTTTCTTGTCACTTGTCCCACTTTGTACCAGAAATACGCTTGTGAGGGCGAGCGTCAGCAGCCGCGGTAACGTCTGCAGTCTCGGTAACATTCCTGCGCGAAATTACAGAGTCCAAAAACGCTGGAAATGTGCTCAAGAACTCCGTCCTTAAGTTGTCTCCTTAATGTTTTTCCCGATAGATTATCCCTTGTCAAATCATTCCAGTGGTACAGAAAATCCTCAGAACTTTGAATTGAAATAATTAAAAGATACCCCCAACTATTAAGCAACCATAACTATGACTGCAAAATCTTTCTTTAAAAAAACAGCACCGTAAAAGATTCAACTACCAGCGAAAAATGCGATTCGAGGTCTCGAAAAAACACTGCAGGAGTAAACTTATATCTGCGCATTCAGTCGTTTCCCATCTTGCATTGCTTTTTTCTTTTGTTCTCTTCAGATCTTTCCACGGGCAGTTTCAGTGTCAGATAGAGACGCGGTCTGACTGCACTACCGAGCATCTAACTGGGAGGAGTTAAAAGAGGATCGACCCTGCAGATGTGCATTTCTCCCCATTCAGGTAAGGTGTGATAGGGCACCTAAGCACTTTTGCATTTGTTTTACGTCAGACCAATAAATTCAACTTTATAACTTATAACATAATAAACCAGGTAGACTTTCTTGGTCATTTTAATGCAGTCAGCTCTGTTAAAACACGTTTTGATGAGTTGGATCAGACAAGGAATTGCATGCAACATCAGCATGATTTATTGACGTATTGTTTCAAAAGCATCCCAGGTGGACGAAAATCCCCATAATCATATTTGTGTTATTTTTTAGTTTTGAAAGTTTGCTTTTTTTAAATAGTACTAATAAATAATGGCGTAAACTTTGTATGAGGACTTAAATGAGTTGGAAGTTCCATGCCAAGTTTGTGGATAAAGTGATACCTGACGACCTCTAGTGTTTAGCCACACACATTACACGCAGAAGGCGGTGCGAATTGCGTCACTGTAACGTAAATGGGAGGTGTCTTTTGTCCCACCTACGAAACAGACCTTACGGAAGTGGCTAGGAGCGAATGTCAACAAGAAAGACGAAGAAAAGGTACGCTAAAGAGAAAGTCATTAAATACTATGGGTTAAACCGATCAATCTGATTTTGAATACTTTATATCACGACATTGTGACCCATTGGGAATGATAAGAAACTCAGGTAGGGTTAAATAGCTGAAGTCAGGCAAGAGAGAGGCTAGTTAACGTTTGTCAAGTCGGAAATGAAACTTTCTGAACAATGCTTCAGTTTAGTAGCTGCGATCAGGCCTTCTACTAACTTTGACGGTCCTCGCGCAAGTTTTGTTTTACATAAGAAATATGAACTGTTACCGAATAGTTTGAGTAATGTAACGTTATATGAACATTATAGCGATCTGTACCTCCTCGAGGTGCGTCACTGTTGGGGAAGAGAGCGAGACAGGAAACGGTTTAGACTTAATCCAGACTGAACATTTTTGCGTAATTGAGTGTTTTAATAGATCGTATGTTTACGGTGGTCGTCTCGAGGTCTTCATGTTTCTGATTTAATCTTTTTTTGGCATCAAAGACAGGCCACACTACACCACACTGCACTGTTCTGTTCTCTGTGATTCATTCTTTTGTCCTTAATGGTATTTACCTCTTTATTTTTATCTTTACAGCTAAACACTTCCAACAAGCCACATCGGCGACGATGACGTAATAATGACAAGCTGATGGATTTATCGACCATATTTTTTTAATACATTTTGTTTTAGTTTGTGTTTTATGAAACGGTGACAGTCATTAGTTTGTTAGAATGGTTTCCGTAAGCCTTTGCGTCCTTGGTCTTTTGATTTTATCAGGTGAGATATCGTTGTTTTTCCTTTAAGTAACCTTTGATAAGTCATTGTTTGAGTTTAAGTCCCAATGAAATCAACATGTCAGTTTTTGTCTTTTGGTTTGAATATGTTGGCCTTAAGGATATCAATAAACTAGTGTGGTCCAAACATTGATCAAATTCACATTTAGATGAAATATGCATTTTAAACGTACAGTCTCGCACATCCACCAAAATTAATCAAAACATTTCATGACATCATTCTGTACTTCAGCTTCTTAGCTTATTTTATGACCAATTAAAAGCTCTCTAGAATCTAGCTTCCACCCCAGTTATTGGCTATTTTAAAAGGGCAGGAGACACTCATTGTGTCATGTTTTAGTGTTGATCAAGCCTTCATTTCTTATCATTGCTTGTATATGCCATTTATCTTTTATATGCTGACTCAACACAATTTACTTTACTTATAATTTCTCTACTTAACATTCTTAGTCCACTGTCCATTACAAAACAAACATAAGCAAGACATAGAAAATCTAAATGATCAGTTTGTTATGTAATGTCATCCTACCATAATTTATTGGTAAATCAGCCCCAAGGTCCCGAGATGTGTTCTTGCTGGTCATATTGGTATATTATATTGGTGTGTGTCAACTTTATATCGTATCATACACTTTTAATAGGTTTTAATAAGTTTTAAGAAATGTAAAATATAAAAAGTAATCTTTAAAGTATAGAATATAGCAAATCTTTTTTTTTTAAATAATGATTTCTGTCTGTTTCAGCTCATTGTGATCAGATACCCAAAATACTACAAACCAGACAAGGAGAGATTCACAACTCTGCCCATCATGCCTGGTCATCCCACCCACTCAACTGCAGTTGGCTGATAACCTCACCAGTTGGGGAGCGTGTCATCATAAGGTAACAGCTGTCACAACATTTATTTGAAGATTTTTATGATCTTTGAACAGAAAAATAACTTAGCTTAACGTTTAAATTACTTTTAGATATTTCCTGAAATTGTGCCGATACTTACAATTTGAACTTGAAAAATATATGGTCTAAGATCTAGTGGTGAGAAAATGTGTAGCAGATGCTTTTATGTTAACAGGGTGAGATTGCTTCGATCTTTACGTTGTCTGTTCTTCAATCACCTACCATTTCCTTTGCCTCCTTCTTTTTTTAAGTTTTTCCCAGTTTAGCATCAAGTGTGGGCGGGAGTGGGTGTCCGTGGCTCCTCTCACCGGCAGGCCCATAAAACTCTGTGGTTCCCAGCCGCCTGCACCGTTTGAAGTGACAGGAGGAAACATAACAGTGACGCACCACTTCTCCCCTCATTTTTATCCAATATCTGGGTTCTACCTTTATTATATTAAAGGTACAGAAGAACTATCGCAGTTCTTTCTTTTTATGTTGCATGACATGTTTATAAACATATCGGAAATGTTTCAGGATTTTGGTTGAAGAGTTAAATTGTGTTTTTTCCATCCCTGTTCTCTATCCTCCACTTCTCCAGACTCAGGTCCCTGTTTTCCAGGCGAGTTTGAATGTTACAGTGAGCGTTGTCTCCCGGCATCATGGCGTTGTAATGGACGGGTTGAATGCCTTGGCGAGGGGGATGAACTTGGCTCTGACGAGGAAGGATGCGATGACATCAGCCCTGAACCTCACATAGACTATCCTCTCTCTTCCCTCGATACCACAACTATGCCAATCTTTTTATCCAACACTGATCTGCCATCACCTAGAGAACCAGACTTTCCCTTGTTGTCCCAAGGAGGGCCATGTGGGGGGTACTTGGATGCATTTTATGGGTCATTTACTCCCCCTGTTCTATTGGGACGTCCCTTGGAGTGTGTGTGGACTGTTGACCCCCAGGATTCACGACCACTCAAACTAGAGCTTCAGCATCTGGAACTTGGTCCTGGAGACAAGATTATAATCACAGACCAGCCCCATGGTGCTGGCAAAATCATTAAAACGGTCAGTTCTACTGTTTGTAAATATGTGTGCATGTGCGAGTATGTACAATTTGAAACTAGGGATGGCTAATTTTAATTCCCTTACTGTTTTAGATCAACTATGTGTCCAATAACAAAGCAGTAGAGGTGGAATCCCACACTGGCTTTCTTTCCCTGATCTACCATACGATGGTTGCGTCGGAAGGGCGGGGTTTTAATGCAACCTATAGGATCACAGATTACTGCTTCCCGTGGGAGGGGCTTTGCGGGGGATCGATGGGAGGCTGTTACACCCAGAAGCAGCGGTGTGATGGGCACTGGGACTGTCCTGAAACGGGCCTGGATGAGGAGGGGTGCGGCGGTTGCCCGGCTGGGCACTTCCTCTGTGGGGTGGGGAGCATGCAGAAAGCAGGCCACCAGCTGAGCCGGCCGATCTGCTTCTCCATCCATGAACGCTGCAATTACCAGCTCAACTGTGCAGATGGAAGTGATGAGAAGGAGTGTACCATCTGTCAACATGGGACATTTCACTGTGACAGTGACAGGTTTGTATGCACTTGTGTGTTTTGACTTTGTCCATACTACGGTCGGTCGTAGACATTTATTAGATTTTTGTCAGCTGTATGATTGGTTGTTGCTGAATTGTTTAAACAGGTGTGTGTTTGAGAGCTGGCGCTGTGATGGACAGGTGGACTGTAAGGACGGCACGGATGAGCTAAACTGCACCGTGACTCTGCCCCGGAAGGTGATAACCGCAGCTACAGTCGGAAGCTTAGTTTGCGGACTACTGCTAGTCATTGCGATGGGTTGTACCTGCAAACTGTACTCGCTGCGCACTCGAGAGTACAGGTAAGACCGTCAGCCCTTCTTCATACCGTTAGATGTAACTGTACAATAATATTACAATTTCTTAATAAACTACAAGATTACCTTTTAGCTTACTGACCGCATTTCTGTCTATTCTTTTATTCCCTCAGCTTATTTGCACCAATCACTCGTCAGGAAGCAGAACTCATTCAGCAGCAGGCCCCGCCCTCTTATGGTCAACTGATTGCTCAGGGCATCATTCCACCAGTGGAAGACTTCCCTACTGAAAACCCCAATGAGGTGAGATTCCCACCCTCTTTCATTATTACCTGCTTGTGGCTTGTGCACTTTGTTATAACGATTCTGGTTTTTTTTAGACTGTCTCACTGTCTCTGAGAGGAATACTACAGCTTCTCAGGCAAGACAATGCTGCCTCACCACGGCGAAGACGCAGGCCTCGTTTTGTTCGCAGAGCAGTCCGTCGCCTGCGAAGGTGGGGCTTATTTCCCCGTTCCGCCCCCAGGTCAACACAGACCACGGCTTCTGCCTCTCAACAGACAGAGGCTGCTTCTTCTGGCTCGGAGGCCAATCAGTCAAGTCCTGGAGTCTCCTCAGTGGCTACAGAAACGACAACTCAGCCTTTGCCTTTAAAACTGTTTTTATCCCAACAGACAGAAACGGCACAGCAGCAAGCCGAGGCTCTTCCTCTTTCCCCGCCTCTTTATGTCCAGCCAGTCGCTACTCACGAAATACAACTGACACCGCCTATTACCGCCCCCCCGAGCAGCCCCTCTCTGGCATCACTCTTCCACACGCTGGGGCGGAGCATCTCTCGTTTTAGACCGTATTCGTCCCCTACATCTCATCCTCTATCTGCGTCCCCCTCTTTTTCCTCCTCTTCCTCAGAAGATGAAGTGCTGCTGATCCCTCTCTCTGATGACACAACGTCTGAAGATGATGTGCCCATGCTTTCCTGAGATATATGCGTTAATTCTTCTGATTTCTGTTTTTTTAGTTTCATTTTTCCCCTCCACTCTGATTTTCGCTCACTCTGCCTTTCAGCATGCGACATCGTGTTTGGTTCTTGTGCTGGCTTGGTGCCTTATCTTGTATTATTTCATCTTTCTCCTCACGTGAAAGAAAAAGTATTTAATTACTTTGTCTGAATATTTGACAAGTTATGGTGTGTGTGTACAGTTAGGGCTTAAAAGAGACAGAATTGTGAAAAAGTCCTCACAACTTTAGTAAAACCAACATGTGAGGAGATTTTAGGTGTTCTTAAAGATTAAAAAAGGCTTACGTGATGGTCAGGGGATAGAAATATCTTTAGCCAGGTATAAGATGTACTCACTAATGTAGTGAAACAAGACAAACAAGTTTGTGTGTGTGCTGTGCACTTATGAGCGTTATGTATATTAGAAGAAACATTTGCACAAAAAATCTTCCCCCAGCTGGTTTAGAAGATGTTCCTCTGTTTAAATCTTTGCCGATTACAAATCTCAAAACATGTTAGCCTAGCTTTTTATTTCTGCAGACTGTGTAATGTGCATACATTTGAGTTTACCTCATACTGCTACAGGCCACATATTTTCTTGAGCGTGTTGCCGAGAAGTGCCTTGTATTGAGCTTCCTGTATATCAGTAGACAGTATGTGACTGCGTATGTGCTTGCACGTAGTGCCAAACACATCAATACACTTGCACAAATGTTTACACAGATGTAAAACTCACCCTCGCTATGTAAATGGTAGTGCATGGCAACTGTGGCAATAATTTAATACTAAAGAACCGTGTGTGTTGTGTGTGTGTGTGTGTGTGTGTGTGAGAGAGACTAAGCTAGCACCTCAGAGTTGAGACAATCTCTCTGCAGGGTGCCTGAAGTTTCACTCATACTTCATGTGTGTGTACCGCCCAACTGAATGACATCACGATAACTTGAGTCTTTTAAACATGAAAAATATAGATTTCATATTTCAGGTTCCTTTGTAAATGGAAGACCAGTTGTAGTGCCATATCTCTAGTCACCTGTTATGATCTCTCCTTTCACTCCTCCTGTTACCCTGTTGATAGTTTTACATGTATTTTTTAAACTCTCATCTGCTTGAATGGTGGTTGTAATAGAAAGTGGTGAGTAGGTGTTGTCTTAGATGAACTGGTGATAGTAAGATGAATTTTACTGTATATATTTGCTGAACCAGCTGGAAATCCACAAAGATTAAAATGATTTGCACTTTTAAGCTTTTCTTGTGTGATTTGTATGTCAGTTTAATTATTCCTTGTGTACCAGTTTCTCAAATTTGCAGTTTCTAGATGGATTTTAAAGTAAAACGATGTGTATGCTCTTTAAATAGTTTAAAAACCAAATAAGATTTAAGACAGTTTTATATGCCATGGTAACTAGGTGACATTTCCTCCTAAGGTTAAAATGGAAGCAAGGTGTCATTAATACTCCTGAAACCATATGGAGTGAATGTGCTATTAGCACTTCAAAGCTTGCATTGTCAATGATGAGTTTCTTTACATCCTGAGGAGGGAGAACACGATCATTCACAGGAGAAATACCACAATGAAAACATTGGAGAGCTGAAGCATGTTTGATCGTGTTACCTGACTCGCCATCTCATGGTACAGGATAGAAGGCCGATGCTGTGCTGGTAAGAAATCTGTAAAAGTAAAAATCCGTACATTTGTATTGTCTTTGTATTGGCACCTAATGAATTATGGCTCCTGTATGACATATCGCTTATTGCTCCCTAAACTCTTTGTAAGTCGCTGTGGATAAAAGCGTCTGCTAAATGACTAAATGTAAATGTACATGTCTTATGTTGTCACTTTCAGATTTAATTTCCTATTGCATTTGTTCAAAAGTGACCTCTTAACATGGTAAATTCACAATGAACTGACATGAACAGTAAGAAAATGGCAATAAATGCAGGAAAACTAAAGCTCATTGCTAGTCTATGTAAGCTAATGCATTTACTGATGTTAACTAATTTAATCTTTTCTAAGGTTATCACAATATTCTTTACGAATAATGAATATTTTGTTATGAAGATGTTTTTACATATTAACTACACTACTTATAAACATTTCTGGCAAATATTAAGTGCATTAATAGATTTTTTTCTTTCTTTTATTTTGATGGTCTACTAGATGATGGCTTTCCTGCATTGTGTTTGTATTGGCATATTACTGTTGCCATGGTTTTCCTCTTGGGGGAAGTGTATCTTTGACAATGTTCAATCATCAATAAAAGTTGTATCCTCACCGAAGCAACACAACTTGGCTCAATGGTCTTTGGGTGAAACTGCACTCAGCAAGCCTCAGCGATCTAAAAGAGCAGATAGAGATGAAGAATCACTTGATCTCCAACCAATCAGGATCAAGACGTGGATTCCAAAAGAAAACCCCGCCCTCTCAGACTGGGAAAGTGAGAGATTAATGGCAGCAGTTCATGAAGCTGTGAGCAAAGTATCCAGTTTACTGTCAGGTGTGTGATTTCTTAAATACATACTCAATGCAAAGCAATCTTTGTTTGCAAGTTCTGTTATTTGTTGGTAGTGAGAGGAGTTCCAGACAGACTGCTGCTGAACAGAGACATGAACAAATACTGCAAATTCATCTGGAGAAACGGCAGCACCCTTAACTTTATGAAGTATGTTCCAGATGTTTTTCTCTTATTGCCTGAGTCCTTTTAATGATCTTCTTTTAGAATACACTGCTCTACATTTCAAACATCTTTATGTGACAGGTCATATCTTCAGTAAATAATTCTTTATTGCTTAGACCTGAATTACAAAATTTGCTTTAAAACGTCCATCGCTATCAATCTCCTCAGATGCGGCCGAGCCAATGAGAACTACAGATCTGAGAGTTGTCTCGATGTGACTGTAAGTCTAAAAACGCGCACTTTACATAAAAAATGAATCATGTTATTATCATATTACAGGCCTGCCTGCTTTTGATTGACAGATACCAGATGAGCACTTGAATGGCTGTTTTATTTATCCACATCCTGATCATCCAATCCAGAGAGTGCTGAAGCCAGAGGGGGCGGGAGTTCCTGACACGGACTTTCTGCTTTATGTGTTTACTCACAACACTGATAAATGTCGTGCTGAGGTAGAGACCTTACTTTTCCCTTCTTGTCAGACAGTAGATAGTCAGTTAAACACATTGGAATGCTGTTATTGTTTCTGTTTGTGTTGCACCTTTGTCTTTCTCAGTCTAGTGTACTGGCCTATGCCGCTCACTGCCAGACAGACTCTTGGGGACGACCTCTAGCTGGGGTCATGGTCTTCTGTAGAGAACAACTCAGTGTGGAAAGATACACACACGATCACTTTGTGCAGGTGACAGTATGTGAGAACGTATCAGATGCTGAGAATGACTTTTTTAGTTATTAGGAAGTAAGAAATACCAAGATGTGTATTTACATACATGGATAGTTCACCCAAAACTGAAACTTCCATATGGACACAAAGTTCTTGAAAAGACATTTCTTGAAATATCTTTTTAAGTGTTCTACAGAAGAAAGAGTCTAAAAATGAGAGCCATAAAAGAGTCATAAACTGTTGGTTCATCAACCCAGCGTTGGATCAAAAAATGGACAAACCCAAGTATTGAGTTAAATTAAACCTAGAAAATTGTTTATTTTGGACCTAACAATAAGTTAGGCAAGCCAGCATTGTGGGTTAAAACAACCCAGCATACATTAATTAATAACCCAACGGTTGGGCTTGTTCATTTTTGACCCAATTGTGGGTTGAAATAACCCAACATTTTTTAGAGTGTACATATGTTAAATAATAAAGGATGAATAAATGATGACAGATTTTTTTTATTTGTAGATGAACTATCCCTTTAACTCATTTTCATCATTGTTGTTGCTGTACAGACTGTCCTGCATGAGCTATTCCATGTGCTGGGTTTCCGTAAAGAGCTCTACAGTAGGTGGAGGGATTGTTCCTTCTCCTCTCAGAGTCAGTAACACTACTTTTCTTTTGTCTTGTAGTGTTAACATTATTGTGTGAGAAATAGTATCAATATGTTGTTGTAATTTATTGTTGCAGAATGTGAGTATTTTTGTATATTATTGTAGCCCTATTATGATACCAGTGTCAGAAATTAACTTTTGCAATAAGGCTGAGTTTTTAAATGGATGTTACAATGTCATCTTGAATAATTTTTCATTTTCATTAATGATCTAAGTCTTGTTTTTGTTTGCATTTTGGCTTGGATGAGTCTCGGTTAATTACTGATCTTGCATTGTACGTTACTGTGCGATTTAGCTGGTGTAGACTGTTGGTTTCATGGGCATGTGACCAGCACAGATGAGATGGGGCAGGTTAGACTTTATTCACCCACTGTGATCACCACAATGCAGAAACACCTCAATGCTACACAGACTGACCTTGGAGCTCTATTAGAGAACAAGGTACCGCAAGAAGACAAGCATCTCTCCAAACACTAGCACGGAAATTCACAAATAGTGTATAATATATTACAATCCAGAACCCCCTGTCTCTTTTTAACTCTTTCTTGATTTCAGGATGCTGGTTCTGGTGGTGTCTCATCACACTGGGAGGCCCGTGTGCTGCAGGGCTCCATAATGACAGCTTCATTGGCGGAGCCATCTCTGGTTCGGATTGATCCGGTCACACTCGCTGCTCTTCAGGATACAGGCTGGTATTCAGTCAACCTCAGCAGAGCTCAGAGTCTGGTGTGGGGAGAGGGTAAGATTTCAAAAGATTTGTTGAGGTTGGAGTCAAGCCTCTCCATTTAAAAGGATAGTTCACCCACAAATGAAAATTCTGTCATCATCTACTCACCTTCGAGTTGTTCCAAATCTGTATAAATGTATTTGTTCTGATGAACACAGAGAAAGATATTTGCAAGAATACTTATAACCAAACAGATCTCGATTGACATATAGTAGGAAAAAATAAAATGGTAGTCAAAAGTGCCACAGAACTGTTTGCTGTTCTACATTCTTCGAAATGACTGCTTTTGTGTAAAAAAAAAAAACAAGTAATTTTTCCTACTATGGTAGTCAATGGGGGACGAGATCTGTTTGGTTATAAGCATTCTTCAAAATATCTTTCTCTGTGTTCATCAGAACAAAGACATTTATACAGATAAGGAACAACTCGAAGGTGAGTAAATTATGAGAGAATAAAATTTTGGGGTGAAAAATCCTGTAATGTTACTCAGGAGTGGTGTATTTTGTAGGTGAAGGTCGCCAGTTTGGGTCCGTCTCTACCTGTCACAATTCCTCAAACTTTTTTTGCAGAGGCAGGTAATGAAACGATTTCTCTGAATGTCACTTGAAAGGAGGACATTTATTTAAAAATAAATTGTACTAATATGTCACACATTGTTTTATTCAAACATACTGTGGGGTTCTTTTCTCTAGTGAATTGGGATGTCATTATCTTCACCTCCACAAGGGGGAGTGTCTCACTGATCAATACTTGGATGGTTGCTATGTATTTAAACCCCTGGCGAATGCTGTGAGTCTTTGGTTTTGTTTGAAGATCGTCTTTATATTTCCCTGCTTTCTGTATTTTGTTGTATCTCTCATGATTAGTGTGTAATTGTTCTTTATAGAGTGAATGTTGGATAGAGGAGAATGGGAGTAGCAGTGGATTGGATAAGTGCAGCGGTGAGATCTTTGGATCTGACAGCCGATGTTTTATATCCAACCTCACCAGAAAGGTGCTGCACATTATTTACGTACATAATCATGTTTTTTTGTGTCAAATTTTCAGGTATTGGGACTATGGTAGTTACTACTTTTATTTATGTTTTTATAGACTCATTCATTCCCTGGTCTGCCAGTAGCGGGTTATTGTTACAGACATAGGTGCACCGGAATAAACAGGTATCAAATTCAGGTGATGGATTCTGATTGGTTGGACTGTCCGGCAGGAAAGAGCATCAAGGTTTGTCAGAAGTTTGTCAGTTTCTCACAAGTACTAATATTTACTGAGCAGAATTACTTTCTTGGCTGTTCTGCATTTATCTCTTAAATGTATTTCTTTACAGGTACCCGGCTATCAGGGTTTAGTTTTCTGCCCAAACAAGAGATTATGTCAATATTCTGATGTAGCTCCTCCCACCTTCAGACAAAAATCATGTGGCACATGCAGAGAAAGGTTGGTGTTCATTTTACACATGTAACTATATATATATATACACAGTTGTGCTCAAAAGTATACATACCCCTTGCAGAATCTGGAAAAAGCTGAAACATTTGTAAAAATAAGAGGATTTTTGAAAATTAAGGTTTATTTTTAATTTAGTCCTGCCCTGAGCAAGTTATTTCACTAAAGAGATATTAACATAAAGTTCACACTAAAGAATAATAACAGAATTTCTCAAAATAGCCCAGTCCAAAACACCAAAGTCATAAGTCAACACCATTCATTTAAAGTCAGGTGGGTGTAAAACCTTGAAAATGGTTTTGGTGTAAATTGTTATTGTTTAATTTATACATCTTATTTTTTCATTCACTTATGTCCTTCAGAAGATTTAAAGATACATAAATGTTTTTCAGGAAATTATATATCATTTTTTTCCACCAAAACCATTTTCAGAGGTTTACACCCACATGACTTTAAATAAATGGTATTGACTTTGTGGGCAGCACTGAATGTTTCTATCTATTGTAATAGTTGTGTATAAGTCTCTTGTTTGTCCTCAATGTAAAAAGAGGAATCTCAACATCATACAGTTACTGCTGGACATGAGTCAAATATCAAGAAATGCTGAAAAAGCAAAGATTGTAGAGGACCTGGGTGATTTTTCTGAAGATCAGTGGACAGTTTAATGACTGAATGAAAACAGGAAACCCTTCAACAACTAGGACTAAACATAAAAACTCTCATTGATTGTTTAGGTAACATCACACAGTATTAAGAACCAGGGGTATGTAAACTTTTGGACTGGGCTATTATGAGAAATTCTGTTATTATTCTTTAGTGTTAACTTTATGTTAACATTTCTTTAGTGAAATAACTTGCTCAGGGAAGGACTAAATTAAAAATAAACCTTAATTTTCAAGAATCCTCTTATTTTTCCAAATGTTTCACCTTTTCCAGATTCTGCAAGGGGTATGTATACTTTTGAGCACAACTGTATATATATTCATCACAAGATGTCAGCGGTTATATAAATAGGAATGGTTTTCGTTTAAAAATGTGTACGATTTTATGTAAATTGCCTCCATATCAATAAGGATTATCTATTGTGTCTAATTTAGAGATCATGACAAGAAAGAGAGCACTTCTCACTCCAGATTGACCTTTGACATCACCTCTCTGTCCACTGTGGCAGTGGTTACAGCAGAAATCCTCATGCCGGTAGTTTTGTGCCTCAGCGTTGCATTTACTCTACTGCCTGCTGCAATGTTTATCTACTGGAAATGTTCATCAGCCAGAGTCAGAGTTCATGCTGCTGTTCAGGTTCCCTACAGGCTGCAGTTAGTAACCACATAATGCATCAGGCAAAAAGAAATACACATTTACATATGGATACACATACATATACACAAGCCTTTGGCTTTTTTTAATGGTTGGGCTGTATCATTGCTGCCAAATTTTGATCACTTTGTCATGTTTTTAAATTTGAGTGTATTCACATTGTTGTCTATCAACTAAGTTCGACAAAAGAATAAAAATAATTGTATGTATATTTAGCTGACTCATCAAGTTCTAGTCTGAATTTGCATATTCATAATTAGAATATTGCACGCAATTATACAAGGACAGTGATAATGTTTACACTCCCTGCATGCTGCTGCACCCCCTTTAGAACTTTAGAGATCTAGCATTGGGTTTTTTTGTTTGAGGGCTATAAAACATATTTTCAGCTGTAGCAATATATTTTTACGTGTAAACTACCAGTTTCTCCTGCAGTTGACCCATAGCTTCTCACAAATCATGTTATATTGAAAACACACTATAAAAACAGTTAGTGATAAATCTTTCATTGTTGAAATAACTGTTCTACCAAATCGATAGCCTGGAGTACATTGAGAGGTTTTTGCTAGATGAATCACACAGGTGAAGAGGCAGTGGTCCGAAATATCATTGCTCTGGGGCAGGTTTCTATGTTATAAATGTCGAGACAATATGACAGAATTAAGTATGATTACGGTTGTGTGTAGGTCCAGTCACATTTAGTTAAGTGTTGAGAATGTCTATAAAAGAGAGTATCTTTTTGATGATCGATGTGGATGTTAAAGTCACCAACGATTAAGACTCTGTCTAACATAAGGAATAGAAAGTATGTGTAGGAGCCACACATTGAGTTTGATTTTCATTTCTTCTTCTACTGGTGTGTATATGCACATGCATCGTGACGTCATTACTGTGGGTGGCACCGGGGGTGTGGTGTCTACATTAGTGTGTGTGTGTGTGTTCACCTGTGAGGTTATGGATCATGACTGCAGGGTGAGCATGGGGAGAAACTTTCTATTGAACGTCACCATCGCCAACATTATCACCATCATATGCACTGTCTAAGGTATCTTTGCACGGTTTTCATGAGTACATCAATCAACGTAAGTGCTTATGTTTTCTACGCTTGTGAAAGAGAGTAATAAAGACATTCCATCATGTGCAATGGTTCAGCGTGACGCGTCTTCAATTGTAAATCCTCATGTTTCAGCCTGCTGCGGCGTTTGGTTTAGTTTTGATGTAAAATACGCCGCAATATTATGTCAATAGAAAGTTTGCTGTTGTTACGCGGATTCAAATGTATTGTCGGGACAACACTAGATGTTTGAGATTGCTTTCAGCGTTGTGTAAGCGATAGACGCGGACGCGCATTTGACTCACGTAAAGTTTATTCATTCATAAATTGTCTGTTACGATGCTTATTCGGTCATCACAGTTGCCTCCTTTGAAAGTTATGCTATGCTCATAAACATTGTGGATTGTTTGTCAAAGAAAGAATTGTATTCCCTGCTAGGCTCAGCGGTACTTTCACATAAGGTGATTGTACTGTTTTGTTTGTTTTCGGACTTTTAGTAGTGTTTTGGTTCGTGTATCAAGCGGGTGAAGCATTGCGCTTGGGAGTGCCGCCGTAGTTCTAGTTCTAAGACGGTTTGTCTGGTTCGAGACTATCGGTATCGAGGTACATAAATACCCACCGCTAGTATGCACAGAAGACTAGGGTTGAGTTTAGCTTATTATTGGTGGATAAGTTAGGGGGAATCAAAGACAATGCATTGTATTTTGTTCATGTGGAAACATAAGTCATAAAGGGGAGCTGTGTTTAGTGTCATTAGCAGATATTTTTGTGATTATTTTGTAAATGAAAAATGGAGTTGAATGGTACCAGATCAGATGAGAAAAGACGAACAACACTTACACCCAAGGCTTTTGAATATAAATTGGAGCGGCTTCAAGAAGAACGTCAAGCAAAAGTAAAAAGGATTAAAGGTGTAATAAAAGAAATTAAAGACCTAATGCGAAGTGCTGGTAATGCTGAAAAAATACGGTCGTGTCTTGAAATTATATCGAGCTTGTTTAAAGAAGCAAGTCATCTTCATGGTGCTGTGGTACCTATGCTTCCACCTGAAGAACAAGAAAAACAAAATGCTTGGTTTGATACTGTTGAAAAACATGAAACTGCTTTTGTGGAGGAGACGAATAAATGGCTGCTGGAGGCGCCAGATGCACCAGCAGAGGATGTAGTTGCCCCATGTCTAGGATCTTCTCTTTCTAATGATAAAGAGGCACGTATATTTGAAAAATATGGAAAATGCAGTAGACGATGACATTCGGCCAAATGATAGTGCTTCTAATGTGTCAGTGAGGGCGAAGAGATGCAGTACAGTAGTGAGTAAATCTATGTCCACTACATCATCAGCCAGAATAAGGGCTGAGGCTGAGACAGCTGCTCTTATGGCTCGTCAAAGGCTGATGAGTCAGAAGCATGCCCTGGAGGAACAGCAAGAACTGTTGAGGAGAAGGAAGGAGGAGAAGGAAGGAGGAGCTGGATTTGGATATGGAGCTGGCAGCGTCTATGGCTAAAGTGAATGTGTTTAAGGCTTCTGAAGGATCTCGTGTGTCTCATGTTTCTGTGAAATCAGATGGGATGAACTCCTATTTGGAAAGAGGGAAAAGAACACAGTTAAGCCATGATGCTGCAACATTCGTGCCTGAGCTTAACACTCAACCATCGGCTGCTGAGGCTGTAGAGGAAGCTTTACTCTCAGGTTATGCTGCTGTGAGGCCCAAGACATACAACAAATTTAAGCTGCCTGCTGCTGGGACCTGGGCCGGTCTGTCCACTTTGCCAGAAGATGATTCTCATCCACCAATTACTCACCTTCAGTATGACGCTGCACCTGTAACAGCAAATAATTCTGATCAACGTTTTCTCACAGTTTTGGAAAGGCAAAATGAAATTACTTCTTTATTGGTTGAACAACAGTCACTTTTTCTCTTACCTAAGCGAGACCTACAAGTTTTTGACGGCGATCCACTGCAATATCAAACCTTCATAAGAGGATTTGAACACAACATTGAAGGGAGAACATCAAGTCAGAAGGATTGTTTGTATTACCTCGAGCAGTATACAAGAGGTCAGCCCAGGGATTTGATCCGAAGCTGTCAACATCTGCCTCCATCCCAAGGATACACTAAGGCAAAGTCACTGCTTCAGGAGCATTTTGGCGATCCATTCAAAGTAGCCTCTGCCTACATGGATAAGGTGCTTTTATGGCCGATGGTTAAATCTGAAGATAACAGGCCTTACGGGCCTACAGTTTACTATTACAGGAATGTTGCAACTCTATGGGAGTTGCCATAACTGACCTGAACGTGCCTACAAATATGCAAATCATTGTGAAAAAACTGCCTTATAAGCTGCGGGATCATTGGAGAGTGCGGCCTGCGATATTCAGAGTTTGGTCGTAGAGCTACATTTTCGGACATTGTGGAATTTGTTGAGAGGCAAGTTAAGATAGCAAGTGACCCTCTTTTTGGAAATATACAAGATACACCTGCGACAGGAAGAAAGGAACTAAACAAGGTCAAGTCTCAAACTAATTCAAAGGCTAGAGGCAGTAGTTTTGCCACTACTGTTGCACCTGCTGAGATAAAGTGGAGTCTGGGAACAAATGGGTGAAAGACTCACTGGAGAAAGTTTGTTTGTTTTGTGGGGCTGGGCATTCGTTAGATGTTTGCCGCCTTCTGCATAAAAGGACACAAGCTGAAAAAATGTCTTTTTTGAAGGAAAATCGTATGTGCTTTGGATGTCTGTGCATTGGGCACATGAGTAAAGATTGCAGAAAACGTCTGATATGTAGCGTGTGCAATTATAGACACCCCATGTTGTTGCATATCTACCCCAAAGCAAAACAGAATAGTTTGACTCAGGCTAATAATGGTGGTTTGGAAATGGCCAGAGAAGATGCTGTGGTGTCTGTTCAGTCCAGTGGCTTGACTGGGGCCGGTAAGCAGGACTGTACGCTCTCTATTCTGCCTGTTCAGGTGAAATCCAAAGGGGACAAGAGACCTTGGTCACGTATGCGTTTTTGGATCCAGGGAGTACTGCCTCGTTTTGTACAGAGCGACTCATGACCCGTCTCAATCTTACAGGGAAGAAGCTGGGAATCCTCCTTAGAACTATGGGACAAGAGAAAGTGGTGGACAGTTACAAGTTGTCAGACTTGGAAGTCGCCGGACTGGATTCGAATAACTTTTGTGACCTGCCAGAGATTTTTACTCAACGGAGCATGCCTGTTCATCGAGGTAACATTCCACGATCAAAGGACCTCCAAAGATGGCCGCACCTGACACACATAAATACCAGAGATCGATGCTGATGTTGACCTTCTGATCGGCACTAACGTCCCTCGAGCTCTGGAACCGTGGCAAGTGGTTCGTGCAGTGAATGGGGGCCCTTATGCAATTAAGACCATCCTGGGTTGGACGGTGAATGGCCCGCTCCGTGGAGATTGCCAGATTAGTGATCAAAAGTTTTTGCAGCCCGACATCACAGTCAATCGGATCTCTGTGGCGAGGCTTGATGAGCTTTGGGAGAAGCAGCTGAAGGTGGATTTCCCTGAAACTCTGCAGGATGAACAACCTGGTCTGTCAAGGGAGGATGAACGCTTCATTGAGTTAGTCTCCGAGTCAGCCAAGCTCATTGATGGTCATTACAGTATTGGTTTGCCGGTAAGACAAAGATACCTCAAAATGCCAAATAATAAGACCGTTGTAGAACAGCGTGCATTGAGTCTTAAAAGACGTTTGAATAAAGATCTATCTTTTCGTTCCGATTACATCACATTTATGTCCAGGATGCTGGCTAATGGCTATGCAGAGAGAGTTCCATCTGAGCAGCTGGCCCGGTGTGATGGAAGGGTGTGGTATATACCCCATCATGGAGTGTATCATCATAAAAAGAAAAAACTGAGGGTAGTTTTTGATTGTGGGCCTCGTTTCAGGGGACGTCTTTGAACTCACAGCTTCTTCAAGGACCAGATCTCACAAATCTGTTAGTGGGAGTCCTTACAAGATTCCGCAAAGAGCCTGTGGGGCTCATGGCAGATATTGAGGCCATGTATCATCAGGTCAGGGTGCCGGCTGAAGATACTGATTTGTTGAGATTTCTGTGGTGGCCTGATGGAGATTGCAGTCGGGAGCTAATGGAGTACAGAATGGTGGCACATTTGTTCGGCGCTACTTCCTCTCCTAGTTGTGCCTGTTTCGCCCTGAGGAAGTGTGCTGAGGACAATCAAAAGTGCTTTAGTCCCATGGCAGTTAACACTGTCCTGCACCATTTCTATGTCGATGATTGTTTGGTGTCTGTCGGCTCTGAGGAGGAAGCAATATCTTTATGTCGAGAGCTTAGTGCCTTGTGTGCTGAAGGCGGTTTTAAGCTTATAAAATGGATTAGTAACCGACGCACTGTTCTCGCTACTATTTCTCAGGAGGAGCGTGCCAAAGAGGTGAAAGATCTGAATTTGAATTGCGATGCTTTGCCTGTGGAGCATGCCTTGGGTGTACAGTGGTGTGTCCAATCTGACTCATTCAAATTTAAAATCATACTTAAAACCCACCCACTCACAAGAAGAGGAATCTTGTCTGTGACTAGTTCGATTTACGATCCTCTTGGTTTCTTGGCGCCTGTTGTTTTGTCTGCCAAGAAAATCCTCCAAGATCTTTGCAGGAGACGTCTGGGATGGGATGATCCTTTGCCCTCTTCTGTTGCTGGGGAATGGATGGCTTGGCTGGAAGACCTTCATGACCTTGAAAATTGGGAGGTCAATAGGTGTTTAAAACCTGTGGACTGTGGTCGTGTTGTCTCTGCTCAGCTCCACCACTTTGCAGATGCAAGTGAAGAAGGGTTTGGGACTGTGACTTACCTGTTGCTCCATGACGATAGCGGGCGTACTCACAGTGCATTTGTAATGGGAAAGGCACGAGTAGCTCCTCTAAAACTTGTCACTATTCCCCGCATGGAGCTGACTGCCGCGGTGGTGGCTAGCAGAATGGACAAACTGTGGAGGAAGGAGCTTCAAATGGACCTTCAAGAGTCTGTCTTTTGGACGGACAGCACTTCTGTTTTGAAATATATAAAGAACGAGACGTCCAGATTTAAAATCTTCATAGCAAACAGAGTGTCTGAAATATTGAAAATGTCTAACGTATCCCAATGGAGGTACGTGAACACATTAACCAACCCTGCGGATCTAGCCTCCAGAGGTGTCAAAGTTCAGTTATTGTTAAAGACTGGTGCATGGCTCTGTGGTCCTGATTTTCTTCATGAGCACGAGAGCAGGTGGCCTGAAAACCCTGAGACCTTGGAAAACCCTCTTGATGACGACCCGGAGGTCAAGGTTGTGATGGTGAACGCTGCTCAGGTTGAGCAGGTCAGTCCATTGGAGAAGCTCATTGATTACTTTTCCTCCTGGCTCCGTCTAAAAAGAGCTGTCGGTTGGTTTCTCAAGTTTAGGACCTTGCTTTTGTCTCTGGTGCGACGTCGAAAGCTGCTGAGAAAAATCCTTTCAGAATTGGACCAAAGTGCTGAACAGCCAGAGAAAGAGCTACAGGTCCGGATGGAGGAAGTTAGGGCTCAAGTGCCAATGGGTGTCCTGTCCGTGGAGGATATGGTTGTAGCTGAGTCAGATATTATCCGTTTTTTGTCAGAAAATAAGGTTTCCAGAAGAGCTGGCCAACTTGAAGAAAGGGGAGTGTGTAAGAAAGACGAGTCACCTCTACAAGCTTAACCCGATCCTGGATGGTGATCTCATTAGAGTTGGAGGAAGGCTTAGTAGAGCAGCTATGCCAGTTGAAGCAAAACATCCAGTTATCCTGGCTAAAGATCAACATGTCTCCACTCTCATTCTCCGTTATGTACACCAGGAAACAGGTCATGGTGGACGTAACCACATGCTTTCTCATTTGCGTCAGAAGTATTGGATTCCTGGTGCTTGTGCTGCCATCAGAAAAGTTTTGGCTAAGTGCGTCATCTGTCATAGATTGTCTGCTTCACCTGGACATCAGAAAATGGCCGACCTTCCTCACAACAGAATAACTCCTGATGAACCTCCTTTCAGTCGAGTTGGTTTGGACTGCTTTGGACCGTTTGAGGTTAAACGTGGAAGGGCTGTGGTCAAGAGGTATGGGTTAATTTTTACATGCTTGGCGATGCGAGCCATACACCTCGAAGTTCTTTCATCTTTAGACACAGACTCTTTCATCAATGGTTTCAGAAGGTTTGTGGCGAGACGTGGTCAAGTCCTGGAAATCCGTTTGGGTAATGGTACAAACTTTGTGGGCGCTGAACGTGAATTAAGGAAGGCCATTGAGAATCTGAATCACAACCTCATAAATGACGTATTACTACAAAAGAGTGTGAAATGGGTTTTTAATCCCCCAGCAGCATCACACCATGGAGGTGCTTGGGAAAGGTTGATACGGTCAGTCCGTAAAGTGCTAAACTCCATTTTGAAGACTCAGACCTTGGACGAAGAAAGCTTGGTGACAGTGTTTTGTGAGGCTGAAGCGATTGTCAATGGCCGTCCATTAACGAAAGCATCGACAGATCCTCAAGATTTGGAGGCATTGACCCCTAACCATCTTCTTCTGCTTAAGTCGCAGCCGTTGTTGCCTCCAGGGTTGTTCGAGAAGGAGGACGTTTATGCTCGTCGTCGCTGGAAACAAGTGCAGTATATGTCGGACTTGTTCTGGAAGCGCTGGGTGAAGGAGTACCTTCCTGGACTTCAGGAGCGCCAGAAGTGGAATACTGCCCAAAGAAACTTTGTTCCAGGAGATCTCGTGGTGCTGGTGGATGATATGGCACCTCGCAATACTTGGATTATAGGAAGAATTGTGGATACTGTTCCGGACAAAAATGGACTTGTGCGAAGTGTACGGATTAAAACTAACACCAGCTATTTGAATAGGCCAATAACCAAAGTCTGCCTTCTGCAGGAAGCAGAGGGGCAGTGAAGATCATCAGATATAGTATACATGAACTTTGACATTATTGGACTTTCAAGGACTAACAGTTCTTTTTGCATTTTTTACTGGTGTCTGTCTCCCACAAGGTAATGGTGGTAAATTATTACTATGAAATAATTTGGGGCCGGAATGTAGGAGCCACACATTGAGTTTGATTTTCATTTCTTCTTCTACTGGTGTGTATATGCACATGCATCGTGACGTCATTACTGTGGGTGGCACTGGGGGTGTGGTGTCTACATTAGTGTGTGTGTGTGTTCACCTGTGAGGTTATGGATCATGACTGCAGGGTGAGCATGGGGAGAAACTTTCTATTGAACGTCACCATCGCCAACATTATCACCATCATATGCACTGTCTAAGGTATCTTTGCACGGTTTTCATGAGTACATCAATCAACGTAAGTGCTTATGTTTTCTACGCTTGTGAAAGAGAGTAATAAAGACATTCCATCATGTGCAATGGTTCAGCGTGACGCGTCTTCAATTGTAAATCCTCATGTTTCAGCTGCTGCGGCGTTTGGTTTAGTTTTGATGTAAAATACGCCGCAATAGTATGCATTTAACAATCCAATCCAAACAATTTTAAAATAAACATATCTAAACTTATTTAGTAAAAAATCAACTTTTCCTAAAACTGTTAATATATAATACATTTTAAATGTAGTCATTTAGCTGATATATAATACATAATAGGCAATTGCTGAGCAATCAGAGAAAACTTGTTGGAATGATCAGATTTGTATTAACATTGTAAAACATACTCATTATTAACCCATTTACCTAGAGTTTACTTATCCAACAAAATACTCATGTATACATTTAAGGTTTAGTGTTAGGTTCAGAGCTGATACCTTTCCATTACATAGAACTGTAAATTCTTCTTAATCTCTTTTGCTCTATTTCACACAATACAATTATACATTTACGGAGACATTCTGCTTCAAGCAGTTACACGAGAAACAATCTCAAAACTAATTTATCTGCCAGTTTCATTCCTGAATTAAAAAAGTTTAAAATTGGTAATGATATGAGTGAGAGAACCTGAATAATGATGTTTACACAAAATTACCTGTTGCAATAATGTATCATATTGATTTTTGTCCACTGTATGTATTTTTGACCAATAACAGTTTTTAATGTGCCTAGTATTCTAGATTAATGCAAAACCTGGACCTGGATTTTTGTTTTGTTTTATTGTTTGACCCAGGAATAATTTGAACAAAACAGATTTCCATATATGACAGATTCACACTTATAGGCATTCACAAAAAAAACAAATGTTTCTCATTTACTCTTCATTTAAGTATCTAAATATTAGCTGCATGTCATTTTAAAACTGCCATAGAGCCACAAAATTTGTTTTGTTACAATGAGGAATATGAAAATATGAACAATATTATTTTAAAATGTTAAAAATGACACAATTCACTTAAATGCATTATGATATGAATAGTCTACATGGTATGGAAATTAACTGTATTACACATATTAAAATTTTACTGTATTAAACTAAACTTTAGATCTAAAATATATATAAAAAACATCTTCCTGTTAGATAGGTAGTTTTAATAAAGTCTTTAAACACAATATACTCTAAATAGTCTAAAGTGGTTATAGGCCTATGGTTAAAATGATGATTACATATTGATAAATTATTATTTGGTTTTGTGGGCAAGCAAAAAATAGTAATTTGAGTACAGAGGACAGTTGAGTATAGATCCAAGATAATGAAAGATATAGTGGCAGTAATTTAACTGTGGTGTTCACCCAGTGCTCGGGAAGTGCTTTCTGGAAGATAAGCAGTAATAATGTCAGGTGATTTTAATTTATCCATAGGAAATATACGGATATCAAATAAATTTGTATCAGCTTACCAGCATCAGACAGGCCAACAGACAAGAAAAAAACAATCTGAATATGAAAAAAGAATACTATTTCATTCAAATACTGTTTCATGCTCAGTTCAAATACAGTTCTGACAAACAGATAGACAGATCACCTTCTTCACAGCGTTATCACAAAAACATTCACACGCACATGCGCACAAAAAGCCACCTCCTTCAAACATGAGATTACAGTGTTGAGTGAATGTTCTCCACACATAGTATATGTTACGCAAATAACTTTGCTTCAAAACCTGCGGGTAATGCTGAAAGTAAATGTTCATTTACTTTCATTAGTGGGCATCTGAACTCTTCCTATTTACCTTCTGGGTTTTTCTTGAACAGTTGTACAATCGCAAAGTACATCATTGAACTTCAAATCAGGATGAAAGATGTACTCCTGGTTGTGTTCCCAGCATACCTTCAGGCAGGTCTTACAGAGGTTGTGTCCATATCGAGTAGTCACCGGATCATTAAACACATTCAAACAGACAGAAAACTGAAGATGTTCACGCTTATCTGGTGCCTCACAGGAAGCCATAACTGGAAAAAGGTGAAAAACAATTTTTCATTATCATACACTGTCATCAAAAACTTTATGTTAATACTCAACAGATCAGTAATTTCATGCTATTTGATATAACCCATTAATCTCGCATTATGATATTTTGTACGTTATGATAATATGAATATATATGTTTACAAACCACATGATATGAAATCATATATTCATATTTGTTAATAATTAAATGTCTTGGTGGTTAAACAACTAAACAATAATGTAAAGTTTTTATCTTTGGATAAATGCTTGATTGACAACAAAAACATACATGGAGGTATATCAATACTTTCTCTTCTACGCTTTCTTCCTGTTGTTGGCGGTGCTGGTAAACATTCAGCCATTTTTTTCCTCCACTCCCTTTATAAAAAGTAGAAATCAGTAGAACCACTGACAAATGACATGACCAAGTTAATTTTTTTAATGGTGAAAACTAAAAAGCATTAAAAAAATGTATCGCAAATCTTGATATCACATTCAGGTCGACATTAATGGAATACCAGTGTAACACCATTAACATGACAGTAAAGTAAAACATTTTGAAATGGATGCTTCATCTACAATTACGTACATTACCGGATCAGCTGAACTCATAAAAAGGCTATCTGAGATTTGAAGCTTAGACGTTTATGTTAGTTACAAGTCAGTGCTGTTATAATACAGTAAATGTACAAAATGTCAAGCCCTGACATCTCTCAACAGAGTGATATAGATCAGTGAAGATGGTTTACATAAATTTATCCAAAGCTGTTAGACTTACTTTGCTCAGTTCGACTGAATGTTTGATTTCTTTTATTTTCTTCATGGTGTCCTGTATGATGTGCTGCACATGTGTGTGTGTCTGTGATGCGAGGAATAGAGATGCTTTATTTCCTTCCATATGCTTTATGGTTGCTTACTATGTTGTTGGCTTTCAAAAATACCATTCTTACCTTCATCTCTGCACTGTCTACAGGAAGAGTGTTATGAGTTCTGTGATCTCCCTCAGTGCAGAACAGATACACACTTGTCTGGAAATCCTTGCAGAATAGCTCCAGGTTTCTCTTATGCTTCTCATTGTCAGCTCTTCCTCTACAGAACAGCTCCAGGATAGCCTCATGTTTCTTGCATATATTGCGATTTATATTCTCTGAAAGCTCAATCATTATGACTTGCTTTATATTTAGGACTTTCTCATGAACTTTAGCCTCAGAACTCCAGATTTCAGATTTCAAAGAACACCTACAGATTTCAGACTGAGGCCAAAACTGCACCATCTCCCTGAGTTTAAGCATCTCACTGATGTTTTCTTTACAGCAAGGACAATCGCAGTCCTGACTGATTTCCAACAGAAAGGTCTTAAAGTTGTGCCCACAAGCACATGCAGTAAGTGGATTATTGAACAGATCTGGGCCGACAGAGCACTGAAGGTCTTTAATCAGGATATCACTAGAGGAAGCCATGACTGGAGAAAGAGAAAAGACTGTGAAAAAAACGAAATAATAGGGGTGGGTGAAAAAATGTATTCACATATGAATCGCGATTCATTCCTCTAGCGATTCTTATCGATTCACAGATTTCAAAAAATCAATTTTTCTAGTTAACAACAATTGTTTATTTTTTTTACAAGTACTCGCGCATGTACGACCTGCAAATTTGGAATTTCTTCTAGTTTTTATTTCATGTGGAAAGACGAGAAGAAACGCCAGCCCGCCACCAGTGATAGTCAACTGCGCGTCAGTGCGTGGGTCACTGATGTTTCCCCGCTGCCGCGGAGTCGCGGACGTGCACAATCCAGAAGCTCATTGACAAGTTTACACACACACAACGTGACATATTACTACGAGTTGCTGTTACTGATTTCTTGACCCCACGGATGAAAGATTTGATATAGGAGACCTTATAGTTCAGGAAACGTCTGTGGATTACTTGAGAGACATCGCTGAATCATTTCAAATCAGTTCACAGCAAGAACGAACGACAGGCAAATGTTTTGTTAAGTTTTATTTGACGTTACGTGTGAACACGAGGAAAAGTGTCCTTACCACACAATAAAATCATCCTCAGGACATAACACGAAGCCTTCCATTTTTCATCAAAGGGCCGCTATCCCAGAAAATGCACTTCTAAATGTTAATCTACCAGAAATGTAGTCGCCAGCGTGTGTGCAGAAACACGCTGTAATTATACAAATCCGGCTGTTCTTCTTTTTGTAATCTCCTTTAAACCACAACAGTGACACAAAACAGGCTGTTGGGGAAACCCTAACAATCTGATGTCACATTGTTTACGCCTGCACATGACCGCTCACAGACTCCACCATATGAACGTGTAGTCCCCACCTTCAGTCAGAGACACGCTTTCGGCCAATCAGGCAAGAGCAGATGTAGCCACTAGCCAGCGACAAAAATGTCAAAGAAATAACAAATGTGTGCTGTTGTTGGATGTAAAATGGAAAATAAAAGGAGGCCAGGAGGAGACCTTTCCGACAAGCCCGGGTTCATCCCGCTGCTTTGTCCTGTTGCCACCTTGGATGCAGGAGCGCCTCCCCCCAAGAGGGAGGAGCCTGCGTCTGTTCGCCCAAGGGGGAGGAGCAGAGGACAGGGGACTCGCCGCCGACTTCCCGCAAAAGGAGGAGTCACCGCGGGCCGCAAGGGGGCGGACGGTCGAGCCGTCCACCGAGCGCCCAGGGCCACCGCATGGCACCGCGAAGGAGAGTACCATAACTGGAAAAAAGGTGAAACAACATGAACTTTTAAGTCATCAAAAACACTATGAAGTTTGTGTTTCAGGAATATATGGCCTCTCTGCCTGAGTTCCAGTAATATCACTATGACATGGCAGATACTCTGTTTTTCATTCCATACGATAAAAGCCACTATGATATAAAGCAAGTTATAATAAATGTACCATGAAATAAATTCTTATTTGCTAATAATTAAATGCCTTGGTGGTTAAACAACTAAAACAATAATGCAAAGATTTTGTGTTTGGATACATGCTTGACTGACAACAAAAACATACATGGAGGTGTATCAATAGTAACGTTACTTTCTCTTCTATGCTTTCTTCCTGTTGTTGGCGGTGCTATTTAACATTCGACCATTTCCTACTCCACTCCATAAAAACTTTTTAGTATAAAAAGTTATAATCATTAGAGCCACTGACAAATTACATGACCAAGATCATTTTTATAGTGAAAAGCATATAGGCTATCACAGATCTTGATATTACATTCAGATCAACATAAAATTGAATACTAGTTTAACACCATTAACATGACAGTATAAGCACGCACCAAAAGCACAAACTCTGTGCTTTCACCTACAATGATGTACATTACCTGATCAGCTGAACTTGCTAACGTGCCTGCGGGTTTTTAATGGAAAAAGGCTATCCGTTATTAGAAGTAAGCTTCAGGTCCACCATTCGTAACTTAAATAAGTTTCGCTTTTACTTATTTAAAGAATATGGGTCCCACAAGGCCATACAGCAAATTTAAGATATTTTGCTCTCTAGAGCAGCCATTAGATCCAGTAGTTTTTTATGCTTAGAACAAAGAGACATACATATTACAACCAGGGGAGCAAGGCATACAAAACAAATTAAAGAAAACAAAAGAAAACAAAACAAACAAAAAATAAAACAAAAACAAGACCTTTGGTCATTATTAATGACCAAAAGATAATTTCTCAAATTCTTTAAACAGAACAGAGAATACTTAGTAAACTTACAGTTATAAATAAAACATTTTACAAACAAAATAAACAAATTGATTAAATAAGTTTCTTTCGTAATACTTTTTTTAATACTTTAAATAACCTAAGATGACATTTTCATAATGTTATTTAAAATGATAGAATATCTTATTTTTAATAAACAATGAAACCTCTTTCCATATTTTTTTCACAAAATTACAATGCCAAATGTGGGTCACTGTTTCAAAGTGCAAAGAACAAAAGCAACAGCTAGTATCAATGTCCTTCTTAAACTTAGCGAGAAAGTGTCTAACAGGGTAGTACTTATGAATTATTCTGAAAGAAACTTATTTTACCTTATTTGTAAGAAAAAACTTATGAGGCAACAACCAAACATTTTCTTGTATCAACTTCCAAGCCAACAAAGCTTGAGCATGAAAAGCAGACAACTTAACTGGTAATTTGTCAATCTTATAATAGCCATTAGATCCAGGGTATCTCATTAGATCAAGCAATTCAGACTGTTCAGATAGTTCAGTGGAGCTTGTCTAATAAATTAGATCAAGAAACAATGTGTCGTGTTTGAGTCAATAAAGAAATAAGCACACATTTTAGCACTAAACGACCTATCATTTTCTGACATATTTTTTAGTTGACCCAGCAAGTACATTTAAGTCATGTGTACAAGTTAGCAGTCGCATCTGGCTTAGACATGTTACAAACAATAAAATTGTTTCATTTATTTAAATAAGGCTCAACGTGTTGTATAAAATGACTGAAACATGCTCTTGTCGAAAATAGTAATTGTGTAAGGCAAGTGCTGCGATGGTTTCCAGGAGTTAGCTGCATGCCCTCATTTAGAGTGACAGATTTTGTTTATAGTAAAAAATAAACATTGACTGGAAAAGTGGCTTCCTTTTTCATTGAATGTCACAAATATCATGCTATTATCATTATAGTGGGCTCCAAGTTTCTATTGATATGTAATCATAATTATTAATGTCAATTAAGTACATTTACATTTATGCATTTGGCAGTACACTATAAGGGATTTGTCTATAATACGCGAAAACCTAGACATATCAGAAAAAACACAACCGATTTTCTCTACAAAACAACTCCACATAGACTCTTGAATGATTCTGAATGAATGAAGCATTTATATTGCGCATTGCTGTACACCCAAAGCGCTATACAATCATATGAGGGGGTCTCTCCTCAAACCAGCATCCAGTATGCAGCATCCACCTGGATGATGTAACGGCAGCCACGGTGCCAGTGCGCTCAACACAAACTAGCTATAGGTGGAGAGAGATAGAGCCAATTCACAGGGTGGGGATTATTAGGATGCCATGATTAACAAGGGCTATTAGAAGGAGTCTGGCAAAGACACCAGGGTTACACCCCTACTCTTTACGAGAAGTGTCATGGGATTTTTAGTGACCACAGAGACTCAGGTCCTCGGTTGAACATCTCATCCAAAGGACGGTGCTTTTTTACTGTATAGTGTCCCCGTCCCTTTGATGGGGCATTAGGACCCACACACACTACAGGGTAACGCCCCTGCTGGCCTCACTAACACCTCTTCCAGCAGCAACCTAGGTTGAGGCCTCCCATCTAGGTACTTACCAGGCACAACCCTGCTTCAGTGGACAACCAGACTTGGGCTAAAGGGTTATATGGCTGTGTTTCCAGAAAACATTATCATTGACATTTTAGTGGTACGCGAAGGCTCTTCCAGATTCTTTTCTCCTGGATTTGGTGATGCTAGGTGGTGTTGGTTTGCCACTGCCTTTTTTTCTTTAAGCATTTACATAGATGCAGACACACAAAAACAATGAAACACTGACAATTAATAACTGTTGGCTTTATTACTGTTTACAAAGATAGACTATAGACCTCAAGAGCCTACTGGAGGTCCTAAAAACAGAGGTGAACAAAGGAGCTGTGTTTTTTTCTGGATACACATAAGTAAATTAAATGAGATTGCTATGACACATCACCAATAGCATCAGCCTCGAAAACAAATAGTAGGTTACAGACACCAGATTAACATTGACATCACTGAAAATAGTGTTTATTTCATATCTATACAGCAAATTATTTATTTAAAGCTTATTTATTTTTCTGATTATCGTTATATGCCTTTATATATTTTGACTGACGGATGATACTATCAATGGCATTGTATCTTCAGCATTTTTACCAGGAAAGAAAAATGGATATAGTTTCTCCGTGAAAGACTGACCAGTGAAAGAGTAGATATGAGACCTGGACTCAACATCATAAAAGGACACCAGACCCTCCTCATAATCCACAAACACACCCACTTTCTGCGGCTTCACTTTTAGAGACAGAGAAAATGCAGGAGATGCACTTGCCTGATATTCATGGCCTTTCCACAGACCAATCGTCCAGTATCCATTCTTAGGACTCAGACGAATATCTCCTTTCCTGTTGATGGATTCCCTGGCCACTCCTAAATCCCAATCTGTTTTTCCCTTAACCTGAACCTCAAAATAAATCTTCCCTGAGCTGAATCCCTCTTTTCCTAAAACACTGGGACACAAATCAAACCTGTCAGGGTTGTTTGGAAGGTCATCCTTAATAGTACTACTGACATCCACTCTCAATTCTTTCAGATCTTCAGAGAGCACAAGACATGCATGAGCTGTATCAGCATCCAGAGTCACATCCACTGAGAAAGAGAAAGAGAGAGTATATTTTATATAGGATTAATTTTGGGCGAGTCGATATTCCAGATTTTGGTATGCAGAGTTTTGGCAGTCGCAGAATTACACAGAAAATCACGTGTATGATGGTCACAGACTTAGCATATCAAAACATGTTCAATTTCACACATACCACATCTAACCACCCATAACGGCGCAAAAACTACAAAAACTACTGCAGTCATCTCCTGCACATTCATGTTTGTTTCATTCGGTCATGCGTTTAGTAACAAGGAGTTTTCCTGTGTGAGTTTGTTGTGTCTGGAACATGTGGAAGTCTGCTAGTGTAGTTAAGTTTATAATTCCCAGTAATCGATGTAATCTGTGTTCAGAGTTTAAAAGTTGTGTAGCATCTTAAAGTCGGCATGAAACAGAAGATGCATTACTGTTATTTTTGCTAATCTTGATGTATATCTGATTGTAATGGCTTCTTAAATGAGAAAGAAAATGCAGGTGGGCCAGCGGGAAATGATTGGATTGTTGAAAATTGGTATAGTCCCACCCGCAGGCAGTGACGGAGGGGAAGTTTCTGATGTCGATTAAAGATTATGAGGGCATACAAATAAAAAATAATGACCCACACAATATAATTTACAGTAAACACTGCAACATTACATGCAAAAATAAGAATTGTTTCTTCATGGTGCGTACCTGCATACTTCTGTATCTCCTTAAGATCTGTGAGGACTAATAACATGAAATCATTTCTAACAAACATTCATATTATATAAAATATAAAACATTATTATTCATTTCTGATTATTTCAAGTATTCATACCGGTTTCATTCTGTTGCGGAGGTAACTCCTGAAGATATTTGTTAAAATGACACAGATAAGACATGCTCAAATGGGCATTCATACAGATCCTAGACCAGTTCCTGTTGATTACAGGGCTGCACAGAGATGGGTCAATCTACAGCAGGGGAGAAGACAAATCTTTCAGCATGGTGAGTGTTGTTCTGTGACATGCGAGCAGAGGGAGAGAGAGACACTGACCTGTAGGATATGGAGATGATCGTCAGTGTGTGAGAGCTGCTCCATCTCAGTGTCTCTCCTCTTTAATTCAGTGATCTCCTGCTCCAGCTCTTTCATGAGATCTTCAGCCTGATCTTCTGCTGCTTCCTGCTTCTCAATCACTCGGAGAAGCTCTGTTCTGCTTTTCTAAATGAAGAATGTATTACCAGTGAATTTTAAAGAATACAACTTGTACATGACATCTGACAATAAAAAATGCTTTATTCCAAACATTGTGAAAGCAATACGTTATAGTGCTCAAACAATATGCAACAGTCTATCACTTCAGCAACAATCAAACATGTGGATATCAATGTAGTTTAGATCAAAAGGTAAAAACAGAAATAGCCCAGGTATAAGGGAAATGGTAACAGGACAAAATGGAAAGGCTTATTGTATTATCAGTCTTTCACTTGAAATTTTCACCTAGACCACAAAAATGTGCATATTATATTAGCATTATATTTCACGAAGAGATTAATTTATTTGTTGTGCAGAAAAACCACTGATACTAACTTTGCTGAGTTTAACTGACTCTTTCATATCTTGAATATTCTTGTTCCTCTCCTCGATCTTCTGCTTTACAGCCATCATTGTCTTTTTCAACTGGGCCTTTAGACAGAAAAAGATATGCGCGAGTATATTAAAACCAGATTAACTTTATCAGTGTGCATTTATTTATTTATTCTGGATGTTGAGAGATGTTTATATTGCTAGAACCCACCTTTCTCTCCTTGCACTCTCTTCCTCTATAGGAACAGTGTTGTGGGTCTTGTGGTCTCTTTGAGTACAGGATCGACACACACACATTTGATCATCTCTACAGAAAAGCTCCAGAGGTCTCTCGTGTTTCCGGCATATGTAACTTTCCAGATTCTCAACCGGGTCGATCAGTTTGTGCTTGGAAAAACTGGCAACCTTCTGATGAGGCTCCAGGTGAGTCTCACAGTAAGATGTCTGGCAGACAAGGCAGGACTTCAGGGCTTTAACCTTCTTCTCTGCACAAGTGTCACAGAACACTTCTAGTTTTTTGCTTTTGAAGCTTTCTGCAAGTTCTCTGAGTATTATATTAATCTTAAGGTCAGGTCTCTTCGGAAAGTTGTCTTTACACAGAGGACATTTGCACTTCTGACTGCTGTCCCACCATTTTTTCAGGCAAGTATTACAGAAGTTGTGTCCACACGGAGTGGTGACTGGATCAGTGAACACATCCTGACAGATGGAACACTGAAGTTTGCAAATCACAGGATTGTCAGAGCAAGAACGTTTGACTGTAGAGTATAAATACATTTGTTTTAAGCATAAAGCATAAAAACATAAAAAAATGTTCAAACTTGTTTTAGCAATAAGCTACTTCGATGATATATTGCTTTTGGTGTATTAACAGTACTGCACAGTACTACTGTATTTTTCAGATTTTTCTATTACAATTGTAATAACTGTAATGTATAATTTACATTAATGTATTGATCAGACAGTTTTATGCTGTATTTAAGCTATTTTTATCAATGTGTGAGTTCCATGGTAACAGAAAACATTAAAACGCAGAATAACACACTTTAAAATAAATGCAAGTGAAATTCTACAGTCAGTCTTATCTTTAAATGCATAATTTAAAGACTCGTTTTAATATACTGAGAAGTAACAAAGGTTGCTCTGGTGGCGCAGAGCTGATTCTGTATCAGTTGTTTATGTACAGTATATACTTACATTCCAGAGGTTCAGTCATGCTGTCCTTTCTTTCAACTGGTTTTGTGAATTCTTCCATTATGTTCACAATCTTCAAGCCTTTTTAATTACTCCATTCAGATTTAAAATATTGTCCGAATGTGGCATAAGGCAGTGGACATGTTCACAATGTGGCACAGTACTGAAATAAATAAAGTGTCTGCTTAATTGAAATGTTTATTAAATAGAAATAATCTGTGACAAGGTCTTAAAAATCATCTTAAGATAAATGAGTTAATTCTTTCAAATCTTTAAAACTAAATAAAGATTTTTACTCACCATTTCAGACGTCAAGGACTCATGGACTTCCTGTCTCTTCAAGCTCTGACCTTTGACCATTTTTTTTACAAACGTATAAAATCATCAAGCTGACATCATTGTCATGGTATGTGAGCAAATGCAAAAGCACGACAAAGAAGTACAATCCGAAAGGGGTATTTTAATAAATCCACAGAGAGAAATGGGTATCCACACACAGTAACACAAATAAAACCAGACAAAGAACATAGGCAAACACAGGGCTTAAATACAACCGAGAAACATAATTACAGAACATAAGAACAGAAACAGGAGCGAACAATCAGTGACTATGGGAACAAACTAGTGAGGAGAACAGAAACACAGAAACTAAATCTAAACAGAACAAAACTGTGCCGTAAAGGTCCAACTGAGGAGGGAGGGTGCCAAGGTAGAACCGGCGGCTCAGGTGACCAAGGCATCGACAGGGAACTGGAAGACGCAGCGGAGCGAAGACTGAGGATTGAGGGGGAAGCCGTAGAGAAGGAAGAGCTTGACAGAGCCATACAGGCCCGGATTAAGAATTCAGAGGCTACTGGTCACAAGTGTCCTGTGGACCCCCCCACCACATGATTGCAACAATGCTTTCCTTGACCAGCAGCAACAATATTAAGACATTTCCCTGCATACACTGTAACTGGTGTATGCAAGCAGCACACACTACCACACCTCTACCAATTCAGTTCTATCAGACAGATTCTTCCATAATTAACACACAAACATGCTAATAAATTATAGGGAAGTTCTTAAGAATATTTTTAAGTGTACTCAAATATTTAATTATTCACATATTAATTTCGAGAATTAATTACATTAAGAATAATCGAGCTGTTTTTGTCAATGATTATACTATTAGAATAATTTGTCAATTTCTTCAACTTTATTTGTGTAACAAACACCTCACGACTAACGTTCTTATGTAAGTGAGTAAAGTGTTAAACAGCATTAACGAATATTATAGCTAAACTTCTTTAGCCTATTTGTTACGAGTCTGTGTAAGTAAACATTTTGCAATGTATGTAAAAGCACTCTGGATTTTCTAATAACGTAGGCAAAAAATCGGTAAAGTAAGGCAGTAAGACCTGATCAACATTATTTCAATATAAAATTCATTATTGGCGAAGAAACACCACAAAATACATGCAAAAAAACCTCTTACCTTTTGATATTTTCAAGACAACCGTGACCGTACCGTACAGAACGCCCACCACACACTAGCTTATTGGTGGAGAGGACACAGAGTTATGAAGCCAATTAGTACAAACAATATGGGAATGCTATGGAGGCCATGATGTATAGAGGCGTATGTGGCCAGGATGGGATTTTTAATGACCACAGAGAGTCAGGACCTCGGTTTAACGTCTCATCCGAAGGACAGTGCTTTTTTGACAGTATAATGTCCCCGTCACTATACTGGGGCATTACGACCCACACAGCCCACAGGGTGAGCAGCCCCTGCTGGCCTCACTAACACCTCATCCAGCAGCAACCTAGTTTCCCAGCAGGTCTCCCATCCAGGTACTGACCAGGCCCAGCCCTGGTTAGCTCCAGTGGGTAACCAGTCTTGAGCTACAGGGTGATATGGCTGCTGGCACAGCTGCCTGTGTATTATTTCTAAAATAACCTTATCCTTTTCTGACATATTCTAACAGATAATTTCAAACCACATTAGTTTTTTTTAAAGGTTTTAAAATAAAAGTAATGAGATAACAAATAGAATATAGGATACATTGAGAACAGTACTGATTTGAAACTTAAGTAATCAGCAACAGTATAGTAAGTCTAAACAAATTTCAGGTCTTATGAAACGATATTGAAAATTGTTGTGAAAAAGAAAAAGTGGTTGTATTTTACAAAAAAAGAATGAACTTATTACAATGACAAATCCTCAGTTGGTACAGACGGTTAATCCTCTATAGTATGCAGTGGACCAAGGCTCTATTGCCTGGAGGCATCATGGTACAGGTTAAAACTTTGATTGCTGACAGATAATATGACCAGTGGAGCTGAATTTTTATCTCCATTATTAAAGCATGGGCTGAGATATGGATGAAGTTTCTCAGTGAAAGACTGACCAGTAAAAGAGTAGATATGACACCTGGACTCCACATCATAAAAGGACACCAGACCCTCCTCATAGTCCACAAACACACCTATCCTCTGAGGCTTCACCCCCAGAGACAGAGATACAGAGGGAATGTCGCAGGCCTTATACTCAATTCCATTTCTCAACCTCAGAGTCCAGAGTCCATTCCTTGGACTTAAAGTGATTGTTCCCTTCCTTTTAACAGACTTTCCGGCCACACCCAAATCCCACTCAGTTTTACCTTTAATTTGAACTTCAAAATAACATTTTCCAGAAGAGAATTCCTCCTTTCCCAGGACACCAGGGCAAGTATCAAACCTCAAAGGGCTGTCCGGAACCTCCTGCTGTGTTTCTCTATATACAGCCTGTTTGGCATCTTCAGACAACAGCAGTTTAGGATGAGCTGTTTGTGGATCCATAGTCACGTTAACTGAGAGTGAAAACAGAAATTATGTCTTTAAGATGTATAGTCTTGGGTAAACAATAAATTAGTCTATCTATATGTAAATGTAAACGTGTGATTGTGTAAATGAGGATAAATAGCACGTCTTGTACCTGCAAACTTCTCAATTCTCCTTAGCTCTGCAGAAACAATCCATACAACACGGTCTATTATTCAAATGTAATACTTAACATGTAAACTATTTGTAGAATTCACAACAATACACAAAAAGCCATAGGCCAATTTCCATTGTGGACCTTTAGTTTAAAATAGAAGAACATAGATCATATATGGACACATCAATAAGTGGAAACAATGTAAGTAAAATACATTTTCACTTTCTAAAGTCACTTTCAACTTGTACCTACTTTATAAAACAAGGCAAATAATTTCATGTTAAAAAGCTTGTATAAAGAATGATCGTATGCACATTAATTATAATGGACCTAACACACTCCCATGCGGGACTACGATGATTTTCACATCTATATGCAGGGTAAGACTAAACCCTCTTGCAGACCTTTGCACTAATTCACAATGCTTTAATTTGTAAAGCAGAATACCTCTCTGCTAAACGTTTTGAACTACTTCACAAGGTGATTTCTTACGAATGATATAAGTAACAAACTTACCAATTCCTGTAACATTTATCAATTCATGATTGAGACATTCTTGATGCTTTGTAAGAGCTTTCCTCACAGTGTCCACACTGATATAGGTGTCAATACTGATCTCAGACCAGTTCCTGCTCTTTAAAGGGCTGCAGAGGGATGGGTAAATCTAGAGAAGGAGACAAACAAAATCTCTCAATATGTGGAGTGTTGTTCTATAATATGTGTGCGGAGGGAGGGATAGTGACCTGTAGCAGGTGCAGGTGATCCTCAGTGTGTGAAAGCTTCTCCAGCTCAGTGTCTCTCCTCTTTAGTTCAGTGATTTCCTGCTCCAGCTCTTTCATGACATCTTCTGCTGCTTTCTGCTTCTGCTCCATTAGATCAAGCAGTTCAGACTGACATCTCTCAATAGAGTGCTTAAGAGCGGTGAAAAGCCCAACACAGTATGCTTTCTCCTTGTCTGTTTTTTGCTAAATTATAAAATAAATGTTTTATTATTATTATTAGTTAACACTAAAGCCATATTAAAAGTATAGTTAATGACTTTCTATCTTCTACTGAACACAAAAGAAGATATTTTGTAGAACATCGGTAACAAAACAACATTGGCTTCCTTTGTAGGGGCAAATTTAAAAAAATATCTTATTTTGTGTAACATAAAATAAAATGTTTTGAATGACACGAATGTAAATAGTTAATGACAATGTTTTTATAGGTTGAACAATCCTTAAATACCAGAGTAAATATTGTGAAAATAAAAAACTGACCCTGCTGAGCTTTACTTGGTTTCTTATCTCCTTACTTTTCTCGGTTTTGTACTGAATCATCAGTCGAACCTCTGCCCTTTTACTCCCCAACTGACTCTGTGGACAGATATTAAGCTCTTTGTTTTCAAGATATTGCTTTATGTTGATAAAAACTTTAAGCTATAGATATACAGTAGCAGACAATGGATTGATGTTTTACCTTCTTGTCAGCACTCTCCTCCTCTACAAGAACAGTCTTATGAGTTTTGTGGTCTTCCATAAAACAGAAAAGGCACAAACACACCTTATCATCTCTGCAGAACAGCTCCAGGGGTCTGTCATGCTTCTGGCACATATAGCCTTCCAGATTCTCAGCAGTGTCAACCAGTTTGTGATTCTTTAGTTGTGCCACGGTGTTATGAGGCTCTAGATGTGTCTTGCAAAAAGTACCTCCACAATGCAAACAAGACTTAAAAGCCTTTCTCTTTATTTTTACACAGGCATCACATGGAATTTCTCCAGGTTTGATAGGACTCTCTCCTTTCCTCAGCTGTTCAATGATCTCCCTGAACTCTCTGTTGATATCAAGATCTGGTCTCAAGTGAAAATCTTTCTTACAAAGGGGACATTGAGTCTCCATGCTGCTGTCCCAATGCTCAGTGATGCATTTAATGCAGAAGTTGTGTCCACATGGAATCGTTGCTGGGTCACTGAAGACATCCTGACAGATTGAACAAATGAACTGTTCTACAGGCAGGGAACCGCTCGTAGACGCCATTACTGATGAAAAAATAAACGACTGCTCAAACACACTATTGATCTTTGTCCCTCCCTCTTATATAAACTCAACCTGTCAAACTGGCTTTGCTTTTGCATGTTTTATTCCTCTCGCCTGCAGGTCTGTGCATGTTGCATTGTATGGCATTATACCACCTGTTCTTCAGTGTACAAGTCATGAAATATTACACTTAAATTTCATTTGACCCCTCCCATGCAATTATGTTTGTTTTCATTGTTTATTATGCACTAATACTGTATATGTTGACCTTAACCCCGCTGTGGTAAAATCAGAAGCAGTAATTTAAGAATGTTTTTACCTTAGGAAGTACTGAGAAATAGGACTTAAGAAGTAATTAGACAACTTTGTATTATCTGTATGTTGTGTTTTGCATTACTTTAACCTGAACTGTAAACAGATTGTCTTGTGATATATGAAAAATGTAAAACATTTATAAAAAATCCAGTATACACATGAAATGAACATAATTGTATTAAGCAATTGTTAAATTAAATCATGCAGTACGTAGCATCTTCAGGTAACTCTTTTCATAAAAATGTAAACCCAACACAACAATATTAGTATTAAATATTGTGCATCTGTAATCCTAAAGACACAAGTTCAACCACAATGTTTGTATGATTGTTTATTTTTCACAACTCAAAAGAGGTGATCAATCAACATCTAAAATAATGTGAAGTAAAATGAATCAAAGTAAAACATATGGAATAATATTCCGATTTTCAAACATGGAAAATACGCAAAATAATTAAGATCAATTTTAATTACTCACAGGCAACATTGTCCAACTGGCTCCCACCAAATAATTAAAGTGGGGAACAGCGTTTCATTTCTTATTATCTTTGTATTATTATCTGAACAAACTGCCACATTAAGTGAAGTGTAAAAGGGCAGATAAAATTGGACCTAAATGGATAAAACTAGGAACTGATTAAGTCTTTAAAAGATTGTGTCGAACAAAGTATCTGATACATAACAACAAATGTAATATTTCTGTTTATAAGAGCAAGAGTGCAGTGCATGTGAAAAAATAATACCATGGCTTTGGTCTTTGGTAACAGATTTTTAAAGGATATTGTATAACACTATGATGATCTTTTCAAGGTTTGGTGTTGGTCCAGAAACACAAAAATCAAGAAACACAAATCAAAAAGAGTTTAAAAAAAATCAATCAAAACAGGCATTGAGCTAAATTTACAACCGATTTTAAAACAGTACCCGCAGTATCTGTATAAGATATAAGGCTCTAACAGGCTTCTCAAAAAGTTCAAACAAATGATGAGGAGATGAACTTCAGTGTGAAGGCTGATGAAGAAAATGATCCTAAACAAAAACCGCACAAAACATACACTTTAGGACAGTGTAATAAATCAAACTAATTTTATGCTCTGATGTTATACTACAATGTAGTAAATTATTAAAAAGATTAAATTTAAAAAGTCATTGGAAACGTTGGAGAGATAGACCGTACAGTTGCTTTAATACAGCATCTGGAGAAATCATTTGAATTCAACAACTCACAGCTGTGAGAACCCCAGAAATACACAATATATATGTGAGGTGTGTGTGTGTGCAGCTGAGTGAATATGCATATATGTGCATTTGTCTTCAGTTTACAGAGAGACCAAAATGACCCTTGCATGGTTTTTGCATAACCTGGCCCAATGTGGACCCAGTTAGACTTCAGAACTGACCTGGTCTAATTATCATTTCCAAACACAGTGTTGAGTTGTTGGGTCACTCTAATGAAGGTGGTACGGCGACTCAACTCCTTCAGTTTAGCAGCACCCACGTAGGTACAGGTGGAGCGTACTCCACCCAGCACATCTTTCATAGTCACATCCACATGCCCCTTATAAGGCACTTCGACCGTTTTACCCTCAGAGGCCCTGAAAAATGTCAACGTTAAACAGCACAATATAAAATGTAAATTAAAATCCAATGTTATTCTTAAAAATCTCTTTAGACCAGAAAGAGTATAATGCTCTCTTTGATAGCCATCTCACTCTGCTGGATAACAAATTTACAAGCTCCTGCATAATCGCTGCCCCCTGCTGTTCTAACCTGTACTCTGCTACGCCACCTGCGTGCTTCTTCATGGCCATATCTGAGCTCATGCCGTAGAACAGTTTGTACTTCTTGCCGTTTTTCTCTATGATTTCACCGCCACTCTCAGAATGACCTGCAAGCATTCCTCCCAACATCACAAAGTCAGCCCCCGCACCTGTCAATCATGCAGATTAGCCAAACAAATGACATTGAGTGTTTTATTTGCATGTTCATACCAAAAATTCACATGTAAGGTCATATAAACATAAGCCCATGTTCTTTTATTAGGGAAAATCATTAATGGTTGAAGCGAAACATGAGCAACAGTTAGATTCACAATAAAAAGCTTTTGAGCAATCTGTCAAACTGTATGTCTATACATAAAAACCTTAAAAGTCAGAT
Organism: Triplophysa siluroides; assembly: GCA_006030095.1. Classification (NCBI taxonomy): domain Eukaryota; kingdom Metazoa; phylum Chordata; class Actinopteri; order Cypriniformes; family Nemacheilidae; genus Triplophysa; species Triplophysa siluroides. The sequence goes on along the minus strand of VCII01000033.1, from coordinate 352,043 downwards.
TTCTAAATGAGGATTAGGAGTAGCATTAGTGTAATGTTGTGCAATATAAACACACATATAGTTTCATGCAATGGAACTTTATGTTTTATGGTCCGGTTGTAAAGCAGCGCTATCAAAACTCACCAAATGCTTTGGAGACGTCACCTGGGCAGGTACAACCTCCATCCTAAAAAAAAAACGAGTCCCACAATAACGATCAAAGATTATTTGTCCAGGAATTGTTTAATGTCTAGATCAAACAAGCGTGCAGAAAAAGTCTCACAGATATAATGTGTCCTCCCAGACCATGTGCAGCATCAGCACACTCAATGACTGCGCTCAACTGAGGATAACCCACACCGGTTTTCATACGAGTGGTGCACACAGATCCTTCACACAAACAAACACACACACACACATAAAGACACACATATTCTATGTGTGAAAAATTACAGTAGACGTTTTATAACACTGATTTAAAACTGATAACTGATGTTATCACCTGGTCCAATGCCCACTTTGATAATGTCAGCACCAGCAAGAATCAGTTCTTCCACCATCTCTCCTGTCACCACATTGCCAGCCTACATATACAAAATATCAAAGTAATTGTTGAGATTGTTAAGATAAATAATGGAAATAAAAGGATTATCTGGTGTTCTTGATTGATAACCTACCATGATTGTGTGTGTAGGAAACTTCTTTCTCACGTCCTTCACAAAGTGGACAAAGTGTTCAGAGTAGCCATTGGCTACATCAACACAAATGTACTGAATCTGAGGTACAGCGGCCAAAATGGCTACCAGTCTATCAAAATCCCCATCACCTGTCCCTGTGCTGACTGCCACGCTCTTAAAACAGAAAGAAAGATAATGTTAAAATAATATAAAGATAGTACAAAAAGAATAAAAGAGGGACTTTGTAAGAGCATCTAAATAACAACGATGATTTAAAACAATTCTAAGATTTTGCTCACCTGTATGCATTCTGGGTGCTTTGCTGCAAACTCTTTCCAGTCATCCACACAATAATGCTTATGGATGGCTGTAAAGAGACTGAACTAAAATGTAAACAATGACAAAGATTATTCAAAACCCTGTATAAATTGTATTTATGCTATTATAAAACTACTAATGCATTTCAAGAGAATGCTACGCTTTTGAATGATAAAAAGACAATAGAAAAGCTTGTATATCCATCCCTGTAGCTCAGCTCATGGTGCTAGCAACACCAAGGCCATAGGTTGCCTGGAGTCCCATGGAATGCATGTATTAATAAAATAAACAGCTCAAATCCAATAACACATTTTTATGCATCAGGTGAAATCTTTTTCATATTTTTTCTATTGATATGTTCAACTGCTATGCAGAAAAGAAACAGTTCACATTGTCTTGTCACCTGATGTAAAGCTAAAGCCATTTCAAAAGTCCCAACAGTGTCCATGTTTGCTGCAATGATGGGAATCCCACGATAGCTGCTCTTCGAATTTCTGAATGTGAAACTGCGCATGAGATCCACCTGGAACAGTAGAGTGCAAAAAGTTTAACCCTAAATGAAATTGACATTTCAGTTTACATACACGTGCATTTAAACAAATAAGTAGTGTAAAGATAAAAAAATGACATACCTCACTCCGGGATTTAAGAGTGCTACGTTTGGGTCGAAGCAGCACGTCCTTGAAGTCGAGTTTGATGTCATTTTCAATACGTGGCATGACTGCTGTAGAGGATGGCCTTGAAATTCCAACCCTATCTCAATCTCTGTCAAAACACAAGACGAGAAAGAAAAACATTTCCACTTATTCAGTCATCATGTGTGCTGAGGAAGAGTGCTGGGGGGTTGTGTTATAGTGTAACAGAGTTTTCAATGTTATAAATCTTTGTATTCCTATATATGCTTTCTGCATATATAGCCGTGTATCAAGGTATCCTTAACAAATATAAAATAAAAGGATCCCTAAACAAATGCAAAATAAAAGGACGTAAACATGAGGTCTCACATCTGGATAAGTGTTCTGCACATATCTTGGATGTCAGTTAATCTAGGTCATATCTAGGTTAATCTTTGACACAAAATGAACTTGTTGTCCTTTATAAAACATTTACATACGTATTCAAATATGTAATTGTGTATAATTTATTAAATGCAATGTTCCTACCTTCAACCGTGCACCTCCTAGCAAGGGTTATATAGCAGAGAATGAAATAGCAGGTTTCCGGGGCTGGAGGCGATCATTTTTGGAGGGCGGATTTTCACGGCTGTCAGCGCATGTAGTTCTATTGCTTGCAACTTATGTGTAAACCCTCCGCAAAAAAACTACAAAAACTCCGTTACCATTCACCCACTGTCGCAATAGCTGTCGCAGTGTTTTTCCGCTGGTTTGGGAAATATTTGATGTAATGTTTGTATGTTGTTTCGTACACCGAGTATTTGTAAGTAATGAAATATAATGCATATATTTCATTTTGAGCAAATCCTCTTTCGGCAACGAAAGTTGTTATTTCCCACTGAACACCCACGGAACCTTTCGTCCAGACACAAGAATGGTAGGAATTATTTTTCAGTGACAACGGAACTTCGGTTGACTATATGTGTTTGAATTTCACTTTAATATATTTACAGTTCATTTTACTGCATGTGTTTGTAAAACAGAGAAGACACGATGCTCATTAAAGTCAAGGTAAGATATGAGCAAAAAGCAGCTATTTCATTTAGCATGCGCACAGTTCTTCAGTTCGCTAATTACATTTATTTGTCATAAAATTTAGCAAGCCACTGCATGTTAGAAAAGTGATGCCATTCCTGATATTTTGCTCATAGGAAATATTATGATTATACAGTGTATTTGAATTATAAACGAAATATCTGTATATGTGCATCAGTATGTTTTATATATGACTAACGTTAATCATGATGTGCAATTTTTAAAGACCCTCACTGGCAAAGAAATCGAGATCGACATCGAGCCAACAGACAAGGTACAAAACAACAGCAAACCTTTAGCAGTCATTCGTTGATGAGACGAGTAAAGATTGTTTGACGTGTTGTCTGGTTTCTTCATTTGTTTCACGTTTATGTGCATTTGTCAGGTGGAGAGAATAAAGGAAAGGGTGGAGGAGAAGGAGGGAATACCACCCCAGCAACAGAGACTCATCTACAGTGGAAAACAAATGTAAGAACCCACACACACCTCTTCTTCTGCTGTGCTTTTTATTTTAAACATAAACAGCACAAACCAATGACCTACACTCCATCTTGTTTTTTAGGAATGACGAGAAAACAGCAGCAGACTACAAGATCCAGGGCGGCTCAGTGTTGCATCTAGTTCTTGCATTAAGAGGTGGGAAAATGCACCAGTATCCTCGCAGCTCCCCAACAATGTAGATGCCCGACGTGGCTTTGTTACCTTAGATATCCAGTCCAGCTGAGTAATAGCCACTGTTCCTTTTTTGTTTATATGAAACATTTTTCCTTGTCAATGCCACCCCCCTTACTTGGTTAAGGGCATAGGTGTGCTCGTTTTGTTAAGTTTATAAACATTGTTAGAAATCAAGTAAACATGATGTACCAGTTTGTCAATAAACAGTGATTGTGACATTTAAGCATTTTGTAATGTTTATCCTTGAATCATTTACATCATTTAATGAACGTTACGTTTAAAATCGATCACCGATTTGCAAACTGAGGTTAAAGTCTTATTACATTTTGTCAGTCAAAAACGTTGATCCATGGTTTCTACAGTAGAGGGCGTTGTAGTATAATTTTTAAATGGCATGTCTGCAGACAATAAGATTCATTTCCTTTGGTTCAGCTTATAGATTTATTTGTTATTTAATTAATACAGCTGAAAGAAATACAAAACTGATAAGAAACATAAAAACGGGTAAAAACAGTTCTCCCCCAATTAGATGTCAGTGGTATTTTTGAGCTTTATCATTTCAGACTGCACATATCGCAATATGAGTATGTATAACAGTTATTTGCTTATTGATTTATATCTTTGTGACAAGGACATTCAATAAAATATAAGCATCAATCTTTTGTTACTAATGAATCATGTGCAAGACTCATTCTGGATAGCCTTCAGTAATCCACCGTTCAATAGAGTTTGTGGGCTGATAGTCTAAGCTAGTCAGAACTGTGTATGAAAAAGCCTCTAATTGCAGCACTTTCAGCAATGTCTACTATATAAAACATTGTGTTTAGGGCACAGAAGGCAGTGCTGGATACTGAGGCACAGCTCAGGAGCAGCATTAGCAGCACCAAAGATGTTCGGCATTTTGGATGATACGTACAACAACTCTTCTCATGATCTGAATAGAGGAGAGGAAGTAAAATACATTGTATTCATCTGAGGGAGGGGTAGAGATTTCAGTTGAAATAGTATTTCTGGAATGTTGGGGCAACAAGCTCATGCAAAATGAATTGGCACGTTTCCAAAGTTTTACATAAAAGCCTTACGTGGCTGAACCCGAAACAGCGTTTTAATACCAATTTAAATACACTTTAGTCATGAATTCTTGAACTGGGCATATATATTTTTGTCAAATTTTTATTAAATTAAAATGTAAATTTTTGTTTTATTGTTAAGTGTGTTAATATAATCATCCAGGCTGTGATTAAATAATAGATTTGCCTTTTTTTAAAGGTCCCTTGTTTTGCATCTATAATAACATCTATTGTCCATCTACACAATCATGTTACCTGACTGATCTGATTTACCCAGCATTACATAAGTATTACGGACACACTGGCTATACATTATATATTTCCATTTTTTCTATTTTCAACATATTACCTGACTTTGCAACAGTGAATCTACATTTAGATTTAAAATGAGAATAACTGAAATAATTAAATTGCATAAAGTTAATTCAGGGGTTAGGCTGTGGTTGCTAAACCAAGGGATGCCTCAGTGATGACCACATAAAAAAATGAATTTACTATTACAACACTCTTCACAACGGCCTCTTTACATTTTTGTTACACACTTTATCTTCAAAAAATTTTTTGGACAGTGACAATAACATTAATAATAACTTCATACCGGTTTACGCAAAAGTATTAATTCAAATATAATACTTTGAATCTGATAAGAACCATAGTAACCTGGTTGAAATCTACCCTGAACCATGACGACTGGAATATATGATCAAAGAGACATCCCAGAGCTATCACTCATGAAAAAAATATGTAAAACAGTAATATTACAGTGACAAGAGAAAAATTATAAGATTGGTCATATTAAGATCACACATATCAAAATTACATTGCAACAAAAAAACTTTCAAAAGCGTTTGGTGTAAAAAAATGAAATGGTTGTCAAATTGAAATACAGTTTTGGCATATAAAAATCTTTTTTGTAGTGAAAGTGTAAAATTAGAGTTCTGAAATAAAAAGGAGTTATAAAGAGGGGGATGAGAGGGGTAAGAATTAGAACATTAGAATGTACTTAATAATAAATAAATAAATAAACCCCTGCCATTACATGTGAATCCACGTTGTAGTTCGTCATTTTTATGTTAAACCGCAGAATGGAATTCTAATTCCTAGATTATCAACCCTGTAACTCATAGAACAGAATGTTTAAGAAATTTTAATTCCACTTCAGACCTTTGCAAGACAGTGTTTATAGACATTCTATAGCTTTAGAGCTTTATCAAGCATTGTAATGTTTTAATTCTTTTGCACAGCCAAAAGAAGCGATTGCTCAGATACTGGCAACTGGAGAGAACACAGAACGTGTAATTAGGACTGCTACAGCAGTTAGTCAGCAGCCTTTAGTCTCTCTCCTAAACTTAACCACTGCACTCCAGTGCAACCCCCTCTTTACAACCAGGCAAAGCTGGAAAGGCCTAAAACAAACTTAGAGGTATGTGAACAATCTGAGTTTGATTTCCAGTGTCAATAAGACCGGCAGCCGGTATGTGAGTGAATGAGAGTGTGTGTCTGTGTGTCTGTTCAGCAGTCAGCTGACTTTTGGGTGTCTCTGTTCTCTTCTGACAGTGGAGCTGATTGTTCCTTTAGCTCAATTTCTTCACACTCTTCATTTTTGGGGGTTTCTGCTGGGTAAACCACTACGCAGAACTTCTGTCCCAGGTATGTTAACTTATCTAAGAGACAAAAACAGGTTAACTTCAATGTGTGTATACTTTTTTAAAACACTTAAACGTAAACGTACCTTATATTATATATTATACTCTGTACATTTTTTACAAGTCATTTTGTCAACTTACTATTTTACATTTTAAAATGTTATTATATTACAGCAACTCATTAAAATAAGCAATTTTAACTTATTTATTAATCAATTTATCAACTTATTAATTAAAAATATTATTTGTTCAATACAAATATTTTTTTTAAATAAAAAAACACTTTTATGTCACAGTCTAAACCAAATCACTGGTTTTAATTTATGAATAGTACTCCTCTCTGAAGATACCAGTTTAGACCAGGATACATTTTTCTCATGGCCCACTCTGTTCACCGCCAAAACCTAGCTAGTAAAACTGGTTGACCAAATTAGTCCTGCTGGTTAAATCCCACCAGCATCCAAAAACAATATACTCTGCAGATTGACTGTGTTCTGATATTTACAAATATACAATTGAAACCAACAACACAGAGGTATTCTCAGCTGTATATTTCACTTACCAACGAATGTATCGAAACACTGAGGCTTGTTCTCCCAGTACACGCCCAAGAAATAAACAGGGACGCCAGTAAGCATGATGGCCAAGCCAATGCCGCACACCACCGGCTCAGAGTACAGGGAGAAAATCAGCAGGAAAGCCCAGAACAGTAGGTAGATGACAGGCCACACCAGACTGATCTGTGAAGAGCAGGTAGAGTTCAGGTTAGCGCTCAGAAAAAAGATTTGACAATAGTTAACATTCCATTTTAATTTATGCTTAAATGCTAGGTGTGAATATTGTAAAAAGAACTAGATAATTAGGTCAACATACTTGTAAATGAATACATAATTACCAGTTCTGGTTCATGGGAAGAGTGTACAAAGAAATAGATTTGCTAAACACACTTTCAGTGAATACTGGATTGCCAGTAACAAGTCTTTATGGTCTGTTGAATAATGTTTTTATGTGGTAATGTTTCAAATTCAAAAAGATAAATAATTGTCAGGTGGCCTCTTGGCACTATAACAGATTTGCTACTGAGTGTTCAATAATTCACTGTTTTCCACCCAAAGACTTACTTTAATAGGTCGGTGTATGTCTGGTTGTTTAATCCGCAGCACAATCTGCCCGGCGACAGTGACACCGTAGAAGAGGTAGTTTATGAAGCCCACATAGTTGATGAGTGTGTACATGTCACTAGTGCACAGCATCAAAAGCGTGGAGATACACTGCATTAGAGACAGAGGACAACAGTATTTAGATCATCTTCATTTGGGAAAAGTCACATAAAACATCATTATGATGATCAATTTATCCAGGACATAAAATCAAGTATCTGAAATGAGCCTAAAGTTTGAATTCAGCAATTCTGGCCAGCTGAATTAAATAATGCAGAACAAGAAGTTAGCAATGTTACAAGAAGTAACAATTAAGTTACCCTTAAGCACTTTAAGAGAGTATATCGCTGCTGTCCTACCTATCTCCATATTTTGTAATTTTTTTATATCATTGTTATTAGTCACCCTCATATTTGTCACTGGGTATTTAAAAGTGCTTGTCAACTTTTTTCCATTTCCTGAAAAAACTGCGAATTCGGACCTCCGAGGTTGCAGAAGGACAGCAAATATATGAGATATATGAGGTATGATACTCACCGTAAATAGCAGAGCCGGAATAGGGGTGCAGCGCTTCACATGAATCATAGCCAGTAGGCTGGGCAGATGGCCTTCACGTGCACCAGCGAAGAACAGCCTGAACAAAATGAGCACAATCCAGAGATACTGTTATTCAGAGTGCTATTACTTTCAGTGAAGGGAAGCATATAAAGAACAACAAACACACAGACAGACAGTGAGTCTTGGATGTAAAGACTTTAGATTAAGTACAAAAAAAAAGTCCTTGAGTTTCATGTATGAACATATCATGGATGGGGGTTGAATGCACGGATGCAGGGAGGGAGGGACTGACCGAGAGGATGTGAAAAGTGAGCCGTTGACCCCCCCAAATGTGGACAAGGCCACAGAGATTGGCATAATCCATGACATCACTCCCAACAGCTTCTCACCAAACGTCTGGGAGAGAGCAACAGAGTGGTGAGGAAAAGAGAGACAAGCAGAGGAAAACAAGACGGTTGAATACATGCATTATCTGTATTTGTGTTTCATTAAGGATTCATGAAGGGCATTGGAAAAGAATGGGTCTGATATATCTATTTATATGGATTTTGCCTGGCATCATACCAAGTATCAATCAAAATAGCTTTAAAAATGTATACTTGGGTAGATATGTCAAAGAATCTCCTGCATAAAGCAAAACAATAAAAGCTAACATTAACCATTGATGCGTGTATAAGTAAATAAAAAGATAAAATCTTTCCGTCTGTGACAGTCTGGTAGTATATGCTTGGTGTTTTGGCTTGTTATGGTAAGATGGGTAGAGTTTACTCACCACAGCAACAGCATTAGAAGCCAGCAGCTCCTGAGGACTCATGGCAGTGACGTAAGCAATGTTAGCAAAAACGTACACGAAAGTCACAAGGGGTATGGAGATAAAGATAGCACGGGGGAGGTTTCTGTAAGGAATGATCAAAGAGAAATGTCAAAACTAAAAAAAAGCTTGGTCAAAAAAATATGTCTTTCAGTGTGTAAAATTCACCAGTGATTCTGTGTCATAATAATAATTCAGTTTAATAAACAGCTGACCATTCTAATCATTTATACGGTTTACTGAACCAAAGGCTGGCCTTTTGGAATATATTTGCAATGTTTGACTTGCTAACACTTAATAAATATTGACGATTGTGTATTGAATTATGAAATATGTGAGCACTTTAGAATAGAGTTGGCTTACACATATGGGTCAACCAGTTCTTCCGTGAACATAATTGAGAAAGTTCCAGCCGCCGTAGGCAAATGAGCCCTGTAGAAATGCCAGAGCGATCAGACCAACATCATAGTCTTGAAATGGCTCGAAAGCGTTGGCCGGTTCCAACCAGTAATACTCGCCTGGAGAAGGAAGGAAAGAAAAAAAACTTGTTTAAAAAATAAATGCTTGTTATAACACTTTGTGATGACTAGTTAGTTAGTCAAAAACAGTTTACAGTATAGTAACTGCAAGCACAATGGCCCTTGAGCAACTGAGGGTCAGGTTTCCCAGTCAAGGATCACAGTTCATAAAAATCCAGCTCAAACCAGATAAAATAAAAACTGTGCTTAAGAACATTGCAGTTGTTCAAAACTGACTGATTTGGTAGATCATATTCCAAAAACAAACAAAAAAAACTTTTCATCAATTACTTGGCTGCATGTCATTACAAACCTTCTGCATAACACACATTTTTTTTTGAAGAACATTGGAAACCAAACAACATTGGCCTTCATTGACTGCCATTGAATGCACACAAAAGCAGAGACATTTCTCAAAATACATTCCACTAAAGAAACAGCCATTTACAGGTTTGGAATGACATGATTCTAAATAAATGATGACAGCATATTTTTTTGGTGAACTGTCCCTTTAGACCAATATGTTTACCAACAGGGGGTCCCATCACCTTAAACTAGTTTTAACAAGACTGCCCCACTGTGCTTTCAATGTTTATGTTCCCAAAGCCACTGGACTAATAGCACATTTCTGGGGTCAGGTCTATGTGTCACATGTGCTCACTGACCCCTTTCTGAAAGTCCAGCGTTCGTGACCCAGAACAGCCTACATAAGATAAAAGCCAATACCAACTAACCCAAATCCAGTTTTCTTTAGAGCATCTACATGGAATAACACCTGTCACTCTAATAAAATAAGGACAGTATCTGAGCTAACAGGCCATCAGCAGTGTGATCATTACTGAATCCTCTCTGCCGCACCAGCTGCAAAGACAGCATTATCAGTGTTATTCTTATTAGAACCTTCGAACCCACTGACATCTGTTGAGACAACAAGGCAGGGGGAAGTGCTGTGCTATCAGTTTTTCTGGAGATTTACTAAGCTTTGGGAGGTGAAGCAATGGGATGGAGTCTCGCATAAGCACTGCACAACTCTACAAACCCACGCACATGCACTTGACCGAACAGACTTACTCATGCCTTCTTCAGACAAGAATATAGGAAACAGTCAATAATATAGCGTGCACAGACAAATAATGTGTTTCATATATTTGTCATCACACACGACGTAAACAGATGGTGCTTACCCTTGCAGATTTGCACGATGCCCATGATGATGATGAGAATGAGGGCCAGGAGTTTCCCCGCGGTGAAGATATCCTGTACTCGTGTTGCCCAGCGCACGCTAGCGCAGTTCACCCATGTCAGGAGTACTGCAACACACACCAATGTACAATGTTGAACACACACACACAAACTATGAGCTATCAGTGGAATTAAAGTACTCTTGAAATGTCAAAGAATACAAAAGATCATAACAATTACATTTTATGCAGTTTGTACTAAAAACAATACTTTTAAGCATTAGGGAAAAATGAAATATTTAAGCACTGTAAGCCAAGACTAAGCATATACACACCACAAAATCAGATATGACCTTCAGACGTTAAACCAATAATACAGCCGGAAAAAGATCATTCCAAATGTTCATTTTATCAGCATTTCTAGAGGTACTGTGGCCATTCCAGTCCAATGTCTGTTAAATTTCAACAAAATCAAACCTCAGGAATGACATAAAGTCATCCAACAGCAATGTGAGAGACTGACAGCATGACAAGACACATGACAACTGTAATAAAAACTTCACACACACTTCAGGTGGCATGTGACAGACATATTTGGTTATAAAATTAAGGGCATATGAAACCTGCCAATTCAATGTACCATGAAAGTAAACTTTGACTCCTGGGCTTTCAGAAACATGCAAAATATGCAAAACCATTGCTTCATGAACCATGAACCATGATTCATGATTTTATGTATGAACTCTTCACATGCAATCTAGTCGACAAGCAGCAACTTCGTTGCTAAACAGACAGACATTGTTCAGAGCATTTGACAAAACTATCAACAGAACAATTAACTACAAAGCTGTTTTTAGTGTAAACAGACTCGGTGTGTGATGGCCAAACACAGCAAGAGTTTGGCTCTCAGTCTGTGTTAAACTGCTCACACCTGGTAACAGCGGGAGTCGCGTCTATTCACAACAGAGTCACCGACATTACAATGAGTCAAGTGAATGAGGCTGGTGTATTGTTACATGAAAGAATTCTGACAATTGCTATTAATAACTGAAGACACACAAACAATCAACACCATCCCAATTCAAAGTCACATTAAACACAACACAGCTTTGTTTTTTGTTTGTTTTTGAACACAGCCTTATCTGTGTGTGAAAAGAACACTGTCTAGCTGTACAGAGCCATGACACGCACTCAACTTAGCCCAAGCTTCGTTTGAGATAATGGCAATGCATTTTGGGAAATAGACCGAAGGGAATGTCTTTAAGGGTGAGGCCAGGGCTTGTTTGTGAAACTTTTTGTGAAAGAAATAAATGAGAGGAAGATTAAATCACAGCCTAACTGTTACAGACTGTGTCTTCCAAACATTTAAGGCAATATTTTGCACATTTTCATGGAACTGCAGTCTAACACAAGCATGGGGAAGCACATACAGCCTATAACAACAGGAATCTTGCATCAATAAGCTGCTTACACTGGAGGTCAAACACACGCACGCACACACACACACACGTTTATCCCCTAGCGATTGTAAGATATCTTAGACTAAATTAAACAGCCAGTTAATACAAAACACCCACACAACCTTTGTTCTTAAACCAAGTGAGTCTGAATGGAATTTAGTTTTAGGTCGATGCAGACACAGAGAGACTGGCACACGATTGTTAGTAACAATATTTGAGGTAATGATCATAAGTTCACAAGTTGTAATGCTTTCTTTTCCAAGAAAGAATTTAAAAAATACTGTATGTTTTATATTGGTTCAATAATTTTCAGTTTTAAAATAATTTAAATGGATTTTACAAACCTAAAGCATTACTGTATCGCATATCACATTTTACTCAATACCGTTCAGCACTAATGTGAAGCACACAGCACACTTGGATTCCCAATTGGTTTCAATGGTTCAACTGGCGTTAGCATGTTGCTGCATATTAGCATATTGCTATATATATTAAAATGTGTGATTATTGATATTTTGATACTACACATACAATGAATAATTGCATGCCAACACATTTAGTGGTTTCCACCCATATTACATTTTGCCTTAAAGGGATACTACACCCAAAAATTTAAGAAAATCTGTCATGAATTACTCACCCTCTAGTTGTTCCAAACCTTTATAAATGTCTTTGTTCAGGTGAACATGAAGAAAGATATTTGGATGAATTGTAGCAACTGACATTTCTGGGGCATAATTGACTTCTATAGTAGGAAAAATTATTGTATTTTTTTGTTGTGTTGAACACAAAGGAAGATATATTAAACAGTTCTGGGGCACTTCTGACTACCATTTTTCTACTATGGTAGTCAATGATGCCCCAAAACTGTCAGTTGCTAACATTCTTCAAAATGTCTATCTTCGTGTTTAACCGAAGAAAGAAATTCATACAGGTTTCGAACAACTAGAGTGTGAGTAATTCATGAAAGAATTTTCATTTTTTGTTCATTTTTGGATGAACTATGTAAAACACAATGGTAACCACTGACTCTCAAATTTTTTTGGCAAATGAACCAGAAATAAAGATGAATTTTACTTTACCTTCACATTATTTAGTTATAAAATTTAAATAGATACCACAATTAGTTTGTTATAATATATTCTTTAGGTCACGATAATCATGTTTTCACTATCTGATATTGTAACAGCCTTAGTACATTATCTTGGACTGATTTTTAGGGATGAACGTGTCACAATTCCACAATAAACGGCCCTTTTCTATGAGGAATACATGAAATACTGCAAAAATTCATCCAAAATAATAAATGTTAAATGGCAACATAATACAGGGAATACGCCTATACAGTACTCTTTTTAAATGTTCCCTCCACAGGCAGCCAACTGGGTTTTGGCACAGCCACAAACATCTAACTACAAACCCTTTTCTCAGAATTGCAGTACTAGGTCTAGAATTGCAGGTACAAAGGAGTCAAGTAAAAGAACAAAGTCATCCTGTAAAACTGTGCTATAGTGTCCACTTTTGGCCTTTCAATAACTTCCTGTCGCTCTCCAAACAAAACAAAAGCAAAGCTAAAGAAGCAGAAAAAAGGCAACATCTGGGCAGTTTATATTCTAGCACAATGCTTTGATGTCCCACTGCCTCATAGGACAAAGTTGAGAAGCAATGATGAATGCTGGGTAAGCTACTATGTCATGTTTTAGTGCAGTCTAGTCCATTTAGATAAAGAGTTGAGAACTGTCCTACAAGACAAACACGGAATAGTAAATAGTAAATCATTAAACATCTTGTGTAGTTCACCTAATATGCCCTTATATCACCTGTAAAATGTCCTTCACTTGACATCTGTCTTTCTTTCTCTGTGTATCTGTTTGATTGTCTACACACAGCCTGCAGTATTTGAAGCTCCAGTGTGAAGTCTGTAGAAAGGCCACGCTCCAGGCTTCTTGACGCCACGAAGAACCATCATGCCATTTATCATTACACATACCTCTCTCCTTCAGTCTCATCCCTCTCGAAACACTTTACCACAACCCTTTCATCCCCTTTACTCATGTGTGCCTTTATTCTCGTTGATTCACACATCAAGCCCATCTTTTCCTGTCTTTCAATGTTCCTTTGTTCATTCTCTCATTCCACTGTGAATTGACCCCATGGCCAAATGTGAGAGACTTTGTCTACAAGGTAATGTCGCAAAGAAGCATTTTTCCGGACAACACTGTGTATGTGTTATCAGAAAAAAAATGTCTAAAGTACACAAGTGTTGACAACAAGTAAATCACAACCAGATGTGGAAACAGTGATTGTGTAAGTTCTTCTAAGATGAGTAAAAAATATTGTTTTCTGTCTAGAAAAGTAACATTTATTTTTGATCTTCTTATAACTGTTCTGAGGAAACCCCAAGACATCTAAACAAACCACACATCTCTTACACATGAATGGGACTAGTTAACTGTGCTTTCTGCCTTTCTGCTTTCTGTCTCTGACGTGAAGTGTGAAACCTCTCCAATAAAAGCACCAAATAAATCTGTGAGACATTCTTTGTTACCAAATACTTTCTCTATCAGCTATTGGTTGGTGAAAGAGAAGCCTAAAGCATTAGCAGTAGTAATGCAAACATTCTTTTAAAAGTACAGATTTCATTGTTTCTTTATGGTACTCACACAGGCAGATGGCAGCAAGTATCCTCAGCCCATTCTCAGGGGGGAAGCAGGTGGGAAACAGGGGCTGCAGAACATAGTTGGAGAAGGTGAGAGCGATGACAGCCTGGTTTGTTGGGTAGATCACCAACACAGCAATCCACAACCGCAGAAACCTGTAGAACACAGATGTTAGAACATCTAACATAACACGTATATAGAGCATAAACATACAACAATGCTCCCATTCTTAATACAGCACTTGTGTATATAGGGCTTATGGCTGCCCACACTCAACGTCATTGTTAAAAGCTGCCCTTGTGATAAGCAAGTATTGTTGGCATATTAACAATGCCACATGGCTCACACAATTACAATTCCCTGAGCAGAGAGCAGACTGGAAGCAGTGATTCTAACATTGTTAACATGCCAGTTCCTATCCATTGAGGGATAATGGTGTTTACTCATTTACAAAAAAAGATTACACGCAGTTACATACTGCCATAAAAACATGGCATTTGGAAGAATTGAATGTCAGTCTTCATAAGCTTCAAGGCAGAACTGCAGATTTTCGCTTTATCTCATTTGCTTATTCTGTTACTGCCAGCATATATTTTTACCTGATGAAGCTGTACTCAAGACAATTTTGTATTGCTCATCAAGGAACTACCATGTCAAAATGACTTGGATCAAACAACTTGGATCAGTATTATTATTCCTTAAGGCACCTGCTTACAAATGAAAAGTAAGGTTACAGTTTCAAGCAATAATACTTTATGAGAGAGCTGGATAAAGGAGGAAGTGGCGACTTGACAAGTCTTCACTACAGAATTATCTTACCCGGCCAGC
The DNA here is from genome assembly GCA_006030095.1 of Triplophysa siluroides. Classification (NCBI taxonomy): domain Eukaryota; kingdom Metazoa; phylum Chordata; class Actinopteri; order Cypriniformes; family Nemacheilidae; genus Triplophysa; species Triplophysa siluroides. Next base: position 336,793 of record VCII01000033.1, on the reverse strand, counting down.
CCTCCGAAGATGTCCTTGACATAAGAATAGTCACCTCCGGATTTGGGAATAGTGACACCCAGCTCGGCATAGCAGAGCGCACCGATTGCTGTGATGACACCTGTAACGATCCATACGATGAGAGCCAGTCCCACTGAACTGGCATTTTCCAACACTCCCTTTGGACTGACAAAGATTCCAGATCCAATGATGTTACCTGCAAGAGAGAACACATAGAGTAAGACTTTGAATCTAAAAAAAAAGATTACAAACAGTGGGTCCAGGGCCCCAGGGTGTCTGAATGTCAGGAACCTCCCGCTAAGTGGTCAGCTGAGGCCCAGATTTTAGGACAAAGCCACTGCAGATGTAAAACGTGCATGGACAGATGAATTTTGCTCGAATTTTGCCACAATGTGAAATAAATAATGAATCATTTCACTTCCTGGTCAGCAGTAACAGTGCCTGAAAACCGTATTGTAGCTTTGATATTCTTTGAATAGTGACTTTATCACTCTCACTCTGAAGAGTAAAAGATAAAGTACAGCTCTCATGTGATGATTTAATCCATCAATGCTCACCATGACCTTCATCTCTCTGGTTATAACAGACCTTTAGCTCTGGGTGAATTTACTGAAGAGCTGTTATTTAAAAGCCATTTGAGAAAAAAACATTATTAGAAGTAAAGGATTAACTTTGCTTAATCAGTAATGCACAGGATAAAATGGTGTACAGTAAACCACTCGCAAAATATAGAGTTCAGCGAGATCTCCCAGTGACAATGAAACAGCACACGCCCAATGAATCAAAAGAGAATTAAGATGTGACTGAGCGGAGAAAGACGAGGAAGGCAGGAACCAAGAGAAGGGAGAGTAGCAGGTGGTGAAAGAAAGTCAGAGACAGCAGACTGCAATTTGTCGAGTCAGTACTCAGGTTGAGTAATGGACTACACAGCGCAAACACACAAGGGGAGGGGTCGGGTTGAGCACATTTGAGCCTGCTGTTACAGAAAGGTCTTATTGACCCTTGTTTTATCACAGCTTCACAGCTTCTCTGCTGAAAGCACTAGAAACAAATCGAGAAATCCCATAAGCTTTTTTCGTTCTTAAATTTTAACATAAACGGTTCCAATGGAATGACTGAACGGGTCACACATCAGGAATATTTCTACCAAAGCCCTGTGAAGAGCTCACAAACATAGAGGGCAAAGGTCAAAAGTGACCAAGTCTTCTTCATGTAGGAAGACCCTCATGTGACTCAAGACAAACAGGACAAAGACCAAACTCTGCTGAAGCAGAAAATGCTGATCTGGTTTGTACTGTAACCCCACATCGGATAGTAAAAGAGAGAGTCATTATCAAAGCCTTTAAACGTGTTCTCATCCTCACGGCTGATAATGGAAATTCAGGTCAGGGTGACGAATGAGCCGCCTTTTTTTCTTACTGGAGGTTTCGTTTGGGGGATCGTCATTGTGATTAATGTTCTGTGAATCATGTTGGATTGTGTCTGCTCAACACAGACACTGTAAGCAAGTACTCACATGTTTTCTTGTGCAACCCATGCATTTCACATGATGCATTTGCAGCATAATCCCACATAAAACGATATCCATAAAGCTTTATAAGATCATTCAGCTTCTGTTTTATTCTGTGCTCAAACAGGTCAGCCAGGACATAATTATCTCAAAGTACAAGTTACACAACTTTACACGTTCTAAGGCGTTTCTTACATTTGTAAATCGTTGTTTAAACTGTAGGAGATTGTTCTTGTTTCAGCCGGCTTGCGTGTTTTGTGGTATTAACTGACAATAGCGAAATCAGCAGGAAATACTGACATCAACAGGTTTCATGCTGGGATCTTTAAAACAGAGCGATAGATCATTGTGCAAACTTACATGGAGAGGTCATGCTGACTCAACTGGAACAAAAATGCAGATGAATTTCCTGTTCATACAGCATCCTTTTGCTTCCCTACTGGCAACATAAATCCTGATTCCAGTTTTTTAATCTACTCTAGCACTAATCATATTGTGTTAAACCCTGTCGATCACATCAAAGCATAATCATTTAATAACAGACAATAATCAGGACATTTTTTACTCCACTATTACACACTGTAAATAATATTTTGGACACGTGTTCATTGGTTTTGATCTAGTAAAGGCCAGATCTAGGTGTCAGCAGTAAGAGTATTTTAATATGTCTCAATATGGCATCTGTAGAAATGACGTCACGCCTTTCAAGTAAACAAACTAATTGGCTTTTTGGCCTATCCACATTCAAATAAATAGGAGCTGTACTTTTATGTCTAAAGCCTGGGCTGTTGCTACAGTAAGATGTCTGAGTGACTTGCCCTGAAGGGACTTCTACATCAGTTTGTCAGTAAAATGACTCATAAATATATTGTGCAGAAACATGGCTCATTCATTGTGCAGTAACGGTACATTCTCCACTGCTTCCGTTTTATTACAACATGCTTGCGGAGGCGAACCCCTCTAAACCGTCTCATTTATTCTTTTGTACGCCTCTATTGATCTGACTGTTCCAGTAAAAACAATTCTAGCCACGTGCTCCTTTTACAAACCCCCATAAAAATGTTAGAGTTAATTGGCTAATGAAGAAATACATCAAAACAGAATATCCATTTTTCCTTTCTAGATTCCTCTAATATGATGACATGACGTATGCTTTGCAACAGGATGTATTTACTATAGTCACTAAACTTAGGGCGCAGGGCGCAAGTGCACTCAGGGTGTGTCCAAATCCACTTTTGCTAGTTTAACGACAGGAAATGGTCAGCGCGCCCGGGAGCATGGTCTTAACGGGTTGTCCCGATTCTCTTAGTGAGTAATAGGAGTTTTTTGGGCGTAACGTGCAGTAAACCAATCAGAGTCTCATCGCTCATTCCCTTTAAGAGCCAGTTGCGCTCGCGCCATGGCGGATTCGCTATTTACACGGCGGATTTTGCAAGAGCAAAGACTGGACGGTTCTCCAGAGAGGAAAGGCATCAACAGGACAAGCCGGATTTTTATCTTTATGTCCACAATAATCATCTTTTACATTGTAATTCATTTATTTTTATATTTTGCATGTTTGTGTGCTGCTGCGCTTCCCTCTGTGTAATAAATGAAGTGAAAGCGCTTTGTGGACCCGCCAAGAGGCACATTTTCTACTAACACGCTCTTTAAATAACAAAAAAATATTGTGCCATTGACTTTAGACCAGGTTTGAGTTGGTCTGTGGTGCAGTCTATTTTCAGTTCCTCAAAATAGTAACGCGCCAACAATGCGCCTGAAAACACCTCTTTTTTAGACCAACAATCGCCCATGGGCGCACAAATGAGTGCAAATGCATTTTCTATTTAAACAACGCAGCGCAGGATAGGAAAATCAGAACTGTGACGGGCTGAAACTAGCAAAAACACTTGCGCTGTGCCTTGCGCCGGGTGTATGATTGGGCCCTGAAAGTGCAGGTTTCAGTTCCACATAGAGCTAGAACTAAGAAAGTAAACAAGACAAAGACATTGGTCTTTAATAAAAATACAATCAAGTTTCAATATTGATTATATTCAAGAATTTACTTTTGCATTCCATTCTTAATCCACTCACAAGAAGCTTAACAAGTGACCCACCATCTAAATCACTAACCTTTGATATGTGACCGTATTAGATCAAGATCTTGTGTAAGAAAGAGAATTGGAAGTGCATGCCATAAAATATATATGGTTTTGCTGACTGGATATATCTAGTTTGCCCTAGCTCAAGCATTGCAGACTTTTCCACAATGTACCAACCCTGAAATTCTAATGGATTTAATGATTGTTATGGTCATTGTTTTGGTTTTAAATGGAAACTATAAGTCTGTGCTGGCAATGTGTTGTATTCTGTAAGTGGATTGTTACCTGGCCGATGGGAAGCAACAGAACCTCATACGACCCAATAAAAATGCCCAAAACACACTATTTGGTGTTAATGGTAAAAGGCTAAAGTATTGTATTGAAAGCCATTAGACTTTGTATTGATTCCATTAGAATTTCTGTTATGGTTTCTATTGTTTTTTTTCCTGACACAAGTTTGCACAATCTCACATTTTGTACCACATATCTGTGTGTTACATGGAGCAAAATTTGTGCATTTGCAGAGGCCAAATGAGCTAGTTTTGCCACCCAGCAGGTGGCGCCCTAACGCACAAGTGGAAAAGTCTGCGAGAATCATCCTGAGTTGCTTTTTTTCTGAAATCACAAATCGTAAATTAATAGAGCACAACGGTTAAATTTAAATAAGTATGCTGGTCAGTTACATTGACAATCCCTTATAAAAATGAACCATGGTTTTATTACAGATAAAAAAACATGGTTAGTATAGTAAAACCTTGGCTACATCAAAATAACCATAACTATGGTTTGGAAAACTGATTTAATACTGAATACTGAGTCATTTATATTTATAAATGTATATCTTTATTTAATTAAATTTTTACTTACTAGATGACCAAGGTATGACAGCTGTCGTACCTCGCTATATAATTGATGCAAGGCCTAGGAGAATTTATGTGCACAGAGAAGAATGACCTGTCTAGGCTCTCCCCCAGTATGGTTTGTTCATCTGGTTGTTTTAAGTTAGTCTGGTTGTTTGACGAGAAAGAGATGAAATGTAGTTGGATTAAACACGTTCAGAATCTGAATGCACGGAACTGAGGAATAAAAGGATACGATTCTCTAATCTATTTACCATTGGCAAACCCATGGTTTTACTACAGCAATTGGTTTAACTATGGTTTTTGAAAATCAGTTATTTTGTGGTAACCATGGCTTTATTACTTTTATTTTTTTGTTTTAACTGTAAGAAAACGTGTTTAATTTTAGTGAGGGATTGTCAACGTAGCTGACCAGCATACTTATTTAAACTGAGCCAATGTATTTTTTTACGATTAGCGATAGCAGCTCGGGATGATTCTCGCGGACTTTTCCACTTGCGTGTCAGGGCACCGCCTGCTGGGCGCCAAAACTAGCTTGTTTGGCCTCTGCAAATGCACAAATCCCTTTTGTTCCATGTATCAAACAGATATGTGGTGCAAAATGAGAGTGTGCGAAGCAGATTCAAGCAGTTGTAGTTATGTTCTTGTTTTTGTGCTAGAAAGATGTCCAAGAACAAAACCTTTATTTTCGGAGAAAATATTTTACAAGCATTCAACTTTCATCGCAAGAATTCACACAGTGATTTGCGGAAGTGCAAAACGCGTCGGTGAACGCACGTCTTTTGGTGCAGGTGTGTGAATGTGTTTTGCACAATTGTAGCAAAAATGTGAATGCACGGGTATCTTGGTTTGTGATTTGTAGAATTGGATTTGTGCACTTGCACTGAAGGATTCAAGAAGGTGTAACTTTTGTGCTGTGCTTGCGGGAGAGAAAAAAATCACAACTTTACAACTACAAATTCCACACTCACAGGCGCTCAGTTGTTTTACACCAAAAATACCTTCATAGAAAAGCTCCAACGAAAGGCATGTTAGATGTTGCTCAACCAAAACTCTCAAAGGCACCTGTCTGCACATTCTTTCCATTCTAACAATCCCCACTGACCAGCATGGATCCGGCAAAGCCGAGATATTAAAAAATGGGGCTAAAGCCAGTTAAAAAAGCCTTTCAGGATCATGCATAATCACTGCTAAGGGTTCAGTGCAAAGGTTAGTAAGGACGAGAATGGCAGCAGTTATAAAATATTCTGGGAAATGTAATGAAGCACACCAAGAACAAAGACTTGTGGAAAGCTTTGAATGAACCGAAGCGACAATCACCTGATAATGATGTTCACGTGGGGCCGAATCTGAGCATGTGAATGTGTGTCCAGATCAAGGTTGTTGGAGAGGATTATCATACTGCAGTTACAATATGGGTTGAGATTATCTCGGGTGGGTTGGTGTTATCTGGTGTTCTTATCGTCAACAAAAATATTTATTGCTTAATGTTGCAATAAATTAAAAGTGTACTAGAAGAGAGTTCAGTCACTCTGTGCACTTCACAGGAGTTCAGTCACGATTATTCCGCTTACTTGCTAGGTCTGTCCTGTCTAGCGTAAAAAGACTTCCCAGTTAGTTTTAGCAGGTCAGATGGATCTTCGTATGTAAAACAAATCTATATTGTCTACGTTCTATCGGCAGGCCACAACTGCATGTCATAGTTTACCTTCAAAATGAAAATTCTGTCATCATTTACAAGCCCTTTTGTGATTTCAAACCTGTATGATTTCTTTCTACTGCAGAACACAAAAGAAGATATTTTGAAAAACAGAACGGCATAGCCCCCATTCACTTCTATTAGAACCAATGCAAGTAAATGGGGGGATGTTAAGAACACTCTTCAAAATATCTTCTTTTGTGTTCTGTTCTAAAGAAGAAGGTTTTGAGAGAGATGAGAGAGAGAGAGAGAGAGAGAGAGAGAGAGAGAGAGAGAGAGAGAGAGAGAGAGAGAGAGAGGTACAGGTACAGGTACAGGTACAGATTCAGTGGAAATAAACTCACTATAGAGACAGGCAGACACATACAAACATGACTGCCACAGGACCAGAGACTGTGTCCACACTGCTGTTTCCAATACTTTATATGTACATAACATTATATTACTGTATATTACTTTATTCTGCTACTTAATGTATATTTTGATTTGTAAATCTTTGTATAAACTATACCTTATTTCTCTTTTTATATATTTACATACATTATAAACCACTTTAAAAGTTGAAAATTAAATCTTCCTCCACCACAGCACAAAGTACTTAATTGAAACACCACAGTAGTACAAAAGTTTCCAAATCCTTCATCCGCTTATAGTTACTAAACTCAACTGAAATTCTTGATTTAATAAAGGCTTTAAACAACACCCGGACATCTTGGCCATGTAAATTACTAATATTGCCATTTTTGCTCGCCCAACCATAATGTTGATAATCTCCCATTTGAATCTTTGATTGCGGTTGTAGCCAGCCCCCAGAATAAAAGCATTGAAAGTGAAATTTTCCCCAAAACCTAAAAACTACTGTCCCAACAGAAAGCAATGAAAGATTTTGTGAGAGAGAGAGAGAGAGAGAGAAAGAGCGCGAGAGATACCAACTACACTGGAAACACCATCCAGCAGGTGACACCCTTAGAGATGGTTTGGTCATTTTCAAGGGCATTGCAGGGCACTTTGATTATAATTTATCTTTGATCGGAAATGTCTACTGTTAAGAAACAACACCGCACGCTTATATTACAGAAGTCTATTGAATCACATGGAAAATTTGTGTTGCGAAATTAAGACCGCTTTCTAGTTTCATATTTATAGGTCCCCTTCCCCCAGTAACAGTTAGGCTACTGGGTGGAGAGCGATGGAAATAGCGAGGGAATATTTTATGCAAACTGTAATAAAGCGCATTGTTGACATTACAATAAATCTAAAAGGAATAATGCTGCACTCACCAACAATAATACCACAAGCACTGACGAGACCAATCTCCTTCTTCAAAGCCACCGACGACTCTCCTGCAGCCGTCCCTGCGCCCGCCGCTCCATCCCCGCTGCTGCTCGCCGCGGCGCTGCCTCTTTGTCTCGGTCCATCTGTCATGCTGCTAATTGAGATGTTCAAGTCCTCGCTACGACGAGCAAATATTGAACAGCGATGCTCGGCTGTCTGATGGAGATGCGCTTATGGGCACCCCGTCTGTCCGATCTCAAATGACAATTGATATGTTATGTATACATAAATAGCCTTCTCCGTTATCTACGCGAAGCTGCTTTCAAACATGTGTCAGTCTGAACGTAATTTGTATGTAGTGGCTAATGGAAAGATTAGCAACAAGCAAGATGGGCGATTGCCGTTTAAGGGCAGATATACATTCAGAACAAGGCGCTGTCAATGCCGCTGAAATGTTAGATTTCTTTTCCGGGCATTGAATGGATTTACCGCAAGGAAAAAATAAACATCTACAAAAATATTCCACTGGGAACTTCTATGTGTCCGTTTGTTGCAGTCTGGGATGAAGATTATCCACGTTTTAATCTTCCGTTAAAGCAAAAATCTATATATGTTGCCGATAAAACAAGCCTTAATCCGCGTCGCTTCCTTGTTTTGTTGTCAGAATCAACACGGTGACAGTCTGCTGACAGCGATGTGCGCGCCGCTGAAAACAGTCGCCTCTCCAAGGGATATCCAAAGGACCACACTGATCCAATCGCCTACAGTCTGGAATATCCAGGCCATATGTTTATCCCCTCATCGCCCACCTCAATAAATACAGTTGTGCCTCCTCCCCTTCATACGTCACAGCTCTTGTTTTTGTGATCTACACACCTCACAAAAACCTGCCAAACCGCTGAGCAGCACTTGAATCAATACGACCTACCAGAACCTACCTATCATCAGTATAAAAATAAAATACTTTTTCCAATCGGTTCATCCTACAGAATGTCACTATCTAAATGTATGTGGATCTCATTAAACAAGTGATAAATGACCTCGAAAAGCAGAAACAAAAAAATGATGTGTGGGTGTGTTATGAATGATAATAGGCTACACAAAAAAAACAAGCCATTCCTACACAGGTTTCTAATTTCCTCTCTTGTATTACATTTTTGCTTCAGTGAAAGAACTGCCCGATCATTATTACAAAGGAACAATTTTCAGCTATCAATGTTTCAAACAGTGATTACAGCAGTCAAAAAGAGACATCATTTTTAATAATTGTGTTCCTTTAGCTCATGGGTTCGATTTCCAGAGAACACATATACTGAGGAAATGTATAGCTTGTGATGCACTAGAAGTTGCTTTGCATAAAAAGGGAAGTGTGTGGATTTAATTGTTTTAATTGAGTGCATTTTTCTGTGTGATGTAGCTGCAACTAGATGTCTCTGTGGCTACATTATCACAACACAATACTGATACTGGGAGTAGAAAACAGAAGAACAGCTTGTGACACATTCATCACCGTATCACACATCATTCATTATTGTGGGAATTAAAGTAGACACTTGGTCTGTGTTGGCACAGCTGTGCTGTCAAAGAGAAATAGAATAGGCTTTATATTTTTATCGCAGTGATACGCACAAACACGCATGCTTATATTTGCACAGTTTCAAAGACATGCAAACAGATACATGGTCATCATGATGGTTTCAGTGACTGGAAACAGGGCATTGGGTCACACACTGGTTAGTTGTGTCCTGCAGTGAAAACACATTGCAATTCTAGACCAGCTTATTATTATTTGATTTCTTCTAACATGATCAAATTTATCGATATCAGCACTAACTCGAGTCTGATATCTCTGGATGATTCATACTGTTTAAGTGTTGTTTATAATGATATTTCTGATTATTAAGATAATTTCACAATAGTACTTCATAAAATTGATTAGTGATAATATTTTCTTCTGACTGATGAGAGCCTTTGTGTGCCCTAAAACATTAAATTGTCTGAAAAATATCGTATGGATCACAAAACATTTGTAATCATGCTTTAGTCCTGATAATGCTTTGACCTTTTGGTCCCATGTAATCAGCTCAACAACTTTTACAGATCACCTGAGAATCTTTCATATAATAGTAAGTGTAAATGTGTATGTATGCAGCATATAAATAAATGTGTTTTTGAATGCACTAATCTCGCCTAGACTGACCCAATCTCCTCCTTTTAATCAAACGAGACAGTGGGCAGATAAAAGATGACAATTCCTCACTGAGTAAGTGGCCTCTTTAAGGGCCTGAGGAAACAGGAAGCGACAGCTCTTTTGATGAAGATCTTCCTCTGAGAATCTTATAACTAATCATTTCTAATGTGTAAAAGGAGAGAGACAACAATCTAGTAAAAATGTGACCAGTATAAAAGACACTTTGTGAACGTAGTGTTTTCTTACTCGTTTCATTACTCGACATCAGTCATTTCATTGTATGTTACACATTTCCAGACTGAAAAGTGCATTTGGACAATTCCAGCATTACGGATGTGACATTTTGCAACAAACTCTCAGAGAATGCATTTTTACCAATATATTGAACCATCTGTTTATAATTTACTAAACCCCTGTTAACAGTCTAAACATCAGAAAAATATCAGTCTCTGCACAAGTTTTCTATGTATAAAAAAAGAAAATAAACATGCATTATGGATGTGACCGTTTTTGAATTTGTAGGATTTCTGGGAATTAAAATGCCTACACCAGGAGCAATAATAGCCAAACAGAGAAGGGATGTCTCATTATAGATCATAAAATATAGGTCATATTTTAATTTTCATGTGTCCATTTGTAAGGAATATGGACGGTTACGAATGTGAAAATTCTAAAGGGGGCAGTTCCAAACTATGGAAAATTTTGCTTTAAAAATAAAATAAAATGCATTAAAAACATTAAGAGAGACATCACATGGGTATTTAAACCACTCAACGTTGACATCAGTGCTATGGTGAAAACCTTTGGTGAAAACTCTATTTGTTTAATGGTAAGGTTGACCTTTGCACGGAATTGCCTATTTCAAAGTGTTAGGCCCATTAAAAACAAGCGAATAAGAACAAGACGTGAAAAACAATTAGATCAGACATTCAGGTGTAGGATATTTTGAGAACAAGTTAACCCAGAGGTGAGATCAAGTTATGCCAAGAGGGAAAAGCAAGATCATGGTTGAAGTAAGGACAGAGCCTTGAGTTTAAACTCCAGCAGATTGTCACAAATCAGCAATATTTAGTCTTCAACACACTGATAAAGCAGCTGCTCACGTTGATAGGGCCACTATTACCCTTTGTCTCTCTATGTCTCCCGTACACCGTACAAGCACTCTTCCTTCTTGGTGATAAGAGGGCAGTAGAAAGCGTTGAGATTTGTAGAGATATGAGGTTAATTAATACCCAGAGCTTTTAGCTCCTCTTACTGCCCAATGGCTGGAAACAATGTTAGCAATAACAGTATTAACTCACAGACCTGCTGACAAAAACATCAGGAAGACAAATTTTACTAATCTTAAATTCAGAGGATATACTGAGCTAAAACCATTTATTTCAGGACCAGTGATAAATAAATCCAAGCAGCAAATATAAGCAATCTCCCAGCAGCAACTCTGTAACATTTCTCATGACCAGATGTATGACATTTCTTTCTCAATGCCTTATATCACAGTGGTAAATCACCATATAAATGAAACCCTTTTAAATAAGCAATACAGTATTAAGGCTTTTTAAACATTAAAGTTTTGTTTCTGACCTTTAACAGATGGCACAACTGTGATTGGGTAGAATCAGAACAGCCGCCTTTTTTATGCTGTTGACCTCATGGACTGTTGTGTCATGCTCAACCACATGTACCAGATATGGTAAAGCGCCTGGGCATCTTATTTACCACAACGCAAATAGGATGAGTTCTCAGAGTATTGCACAATGTGGTCGAAGTTCCTACGGGAGGTGTGGGGAGGGAGCGATGGATAGAGGGAGGGAATGGAGAAAATTATAACCAGGACAGATGTTTTAATAACACATTTGCACCCACATGTGTGTGCCTGCATGTACGTCTATCTGATGCACATAAATATGTGCTGTAATGCACATAAATATGTGCTGTAAAGTACTTTACTTCTGTAAAGTATTTTCATAATAGTTTCATAATAGTTTTTTTATGCCCATTGTATAGTATTTTTCCTAATATTGTATTCTGTATTTATTCACACTGTATATCCTGCACTTGCTAATTGCACTTCTGGTTAGACCTAAACTACATTTCGTTACACTGTACTTGTATATGTGTAATGACAATAAAGTTGAATCTAATCTAAAAAAAAAAGATATGTTGGCTGTGTATCAAATTTCATTTATGGTGTGAAAAAAGATAAATGTTTCTATAGGTTTATTAATGAAAAAGAATGGAAATATTTCTATTGCAAAAGAAAAACAAAATAAACAACAGCGTGTGAGTAAAAGAGGGGAAGGAATAACGGGTGAATAGAGGCATGTAGTAAGGGGGCGTGTGTCTGTTTCTAGGAAGTGCAACTTGATATATCTGTTTACCATACACAGAGAGCACATGTGTTCCAAGAATAATATGTCCAAGAACGTTGAACTGTATTCAACAGAATAATACTAGATTCATAAAAATGGGCTTGTCTTTGACTGCTGTCAGTTAATTTAGTTCTCATACTGTGTTGTTTTATTCTGTGAGTACACGTGTCTACACTACACTTCTAAAAAAACCTGTAATTCCAAAGAACCGCTGAAGAACCACTGAAGCACAACTAAAGTACCACTGAAGCACAAACATATGGTTATATAGCAGTAAAAGGGGTTCCCCCATGATTACGAGCAAATAACCACTTTTCGTGCTATATAGCACACAATATTGTATGTGCTCATTTAAAATTGTATTTGTGCTGTCCTACATTCCCAATATTGTGTCTTTGTGATTTGTAGAGGATTTTATCAAAGTTGGCAATTTCAGTGATCAATCAAAGTGGTTTGGGATAATTGTTTTCATCATCAACACAATAGCAAAGTGCTAATACATATAACCATTAAGAGAAAACGAATCATCCACTTTCATCATGTGATAACAGGCTATTATCAAAGCTTTGTCTGATATTTCAGTCACATCTATGTTAAATTAAAATTAAATTAAAAAAGTGCATTAAGCTAATACAACTGCACTTTTTTCCACACATGGTTTCATCAGGTAAATATATACCCCCTTGTGTTCTCTGTTTTTTAGTCATCTCACCATGCACCTATCAACATGATCATGTTTTTGGAACCCCAACTTATTCTACCTCCTTGATTTATTTATATACATTCCCCCCCTTCATTCCCACATTCTCTGTTGTTCTATATGAGGCACCCTCAGTGTGCATGTAAAAAACAAGAGAGCATGGTGAGATTTGGTAAGAAGACAGAAGATTACTCCACCAATAAGTGGAAAACTATGTTTTTTGGTTGACAGTTTGCTAGGGGTAAGCGTATGTGTGTTTAGCGAGTGTGCTAAGTTGTCTCTCAAGGTGCTAGTACGCTACAACAAAAGACAATGAAGTTAATGTGACCAACTGTTTCTTTCACCCGTGCTCACTCCGGTGTTTTCTCTTGCTGTTTTTCATAAAAAAAATTCATGGGGTTTACGATATGGTTCAATCTCAGTCCGTGTTGATGGTGTATGATGTTACAGTATGACGTGGTCCATTATTCCGCCATAGTTCTTATTATGCACATTCTTGAAAATGTTGTGAAAATATGCCAAACTCTTTGTTGACAAACAAAAATGGCTTAAATCCCCTTTATATTTTCCAAATTTTCTTGCTGAAATTAAGTCGATTGTTTCATCCCTTAGACTTGTCTTGAGTCACTATGATGATTTATTTACAGATATGACTCACATGTGGTTCTGTGCTTTTCCTTTTTGATATTAAGGCTTCTTTCCCGGGGGGTATTCCAGAAAGCTGGTTATGTGATATACCCGGGTGAGTTTAAGTGTTAATTATCAGATAATCTCAATTTTCGGTTCCAAAACTTTCCCTTTCCATGGTAACTTTCTGTGTATGTAAGTAACCATAGCAACTCACTCTCTGAAGATAACCTCCGGTCAGTTTGTTATAAGGAAATGTTACTAAGCATCAGAGGTTGTCTGCGTAACTGTGCGCTTTTGATGAGCGTCAATTGGGCGTTGAAGCACAGATTAGGCCTACGTGTACTATATTATAATATTACAGTATTACGATGATTACATTTCCAGTTTCACCTATTGCGATTGAGCATTCACGACTGATTAAATGCTAATTTTATGATTTTTATCCGTTTAAAATCAAATAATCTTTAGATAAAATAATGTGTGCTGTTCTTAAAAAATGTAAGGCTTTATTTGTTTGCATTGAATACTGCACATACTTTTAATTAGGTTCATTATTAAATCTACAAATATAATTAGATGCATAAATAGTATGCACACCTTACAATTCTTGTAACTTCAGGACAATTTATTAAGCATTTGGATCCCATTACCATTCTCCACTAACTAGGCAATATTTGATGCATCTCTGGGCAGTTGTGGTGTAATGGTTAGATTAAAACAAGACCAAACCAGACTAGACCCACACAGCCCCAACAAATGAAACCCCCCAAACCACAACCAACAAGAGAATAATTAGTGTAGCTGCTGTTCATTAACTGTGCATATGTGAAAGCTTGGCTAAAATGATGTGTCTTTAATCTTGATTTATATTGGGAGAGTGTGTCTGACCCTCGAATAGCATCGGGAAGGCTATTCCAGAATTTAGGTGCTACGTATGAGAAAGCTCGACCCCCTTTGGTGGATTTAGTTATTCTAGGTATCAAAAGTCCAGAGTTTTGAGATCTTAGAGAGCGTGATGGGTTGTAATGTGATAGAAGCTCTGTTATGTAGGTAGGGGCTAAACCGTTTAAGGCTTTATAAGTATTTAAAAGAACTTTAAAGTCAATACGATACCTAATGGGTAACCAGTGAAGGGATGATAAATTGGGGTTATGTGATCGTATTTTCTTGACCTGGTTAGAACTCGGGCAGCTGCATTCTGAACTAATTGTAGTTTGTTTATTGATGATGCAGGACAACCATCAAGTAGAGCATTACAGTAGTCAGAGTTTCCCACATTTCACGGTTAATATAGCCTACTCAGAGTTTTCACTAAACCTCCTTTCTGAAACGGAGGTTACTGCGCTTTATGTGCGCATACTGCACACAAACATACTTCTGAATGTTATTTTCAAAGAAAGGCACTTCATTTCCAGTTTCAATCTCACCCAAGCTTTCCTCAATTATTTTGTGTCAAGAAATTGTGGTAACTGAGGTAAGGAGGTCGATGATCAGCTTTAAAGTAGCCGGTTGCTGCAGTGACACTGCTGGTCAGGGGATTCAGCCATTGGTTATAACTGTGTTGCTATGCTACCGGAAAAAGCGACACACTGCTTCGCTTACCGGATACATACAGGAAATGTGATAAAGGTCCATTGGCCGCAACCCTTTGTTTTGCCTCCAGCTGATGCCATGACGTAAACGTGATGTCGGCCGTAAAGGTGTCTATACTGTATGTATGTATATCTAAATTCTGTAATAAAAAAATGATGCACACGTCAGAGTTTGTGCTAAAAAAAGATACATCCTGGACTACTATTTTTTCGATGACTATTACTGACTGAAACCAGATATGACATGTTTTATCTTCACATTTTCAAATGCTTAATGCATATTGAAGTATATTTTTTATGTATATTGTAAGTTTATAATGTCCACATCTTGGTGGGTCTGAAGGCTTCGTTGGTAGCGGCAAGCTGGGTTGGGCAAAAATACATCACATTTACATTGAGTCATTTAGCAGTTTCTTTTATCCAAAGCGACTTACATATGAGGCAAACAATATATTAATCAAAATGTATTTTAAAATAAAATACCAAATACCCTGATTATATGTGTATCAAAATCAACTACAAAATACAGAAGCCACACCACGTATCAAAATAAACTACATTCTTTTTGTAATTTAAAAATACTAAAAAATACTTTTACAAGGTAGCTTGAAGTTTCTTCACAGAACCTTCCATCAATTAATTGGCCTATTTGATCTATCCCTTCACTATTACTCTGACTCAGCTGACTAAGTAGACAATATTTGTAGCAACAGCTTTTCTCTGCCTTAGTCATGCAATAAATCTGACATATGCAACCATTTAACAGATCAAATATTCACATATCCCTATGATCTCCAAGATGAATCTTGCACCGTGTCTACACTGGACATGACACGACACGATAAAAGACATAGAACAATCCAGCCCCCATTTGATTGTTTAATTTGGTCTAGACTGGATGTGCCAGTCGCATCCGGTGTAGACAACCTGTTAACAGATCAGTTTTGAAGTAACCAACAGTTTAATGTTTAACAGTTTGCGAATGACTCATAATTGTATCCTAATTTAGTAATTTGGTGTTTGGTAACGAAGGGCGTACTTTGCATCAGCAGCACTGACTCAATGACAAACAAGTCATTCATAAGAAGAGACATGATGGCACGTGTATAGCAACTAGTTTCTAACTAATTCATACGGGGCTGAATGGTATGCCTCGGCCTACCCATGCCCCTTTAATTACAAGATTCAGCTATCAAATATTTATTTATCATCATTGGACCTATTTGGAAGTAAAAAAAGTGTTTAGCATTTCAACAATAAATGATCAATATGTTTTGTAGACATATGTGTAAGCCAAATATGTTTAAATGTAGCCAGAAACGTAATCGGAAAGTAGCAACAGAACTTAAAGGAAAACTTCACCCAAAAATAAAAATTCTGTCATCATTTACTCACCTTCGAGTTGTTCCAGATCTGTATACATGTTTTTTGTTCTGATGAACACAGCGAAAGATATTTGGAAGAATGCTTATAACCACCATAGGCTACCATAGAAAAAATACTTTTTGAACACAAAAGAAGACAGTTTGAAGAATGTAGGACAGCAAACAGTTCTGTGGCACTTTTGACTACCATTGTATACTTGGTAGTCAATGGGGGGTAAAATCTGTCTGGTTATAAGCATTCTTCCAAATATCTTTCACTTATAATTTATACAGATTTGGAAGGTGAGTAAATGATGACAGAATTTTAATTTTTGGGTTAAGTATCCCTTAACAAAGTCCAGCAAAAACAATCAATCTGAGACCACAGGTCTTATTACTGATGCCGCTCAACAGATCACATTATGTTAATTGGCAAACTATTTAGCCAAGGCTACTAAAAG
Source organism: Triplophysa siluroides (assembly GCA_006030095.1). Lineage (NCBI taxonomy): Eukaryota > Metazoa > Chordata > Actinopteri > Cypriniformes > Nemacheilidae > Triplophysa > Triplophysa siluroides. The sequence continues at coordinate 320,058 of VCII01000033.1, read as the reverse complement.
AAACACCAAAAATAAAATAATTTGTAAAATTTGTAAAAAAAATAAGTAATTTATGCAAAAGACTTTCTTCCATATGGATCTATTTTCTGTTTTCAAGTCTGGGCAAACTTCTGAGTAGGCACCTATCAGAGGTCACATTTTTATGTCATCATGTAGACTATTGTAGACTACAGTATTTTAAAACTACAAAAATACAATCACTAAAGTATTTTGACACAAAATATGAAGCTATTTTCATCAACCTTTTAAATAAAAATGACAAAATACTATTTCCTATTTAAAATACGTACATGTGACATACGTACATGTGACACTTATAAGATTTTTCTTCCCACTGCACCAAATTATTTCTAACAATACTTTAAGAATGTCAGAGTTATAAGCAACTTATGCTTATATTGTCATGTGTTGGCCCTACCTAGGTTTGCAACTAAATCCCCATGCATCTTTTCATCAGCAGAGGGCGCCACAATATTAAATATGTTTTCCTCATGGAGTCCCTTATTTAAATAAAATATATTTTATCTATTATAATATATATTCTATATATTTGCTATATCGCATTGGGTATAGTTTACTTCTAAATTATAAGGTGATGTGCATTTGATACTTAAATAATTCAATACTTATAGTATATTTAACCTGTGTCCTCCATTGTGGATATTTTGTCCTTTACATTTTTCAGAATTTTTACAAAAACTAAAAGGTGTATCATTTTATTGGAATTTTAATATTTTGCCCTCATTACACAGAATAGTTACACTCAGGCCCCTGAAGACAAAATGTCCTCAATGAAACTCATTCAAACTGCACTATTGCCATTGAAGCATAAATGCAAACTGTATTAAAATGCTTTAGTGCTTTACGTTTGTAACCCCTGTTCCATGAGAACAGCCTCTGCATGACTGCGTCTGAAGTACTTATGCAAAAACATGCAATTGTGAAACGATACAAATGCAAATGAGCTTCTGCTCCCCTCGCTGTATGCAAAATAGGAGGTAGAGCTTTTGTTGTAATGAATAAGCTATACAGAAATTATGTCGGTCACAACTTTTCTGAACCGATGGGTGCGATGAGTTTTACCACTAACGTTACTACACAACAGCTGCCTTTGAACCAATGTAAAGTCTCAGTATTAGCTGCGAACATGTAAACAATAGCCGCTAACATGCTAAACACATTATTTAAGAGAGGCGAGTTAAAAACGATGTGTAATATTTACTTCTTCCGGAGATGAAGCTTGATCGCGGACAGCTGGTACTGATCCACTCTTGAGAATATATTTTTTTGTGAAACCCATGCTACACTGACCCGCGTTGAATCGCCGCGACCCCGGGAGCCGGAGATACATTCGGCGGAAGGCGACTGGCCGGAGCCTGGTCTTCCGTGTTCTGGGTGACCCGTTCCCGAAACTTCAGGTTTTTTTGGGCTACCGGGAGCTCTAGCTTTCCAACGAGTCCTGGCTCGTCTCTGTAAGTCTTTCCGGACCGGAGATACGGACCGGTGAATGTTGGTTTGTCGATCCGAAAAAACTGCATTTTCCCCAGGAATTTAGATGGTGAATAACTCCTGCGTCCAAGGTCGCAGCGGGACGAACCCGGGTTTGTCAGAAAGGTCTTCTCTCAGCCTCCTTTTATGTTCCACTTTACATCCAACAACAGCACAAATTTGTTGTTTCTTAGACATTTTTGTCGCTGGCTAGTGGCTACATCTGCTCTTGCCTGAAAATGGCTGACAGCGTGTCTCTGGCAAGGTGGGCAGAACACGCTCATATGGTGGAGTCTGTGAGTGGTCATGTGCAGGCGTAAACAATGTGACATAAGACTGTTAGGGTTTCCCCAACAGCTTGTTTTGTGTCACTGTTGTGGTTTAAAGGAGATTACAAAAAGAAGAACAGATGGATTTGTATAATTACAGCGTGTTTCTGCTCACACGCTGGCGACTCAATTTCTGGTAGATTAACATTTAAAAGTACATTTTCTTGGATAGCGGCCCTTTAAGCCTAACTTAACCTAAAAATAGTTAAAGTACAATAGCTGAATTATAGTCATAATTTAAGTAATAAAAAGATCCAGCAAAGGTTTTTCAGATCTACACACCCTGCTCTCTGGGTATAAACATCTAGGGAGTTGGCATTCCAGTACAACTCTCACATTCATCTGTTGCATTGCAATGATCCAAAATGGAGATTATATCTCCACTGCTCAATTTCCAGCTCTGTTGAAAGAACTGCCAGTCACACAAGTTAGACGTCAGAAACGTCAGTTCCTGTCACGGCTTTTACTTATCCACAACCCCACTGTAAACAGGTTGCATGACACAGTGCCACATAAATTACAGCCAGAGCAGCCAAAATTGGAGAAACCTCTTACCCATGGGACTGAACCTGACCCTGAGCCCAAACAGTAAGACTAGTCAGATGAACTAGTGATAACTAGTGAACTAGTGTAATGTGATGTTTAATATGTGTATTTTTAGGCTTGTGGAAGAGGGATATATATATTGCTATATGTAAGGTGATGGGTAACATGAAATGTGAATGTATTATTAATAGTGTTAGAGGAATTGTGTTTTTCTGTTTAAACAAACAGTGAATTGATCGGCTGGAACTCTCAAATAGTAAAGGCAGTCCCCAAGAGAGCGCAAACTCCCAAGCGCCAGAAAGAGGTAAAAAGCGATGCAGTCACTTGTGAACACTTTGCAAAATTCACTAGTGAACACTTTTGTAGGTTGAGGTTGAACGACCTCAGTCGACTATTATGTGATAAATATCGCGTCAATGTCAACCAGTCGATGAGGTCATCAATACATAAAATAAGAGCGAGGGAATGAATGTTTTGCAACGGGATTTAATGGGTGTGCAGTAAGAGACTCGTGTGTGCGGGAGGACTGCGGGAGGACTGCGGGAGGATGGCGGAACTCCCGCAAAATAGCCTCTAAAAATATACTATCCAAATACAAATGAACTGTTGTTCATCTTTTGCACAAGAGCAACAACAACTTAACTAAAATAAAACTATTTGAAAGCGCAAGGTAGGGTAGTGGCACTAGGCAGTAAAAGAGCAGCAGGTGGATCTCTACAGAAGCCGTCTCGGTTACGTATGTAACCTCGGTTCCCTGATGGAGGGAACGAGACGTTGTGTCGAAGACGACAGATGGGGTTCGCCCTTGAGAACTATCAACTCTGACTACTTTTTAAAAAGGCCAATGAAATTGGCGAATTAAATTTGCATGCCGGGCTCCGCCTCCGGATGTCCGGTATATAAGGAAGCCGGCGTGCTTCATTCACTTACAGTTGTGTTCAAAATTATTCAACCCCCAATGCTGTAAATGGTTTTAGGGAATTTAGTGTACATTTGTAATTGTATTCAGAATGAAATCCTACAAGGACTTCTTAAAGAACCATATGCAACTAAAATGACATCAATTAGTTTTGTAATACAGTAGTAAATGTTTCTTTTGTGAATTCTTCATTGACATAATTATTCAACCCCTTAAAGACTACCACTCTGAAGAACAGAGGTTCAATGAAGTGTTTTCAATCAGGTATTGAAAACACCTGTGGATATCAGGGAGCAGCAATAAAGCCTAATAAGCACCAATTAGGCAGCTTTAAAATGACTGTGATACTCAGCTCCTTCTAGACATTTACTGGTGTGGTTACAAACATGGTGAGGTCAAGAGAATGGTCCAGGAAGACAAGAGAACAGGTGGTTACTCTTCACAGGAAGGGCAATGGCTATAAGAAGATTGCAAAGATGTTAAACATACCAAGAGACACCATAGGAAGCATCATTCGCAAATTCAAGGCAAAGGGCACTGTTGAAACGCTACCTGGTCGTGGCAGAAAGAAGATGCTGACTTCGACTGCTGTGCGCTACCTGAAGCGTAGAGTGGAGAAAAGTCCCCGTGTGACTGCTGAGGAACTGAGAAAAGATTTGTCAGATGTGGGTACTGAAGTTTCTGCTCAGACAATACGGCGCACCCTGCGTAATGAAGGCCTCCATGCCAGAACTCCCAGGCGCACCCCCTTGCTGTCCCCAAAGAATAAGAAGAGTCGACTGCAGTATGCCAAAAGTCATGTGGACAAACCACAGAAGTTTTGGGATAGTGTTCTGTGGACTGATGAAACAAAATTAGAACTGTTTGGGCCCATGGATCAACGCTATGTTTGGAGGAGGAAGAACAAGGCCTATGAAGAAAAGAACACCTTGCCTACTGTGAAGCATGGCGGGGGGTCAATCATGCTTTGGGGCTGTTTTGCTTCTGCAGGTACTGGGAAGCTTCAGCGTGTGCAAGGTACCATGAATTCTCTTCAGTACCAGGAGATATTGGATGACAATGTGATGCAGTCCGTCACAAACCTGAGGCTTGGAAGACGTTGGACCTTTCAACAGGACAATGATCCCAAGCATACCTCCAAGTCCACTAGAGCATGGTTGCAGATTAAAGGCTGGAACATTTTGAAGTGGCCATCGCAGTCACCAGACTTAAATCCGATTGAGAACCTCTGGTGGGACTTAAAGAAAGCAGTTGCAGTGCGCAAGCCTAAGAATGTGACTGAACTGGAGGCTTTTGCCCATGATGAATGGGCGAAGATACCCGTAGATCGCTGCAAGACACTTGTGTCAAGCTATGCTTCACGTTTAAAAGCTGTTATAACTGTAAAAGGATGTTGTACTAAGTACTAAGATTGAATGTCACTTGGGGGTTGAATAAAACTGATAATGATGTGAGCTCAGAAAAGACATTTGTGGTTATTTCATTATAAATGTTATGTTATATTTGTCTGACCTACACGTGCCTCTTTGATTTAATTGTAAGCAGGATGACTGAATGATCATAATCAATGTCAAACCGACCAAAACAATCAATTTCAGTGGGGGTTGAATAATTTTGAACACAACTGTACCTGTGTTCTGAGGAGCCTGAGAGCCTCTCACGACTGCTGCAGAGGGCGATAAGCGTTGTGGCATAAGAGACACAACGTCTCGTTCCCTCCATCAGGGAACCGAGGTTACATACGTAACCGAGACGTTCCCTTTCTGTCGGTCTCTAGACGTTGTGTCGAAGACGACAGATGGGGTTCCCTCTGGAAAACGCCACAACGCCTATCACGTCACAATCTCTAGCGAAGCGACGGTAACAGGCCTGGGTGTGTCAACTCGAGGCTTTCGCGAAACTGTAAACTTCCAGTGTGATGGGTCGGGGGTCCCAGAGCTTCCTGAAGGAAGATGGGTAGGCCCTGACCAACTACCTTTCACGGACGGGGCCTTATCTCTCTTACTGGCGAGAGGCCGTCCGGATCGGGTACCACCGGGTAAGCGCAACTTCCTTAATTAGGGATGCCCTGCAGAGGCCACTTCCTACCCGGGGGGAGAAATACAGTGGATATAGATATGGTCTCGCCCTTAGGGAAGATCGCATGGAACGTGCGGACTGAGTAGTTAACCGCGAGGTGGAGGTCCACCTGGGGGAGGTCATGGGTTACCAGGAGTGGGAACCAACTCATGAGGATACATCAGACGGAACAGCCCAGGGAGGGGGTGTTGCATACGTCCGGTAGCACTAGGTCCGGTTAGAGCCATCTGATGGCTCACATGTTCTCCCGGCCTAAGGGGGAAGGCTGCTCTGCCCAGCCGATTCCCAGGGGGTGCTTGCTTAGTGATGGATGGAATGCCTGTTCTTAACCAAATAGATGGGTAAGAAGGGAGGCGGAAAGGATACCTGTTCTTAACCAAGGTAGGGTAAGAAAAGAGGTAGATAGCACACTGACCCAACCTGCTGAAGGGGGGGAAGATGCTTTCGCAGCCATACACCCAGCCGGCTGCCGGTCCTACACGTGGCCATGCAGGACGCGGGCTGATACCAGTTTACGCGGAGTCGCGAAGGTGTTTGGACGTAGCCCAACCCGCAGCTCTGCAGATGTCTGCCAGAGAAGCGCCCCTGGCCGAGGCCAACTGAGACCGGGATGCCATAGTGACGGCGTCCACGGTCTGGTGCGCCAATCTCTGTTTGGAGACAGTCCTCCCTGCCGACCTCCGAAACAGACAGAGAGCTGATCAGAGCCCTAAGCTCTGCGTGCGGTTCAAGTAGAGGCGCAGCTGGCATGCTGGACACAACACGAGTGGGGTTGGGTCTTGCTCCCTGATAAGGAGCACCTGCAAGTTCGCCACCTGGTGGTGGGAACTTTGGGCACGTGGCCGGGGTCTCAAGATAGCGTGAGACTTACCGGACCCTAATCTTAGGCAATCGGGGGACACGGAAAATGCGTGTCGACATGCCTTCCCGAGAAAAGGTCTCCAGGAGCCCGCGCGGACGCAGGCTTCCTGTGCCCCCGCGGGCGGGGGGTGACGTATCACTTAAGACCAAGGGGTGAGTGTGCGTCGGCAGAGATGCGTAATCACCATCCGCCTGCTGCCGGTGTGCCATGCTTTCCTCAGAACTTTACTCTGTAGCCAGTTGTAGAAAGGTTCATTAAAAGGGAATGAAGGAGGACGGAAACCGGCAGACATTTAAACATTTAATAAAATAATAACAAAGTAAATAAACAGCCGGCAGCCCCTCACGGACGACTGCCGGCAACGCAAACATAAATATAAACATAAATACAAATACGTTCGGGCCCGGTCCTCTCTCAGTGACGGTCCGGTCGCTCATTCTCTTATGCTCCCGCTATCCTTCGTGATACGAGACCGGTGCGTGCAAAGCTGACGCTCAAAGCTGGCCACCGCAAGTGGAACACTCCAGGCAGCTCAACACCGGCTTAGCGCGCTCTGCAGAGTTAAGTTCCTTACCAAGAAAGAGGATGATCTCCATGCCGAAAAAGAGGACGCTCTATCTGGGCATGCCTCTTATTCTCGGAGCCTCTTTCTCGGTTGACCTGTAGTCCCAATCTATCTATGTGCCAGAGCACTAAGTCCCTGAGTGCACATAACAAATCTCACGAGCGCCTCGCCGAGATAGTTTAGTGCCCGCACACCTCCCTCCCGGAGGAAAGTGAGGGCGGCTTCCACGATCTTCGTGAAGACTCGTGGGGAAGGGACAGACCGAAAGGGAGGACTCTGTACTGACATGCCTGACCTCCGAGACTGAGACATGAAAGTAAGTGTCGCTTAGGTCATTTGCCATGAACTCATCTTGACATCCAGTAGACATCAAGATGTGCTTCTGCGTAGCATCCTGACGGGCAGCTTGAGTAGGTGCCTGTTCAGGGTCTGCAGATCTAGCAACCCTCCTTTCTGAGAACGATGAAGTACGGGTCACCACCCGTTGAACATCACGGCTAGAGGGACGAGGTAGCCGAGACTGATCATATCTCCTAGCCGAGTCGCGGTTTGGGCAAGTCTTATCAGACTCCCAGGGACCGGCCGGGAACTAGAGGTACAATCTACTTCATCGACCTCCCAGTGAACACTTGTGCAAAATTCACGAGTGAAAACTATATAGTGAACACTTGTGCAAAAGTCTCTAGTGAACATTCGACTAAAAGTCACTAGTGAACACTTATTAAAGTCAATAGTGAACACTTGTGCAAAAGGTGAAAACTGTGAACACTTTGCAAAAGTGACTAGTGAACTGCAAAAGTCTCTAGTGAACATTCGACTAAAAGTCACTAGTGAACACTTATTAAAGTCAATAGTGAACACTTGTGCAAAGTGAGTGGTAACTAGTGTCACTAGTGAACACTTGTGCAAAAGTCTCTAGTGAACATTTGACTAAAAGTCACTAGTGAACACTTGTGCAAAAGTTACGAGTGAAAACTCAATAGTGAACACTAGTCTCTAGTGAACATTTGACTAAAAGTCACCAGTGAAAGTCAATAGTGAACACTTGTGCAAAAGTCTCTAGTTTGACTAAAAGTCACTAGTGAACACTTGTGCAAAAGCACTGAACATTAGTCTCTAGTGAACATTGACTAAAAGTGTGAACACAAAGTCAATAGTGAACACTTCTAGTGAACATTTGAAAAGTCACTAGTGAACACAAGTCAATAGTGAACACTTGTGCAAAAGTCTCTAGTGAACATTTGACAAAAGTCACTAGTGTGCAAAAGTAGTGAAAACTCAATAGTGAACACTGTGAAAAACGAGTGAAAACTCAATAGTGAACACTTGGGCAAAAGTCTCTAGTGAACATTTGACTAAAGTCACAGTGACATATTAAAGTCATAGTGAACACTTGGGCAAAAGTCTCTAGTGAACATTTGACTAAAAGTCACTAGTGAACACAAAGTCAATAGTGAACACTTGTGCAAAAGTCTCTAGTGAACATTTGACTAAAAGTCACTAGTGAACACATATTAAAGTCAATAGTGAACACTTGTGCAAAAGTCTCTAGTGAACATTTGACTAAAAGTCACCAGTGAACACTTGTAAAAGTCTCTAGTGAACATTGACTAAAAGTCACTAGTGAACACATATTAAAGTCAATAGTGAACACTGTGCAAAAGTCTCTAGTGAACATTTGAGTAAAAGTCACTAGTGAACTCAATAGTGAACACTTGTGCAAAAGTCTCTAGTGAACATTTGACTAAAAGTCACTAGTGAACACTTGTGCAAAAGTTACGAGTGAAAACTCAATAGTGAACACTTGTGCAAAAGTCTCTAGTGAACATTTGACTAAAAGTCACTAGTGAACACAGTCAATAGTGTGTGCAAAAGTTACGAGTGAAATCTCAATAGTGAACACTTGTGCGAAAGTCTCTAGTGAACATTTGACTAAAAGTCACTAGTGAACACATATTAAAGTCAATAGTGAACACTTGTGCAAAAGTCTCTAGTGAACATTTGAAAAGTCAATAGTGAACACTTGTTACGAGTGAAAACTCAATAGTGAACAAAGTCTCTAGTGAACATTTGACTAAAAGTCATAGTGAACACTTGTGCAAAAGTTACGAGTGAAAACTCAATAGTGAACACTTGTGCAAAGTCTCTAGTGAACATTTGACTAAAAGTCACTAGTGAACACATATTAAAGTCAATAGTGAACACTTGTGCAAAAGTCTCTAGTGAACATTTGACTAAAAGTCACTAGTGAACACTTGTGCAAAAGTTACGAGTGAAAACTCTAGTGAACACTTGTGAAAAGTCACTAGTGAACACATATTAAAGTCAATAGTGAAACACTGTGCAAAAGTCTCTAGTGAACATTTGACTAAAAGTCACCAGTGAACACTTGTGCAAAAGTCTCTAGTGAACATTTGACTAAAAGTCACTAGTGAACACTTGTGCAAAAGTTACGAGTGAAAACTCAATAGTGAACACTTGTGCAAAAGTCTCTAGTGAACATTTGACTAAAAGTCACTAGTGAACACTTGTGCAAAAGTCTCTAGTGAACATTTGACTAAAAGTCACTAGTGAACACATATTAAAGTCAATAGTGAACACTTGTGCAAAAGTCTCTAGTGAACATTTGACTAAAAGTCACTAGTGAACACTTGTGCAAAAAGTGAAAACTCAATAGTGAACACTTGTCTCTAGTGAACATTTGACTAAAAGTCACTAGTGAACACATATTAAAGTCAATAGTGAACACTTGTGCAAAAGTCTCTAGTGAACATTTGACTAAAAGTCACTAGTGAACACTGTGCACGAGTCAATAGTGAACACTTGTGCAAAAGTCTCTAGTGAACATTTGACTAAAAGTCACTAGTGAACACATATTAAAGTCAATAGTGAACACTTGTGCAAAGTCTCTAGTGAACATTTGACTAAAAGTCACTAGTGAACACTTGTGCAAAAGTACGAGTGAAAACTCAATAGTGAACACTTGTGCAAAGTCTCTAGTGAAATTTGACTAAAAGTCACCAGTGAACACATATTAAAGTCAATAGTGAACACTTGTGCAAAAGTCTCTAGTGAACATTTGACTAAAAGTCACTAGTGAACACATATTAAAGTCAATAGTGAACACTTGTGCAAAAGTTACGAGTGAAAACTCAATAGTGAACACTTGTGCAAAAGTCTCTAGTGAACATTTGACTAAAAGTCACCAGTGAACACATATTAAAGTCAATAGTGAACACTTGTGCAAAAGTCTCTAGTGAACATTTGACTAAAAGTCACTAGTGAACACTTGTGCAAAAGTTACGAGTGAAAACTCAATAGTGAACACTTGGGCAAAAGTCTCTAGTGAACATTTGACTAAAAGTCACTAGTGAACACATATTAAAGTCAATAGTGAACACTTGTGCAAAAGTCTCTAGTGAACATTTGACTAAAAGTCACCAGTGAACACTTGTGCAAAAGTTACGAGTGAAAACTCAATAGTGAACACTTGGCAAAAGTCTCTAGTGAACATCTGACTAAAAGTCACTAGTGAACACATATTAAAGTCAATAGTGAACACTTGTGCAAAAGTTACGAGTGAAAACTCAATAGTGTGGGCAAAAGTCTCTAGTGAACATTTGACTAAAAGTCACTAGTGAACACTTGTGCAAAAGTTACGAGTGAAAACTCAATAGTGAACACTTGTGCAAAAGTCTCTAGTGAACATTTGACTAAAAGTCACTAGTGAACACTTGTGCAAAAGTCTCTAGTGAACAACTAAAAGTAGTGAACACTTGTGCAAAAGTCTCTAGTGAACATTTGACTAAAAGTCACCAGTGAACACATATTAAAGTCAATAGTGAACACTTAAAGTCTCTAGTGTGACTAAAAGTCACTAGTGAACACTCAATAGTGAACACTTGAGTCTCTAGTGAACATTTGACTAAAAGTCACTAGTGAACACTTGTGCAAAAGTTACGAGTGAAAACTCAATAGTGAACACTTGTGCAAAAGTCTCTAGTGAACATTTGACTAAAAGTCACCAGTGAACACATATTAAAGTCAATAGTGAACACTTGTGCAAAAGTCTCTAGTGAACATTTGAGTAAAAGTCACTAGTGAACACATATTAAAGTCAATAGTGAACACTTGTGCATGAGTCTCTAGTGAACATTTGACTAAAAGTCACTAGTGAACACATATTAAAGTCAATAGTGAACACTTGTGCAAAAGTTACTAGTGAAATCTCAATAGTGAACACTTGTGAAAAAGTCACTAGTGAACATTTGTGACAAAGTCAATAGTGAACACTTGTGCAAAAGTCACTAGTGATCCCTTGAGCAAAATTCACTAGTCAACACTATTTGAATAGTCACTAGTTAACACTTATGTGTAACACAATTCAACAATGCCTTACATGTAACTGATTTTGCTGTCTTTCTTACAAGTTGTTGCAATACTGTTGGTAGTGTGGAGTATGTTGAGGAAATGGACAGGTCAAGCAATATGCGTGCCATAATACTTAAAAAGAAAAGTGGAGAGTTGTTGCTTGTGGCCTTCAAGAGAAAAGTGGTAAGAGGGCTAGATTCTCAGATCTTGTCAGTTTTGTGGGTAAGCAAGCAAAGATAGTCCATCGTCTTTTTGGCAATATTTAGGACATCACAACAACCAAAAACTCAGAACATACAAAACAAGTAGTTGGATGCAAAAGAAAACCACCTTTGCTACAAGTGTGACACCTGTGTCAGAACCCAGAAAGCTAAAGCCAGAGAAAAATAATTAGTGGGACACAGTATTGAAAAACGTCTCGGTTACGTATGTAACCTCGGTTCCCTGATGGAGGGAACGAGACGTTGTGTCGAAGACGACAGATGGGGTTCGCCCTTGAGAACCAATCACCTCTGACTACTATAGAAAAGGCCAATGAAATTTGGCGAATGAAATTTGCATGCCGGGCTCCGCCCCCGGATGTCCGGTATAAAAGGAAGCCGGCGTGCAGCATTCACTCACCTTTTGTTCTGAAGAGCCTGAGAGCCTCTCACGACTGCAGCAGAATACGATACGTGTTAGTGGCATAAGGGACACAACGTCTCGTTCCCTCCATCAGGGAACCGAGGTTACATACGTAACCGAGACGTTCCCTTTCTGTCGGTCTCTTCGACGTTGTGTCGAAGACGACAGATGGGGTTCCCTATGGAAAACGCCACAACGCTGTATCGCGTCACAATCTCTAGCGAAGCGACGGTAACAGGCCTGGGCGTGTCAGCTCGATGCTTTCGCGAAACTGTAACCTTCCAGTGTGGTGGTCGGGGGGTTCCAGAGCTTTCTTGGAGAAAGATGGAAACAGCCCTGACCGGTAACCTTTCACGGACGGAGGCCTTAGCTCTCTACTGGCGAGAGGCCGTCCGGCTCGGGTTTACACCGGGTAAGCGCAACTTCCTTAATTAGGGATGCGCTGCAGAGGCCACCTCCTACCCGTGGGGAGGAATACGGTGGATAAGGTATGGTCTCGTCCTTGGAGGAGAACGCATGGAACGTGCGGGCTGAGTAGTTAACCGCGAGGTGGAGGTCCACCTGGGGAAGCTCATGGGTTACCAGGAGTGGGAACCATATCATGAGGATACATCAGACGGAACAGCCCACGGGGGGGGGGTGTTACAGGCGTCCGGTAGCACTAGGTCCGGTTAGAGCCAGGGGATGGCTCACATGATATCCCGGCCTAAGGGGGAAGGCTGCTCTGCCCAGCCAACCCCCAGGTGGTGCTTGCTTAGTGATGGATAGAATGCCTATTCTTAACCAAGTGGTTGGGTAAGAAGGGAAGCGGATAGGGTACCTGTCCTTAGCCAGAGTAGGGTAAGGAGAGAGGTAGATAGCACACTGACCCAGCCTCCTAGAGGGTGGGGTGATGCTTTCGCAGGCATACGCCCCGCCGGATGCCAGTCCTACATGTTGCCACGCAGGACGTGGGCTGACACCGGGTTTACGCTAGGGTTGTTTAACCCCTGCGAAGGTGTATGGGCGTAGCCCAACCCGCAGCTCTACAGATGTCTGCTAGAGAGGCGCTTCTGCCAGTGCCCAGGAGGTGGCTATACCCCCCTCAGTGGGCATGGGAGATACTGAGATTGGAATGTCGTTCGTAACGGCATCCACGACTCAGTGCGCCAACCTCTGCTTGGAGACAGCCTTCCCCTCTGCTGTCCTCCAATACAGACAAGGAGCTGGACAGAGCTACTGAGGCCCTGCGTGCGGTCCAGGACACAACACGGAAGGGGTTGGGTCTTCCTCCCCAATGGGGAGCGCCTGCAAGTTCACCACTTCGCCCCGTAAGGGAGTAGTGGGAACTTTTTGGGCACGCATCCGGGCCTGGGTCTCAAGATAACGTGAGAGCTACCAGGGCCGAATTCAAGGCAATCCGGGGACACGGAGGATGCTCGGAGGTGCCCTACCCTCTTGAAGGAAGCGAGCGCCATCAGGAGGGCCGTCAGGAGGGCCTTAGGGTCCCAAGGGGGTATGGAGCGGAGATGAGGCGGGAGCCGCCTTCTCGCGCCCCTTAGCAACCTGGTGACCAGGTCGTGTCATCCTAGAAACTTTCCATCAACTGAGTTGTGATGAGTGGCGACAGCGACTACATACACACTCAGTGTGGAGGGGAGATGTTAGTCTCCAGTCTCGTAAGAAGGACAACACAATCCTGATCGAGCACCTCAGTGGGTCTTTCTCGTTGAGAGAGACACCAGGACAAGAAGCGGCGCCGTCTAGAGGCGTGTAACCGCCCAGTAGATGGGGCCCTAGCCTGGGTGATGGTCTCCGCCATAGAGGGGGAGTAGCCAACTCAGGAACTTCTCGTCCCGTCTAGAGACCAGACATGGTGTTCCAGAGGTCTGATCTGGGATGCCGGAACGTGTCCTTCCCCTGAGAGAGCAGGTCCTCTGTCAGGGGAATGGGTCAGGGGGAGTCGCTGTCCAGAGCATCAGCTCTGACGCCAAGTGCGGTTAGACCAGTGCGGTGTAACCAATAACACTTGGTGCTCCTCTGCCCTGGCCTTGCACAGTGTCTGTGCAAGGAGGCTCCTGGGGGGGGGGAGGTGTGCTTCCGCCCGTCCCGCGGTCAGCTGTGCGCAAGGATATCCGTGTCGAGAGCCTCAGACAGGGAGTACCAAGCGGCCTACGCGGGGGTGGAGTCGCCACTCTCTACGAGGCATAAACTGACAAGAGAGCGCGTCGGCTGTCTAGTTCAGTTTGCCCGAGGTGAGTGTGGCCCACAGGGAACCGATCACCTGTTGACTCCACCGGAGGAGGCGTCGAGCAAGTTGTGTTAGCTGCTGTGAGCGAACGCCACCCTAAGATCTGATGTACGCTACAGCTGTAGTGCCGTCCTCGGACCAGCACGTGCTTGTCCCGCACGAGAGGCCGCAGCCTGCTCAGTGCAAGTAGCACTGCCCACAACTCCTGGCAATTGATATGCCAGCGCAGGTGGGGGTTCGCCCAATGCCCCGCCTACGTGCCCGTTACACACTGCACCGCACCCCTGCAGGGAGGCGTCCGTCGTCACCACGACTGCCTCATAACCTGCCCTGAGGGACCTTAGTCCGCCGAAAAAGTCATGGAAGACCAGGGGTTTTGGTGCGTCGGCCGCAGGGCGTCATCACCATGCGCCTGCTGCCGGGTGTGCCACGCTCTCCTCGGAACTCGACTCTGAAGCCAGTGTTGGAGCGGTCTCATGTGCATCAACCCGAGGGGTCTCACCCTACGAGGACGCCATGCCCAGGAGCCTCTGAATCGTTTCAGGGGGACCGCTGTCTGCCTGAAATGTTCCAGGCAGTTCAACACCGGCTGGGCGCGTACTGCGGACAGTAGCGCCGACATGGTGACAGAGTTGAGTTCCCTACCGAGAAAGAGGATGCTCTGCCCTGGGGAGAGCTTGTCCTTTCCTCGGTTGACCTGGATTCCCAATCGATCTGGGTGCCGGAGCACCAGGCCCCTTGTATACATAACAGATCTCACGAGTGTGTCAGGCCAGTCGTTGAGATAGTTAAGTACCCGCACACCTTCCTCCCCTCAGGGAGAAAGGGCGGCTTCCACGATCTTCATGAAGACCGTGGAGACAGGGACAGATCGAAAGGAATTTCAGGTCGATTGCCACGAACCAATCCTGACACCTGATGGGTGTCAGGACGCGCCTCTGCGTGAGCATCCTGAGCAGCAGCTTGTGAAGGTGCTTAGTTCAGGGTACGCAGACCTCCGGGGCGCAACCCGCCGTCTTTCTTGGGAACGATGAAGTGCGGGTTGTAACCCACCGAACATCTTGGTTTGAGGGACGAACTCGATGCTTGTTTGCCAGAAGGGTGGTGACCTCTACCCGAAGTATGTAGGCGTCCCTAGCCTCAGACAGAGGGAGAGATGCTGCCCCAAAACTTGGGAGAGTCTCTGGCGAACTGGATCGAGTAACCAAGACGGACCGTCTGCCTTAGCCACCGAGACAGTGTGGGCAGCTCTCGAGCTCCCAGGGACTGTGACGGGGGACCAAGGGGACGGTCTGCTTCACCATTCCCACGGAGGGTGGTTCGATGGCTGGCGGAGCTAACCCTGTCGCGGGGACCCGGAGGGAAGGTTGGCTCTGCCTACTTACCTGCCTGGCGGGACAGCTGCACGCACTGTCCTTGAGAGTGGTAGCAGCTGTCGTGTGTACGACCCTACGCCTCGCCAGGGCGTGGGGTCGGGTTTGCCGGGCACAGTCCAGTGAGTGTGCGATCGGCAGGAATGAACTCCCAGGGGAAACAGAAAACTCACTGTGAGTAAGTGGGCGCCAGGCCCTGAGAAGGGCCCGGCTTGGTGACGAGGCAGGAGCCGTCCCGTACCGACTGATCAGAGCCGTAGCTGTGAAGGTCGGGCCCGATGTTGCTCCCTTGGGGTCTTCCCATCAGTGTCACTTCTCGTGAGAAGTTAGCTGACGGGGTAGGTTTCCCCCTCGACTTCGACTTCCGGGGTGCCACCTGCGGGGGCACAGTAACCGGAGCCGATGTGGAAGGGGTCCTGGGCTGTCGGGAAACAGACATGACGTGAGATCTCGGAGGCTTGAGGGCGGGCCGAGTCGCAGCGTGGTAAAAATGTGGCTAATCGCCACTGTCTGCTTCTTCACCGTCAAAAACTGCTGAGCGCAGTCCTCGACGGTGTACCAACAGCCCACCCTGCGAGACGGTGTGTAACAAGAAAGCGGACTTTCTCGGTGTCACTCATCTGCGCAAGGTTCAGCCGGGGGTGACTCTCCTGGACCACTTCCGTGGACATCGTCCGACCCAGGTCCCGTGCCGCCACCTTGGTCGCTCCGTAGAGCGCTGTCAGTGGCGTCACAGAAAACCTGCATTATACCTGGGTCGGCCTTACCCTCGTGGAGCTCTCTCAACGCCCTGGCCTGGCGGACCTGCAGGATGGCCATGGCGTAGAGAGAGGAGGCAGCCCGGTCCGCGGCAGCGCAAGGCTTCGGCACCATAGATGTCGAAGTCCTACACGCGTTGGACGGTAGGCGTGGCCGATTCTCCCCAGGCGGCAGCCCTCTGCGGCACAGATGCACCGCAGCCGCACGTTCCACCTGGGGGATCTCGACGCAGCCTTTGGCTGCCCCACCCTCGAGGAAAGTGAGGGAGCCGGAGCTGTTTCGACCGGAGCGATCCGTGGAGCGCTCCTAGTTTTACACAGCTCCTCATGCACCTCCGGGAAACAAATGGCACCCGGGATGGACGCGGTTTGCACCGCGCTCCGCCCCCAGGAACCACATATCCCCGGATTAGCATGGCTGACATCACTTCTGCTTCCTCCTGAGCTCGACCCCCCTGGGGGGGAGCTCGGATTCGTCAGAGTCGGATGCCAGTCTCCCTCCGATGCTGCGAACGACATCTCATCTACGTCACACCTCGTTTCCGAGTGCGTGCCTGAGGATCCGAACGGTATGCCACCGCCGGTTGGGGAACGTTCAGAAGAGCGAATCGGGGTGCGATCGGCCCGTGAGCACTTGGCTGGCGGGTTTACGTTCGCAGAGTTCCCCATATCACTAACGCTGCTACGTGGGTGGTCATCGGGTGGGTGGGTGGTCAACCGCAACTTCTGAGTGACAATCCGCCCGCAGTGCAGGCAGATGTGTCAACGAACGCTGCTTCAGTGTGCTGGACGCCCAGACACCTAATGCAGCGATCGTGTCCATCCCCCTCCTCGATGAGGGTGCCGCACCCAAGAGAACAGCGGGACATGCCGCGCTGGAAATTGCTCAGTCCTGAAAAGGACCTTTTAGAAATAATCTCTATCACCTCCGGAACCGCCGAGACGCCCAGGAGAAGGTCGCTGCAGGAAGGGACGATCCGCTGCTCTGCGTCGTTCCGGCGAAGTAGAAGAAGAATTCGTTGAATTCTTTTTGTTCGTAGTCATGAGCGAGGGCTCTGAAGAACAAAAGGTGAGTGAATGCTGCACGCCGGCTTCCTTTTATACCGGACATCCGGGGGCGGAGCCCGGCATGCAAATTTCATTCGCCAAATTTCATTGGCCTTTTCTATAGTAGTCAGAGGTGATTGGTTCTCAAGGGCGAACCCCATCTGTCGTCTTCGACACAACGTCGAAGAGACCGACAGAAAGGGAACTGAAAAACCCATGCTGCAACCAAGAGCATAAGCTGGAAAACTGTAAAGTTCTTCTGCAAAAGGCACATAAAGAAAAGCTTGATTTTCTTCCGTCAAAAGGTCTGTGCCATGGTTGCTTATCACCAGGCCACTTAAGGAAAGGCTGCCAACAAAGGCTTATTTGTCAGAATTGTTCACAAAAGCACCCAACTGTCCTGCACATAACAGATGTTATGTTCACTATTGACTTTCTGGACCTCCTGATGAAAGCAGCTCCACACTTACCATTGACTCTAGCACCATGGACAGTGAAACTTGTGGCTGTACATGGGCCGGTCAGTAAACATGCACCCTAGCAATTGTACCGGTCAAAATAAAATAGAATAGGGAACAAAAGAAGTCCAAACATATGAATTCCTGGACCCAGGTAGTTCAGTAACATTTTGAACGGAAGACTTGATGAACGAGCTCAAACTAACTAGTAAGAAGACCAACATCTTACACCATACTATGGGACAGGAAAGACCTGTCAGCACATTTGTTGTCACTGATCTAGAGGTCAGTGGTCTTAAACTGGTTGAAAACAAATTTGTGGAACTCCAACAAGCATTGGGTTGTTATTAGGAACAAATGTACCCAAAGCACTAGAGCCATGGGAATTCATTAATAGTAGAACCTCATGTTATCAGGACCATCTTGGGCTGGATCGTTAATGCACCTTTGCAAAGACAAAACACACAAGTTGAAGATGGCAAATGGCTGCAGGTGATGGCGAACATGATTGCAGTTGTAAGTCTAGGAACCTTATTCATCAACAGATGAGGTATGATTGTGTGTGTCAGCAGGTGGAAAAATTGGAAATGTCTATAGAGCAGGGCTTTTCAACAAATTTTCCTTGAGGGCCTGATTCCAAAAGTATAAATAGGATACGGGCCAGTTTTTTACCATATACTCATTTCTTCTGTTATTATGTATTTATGACTTTTTATGTATTTTTGTATTTATGTTAATTTACTCACCCCCAGTCCCCAGTACATCCAAGATGTGGGTGGCATTGTTTTTATGTTTAGTTATTTGTGAAGATATTTAGTTGAATTAATTAAAGTCAAATAAATTAAAGTAAAATGCGCTAATGCATCCAGCACAAAAGTAATCCCTGTCTCTTGTGACTGGCGGCATATATAAAGCGAATCAATTGATCTGTGCAAAAAACTGAACACTATTATCGCATCTTTGGGTGAAATCAATCATATTCCTTTGCCTCAAGCACTTTGAAGGACAGATCCTTTGTAGATCCTTCGAGTTCTGGAAAGAGATGAACAGCTGTTTTTTGTAAATATAGCCATTTAAATCATACATAATGAACGCAGTAATAAAAACGACACAGTTTTTCCGTTATCTGAGTCAACCATTCATGTAGTTTCTAATGTAAGCTATGGGAACATTCTTGGTTCGACCGGTTGTGAAGCATGTGTGCCAAACAGGCCAAAATTTGGCTTTAATAACCTCGGTGGATGACGTAGTTATTTACACACATGAGGTCTAAAAAATACTCATGAAACGAACATATCCTCAGGTTCTTTGGTCTTCTTTTGGCTTTATGTGTGTGCGTTGCTATCTGTTTGTGGGAAGAAGTCTTCTCTTAGATAGGTGTCTCTTTATATAGATACATTACTTAAAAAAGTCAGAGAAGAGATGCGTTCTCCTTGCAAGAGGCCCCTCTCTGAGTGCTTGGGGGCTGAACACGCTGCTCTCGGGTTCGAGGGAGAGTGCGAACATAACAAGGCTTTTGATATCAAAGTTCTTCGCGCTCGGCTCACCCTTGGCTCGTGCTCGGCTCTCACTCGTTAGCCGTCGCCTCTCCCTTGTTACCCTCCTGAGGATCGCACCGTGATATGGCTGAAGTGCGTGAGACGGGTTCATCCTCTCTCTCACACACTCTCCTCACCGCGAGGTCCTAGCGCCCATCTCTGAAGCTTGCCCCGGCACTTCTTCAGGTCGGTCAGAGGGCTTGGCTTCCCTTACTTCTGCGGAATTGGAGAGAACCTCCTCAAGACGAAGTGTCAAAATTAATACCCCTTTCATAGAAATTGGCAGAGTGGAGACTACTGCCAGATATCTCCCCTTGGGTAGTAAGGACTGTAAGCACAGGCTACAGGATTCAGTTTGAAAATCGGCGGCCGAATTTCAATGGCGTGGTCTCCACTTCCATGAAACCGGAACGAGCGCATTTGCTAAGACAGGAACTGCAAGCTCTGCTTTACAAAGGGGACATAGAACTTTTTCCCCTGTCAGACAGAGAGGCAGGCTATTACAGTCGGTATTTTCTGGTTCCCAAAAAAGATGGGGGGTTGCGTCCGATTTTAGATCTTAGCGGGTTAAACCGCTACCTGAGAACATACAAGTTAAAAATGTTGACGATCAAGACAATTGTATCTCAGATTCGAGCAGGCGATTGGTTCGGCACAATCAATCACAAGGACGCATATTTTCACAGACAGATCTTGCCACAACAGTTTAATCGCTTTCGGGGGCGAAGCTTACCAGTGTCGGGTTCTTCCATTCGGCCCAGCCTTGTCACCCCGCAAATACACAAAATGCAAGGATATCGCTCTGGCTCCTCTGCGACTCCAGGGCATCCGCATTTTAAATTAAATAGATGACTGGCTGATTTTGGCCCAGTCTCGGGAGCTAGCTCTTTGACATCGGGATGTCCTAGCTCATCTCGAAACGCTAGGATTGAGGCTCAACAACAAGAAAAGCGTTCTCTCTCCTGCCTAGATGACAACATATGTTGGAGTTGTATGGGACTCGGTCACAAGGCGGGCACAGTTGTCCCCTGCACGTGTCCAATCCGTAGGATCTGGTCGGATCAAAGGTTACCATTTGGGATCATGAACACTACAGGCTCTCACCAGGGCCTTCACCAGGGACCAACGTTTCTGATCCAACTGCTCTATTTTAACACCTTCATCACTGACCAGGACAGTTTCCAATACTCTCCCCTGGACAGATATTTTGTCTCATGCACAGGGGACAGGGTTTCATCCCCGTCCCAAGCTCTGGAACCTGCATAGCCTGGCCCCTGAAGGGGACCTACTAAGAGATGTTGGACTTTCAGCTGATATAGTAAAGCCCATTTAAAAAAAGCCCCAAGTTCCACCAAGATTACAGTAATTTCATGGAGGACATGTTAAATAAAGGACAGACTGAGGAAACTCCTGAAGGTGAAATTGAAGAAAGGTGAGGAAGAACTTGTGCATACCACACCAAGGGATGTACAACCTACAAAAGCACAAACTTCGAGTTTTGGTTGATTGTGCAGCCACTTACCAAGGGTTTGAACAGTTCCCTTATTGGTGTGCTGGCACGGTTTAGACAAGATCCTGTAGCCTTCAAAGCAGATGTGGAAGGGATGTTTCATTAAGTCTGAGTTCCAGTTCAAGATTCAAATCTTCTGAGATTTCTTTGGTGGCCAAAAGGACTCACTGCCATTTTTGCACAACATAGGTGAGCACAGGAAAACAGCACACAATACAGACCAGAGATAATCAAAACAGTCATGAGAAACTTCTATGTGGATGACTGTTTGAAGTCTGCAGCAACTGGCCAACTCTCTCTGATACATGGTCATGGGATGTATGCACTGCAGATGGTTTAAGATGGGTCAAGAAGACAGAGAAAAACCAATGAAAGAATTGGTAATGGAGAAAGACAGACTGCCAATAGACAGAGCATTGGGAGTTATAATGTGTTTAGAAACAGACTCATTGAGGTTCAAAGTGGTTTTGCAGGAAAAGCCCCTGACAAGAAGAGGATCTTGTCTATGGCAAGCTCTATTTATGATCCTCTTGGTATGTTGTCTCCAGTCATTGGTTGGGAGTGGTTGGGATGACCGTATTCCAGAAACTCTCAGAGAAAAGTGGAACTTGTGGTTGGTTAATCTGCATCAGCTAAATTACTTCCAAATTGACAGGTGCATCAAACCACTTGATTTAGTGAAGTTGCCTCAGCACGTCTCCATCCTTTCTCGGATGCTAGTGAGCAGGGCTATGGCACAGTGTCATACTTGCTCATTGAGAATCAGAAAGGCAACAAGCACTGTGCCTTCATTATGGGAAAAGCATGTGTAGCTCCACTAAAACCAGTTACCAGTTGAATTTACTGCTGCTAAAATGGCAGTAGATAGTAGATAGATTGATAAAAGTCGAGTCTATCATGTAACTTCAAGAGTCTATATTCTGGACAGACAGCATGTCAGTGCTGAAATATTTGAACAATTAAACTACAAGTTTTCGCACATTTGTTGCCAACAGAATCTCTGCAATCAGAGAACGTTCCAATGTATCACAGTGGAGAAATGTGAGCTCTTCATCTAACCCAAGTGCATCTAGAGGGCTTTTTGTAGATGCCTTTCTCCCAGAAGCAGAGTGGCCAGAAATGCCTGATGACATGAACAGAAATGCCTGATGACAAACTTTTTTGAAACTATGAGCAGGTAACGGCATTGTCGTGTAGACGGTGAAACCGAAGACTTTGGCTTGTGACGTCGGAGTGTGCACCGCTATCTCTTTGTTTACATGAGTGGAGTGTGTGCAATGGCTGATGTAGCCACAATATTACTGCTAATAACTATGCTAAAAGGGCTCATCAAATGTATATGTGATGGGATTAAAGGATTAGCGGAATGTTTCATATTATTGGTGATGAGAATTACTTTAATTAATGTTTAGTTAACAACACCTGTGTATTACCACATTTTGCGGTTATATATAAACTATTTAATGGACTAGACCAGTCTGTGTATGGCTACATGCTACTCTGTTGACAAACTCACTTAATAGACTTCTCTGTATGCCAGCGTGATGGGTGGATTAGGAAAATGGTGGAGAGCGCTGCCCTTTAAAAAGCGCTATGGAGCCTGAGATCAGTGTACTCTCCTACGGAAGACATCAAGTCTTGTGCCGGTACAACGGAAGTGTACGTTTGGGCATAAGACTGTGGTGTGCAGGCGCTACAGGTGTATCAAAATCCTACTCCCTGTGAGATTACGACTCCGCTGTTTCCCCCTACGAAGGTACACCGGCTAAGAAGTTTGGAAACGCACGAGTGGATTGAGTTCCAATGAACATGACGAGTGACACGGAGAAATTGCATGCACCGCAGAGTGGAGTTGCAGGAACACGACAGTCATGCGGAGCAATTACACGTTCAGCTGGGTCAAGTGCACGAGTGGATCGGCTTACAGTGAACAAGACGGTGACGCAGAGTATTCGATTACAACGCTGGAGTACATTTAGACTGGGTAGTGGAAGTCCCTACCCGGTCATATTGTGAGTACAACACCAGTAACTGATTTTTGAGCGAGATTGAGTGAGAAAGACTCTTTTTGCTTTGTTCAACTTACACCATTCGACTTCAAAATAGTAGAACCTGAGATAACTATTTGCCAGTATTCCAATAATAGCCACTCTATTTTTGTCATGATCTTAATTTGGTTGGTACTGGGATACCGGATTTTGATATTTTGCGCTGTGGTTTGTTATTGTTTGTTTGCACGGGTGAGAGTGGTAATTTGTTGCTTTGTTGATTGCTAAAATTGGACTAGAGATACTGGCAGTTGTTTATCTGAACTACTAACAAGCGTCTGTGGAGGCCCTTTCACGTGGGGTTGAAATCAGACTGTTGTCCGGCCAGGAGAATAGGACAATTGGACTGCTCCAAGGACGAAACATCTTGTTGCACGCTCTAAGGATTAAATATCTGCTGCAATTGCCTCGATACTGAACATTGTGTTACAGGCTTTTAGAGACAAATATTCACTGCATCTGCTTTTATGCTAAATCCTTTTACAGCCTTTTATGTTATATTAATAAACATATTTGTACTTTGATATACCTCTTGAGTGTCAATGTGTGGGTGCCCCGCCCTCAGGAATGTAATTAAGTGGAATTTGGGTTGAACTGATTCCTGGGTCTGTTATGATTCCACCTCTTCTTGTTAGGTAATTCTTGGTTTTGAGGTGGAATCATACAGGATCCTTTGTTTCACGTGGGAGAGAGACGATTTCATCTCTCTCTAGTCTGCGTCATTGTTCCTACCCTCCTGTTTCCTAGGTTGTGTTAATTAGCTTCCCTTGAGTGTTTATCCCCTGCACCTGTTCCCTCTTTAGTTTGTTCCCTTTAAAACATCCTTGTGTTCATTGTCCTGTGTGCGTTCATTGTAAGTTGTACCCATAGTTTGTTGCTGTATACCTTACCTTGTAGCCGTTTGATGTTTCCCAGTGCCACAGCTTTATGCTTGTACCTTGTACCTTGTTCCTTGTACCCTGTGTCGTCGAGTTTCTAGTAAGTTTAGTTTAGTGTTTGTTCCTAGTGTTTGTTTTTGTAGTTTAGTTAGTCTTTGTTCTTGTTTTGTTTAAATATATCATTCTGTCTTGTTCTCCCCTCGTGGGTTTTGTTTTGCCTTTTTGTTCCTGTGAAATAAATATCTGTTACCCGCACCATCATCTCGTCCGGTCTCTGCCTTGCAATTGGGTTCTACCATGAGTTATCATGACAGGGTCTCAGTGATATACCCAGGTGGCGTAGTCGGCTACTTTTATTCGTAACACCATTACTGGCATTTAGAAAAGCCTTACTACTTGGTCCTCGCCACATATACAGATACAGAGTGAGACCCTTCACCCACACAAGGGAAGACAACTGTTATGAAATCGCTTGTCAGTGTTGTCAAAAAGGTTGCCTGCCCACTGTACTATTCAGCGGAGGAGGGGAGATTACGGCAAACGCATTTGGATTGACAAGACAGGTGGTGTCAAAAATAGTAAGGCAAGTGTGTGAAGCTATTACAGTCCACTTGGGCCCTGTGTATATGGGCCATTCTACAGAATTCATGCAAACTGCTGTCCCAAATAAAAAAACATATTTAAAAAGCATTCAAGTATTCAAATCTTAGTTCACTAAGATCCTTCTATCATCTTTTGAAACCCACTACAATATTTATAATATCAGTAAGCTTAATATATAAAACAATTTGGGAGATGGGTGTCCCGAACCCAACCCCCTAAATTTCAACTTATAAAAATCATATTTAAAAAATATCACTTCTTTCCACTGTTGTAAATGTGTTCAAAATCTGAGAATCTGTGTGTAACTTTAAGGAATGTCATTACCAAACACATCTTTTCTGCAATCAAGCAAACTTTTTTTGGGCGTTATTACATAAAAGTTCGTTTTTATGTGTGTACGTCTGTTCAGAACTGTGCTTGCAAACCATGTGCTGATTAGCATCTTTGAGCTAGGCTGAAAAGTATTCAAAAATTGTCACTACAAAAACAGTAACGACCCAGACGTATCACTACGTATCATTGTTTCGGTAGTGAGAAAAAGGGACACTTAAGGGGATAGTTCATTCAAAAATGACAAAGCTGTAATCATACCTCACCCTCAGGTTTTTTCGAACCTGTATAAAATTCTTTGTTCCAATGAACACAAAGATTTTTAAGGAATGTTAACAATTTTCAGTTCTGGGACATCATCCACTGCCATAGTAGGGAAAAAAAACAATACATTTTTTGTTCTGTTGAACACATTAAGAGATATTTTGAAGAGTTTAGGAAAACAAAGAGTTCTAGTGCACCTTTGACTACGATTTATTTATTCCTACTATGGTAGTCAATGATGTCCCGGATTCAAATCCCTCCTCCTGGCCTACAAGTCCACCACTGGTTTGGCTCCCCCTTATCTTCTTTCGCTAATGCAGACGTATGTACCCACCAGATCTCTGCACTCTGCAAACGAACGACGTCTTGTGGTGCCATCCCAAAAAGGCAAAAAATCGATCTCACGAACCTTCTCTGGATCGGTACCACTTTTGTGGAACGATCTGCCCGCGGCAACAAGATCTGCAGATTCTGTAGCCATCTTTAAGAATCGTCTGAAAACACATCTCTTCCGTCAACACCTTACCGATTAGTCCTGACTTCTATCTCTTTTCTACTCTTTTCTACTAAAAAAAAAAAAAACTCTAACTTAACTTAGCACTGTATACTGTGGTAGGCTTTATGAAGCCAGTTTTATTGATTGCACTTTTTTGCTTTTTGTTGTACTTGCGTTGTCCGAATTGCTTCAATTGTTTACCCCATCTGTAAGTCGCTTTGGATAAAAGCGTCTGCCAAATGACTAAATGTAAATGTAAATGTAACTGAAAATTAGAAACATTCTTCCAAATATCTTTCTCTGTGTTCATCATTTATGCAGGCATGAAATTACATAAGGGTAAGTAAATGATTACAGAATTTTCATTTTTGGGTGAACTATCCCATTAATACTTTATTTGGGGAAATAAACAAAACTCCTTACAGTTATACAAATCATTAGTATGCTAGTATGTTTAAGTAGTGATATAGTATGTGAGCTGTAGGTTTTTTCGTTGGATATTAACTGTCAGATCTGCTATATAGTATGTGAGCTGCAGGTTTTTTGTTGGAAATTAACTGTCAGATATGCTATATGTGCTGGCTGCGTATGTACAACATAAAATGTTAAAAGTCTGATTCAGCTGTGCAAATTAAATATTGTGATCACTACCAAAACATTACCATCACTACTGAAAATGTGTCACGACCGAAACATGTCAAAAATAAAGTATATTAAATTATCAACTAAGATGTTATGATAGTGTTTGGTTCAATGTATATAAATATGAATCCTTAACTTTGAAATCGGTATGATCAATTGTATGCCTTTTACAAAGAAAGATTGGATTTAAAATACAACAAATCTTATAAATTACACTTGAAATATTGTTTTAATTGTAACTGTTTTTATATAATAGGAAAAATATATATTTAAAAAGTAGATTTAAACAAAACCTTAATATGTAAATATAATCCTTCTTATTAAATTATACAGTATACTATTGTGTTTCGGTAGTGAAAAAATTTGGGGAGAGGAAGAATTTTCCAAAGCTTTCTGAAATTACATTATGAAAATAAACTGCACAATTACTAGAAATGTGTACCTTTGATGTTATACAATTTGCATACATAAAAAAGATCTGGGGAAAAAACTACATTTTCAAGATGTTTCCAACTCTGATTTTCCACCAATTCTGTAGAATGGCCCATATACAGTTGCCTACCACTGTGTCCAAAGTAGAGGATCTTGTTGCAGGGTTTCACTGAGACCATGGCATCCATCAGTGAATCGGTGCCTTGGATGGGACCCATGTGGTAATATGGCAGCCATCCACAAATGCAATGGATTACTCTAACAGAAAGGGGAGATTCTCTCTTAACATACAAGCCACTTAAGATTTTAGGACCACATAACCTAAAAATTATGTTAAATAAAGTAAGTGGCAAAATCGTGTTGGTCAAGGGCCAAGGCAAGTGAGACACAAAAACGCATGTAATCCGGAAGGCACTTGCGAACTACAAGGTAGTACAAAATGAGCTGCCTTTACAGAAAAACTCTTGTACAACAAACTTAAAAGGTTTAACAGTAAATTAAGGACACAACAGACCGCTTAGATTTCACTGCTAACTATTTTGGACATTGAATATTTGAGCTGACGGAACACATTTAACTCCTCAAAAACAGGTGGATTTCATGTGTCTTTTAACACACATAGTCGTGACTATGAATTATAATAATACAAATAAATAAAATATAATATAAAGATGCAGCCCAAACAACAGCCTTCTAATGTTATTAGCAAGAATTTCAAATGTCATCCTGAAAAAGGGCTTGTGTGAAGGAAAACTGCCTGTATCCCTGCAGGTGAGGTAGGACCAGGCGTGTGTGGTGATACACTTATGGTAGTGTTGGGGTGAAATGTGGCAGGTGTAGTGTTGGGTGGAAATGTGGCAGATATAGTGTTGAGTGTAAATGTGGTAGGTATAGTGTTTGGTGTAAATGTGGAAGGTGTAGTGTTGGGTGGTGGTGCAGATGCATAGATGTGTCCATAAGGGCCCATGGGTTGGTATGGTGGCATGTTGAATGGTTGTGGTGGTGGATGCATTATAGCTTGTTTTAGCAGTGCAAATCCATCTGCAATTTTGCTTGTCAGACTCTCAAGACTAGTGGAACATTTTCCTGACATTTTCAGAAGCATGCCTCTCTGATGTCTCCATCATGTCCAAAATTATTTTTTTCACCTGGATGTCTTCCTCGACTGCATGCAGCAACTATGTCTCTGCTGGATGCTTTCTTTTAAGTCAGTCCTGTTTGTGTCCCCTGAGTTCTGCCTCAAAAAGAGTAGATTACAAATATTAACCAAGGCCAAGATGACAATATACATTACAATGAACAAGTTAGGCACATAACTATAACAATACACCGTTGGTGGAATATAATGAGTATATTTATTCAAGGACTTTGAGGTACTTATTTTGTTTGTCATGTGATATATAATTATTTTTCCATTTTTCTACTACTCTATACTTTCTACTCCACTATATTTTGTAGTAAAATATTGTAATTTTTACTCCATTACATTTATTTGATAACTAAGTAGTTACTTTGCACATTAAGATTATTAATACCCACCAGTATATGTAAATTAAGATGAGCCCTACCTTTACCTTCGCTCCCTCAGGAGCCTTCTTCTTTACTCTGCACTACCGCAGTAGAGTTGCTCCCGCAGGAGCCTTTCTATACTCCGCACTGCCACAGTAGTCCCTACTACCTGCAGGAGCCCCTACTCCTGCAGGAGCCTTTCGATCCATTTTCCTCAGCCGCTCAGTACCCACTCCCCCAGGAGCCCAATCCACTCCTCAGAGGGCACAACATCATCTCTCCCACTCACTCCTGCAGGAGCCTTATCTTTACAGAGCACTACTGCAGTAGTGGCGCTTCCGCAGGAGCCATTCCTATACTTTGCACTGCTACAATAGTGCCCAGCTCAACAAGAGCCTTACCTACCTTCCTAAACTGCAGTGCTCGCTTACGTATGAACCAACCGTCTCACAAACTAGTAAAGGGCCATCAATCTCAAGCCAGCCTCATTTTGGGGATCACATTCCTCTGGCTGTTGTCCCACACGTATTGCATCTTTTGGGGGGAACGATCCGAGTCCGGGCATATACCAGGCCCTGGGCCCTCTCCTCGGACAAGGGGTGGGCGCTCCGAGTTTGGTGGAACTAACCCCCAGCTGCCCTCTCCCCGGGACAGCACGTCAAATACACATACTATCCGTCCCGTATTATCCGTACTTATTATCTACGAGGCGAACTCGTGAAATTATGTTTTATTAACAAAGTTTGGGATGAGCATGTGCAGATTACTAACCCAGCTGGCTTGCTATGACCAATCTCACCAATCAGATAACTAACCCCGCTGGCTTTCCATGACCAATCTCAAAAATTAGTTAATTAACCAGGCTGGTTTCCTAAAACCAATCTCGCCAATCATCCTTTTAGCTCGGGAGAAAACCCCTACAAATTGACAAGACGACTTACCCTCATTCTCTCTACATTTTTGTAGACTCCCTCCTTCACCCCAACTCCTCAACATCAGCACGACCCGAGTCCGAGCACATACCGGGCCCGGGGCCCTCTCCCCGGAAAAGGGTTGTGCGCTCCGAGTTCGGAAGAATTACCAAGCTCGTAGCCCTCTCCCCGGGACAGCACGGCAAATACTTACCATCCCTACTTATCCATACTATCCGTCCCTTACTATACCTACTTATTATCTGTGAGGCGAACTTGTGAATATTGCTTGCATGCGAATATACAATGTTGGCTCTTGTTATATTTAAATCAGTAATTGTTTTGTAAAAGACAAAGGCAATTAAGGGGCTGGAATGTTAGAGCCAAACACTGTGTTTCATATTTATTCATTATATCATTATTATTATTATGACTATTCTGTCATAATTTACTCACTCTCTTGTCATCTCAAACCTTTATGACTTTTTCTTCCGTAGAACACAAATGAAGATATTTTGAAAAGTGTAGTTTACCAGCACCCATTGACTTGCATTGGTTTTGTGTCCATACAATAGAAGTGAATGGGTGCTGACGCTGTTTGGTTACCAACTTTCTTCAAAATATATTATTTTGTGTTCTGTGAAAGAAAGTCATACAAGTTTGAAAGGCCAAAAGGTTGAGTAAATATTGACAAAACTTTCCCCTTAAGAACTAGTATTATTGTCTTTTATCAGAAGCTTCAGAAGCACCAAGAAATAATATCATAAGGTTTCTGAAAGTCAGGCTCCATTGACTGATATTGTATGAAGAGAAACCAGATCAACAATCCAAAATCACATGACTGATTATACATATTCCCCAAATAGGAATTGTATGAAATGTATGCATGCATTTAGAGTAGTGTAGTACTGTAAAGAATTAAGCCAAAAAATAATTTGAAGCTTCATTTAGCCTTTGTGCCAATTCATTATAAACAGGACATAACATTTAGCAAGAAGTGGAATGCTGAAAATATGAACTGGAAAACATTTGGGCCGGGGAGGGGGGTTGTCATCATGGTCCTCCTCATTCTCTTGCTCAATGATATCCCTAGTGAGAAGAGACACAAAGCACGGGGTTGTTTATTGTGATGACTACATTTTTTCCTTTATTTTTCATTTTTATTGTTGTCTTCAAATAAAACATAGCATTACTTCATGAAAAATTTCATTGCTTACCTGAAAATTGATGTATTCATATTTGCTTCACTTGTCTCGTATGTAGTCATGCTTAGATGTGATATGGCAATACAATTAAATTACATTGGGCTTGTTTTGCTACAATATATTGTATGTACGGGTGTTACGATCTCATGAATACTCTCAGTGGTTTTGTTTGTTACGTTTAAATTCTTTTGTATTCTTTTGTTTTGTTCATTTTGTGGAAATTATTTTGGTTACTTTTCCTGTGGTCTAAGGTGCACGTTTCCTTTCTTTACATTCTTTAGAATTTTTTATATTTTTATTTACTTACGTTTTGTCTCTGGGCTCATGGAGGCAGCATGGTTCCAGGGCGGGGTTTAAGAGGGTGCACAGCCTTCCTTTTCCCCCTTTTTATTATATCCTGAGGGATTATGGGTAGTGTAGGCCTAGTTTATCCATTGTGTGGGGCCATTGTTATATTTTATGTTTGTTGATGATAATTTATGTTAATGTTTTGTTTATTGTTTTTTGGTTACCTATGATCTTTTTTATGTGGAAAGTGTAGTGGGAAATTGAGAGCCAATTATGTAAATGTATGTGCCCATGTGATTTCTGTTTTTCCATATGTATTTAAATGGTTTGTTCCTTTGGGTATAAAATGGTTCTCTTTTGGGGTTTTAGGCAGTTTTGGCTGCTGGGCTGTCCGTGAGGAGGCTCAGCTAGTGTATATTGACTGTTTCCTGCAAATAAAGAATGAAAGTTCTTAAAGAACTGCATGCAGTGTCTCCTGCCTTTTCTGATCATGCTCCCATGTAGTAATCTTCATTTGTAGTATTACAGGTAGGATTACATTTCTTGACAATATAAACAGCAGTGCTCTCCTAAGACAATAGCTGCTAAACGTCTCTGTTGTGAAGGCATTACAAACGTATTGCAAATGCTGAGCGGTTGTAGCGTTACTGGTGCAATTAGGTGTTAATGCACCTGTCTCAGCTTGTTATTACGTCACATTATCACATCAATATAACTAAGTAGGTACTTACTGAATTTATGTACCTACTCAGCG
The DNA here is from genome assembly GCA_006030095.1 of Triplophysa siluroides. NCBI lineage: Eukaryota > Metazoa > Chordata > Actinopteri > Cypriniformes > Nemacheilidae > Triplophysa > Triplophysa siluroides. The sequence goes on along the minus strand of VCII01000033.1, from coordinate 289,001 downwards.
AGTATGCGATTTCCGATGCAGTCATACTCATACTAGGAGAACCCTTAGAAGAAACAAGAGAAAAACCCTCCTGTTGAGGGCACTGTTCTACAAGTTTTTATATAAGTAAGACTTAGTCGAGCCAAACAACTAAGAGGTAGTTTTTGTTTGTAGATTTTAAATTACCTAAAAATCTTTCAAAAGTAAATAGGCATATGCATGCCCTTCTATCCCATTGTATAAACCAAACACCAACAGACAAGCATGATATTAACATATTAGAGTGAATTTATTGTGTGTCTGTGCATAGAATTAATATTTCAATAACCCCCAAATAATAATACATACTGTAGGAGCAGGATTACATTATGCTCATATAATATTTACATAAAATCAGGGTTACAACATTTCAACTTGTTGAATGGACATTCTGTAATACATTTTTATTTAATTTAATAAAATTGCATATTGTGTCTTCTTATCATGTAAATGGAGAGATGAGCATCACCTTTACTCAGATGCAACATTTTCTTTGTCAACCTCAAAGTTAGGTATATAGACTAAGCAAGTTCACTCAGCTGCCTTTAATCTCACAATCCTATTAGTGCTGTCATAACTGTGACTGCTAGGGTTGTTCATTCACACCTGGTGTTTTAATTCCAGTTTTAGCCTGGCTTAAAATACCCACCAAAACTCCTTAAAAAAACTGAGACTTGGTTTTGTTTACAGATAAAATCCCTAAAGAAAAGTGGGAAAGAATAAAAGGGAGAGAGAGTGAAAAAACATAGGGGGATCAGATCCTCCTTCAGATTTCTTTCCCCAAAAGACCCCCAAGAGAAAACAAAAGGAAGTAATCAAGACTGCATGCAATGCTGATCTTACAAAACACTTTTGTGATAACTCACCACTTACAACGGCTCGGATTTAAACCTGTTAACAACTTCCTTGCTCGTCCAGTGAACTTTTTTGTGCCCATTTCATGCTTGTTTTGTCTACAGTCTGTCTGTATCTGTACCCCCGCCCCCCAATAGCAGATGGCTCTCTTGGTATCTGCCTGATGGTGTGGTGAGAGGGTTCACCCGAGAGCTGACGAGTGCCAGACATATGGAATTGATCAACAGGCCCGTACTGATGTTTTCTTTGGGCATGTTGACAGGCTGAGAGACAAACGTCTCTCTCTCTCACACACACGCTCACTTTCTCACAAAGGCATTGGCCGACATGCAGTCTAGAGTGTTCAAATGACACACAATCTTTCTCAAGTACTCCAGGACAAGCAGAGGAAAGTAAGAGAGGGGGTCGGGAACACATTGGGAATAAGGAAGAGGACGGGATGGGAAGAAAAGAGAGAGACACTCACGCCTCTAACTGCCCCCTTTTTCTTCTGCTGCTGCTCTGACTCGCTCTTCCTTCTCATTCCCTCTCTTAGTCTCGCACCAGCACACACACCCTCTCGCTCTTTCTGTCTCTCAATCCTGTGAACTTTTTTCACTGTCTCGCTGTTTTTTAATGATTTTGAGAGCGAGAAAGAAGCATTTGGATGGTTGAGATGCAGGAGCTCCACAGATCAGCAGAGAGATAGGAGCCTCACCCTGCCTGGAAGTATCAGAGAGTCGAATAGAGAATAAGCTAGAGGAAGACAGCATCAAACTTTTTGCAAGAAATATTGGACATCGTTGTTGGAGGTGTAACCATGGTGCCACTAAGACTGACACTGATTTTTAAGTTCACTTTAATGTTCTGGATTCCGTACAGGTCCGGTTGTACCAGTTGGTCAGTCCAGGCACAGGGGCTGCGTCAAGCAGTCCAAACCCGGGGAAACCTCTCTGAGAGCGCGGAAAGTAAAGTGGCACGCCTGGGCCAGGTCTTCAGACAGAACGTGCGTCGTCTTCGGGAGCGCGGTGGTCGTCTGGATCTGGTCTTTCTCGTGGACGAGTCTTCTAGTGTGGGAGCTTCTAACTTTGGGAGCGAGCTGCGATTCGTACGGAAGATGCTGTCAGATTTTCCGGTGGCTCCAGAAGCAACACGTGTGGCCCTCGTGACATTCAGTTCCAAGAACTATGTGGTTACAAGAGTGGACTATGTGTCTGCACCCAAAGCCCACCAGCACAAGTGCTCTCTTTTTAGCAAAGAGATTCCCTCCATCACTTACAGAGGAGGAGGCACATACACCAGGGGAGCCTTCCAACGTGCAGCGGTAAGGGCAGCTGTGTAATCATTAAGTTTGTATGTTCAAGTGAGAGCGTGCAAGAAAGAATGTGAGTACTTAAATAGGATCGAAGAGAATAGAGAGAAATGTAACAGATTATGGAGGAGATAACTGAGCAAATGTGTTGACTTCTACTGAACACTCAGGCTACCATCAGGTGTCAGTTAATGAATGTGCAGACTTGGATCTATACTCAATTCACTTTATTGTCTAAAACAAAGAACATAGATGCACATTTAGTCCAAATGATGGATGTATAAGGTGTACATTGTGTGGGACTCTACCCAGACGAAAGTTTGCAAAACACCACATATGCTGGTCTTTTCAGCAGGGTAGAAGGGTAGACCACACTTTTTTTAAAGGCATGAATATGACCAGTATACATAGAACGAATAAACAAACACATACTTTATGCACTCGCTTCCAATTTAGTTGTAAGGCCATGTGCATTGTTGTTAAGCCCGTAAACTTTCCACGGACAGGGAAAGACAGGTTTGATGTCTTAAAGTGCTTGAGAATTTCAAGATCCAGACAAAAGAAAAACATATCAGACTCATATCTTGCAGATTAACTTTCCTCTCACTAACCCCCTCTCACTCACAAGTGATGCAAGGAATCAATGAAAAAATAATTTATTGCCCCTTGCATCATCTGTTCCCTTTACCCTTGCAAATAAAATGATGCCCCGGTTTTCTGACATTTTTCTTGTCCTCAATGATATCTGTGGTTTGAAAAATGGCTTCGCTAACCCAGATCTGCAAATGTATTAAGTTGTTATTGAAGCACAGCAGGAAAGTCATTTTGTTCATATGTAATTAATTGGCATCACAGTGAAACTGTTTCTAGTAAAAGCTTCCAGACCTCTGTGCCATTTAAACTAAATGATAGGAGCCAAAGTCATGAAATATTACAGTTTCAAATCTGCAGAGGTCAAAGGCACATCCACAATTCTACTGCCAAAGTGCACAGAGAAACAACAAAAACAGCCTCAGTTAAAGGGGTCACGTGTTTTTCTGTGTCTTTGATGTGTTAAAAGTTGCCCATGCATGTATTAGACTTGTAGTTGGAACAAAAAATGCATTCTATCTAAAGGCAAATTCTCCTCCAGACCTGCCTTAAACGTCTCGTGTAACCAACCCCCACAAATCCACGTCAGTTCGTGGTATGAGTTGACCAAGACCGCCCAAATGTATACGTGAGTAAGGTGGGCGTACCTGTCAGTACAATTGCTTTGGAACCTGATGTTCCAAATATTATGAGAGTCGTCACATTTCCGTCACACGCTTGCAGTATTCGACCGGTTAACTGGCCAATCATAGCACACCTCGCTTTTAGAACGATGCGCTTTGTAAAAAATCTGTGCATTTCAGAGAGGCGAGGCAAAGAGTGAGATACAAACATGCACGGTATGTGGAAAATACAGCGTTTTTGAACCTTAAATCATGTATACACATTGCATTACATCTAAAACAAACGATAATATTCATTTTAGCTGTGTCATATGACTCCTTTAAACCAAATCCAAGCTCTCAGAGAGATCAAATTTCAGGAAGATCGTCCATGCTTTGCTAAACTCTCTTTAAGTTGCTCCACTTCATTTGAATAATGAAATGTTGGCTCTAACAGCGTTCCACTTTGCCTAATAATAGAGTACCAAAGTGTTTCTCAAGTCCCACCAACAGTACAGGCTCCTTATTTTTTTCAGAACACATGGAATTGTTTGTGCAACCTTTCTGTTTCTGTTGTGTAATATCTCTAAGAATATTACAGTCGTGGCCTAATGATAAGAGAGTCGGACTCAGAAGGTTGCCGGTTTGATTCTCAGGGCCAGCAGGTAACAACTGAGGTGCCCTTGAGCACGGCACCTTACCACTACTTGCTCCCCGGGCGCTGCAGTGATAGCTGCCCACTGCTCCGGGTGAACGTGTGTTCACGACTTGCTGTGTGTGTGTTCACTACTCTCTGGATGGGTTAAACGCAGAGGTCACATTTCGGGTATGGGTCACCATAACTGACAAATAGGTCACTTTCTCTTTTCACTTAATTCTGTCAGGTTCACAACTCTGTTTAGCTGATTTGCCCTCCAAACCTCAGTGTTTGCCTGCACTAAGTGTGTATCCTTGGGTTGCCAGATCCCTCACCCAGCTTTGCTTTATTTGTCTAACCAGAGCACAGCTAGCTATCCATAAAATGTCCTTCTCTTTGTTTGCTCGTTCTAAATGTTAGTGAATGCCTCCAGTGCTTTCCAGATTATTTGTCTGCTTTTTTAATTAACCTCCCAAAGGGAGCCATTGCATCAAAGACCCTGACCAAATGGGAAATGGATGTGAAATGTCCTTTTTCCAAAGAAAGCTTGTCTCAAGTTGGATTCTCATTAGAAAAGGGAGCTCAATAGGAATAATGTAAATTCACATTTAGAAAAACAAAATGATAATTTAAAACAGTTCTCCTGCTTTATTTTCTCCATTCATACATGACCCTTCCTCCTACTTTCCCTCATCAGATTCCAGAATGTAGACAGAAAATATGTTTGAGGAAAAAGAATCACAAAAACTTTAACAATAAAGGCTGTATGGACTGCCTGTCCTTAGCTTCATGTGCACTGATAAAGGAGAATTTAGTTTCCACCAATTCTGGCACTTCCCGAGGCTGTATTTGTGTTATTAATTAAGAATGATTAGGTAGATCCTTATTAGAGACAGGCTTTACTCCACAAACCCTGATAAGACAGCCAGGAATGCCTTTAAACCAGTCTGAAAGCCACAGATACGTCTGCAGACGGGCAGATAAGGGCTCTTTGGTCTTAAACCGTCTGAGGCACATGGTTTACAGTAAAGCAGCCAGTTCTGATTCAGAGATGATGCATCTGTGACATTGGAACAGATTGTTTGCACTCTTTTATTGTCCGTCTTAAAATTATGTTCACCAGAAATTAGTTTGTAGTATCTATCAAATCATCACACAAATACTTAAAGTGCATAACTGATAAAGATGTGAACAGAAAATGGGATTGAACCCAGGGTTCAAATTAACACTCGGCAAGCGAAAAATGCAGGATAAACAATGGATTAAACAAGGTCATGAATTCAAAGTCAGACCTCGTAAGTTGTGTAAGTGATTCAAAGCAAGGACATACAAACCTTCTATTGAAGAAAACATCTGTTGCATCTTGTGTGTCTTCAGTGGAAAATTAGATGCCTTTAAGAAATGATTTTCCTCCAGAACTCAAAGTGATGATTAAATATGTTATTTGTCTCGCATTAAACTATTAAAATAAAAACATGATGAATAAAATTAGTGTCTTTTATGTTTGGGGACAGTTTTAAGAAATTGGCCTATAGACTACTTAAGGAGACATTGGAACATCACTGGTCCAGAAGAACTTCCTGTTTCAGTTTTTTACAACTACACACACATTATACAAAATACGACCAACAGATCATTTATAACCAAATCAAAAAGTTAAACTAATACCTTTAAGATTTCATTCATACCCACAGGAAAATTTGTTTTGCAGTAAAATGACATCCACTCTTGACACAATTTCAAGACACATATAAAAATAAACAATATAACAAAACTAAAATATCAATAACAACATGATACATGTGCTCAGGACCACCACTCAAGATGTTTTATAAAATGTAGTTAATAAATAAGTAAATGTAAAAAATTGGCTTCTGGACCAGTGTTTGCATCTTGCAAAGTGGTCTATACATGTTCGTAATTCACACGCCATTAGCAGGTGCTAATAAAAGTTCATTTTAGATCTTGGATGCATCAACAAAGAATGAGAGTTAAAGGATACAAGCAGCTTTACTGTCTGGAATACACATGTGGAGACAAAATGCAACATGATGGTGGGAAAAAAACAAAATCTGTTCTTCATCTATCAGTTGTACAACCTTCAGGGGTTCTTAGCATGGAACACAAGTGCAATACAGTTGAGAAAACACCATCTCATGTTTAGATTGTTTTTTGTCTACAGTAGTTAAAGTGGCACTGACCATGTCATCACTTAATACATTTCAAATATGTGACTCTATAAACACAGTCTTTAGCCTTTGAAACTGAGTGTTTGAACATATACTAAACATTGTTATAGTCACATAGATTACAACAAAAATGTTTGTCTCGTCCGTTGCCCTTCAGTTTTCACCTAAAGCCAAACCTTTAGTTTGAAGGTTTTGCTATTAACCACAACATTCAGCTCCCTATCCCACACCCTGAGATCTACACACACAAACTCCCTCATTTTGGAACATTTATACACTGCACAATGTTTCAACACAGTGATTAGTGGTAACTGGACGCCGCATTGAGCGAGTCAAATTTAGAGCAGTGGGGGTGCTTAGCCTGTCTGCACCACCAGAAACACCAGCGCAATGAACTGCAATGCCAACAAATGTAAGATATTATTGAGGAAAAATGAAGTTGGGGATAAACAGGTTGCTAGTTTGGAAACAATATCATACAAATAATCACACACTTGCGAAAAGAAATCACTATTTTGACCTGAAGCATGCAAAATTAAAATCACGCTTTTTACTACCAGCTGCATACATGCGTCACCGAGGGAGCATAACATATGTGGACGCCCAATTTATCCTTAGAAATACCTGGAAGTTACAGAAGCTATTTTTGCTTTGAAAGTCCATGCATGGATGTGGGATTCATGGCAACAGGCGAAGTTTCAAATTAAGGCTGCAGATTCTGAAATTGTGCTGTTTGTGCTGTTCATATGAAATTAGTTCAAAGGCTGGATAAAGACATGCTAAATGGTTTGGAAGTCTTGGCACAGGGTTCTGAAGCGTCATTTTTTAATCTGAGTTTCGATCGTCTAAATCGTAGTGTACTGTGTGTTTGCATCTGTGCCCATTAACCGTAAAATCTACTCTTGGGGGAAATCACTACATACCAGCATTTGACCAATTATTTGGTGCTTGCATAAAACTTAACTGCCACACTTCACAAATACTTGCTTACTGAAAATAAATGTAAAACAAACCTAGCTACTGTTTATTTTCTGAATGAAAATGGCCAAACCCAGGCAATTTAACAGTTCCACATATTGCACTTAATGTCTCTTCTCAAAAATCTTCTCTGCTAGTTATGTTGTGCTTAAGCAAAGATGCCCAATCTGTGCCCGTGACCACACCATGATAAAAAGGCTAGTAATTGGCAGCCCCGTACAAGCTTTCTAGAAGTCTCACTTAAAATACCTCACAGTTAAAGCAACAGTTCCACCCTTTAGAAATCACTTTTACATTTAACCCAGCATTGTAGGTGGTACTTTTGCGTGGTACTTCTGTATGTACAGCATTTGCATGTTATTTGAGGTGATGTTAATGCATGTTAAGTGGGAAGGGTAGGACATATCACAGACATAAAGGAGAAGCCCTGAAAGTGCCTGTCAACAGCATCGACCTGCCTGTTCTTACTGAAAATAGCTTCCTCACTCTGTGCTGCTATTACTGCCTTACATTAGTGACCTGTGCGCTAGAGAAACAGCAGTCTGGACAACATCTAATTTGTTACGAACCATTGTTTTCATACCGAGATGACGCTGTGAATTTAGAGATATTTCAGCATCCACTTTCATCTCCAGATGAGAACCAGAGCGTATGGTGTTGCTAATATTAACTTGTGTTGCATTTGGCATTGGTTGTAACGATGTAAAATTATATTTGGCACAGAAACGTTGTATGTTCGCCTTTAAACATTATAGTTTGATTAATTCACTATGGAGTCTTAAAAGTGCAATTTGTTTGACATTTACCCGATTTGATCTTATTAGCTAAAAATCCATAAAATGAACAAACAACAACAAAAAAAGAATTACATTATGAAAGAAACTCTCTGTGAAACTGTAGTTTTGGTCATTCTCAAGTGCAATAATAATTGTCATTTAGGAAAAGCTATTTATATAGGCTAAAGAAAAGCACATGTTTCATAATTATAGACAGCAGTGTTATATAATACAAAAAAATGTGCTCCTGTTATGTACCAGCATCCATTTAGTTATGGATGTTCTAAACTAAAATTGAAGCATTTTTTTAACTTAGCCTTTCCAGCAAGATGTTTAAAGGATTATAATTGATGGATGGGTTTCCCTGTTATGGTTTCATGGACCATCAATAACAAACACGCTCAATTTTATGGGCCTCAAAGCCTTCAATGTAGTGTAATAGAGTGTAATACATTAAACAAATTAATTTCAATAGTTTGTTTTCTAAATCCATATATCCATGCCAGTGCACAAAACAGTATATATATGTACCTTACTTATAACCTAAATAAAAAAGAAATTGATTATCCTTACTGTCAAGACCAGCGATCACTCCTTCTCAGGTGCTTTAAATCAGGTCCAGCTGGGGTGGATTGAGGTACACTGACACTCTCCTCCTTGCCCTATTAAGTCAATTCATCAATCTAATCCAAAAAAGGGGGAGGCCCAGAATAGAGACATGATCATTGTAATAGTAAAGAGAGATTAAAGTTGAACTGACAGAAAATTCATAATCAGAAAATTGCTGTGACCCTAACCACAGCTTTGTTTTGGTAGAGGGGGCAGGACCTGCAGGTATAAAGAGAGGATGGGGTCTAGGTTCAGAGAAGAGCTGGTGTTTGTCGAACTCACAGAGACTAGACTTGTAACAAGGTGGTTAAGAGGCTCAGCTGATAGACTGTTAATCCACTGTGCTTTGCATGTGGGGGTCTGAATCTCATCTTTGTCAGGACATTTCTATGGTTCTTGAAATGTGGGGTCTTGGGGAGGAGGAGTGTTAATGTGAACGCTGAGTAAATGTTCTTAACTATCAACGTGAGGTTTATAACTTGTCATTTAAAACTGAATCCAGCTGCCTCTACTCAGAATAAAATAATATTATGCATTTTGTATAAGCTTAATAACATCATATTGATAGAAATGTCAGATTATGACAATGTCTGATTAGCACAATAAAGTTATGGGTTGTTCTAATTCCTCTATATTTTTCCCTTTCACTCTGCAACACTGTATCATACTGAGATACGTAACTTGACTTCAAAATAAACAGAAATCGGTTATTGAGCAAGTACAAAAATATTCGGTGTTCAAAAAAAATTATTTTACCCTACCCCCGATTTACATTTATGCATTTGGCAGATGCTTTTATCCAAACCACTGAGCTACAGGAAAGCACAGATTTACAAAAGTAACCTTAATAATATGATTTATTGTTTGAGCTTTTGGATCAGAATTCACCGAAAATGTAAATTTTTCTATGGAAATATATTAGTATGTAAAGTAACCTGCAAATTTATGTTTCAAATAGAGATGGCAATAGAGAGTGAAAGTTACGGATTACAGCTCTAAAGGTCTAATGTTGAATTTTTTGGAGGATCTGTTGACAGAAATGCAATATAATATAGTACATAACTACAGTATGTGTTCAGAGGTGTATAAAGAACTTACATAATGAAGTGTTATGTTTTTATTACCTTAGAATGACCTATTTCTATCTACATACACATCGGGTCCCCTTACATTGAAATCGCCATTTTGTTTCAGTAGCCCTAAACTAATAAACTGCTCTACAGAGCTTGTTTCGTAAATTTGTCAACTTCTTCGGCAAAGAAGCAAAAACGTGACGACATCTTAGTTCTGTATCATCCACCGTAGTGTTTCGAAGTGGAGGGGTGGAGTGAGCAGTTGGTTGCAATTCACAAACACTCCGCTATATGCAACTACATTTCATACACTGGACCTTTAATATAAGTAAACATGGCTAAATTAATTTAGTTCATTTTGACCACATCTCCTGGATCTTCTTGTTTTAGAATCCTTCATTTATCGTAATTGACTTCCCTTTGCATTTTTTGGTCTCCTTCAAAGAAACATATTTTTGGTGGCTTGTGGTGTTGCTTGTATATCTCTTCTAACAGGCCAAGAATCTGGTCACATTGATGAGGTTTGTTTGGTTTCACTTGCTTCTACTATTATTCATATTTGCTTTCAGTTACAGGGAGTGTCACAATATACTTTGTTAAAAGCATTCCAACATTTTGTACTTAATGCTTTGCCATGGGCATCCAGAATAACAGATATAATTTAATAGAGCAAATTCAGATTTTGCTCTTGCATAACCTTCTCGTCTTATTGAGTTCACGCCAGTGGACCTAAGAGACCAAAGTTAAAGTTTAGTCTCATTTAAAAATGATTTCCTCTGGTGTCTTACGCTTTTCAACTTGATAAATGGTGTTTTGACAGGAACCAACTAACCATGCTCCACAAACCCTCTGCTCCAGTGTTTTATCCAGACCAATTACGCTCTCTTTATACAAACTTCATCCATCCACACACAGGCACATGCTCTATAATTCCCTTCATAGAGAAGGAGGGTTATAATAAGGATCTTGGGACTTCCAATAGTCGATAGATGTATAACCCATACATCAGCCTAACTGTCTCTCCTAAGCTGTCTGTTTCTGTCTAAATGAGGTTTAGCTGGCCGAGTTTGTCTGACATATTGGGAAAATTCAACCAATTGTAGTCACTCAAGGGAAACACAAGGAGAATATACAAGTGCACAGCGGGAGTAATATACATTTCAGTCATGCACAGAGAAGTCTCCTATGTATAAAATCGAAAATGGTTTATATCTAGGGTTTCAACAGCTCAACCTTGCTGAACAACATTTGTTATGGATCCCTGTTCAAGAATATGGCTTGAAATGGTTGGGCCCATCTAGCATTCTTGTTTTTGCTGCGTATAGGTTCATATGGCTGTTCTGGAACCATAACATGTCAAAACAGTTCAGACCTCCAACCAAGCATATGAATGTTCTCAGGTCACATGCTTGCATCATTCCCGAATGCTTCAGGAGGCGACATCCCGTCAACAATTCCATTGGAAGCTAGACCCAATTTATTTCAGATATAAAGTCTTCCCTCATTTTTTTGATACATTCCACTGACCTCAGCAATCTGAAACATTGTAATGTTAGTGCTGTTGTCTTGTTAGAGACAGCTGAGCTTTGTGACTGTGAGATGGTGGTGAAACAGAATGATCATGGTTCACTGAGCATGCCCAGTGGCCCCATACACAACACAGGTAGCTGAACAGGAGATTATGTCTAGATTAACAGCTGGAAAGGCCCCGCTGATCAAAGAAAGAGATATTTTGAGCAGACATCAATATTGCTGGTGATTAATAGCCTGCTGACAGTGACAAAGTGCTGGCTTTGAGATGAATGAGTATTCCTTGACCGGCCCCTGCTACCAAAACTAAATATCCTGATTTGATATCCTTTTGTTTACAAACTCCATCTCAACTAAGCAGTTTTTTTCAAGGATTTTGCTCAGTTGCTGGATGTTTTGTGGATGTTTGTCCTGGCCTGTTTGAAAGTGTGTATGTACCCAGTGGTGTAGTCGAGGGTATAAGCAGGTATACGGCGTATGCCCACTTTAACAGTCGGCATTGTGTATTCCCACTTGTTTAGTGCAGGGTATGCACGGGTATACGGCGTATACCCTTGGTAAAATAAAGCCCTTCCCTATTTTTTTTCTAATTTCAGAAGCCGTTTCACTCGGATACACGTCAAGAAACGGGAAAGAAGTCAATCGCAACTTCGTTTTCATGGTGACTTTAACTGTGAAAGAGGGCAATGTAAGTTTTATGATAAATCTTTTATCATAGAAATGTGAAGGGTAGTTCACATGTCGCGTCTAAAAACGCATGCAAAACGATGGCCGCGTCGCCTTGTTCCTCTGTCCACAGCTCTTGGGTTTTGCGTGTCCGTGGTGTCGTTTAGGGCGCGCATTTCCTGCGTCAACATGGTAAACGACTGAATGTAAAATCCAGTCATGTAAACTACAAAACGCCGAAAGCATTTACACGTTTCAGGTAATGTCAGTGTGACAAGAGAAAAACATGACCAGACCTTCACTAGCTCATACTAAAGCGCACGTCACTCAGGTGTGTTTAGGTTGTGGTTAAAACAGATAACTTATAATGTTTGTAAATATTTCAAATGCATAACTTCTAAATTAATTCTCGTTCTTTAATTCAGTTTCTATATTCCTTAAGTGTTACCTGTTTAAAAAAAAGAAGTATCTGCAGCTTTTTTATTTGATGTCTGTGTTTTACTATAAACGTTAAAGGGATAGTTCACTCAAAACTGGACATTCTGTTATCACTCGTTTACCTTAAAGGGGTGATTTTTTTCTAGTTTTGCACAGATGTAATATAAATCATAGGGGTCCAAATCATGTGTCTGTGAAGTGTCAGCTCAAAAAACACCACAGATCTTTTAATATACCATGCGCTACATGACCACTTTTGCATGTGAGGAGCGCTGTTTTGGTGTGTGTGTCTCTTTCCCAGATAGCACAATCCATCTGGCTTACGTCTATTTGACGTCTGCATTTACATCTGCAAGACATCTGCAATACATAGTTTGCTCATCTGCAATACGTCTCGGAGACGTCTGAACGTCTGTAATACGTCTGGTAAAGATCTGGAGATCTGCTGAGAAAAAACATCTGCTAAACATTAGAAAGAGCAGCTTTACATCCATTCTAAATCATAAACATCTTACAGACATCTTCTAGAGGTCTATATGACGTCTGACAGCAGACATCTCCGAGATGTATTGCAGATGTAAATGCAGACGTCAAATAAACGTAAGCCAGATGTATGTGTGCTATCAGGGTTAAGTGCAAGTGAGCTGCTAGTCTCCGCCCCCTTTTCAGTTGAAAACGCTGGCACTTAAAGCGTGTGCTTCCAGCGACAAAACAATACAGTATTTTCGATAAGCACACCTGTTTCCCCCCGGGGCCATTTGCGAAGCCCCTCCGGTAAGTTAAATTAACGTTAACACAGGACAATCCCGTCGCATGTTTACAAGCCACACACATTGCTTTCTAATAGTGGTGTCTTACCGCTTCATGTTAGGCTTACAGAGGCCACTAGGGGAAACTAGCGCTGCTTGGGAAGACAGGAGTAGAATAAGAGTAGCGATGAAGTTACACATGTGTGTTAAGAGCTGTTAATAAAACATTCAACATAACCTTTTACTCTGAGTCTTGGATTCTCCTCTCTTGTAACATACAACACTAACATTGAACGGACAAACGTGTCACAGTGACATTTTATCTACTTTTAAGTTGCCGCAGGTCCCTGGGGTCTTACTTAAAAAATACCGGTAGCTACTTATAATGTCTTTATTTGCAGCTTTGCCTGGTTCAGTGTGAATGATTTCCATTGAAAACTAAATAACTCCATTGCTCTCTTGTCTCCCGTGAGGCTGGGAACATTGTTCTGTGTTTGTCTGTGCAGCCAACAACGGAACAGTTCGTAAGCTTTACTACTTTTGCCATGGTGTTGGAACTTCACACATGCGAAAACAAAAATGCCAGCGGCGCAATGGGTTGTCACGCCCGGCTTTGCCGTGCTGGGTGTGCTCACTCCACCATTGAACAGAAGGTGTTTGGGCGACTCTCTCCTCCCGGGCTGAAGGGGGAGCTGTCTGTTTCCGGTCCATCTGGTGGCAGCTGATTGGCGGAACTGTTTAAAAACTCTCCTGCCAGTTGCTCTGGGCTCCGGTTGCTCTGGCTGCGCTTCTTTTGCTTTGCTCTGGCCGTCAGGCTGGCGGTAGCACCATCCTATTCTTTTTTGTCGTTTGTGCATTACACATAGTTTATACATTTTACTGATCTGCACTACACTTTTGATTTGTTTTCTTGTGCTTCTCATTTACTGACTTTTATACATGTAATGATTTAAAATAGAATTACATAGTATGATTTAATGTTTAATAAATACTTTTGGTTTAAACTTTACAAACGGTGTGGTCTCCCTTATGTCATTGCTACTGTGAGCCAGGTAGTCGTGACAGGGTGGACACGTTCAGAAAAAGGGGCGGAAATATAATAAGAACGGCTGCTTACGTCATTAAGAGAGCGATTTCTGAAGCGCTCGTTTTCTCAAAGGCTTGCAGAGTTTGGCTCACATAAAAAAAGATAATGATTTGTCATTTTTCACGTTTTCTGAGTTGGCAGATGCACAAGAGACCCGATTTTAACATTTAAACATAGAAAAGTCTGTGTTTCATGAAATCAACCCTTTAATATCATTTTAAAACTAAATGCTCTTTCATGAAACATAGATTGTATTATATTTGTATAAAAATATTGACCGTGAGTTTACTTTTTTACTGATGCTGATAATCATGAAAAGACAGACATGGTTGAACGTTAGCTATTGTTATATAATTTGCACTCTTTGCAAAGTCTTAAAATGCACAGAACTCAACATTTTTTTGGACATTGGTATTTTTAAAATCGCGTACTGCCCTGGTTGTCTCTTCATATAGCCTGTAGGCCAGGATTGATTGCAGAATCTGCACCACTTCTGTGACCATCACTCATTTCTGATACAAAACTTCAAAATGTGCATAAAACCAGGGTGGAAACCTGGCTACATTATAACACAGAGGCGTTCATCCTTTGCTGGGCCGCTTTAAAAATTTGGACATAATTTAACAATATTCCCACTTCTCCAGGCACCACTACACCACTGTTTGTACCTGCATGCAATGTTTTAGATTGTTTCCATTTTCTGTTGTGGCCTAATGGTTAGAGAGTTGGACTTTTGTGACCAGAAGGTTGCCGGTTTGATTCTCAGGGCCGGTGGGTAACGACTGAGGTGCCCTTGAGCAAGGCACTTAACCTCTACTTGCTCCCCGGAAGCTGCAGTGATAGCTGCCCACTGCTCTGAGTGTACGTGTGTTCACTACTTGCTGTGTGTGTGTGTGTTCACTTCTCTCCATATCTGACAAATAGTTCACTTTCACTTTCAATATGTTGTGGTGAGCCTGTGAAGTCATTTTTTCATCATTGGATTTTAACAGGGTTTAAAGTGCTAATGTTTATCCAATTTTATATTTTTTTATAAAATAATAAACAATGAATGATAAGGATTAATTATTAAATTATAATGTTCCCGCAGTTGTAATATTTGTGTGGCTTATATCTGTCCTATTTATTGTGTTTTTACTGTCATTCTGTGGTTCTTTTCTTTGTTCGTCAATAAAAAGGAGACAGCTTTGGGGTTTATAAAAAATAACAGCTGCCACTAGAGGGAAAATAACTGATTGTGATTTGAAGCCTCTGATTATGGAGGAGAGATTATTATCACAGGATGTATGTAATGGAAAAACGTGTTGAAGATCAGTCAGTAATATCTAGCGGCAAGGTTGTGAATTGCAACCAACCGCTCACTCCACCCCTCCCTTTCGAAACACTGCAATGGCTGACAGAACATGGCGAATTATGCAAGGGGACCCGTGGTGTATGTAGATAGAAATAACTCATTCTAAGGTAACAAAAACATAACGCTTCATTGTGTACGATCTTTATACACCTCTGAACAAGCTATGTATATTAAATTGCGTTTCTATCAATAGATCATCCCAAAAATTACACACTGGACCTTTAACATTACTTATAGTGAACATCTTTTTTTACATTTTCTACATTTAATGTAGAGGGTTTTTACAAAATCTGATAATCAGATGCAATTGCAGATGCCATATATAACAATGAATGAAATCATGGCTGTAAGCGATGAACACACTGTTCTCAGGCTGTATCCTTCACAGCCTTGTTTCTCCTCATGTCAAATAAGATATGGCGTCTTCCCTGATTAAAGTCTATTGAAGAGAAAGTTGTAAAGATTTAGGAGAGACTGGGAAATTTGTCACTGAGTGAGGAAAACACTGTTTGCATAACACGAATAACACATTTTAACTGAGCTAATTAGATTTTCCACTAATGTGAGAGATTAACCACTACTGTTTTGATGTGTGTGTGTTTGTGGATAAAAATGTAGTGGGTTTATATTCTGAAGGAGTCACTAAGGTAGTGTGTAATTCTGTGGGTGAAACACAGCATTTGGGGTTGCTAATAAGCGTGTTAAATTACACAATACACATCTCAGTGCGTCAGTCGCTGTTTTCTTCTATTTCTGTGATCTCCATAAATTGTGTCTACCCTCTCCTAATGTGCAGACATGTTTGAGTCCCATTACCAACTGTGACTCATATCTATACTGCTTCACGCCCTCTGTGTCTTTGAGCTGCTGCCCTATAAACGGCCACAATCACACCCTCTTCTAGCCTATAAGCCAACTCCCGTGAGGCCTAACCACAGTGACATCACTGTGGTGACAGCCAGCAGTATCTGTATATTTGTGTCTGAGTCTGTGATAGACAGTGTAAAGTGTTGATGGTGGCACTGGGGCTACGCACATGTATCCCTATCTGTAAGTGTATTTGGATTTGTGTATGTCAGGCCCTAGGCATTGTAATTATTGTTCCTGTCCGGGATGCTTGAAATACAGCCAATTAGACAATAAAGACTAAAGCTGTTCTCTTTTCATTCAATTCTTCACTTGGCTGAGTCAAGTTACTTTCACAATGCCCCTCTTTGTTTTTTTCTGAGTAATAGGTAAAGTGTGTTCTGCTAAGAATACCCTTAGAGCTAATAAATAAAATGTCCCTCTGTTTCTCAAACAAGCCTCCTAATTACGTATTTAGTCATAAAAATCTGGTAAACGAACTGGGTACGTTTACCGAACAACGACAAAACTCGCAGGTTAACCACCATAGTACGATGCATTGTTGGGGAAAGTAACGATGTAGTTTAGACTGTTTCCCGAAACCGTAGTAACTCTGTCGGAGATCAATCGTTTGAACCAAGTTGGTTCAGTAAACTAGTTGATGATGCCACACAGGTGTGGATTAATGACGTCTACTAATAAATACGTTCAGATCGAATTAATGTCAAATTTTTGCTGTAAATAACATACATTGCATTTAAGAACTACTTTTGTTATTCTATTTTGTTATCTGTTGTTTTATATCACAATATTTAATTCATTTATAAATGTCCTCCTTCGTCATTCCGCCCCGGGATTCCCAAGGGTCATAGAGCACGCAGATCAAACAACAGCGCTTCTATTTTAAATGTGAAGGGGCCTTCACATTTCACGTCTAATGGCTAGCTCACACTATGTCATTTTGGGCTGGATTTTGCTGCTGCGGACAGATTTCCAAGGTCCAAGGTTAAGATCATTAAGTATAAGCAGGTCAGCAACATGATCAGGACCTGTCTCGAGCTATCCCAGATGCTACGATATTTTCAAACCTGCTTGATATTATCGCCAATCACAGCGCAGAAGGTTTACGTCAAATTATTGCGTGGATGAATTAAAAACTGCTGACATATATTTATTAACATTATAGAGCGTGTTAAAAGGCTGGTATAACAGACATAAAGCTATAATATAGCTGCATGCAGCGACACAGGGCCAAGCCCTCTAAGGCACGCCACAAGCGCAGCGCAGAGCCAAGAGAGCGAAAAAACGGCATAAATGAAACGCATATAAAAACGGGCAGTTCAGGAAGAACAGGCAAGAACGAAGCGCACACTCTACGCAAAAACACTCAACGCGCTCCACACTGGTTAAGAAAGCATGACATCAAAGACTCGAGGCCACTGTCACTCAGCCGCACACCCAGTTGCTGTCGGGAGCTGTAGAAGGACAGATCCAGAGCAGCACAGAACAGCATGAGTAAAGAAAGGCGGAAATAAAACACGCGTGAGAAACAAAAAGGTTATTAAGAGTAGGTGAGAATGTAATCAAATTGGTGACTTCATCCACAAGTCCAACAAACGCACTAGGCAGGATTCAAACCCACGACCTCTGATAGACCAAGCTTGTGGTTCAGCGAACCGTGCCACTGAGCTTTTTCAAAGTGTAAGAGATCCTGAGATGTGTTAGGGCTGCAAGTAGCGTCACGAGTCATTCACAGGTGCAGTACAGACCAAAAAATAACGGAAGTTAAATTTACATGAAAAACAGGTAGCGAAAGTCAGCATAAAGTCACGGCACACATTTCCTTTATTAATGCACCACATGTCATATACATTAAAGTTACTTTATTATGAGAAAAATGCACAGGCACGGTCGACTTTGAAGAGGTAAGAACAGGCAAGAACAAAGCGCAGAGTCTACACAATAATACCCAACATGCTCCACACTGGATTCGAACAAGTGACCTCTTGTAGACGAAGCTCACAGTTCATCTGGTTGTGCCACTCGGTTGACATATTTGACCCATGATCTCAAGGAGAGCTTTCCCAGCTTCGAACATTGACATGAGCCAATCCCGTAGGGGCTGAAATGAGTGCGTTGAGCAGAAATAAAAGAAATACTACGTATTTGAGAAACAGAGGAATAGGTTGGAATGAACTCAAGAAGACCATTTTGCATAGTGGTGCACAAAACGTTACTCAGAATACTTCAATACGAGACCACTAGGTGACGCTGTCTTTTAGCGTCGCAGGCACGTTCGGGACACTAATTCAATAATACTTAAAAATTTAGTGCCGATACATGACGCGTTTGAAAAGATATCGTAATTTATGACAAATTTCAAAATGGCCCATTTTCCAATAGCGACATAATCGTACTCACCCAATCAGGCACGGCACAAGGAATCCGTAGGCAATGAGATCAAACATTTCAAAAGTTACAAGCAAAAATAGGCATTTTTCAAATACCGCGACCCATAGGTGGCGCTGTTCCCCACTTTGGCAATGTTCCCCAGTCCTTGGTGTCGATGAAGCGTAAAAAGTCTTGTGCCAATAGATCGAAGAATGGCCGAGATACAGTCTCCAATACATTTTTGGGTCAACTTTGAAAAGTGTGCGACCTCATAGCTTTTGAACAACGACGAAATTCGTCTGTGCAGCTCAGTCCAAAGATTGTCTGAGCCCATTTTCATGACAATCGGTCACAAATTCTAGGACTAGTAGCGAAAAAACGTAACAGGCTACTGTGCTTTTCGAGATGGCCGCTACTGCGATGAGCGTGACGAGTGCATTGAGGGGGCCAAGTAGGATTTTAGTACATCAATGGGTTCAAAAGTTACAAGTTTGAAAAGTGCATTTTTGAACTGCTGGTGGCACTATAGAGTGAGTGCTAGAGACCCCATACTTGGTCACGTGACTAATGAGTACCACCCTAATTACACTGGGAGGCAGTTTTTTCACACCTGCTCCTCGACCAAATTGTTGTTGTAAGCGCACTTTGTGTGCGTTGTGTAGTGTGCATGCTGCTACAACAAGCTGAAGGATGAAAATAAACTTTATTGTGTAGTGTAGGCAACAATAGGCAATTCAAGCAGTCTCACAGTCCCGTGGTGTCAGCTCGGCTTTATGTCATGATGATAAGGAACGATACTTCTAACCACATCTCCAGACCAGTAGATCCAACCATGCAACTTTGCGATGCTGCTTGCGATTGATCATTGGAACGATGGTTTTGGGGAAACACTGAAATCGCTGAACTATGCTGGAACGATGGAACTTGCGTCCATAGGTGGCTAATGATGCTTTTACACAAGTAAAAAGCGCGCCTCTTGACACTTGGGAGACCAATAACATATTGCACACGTATTGAATAATACAACTCTTATGGTTCAACTCAATTAATATGTGATGTGAACTTTTCTGTCTTTATCTCACAGCAAATCTTGCGGTACTCAAGGGACAACGTGACGAAGGTGATCTTTCTCATTACTGACGGCTATTCTAATGGCGGAGACCCGCGACCGGTGGCAGCTGCGCTGCGGGAGAAAGGCGTGGAGATCTTCACGCTTGGAATCTGGCAGGGGAACATCCGCGAGCTCCACGATATGGCCTCACACCCTAGAGATCAGCACTGCTACTTGGTGCACAACTTTGCAGAGTTCGAAGCCCTAGCTCGACGTGCCCTTCATGAAGGTACAACTTTATAACATGAGTAGGCCAACTGGAAAACCTTTGCGCATGCGCGCAGTAGCAGGAGCAACCTTTAACAAATTGATTTATTTTGCGCTATTTGAGCTTAGGAAAGCTTTATTGTGATTGTGGAAAGCTATGAAATAAAGTATAAAATTGTAAATGTTTTCTATTAAAGTAGACATCGTAGAATTCCTCATCGTAGACTGAAATAGCTGCTCGGAGGCATTTCATTTATAGCCACCAAGTGCAAGACTTTCACTTATAGCATACCTATAAAATGTCACCCTGCCTTTGAAAACCCACAGGCATTTTCGTTTCTACGGATTTCTACATAAAATCGTCCTATATAATGTAAAGAAAATTGTGTGAAAATATAACCTTGTATATAACTCTTTACTATTAACTGAGTAAGAACATATTAAATTAATGGTTAAAACCAAACTTTGATCCACGTAATCTCAGAATAACATTTCTCAAAAAATCTCAATGAAATCTAAGACTTGTCAAAAGAGTAATAACAGGCTATGAGCTACAGTTTTATGATTTGTTTCAACTGTTTTATTGTAGTAACAGATATTGTTGTAGCTATTGTATATTGTCAGAAACTATGGTGTTTTCTGTGAAGGGAAATTAAAATGAGGTGTGAAGATCAATCCAACTAATTTGTCCCGAGCTTGACAAATACTAGCCTTCTTAAAAATGAATCGGTATTATTATTTTAATTTGGCTGCTTGTCTGTGACAGATTGTTCTTATCGGACCCCCCAACACAGTGAGTCTTGTGAATGTGAACTCAAATGATCTCTTTATTCACTATGGCATCACCAAACTACACTGAACCCAGTGAGGAACCAATAAAGAATGTGCCTAGATCCAAAGTTCAAACCGACCAAACTAAAGCTGTGGCATGATTTGTTCTCGACTCCTGTTGTGATATCATGTCTCTGCTATCGTTTGTCCAAGATTGTGCAGGCTCCTCCAGCTGCTTGGCCTGTCTGTGTATGCTCACATCTGGAGCAGTGCATTTGTTTGTATGTGGAGAGACAAAATGCTCCTGCCAAAGTGAAGGTTTTTATAGTTAGTAATGTAGTAGACGTCAACACTGAAACAAACAATTTTCCAAAGAACCTTGGATTTCTAACATTATCTTACTAACTGATAGCATATTTGTCATTTTATTTGTCTCTTCACTTATACAGATCTGCCTACTGGAAGTTATATTCAGGAGGACCTGTCCCAGTGTTCTTCCTTGTGTGAAGAGGGAAAAAACTGCTGTGACATAATGGCCAGCTGTAAATGTGGTACACACACGGGGCAGTATGACTGTGTGTGCGAGAGAGGATACTACGGAAAAGGGCTCCAACATGAGTGCACAGGTAAGGGTCACGACTCCATGAACTGGACACATACCATTCACATGACTCTCAAGTTTTGGGTTTT
The DNA here is from genome assembly GCA_006030095.1 of Triplophysa siluroides. Lineage (NCBI taxonomy): Eukaryota > Metazoa > Chordata > Actinopteri > Cypriniformes > Nemacheilidae > Triplophysa > Triplophysa siluroides. Next base: position 267,542 of record VCII01000033.1, on the reverse strand, counting down.
CTATTTCAGTTCAAAACATTTGAGATGGATAGAGTTCATAGTGGTCGGGATCCATTTGCTTAGGGACGTGAAAGGCTGAAATACGCATGGATGCCAGATCCATTTCTGAAATTAAATTGAAGAAACACTTCCACCAAATATCCATAGTGACAGAGAAAACATCATGCAAATAGATGGAATAATGAAGGATGATGCCAGAGTGGTGCACAAGCTTTCATAACATACCCATAACCATTAAAAAAAATATTATCTCTGTGTACCACATCATTTACATTTATATTTATGCATTTAGCAGATATGCTATGCAGATATAAAATCTTTTATAATTTTTCATTTCTATAGCTAGTTTACTTAAAGGGACAGTTCACCCAAAAAATAAACTCTTTCATCATTCACTCACCCTCAAGTTGTTCCAAATCTGTATAAATGTCTTTGTTCTGCTAAATACAAAGGAAGATATTTGGAAAAAAGCTTGTAACCAGACAGTTCTTGGCCACTATTGACTACCATAGTAGAAAAAATGGCTTTATAATTTGTTTGCTCTATTGAACACAAAAGAAGATATTTTGAAGCATGTAGGAAAGCAAACAGTTCTGGGGCACTTTTGACTTCCATTGTTGTTTTCCTACATTCTTCAAACTATATTTTTAGTTCAAGAGATCAAATACATTTTTACATTGATCCTAATATGGCAACCATACATTTTGCCTATCCCCTACAACCTTTTGAAGAAAAATATTTCACTTGAATTAAGATATATTTATGATTACATTTGTGATGTCCAGTCTTATTAAAACTATCTTTCATGTAACAGTACTAAAATAATCACATTAATTGAACTAAGTTATGAAGCGGCAGAAAAGTGTTGGATGAGGTGTGCGCTGCAGATGCAGTTCTTCTCCTCCAGGATTTGGTGATGGAGAGCCAGCCTTAAGACAGATGTTATTGTTCCTCACTGGCTTTCACACTTTCTCACTTTGTAATGGCTTTTTTTCCTCTCTCTCTCTCAACACAAACACAAACTTTGTCTGTTATAAACCCCAGTGAGAATCTTTACTCACAAATGTCTCACTGAAAGTGTTTTTCTTTGCTCTAACAGCATAAATTAATCATAGTTAAATTAATCTAAATTCATTAATGTGTCACTTTGCACACATTTTAGTCCATTTCACCATAGTCATAAAAAACTGCGTGCCTGAATGTATGATATACAGTATAAACCTTTATTCTCAGCTGTCAGATGGATGCACTGTTGTATGTAAGTGACAATAGTTGGCGAGGCATAATAAACAGTTGCCATGATGCATAATGGATATAAATGACAGATCAATGTCTGATTTGTTATAAGTTCTGAATTAAAAGGCCAAAGTTGCAGGAGAGATGAAGTAGATTTAGTTTATTTTCCGTCTTTTTCTTTGTTTCATTGTTTCTCTTTGTCCTGCTGGTTTTGGATGAGATAACAAAGGCCATAAACAATTGAAAATCACAATCAGATGTTGTTCGAGTATCACTCCCCACATTTTTTTTCAACCTGACTGTTAAAGGAGCTGTATGTAACATTGACACCTAGCGGTTTAGCTTGGTATCGCAGTCCAAATTCAAAATCTCCTCAGACTCCACGCTCACAGGAGTTGCCAGACACTTACAGGAGTGTAATGGAAAGCATAAACTCTTGCACTGTAAGTTTATCTGATAATTTTTACGTTTGCAGTGGTTTTGTTGTTTGCAAATATAACTCAGTGAGCAGCTCGTTTCAGAGGTTGCGTCCTCCGGAGGGTCGCATTTAGGGGAAATATTGCTGTCTCGTTTAAATAACCGTGGTAAAATTGTATATTACTCCTCGTTTGTTGTAAAATAATATAGTACTTCTTTCTAAGTTTGCAACGTAATAGTACCGGAAAGGGTGGAATCTGCTCTGACCCAGATCGTTTGTTTGCTACAATATGCAGTGATTGTCGCCAACTGGCAACCAAGCTCTCGAAATACACTAGTGGGTAAATCGTCAGTGGGCGGGGTCACATGGACAAAAACAGACATTCCGGCAGAGAACGCACATTTCAGAGTGGAATAACTGTCTACCAATATACAAACCAATATTTTAACTACGCATGTTTCCTAAATGTCTACGAACATATTCAAGTTTGTTTTGATTTAATACAGTAAAATATTACATACAGCTCCTTTAATTACCATCAGAATGGTTTAATTAATGACCGAGTACAAACATGCAGCAGGCCAGAGGCGGATTGACTCATCCAGTGGAAGCCAAAGGAAAAATAAAATTGAATTCCAGGGTTTCTTGTGTTTTAATAATGAATGCCATAATCATAGTTCATAAACCAATATACAAAAGCTAGTCCTGGTCGGGTTACTCTGGGAGCTGACAGTTTACAGATATTTCCATTATTTGCAAGACAAAATGTAATGCTGGATCAAATTTGCAACTGTAGGGTCAAGTTTTAATCTTTTGTTGATTTTGGGATTTTCAAAAGGAAGAGGCTCGTGGTGTCATAAGAATTTACAGGAAAGTCTGCAAACGAGCAATGTCCGGATGTCCAATGCTTTAGAAAAAGACTCAAGGCCATTTAAACTAAATTGACCTCTTTCCACTATTTCTTCAAGGAAAAAACATTGATGACATGAATGAACTAAAACAGAGAAAGGATGAATGACACCATTTGCGAAGCAATGTGTTGTGTTTTGTTTAACTTAGGCATTCCAGTGGCACTATAATGACCTGACACATTTATTCATTGTCACGTTGGCTTAACCCAGCCTAAGTGACAGATAACCTCAGATACAGATGCCATAATGCATCTCCTTTGGTGTGTGACAGGGTCTGGTTGTCAGAGGTCAGGGATAGTTAAGAAAGAGATTTCCTCAATCAGGAATCGTAAATATGTACCTTCGTCCAAAGCCCCTAGACAGGCGTAAATAAAGGAAAAAACCTCCAAAAAAAATAAAGTTGAAGGAATCTGGGAAATGTTGGCAAAGTATTGAGTAAGGAAGTGTTGCAATCATGTTTTTATGTGTTTGACCTCCTTCTGCTCCCTGTATCTGTCTCACTATCCCTCCTTTTCAACTCCCCTGGAACCCTGTTACCAATAACACCCCCTATATAGTATGTTCACTAGGTAAGTAGGAAATGTTCTCACGGGACATTTAATGTACACTGTAAAACTTTGCTGTAGTTTTGCAGTAGGTTTGCTTTAATTACTTTAATTTAGTTGATTTAATTACTACTTAATACTTTTCCTATCAGTACTGTTTTCAATTTGAGTTAAACTTTACTTTAATCAAAATTAAAACTCAAAATGACATTCTTCCTTAGCATTTTTGTTTTGTTTTCTAGTAAAAATATTTTAAACTTCTTAAATTAAGATACATAACAAGAAAAGTGACATTTAGTCTTGTTTTATGAAAGAAAATATACGAACTATGTTTAAAACAAAAGTTGTAAAATAAATATACAGTTACTGGCAAACCTACTGCAAAACTACAGCAAAGGTTTACAGTGTCGAATCTGAAAGGAAAATGTGTGGTTTCCTTGCGTACACATGCATATAATTGTGTGTGCTTTATAGTGCACGAATGATGCCTGGAGTCAGGCGTGCAATTACAAGCATTTGCTCTTAAGAGTTATTGCGAGATCTGTAATATATGCAGTTAGAGTTCGGCAAAGAAAGGTGACATGGGAACTTCCGGTAAACATTACAAAACAAAATGGTCTCCAACTCTAGCATGATGTACAGTATACAGATCCACAGTTTATTCCTCTCCATCTGTAGATTTAATCTCAGGCTGTTTCTGATATATAGCTATTTGTATAAATGTATTAATCGAGTAGCTATTATGTTAAAGGGGTAGTTTGCCCAGAAGTTAATATTCTGTCATCATTTGTTCACCCATATGTCATTCAAAAGCTGTATTTGACTTTTTCTGGAACACCAAAGGAGATATTTTAAGAAATGTCTCTGTGGTTTTGTGTCCATACGAAAGTCAAATGTTGGTTATCAGTGTTCTTCAAAATATTTTATTTTGTGTTCTGCAGGAAAAAAGGTCAAACAGGTTTTGAATGACATAAGTTTGAATAAATGATGAAAGAATTATCATTTTGGGGTGAAAAATCCCTTTATTATAAATTTAGTCAAATAGTTGCTCTTGTCAAATACATGAGCTTGTGCTGCAAAAACTTTTGCTCCATCCATTATATCCAAACACACATCTGATTTTTGGTAACGTCTTTTTGCGGTCGCTTTAGACCAGTCGCGATTTCTTTAAGACTGCAAGGGAAGCTCAGCTTCCCCTATAATTGTCAAAAAATGAATGGTCAAATATATGTACTATTATGTTAACATTTTATTGACTAAAAATGCGTTAAACACGTTCATCTCGAACGAAAACAATTTCGTTCAGAATCAGCTACTTAGGTCGGCTGACTCGATTTCCTTCTCATTCATTCCCGTAGCGTACAGTGCATTACTCTGTTGAAGCCAAGCGTCCATTGACTTCAATGGGGCTGCTTTAAACAGTTTTTTTCAGTGCTTAGAAACAAGACGGTCATTGGATAATGCTGCGATTATGTCCCGCCCACGGACGCTCAGCGTCTCTGGGATGAATGGAGGAGTGGGCTGGCCCGGACTCCGAGCGTCTGCGTGATGATTGGAGGGTCTGTCATCTCTTTTTAATCCACTTTTATGTCCTAAAACGCTCGTTTTTTGGGGTCGACAGCTTATAAAAACGTATTTCTTGTTTTTTTTTTAGCTTGTTTGCTATACACATTGTCACATATCAGCTTTTAGACATTTTTTTTTTTGTTTTTTTTATAAATCATAAATGACAAGGAGGCGGCAGCTTCTCGCAATGCAAAGAGACGGTTGGTGTGGGGGCGTGGTCTTCAGATTATGACGCGTATCACTCTGTGTCTCCATTTCCAACTCAGTCCCATCGCGGATTTTGCATGTGTAGTCGAAAGACAAACTGCTGCAACCTTCATCGTATATTTCACACAATTTCACACCACATTCATTGTTTCAGTTTAACATAATTCCCACATTTCCTCCCGTTGAGTTAAATATATATATATATATTAGATCGTTTGTTCATTAATTCATATAGTCTGAACTAGCCAGCTAGCAAACTGCACACGGTGGCAGACAGTGCTAATATTGTCGACCTGATTTTGGCAAAGCCATTAGAAAGTCTTCCTTACGAGGAGAAACTTAGAATTAAACAGCAGGGCAGATCAACACCTAAGATTGATTTAGTGCAAAAGATAGGGAAAAGTAACAGGTCTTTTCAGCTCTCCTGGTATGACAAAGTTAGCTGGCTGACTGGAAGTGCTGTGAAAAAGAAAATGTACTGCTGGCCATGTCTCTCGATGAAACCATCTCATCACACTGGTCAAGTCACTGGAAAAGACGCCTAGTTGGTACGACAGGGTTACAGAGCATTTTCTTGAAAAGGAACGTAGGGCAGAATTTACATATAAATAAATGGACAATTTTTATGATTTAGGCCGAAAATGAGCTTCCCCTCTTTAAAAGATCAGCAGCCGCCACTGCTTTAGACATAACTTTGTTTCCATTAATCTTCTACAGTACAGAGCTGTCTAAATTCAGTGTGTTTCAGCTGCACAAAATCAGATACCAGTGTTTGGAGTGGCCTGATTTCATCAGATTTAGAAACATATTGAAAGTTGCCTCAAAATGGATACCTAAAAATCCAGCGTTTTTGTAGTTTATGTTGAATGTCTCTGAAAATGTGGAACTTGCTAACAGTGTAAATAGCCATTGAGATTTGGTGCCTAAGTGGGAGATTCACTATAGATTCAGCCTGCATATATATAGACGCCCCCTTCTTTTCAGTTTTTGTTTACTCAATCAATAAAATTGCTATCTTTTAATAAATAGTCACCTCACTAAGGTTTGGGGTGAAGTAAGGTATTAGTTAGCCACATCCTAAAATATGTACGACTTCTTTTGACATCAGGTTATAAATATATACATGTTAATAAACACACAGTCTGTGTATTGTAAGTCATGCTGAGTAACACGAAAAGAAAGTCGTGTCTATGTCACAAACTGCCTTGAGACCGGGTTGGTATTTCTGATCTCTTCCAAACGGGACACATCAGATAAATGCTAAACAGCCCCTCTTTTAAAACCAGGATTACAGTTTCAGTGCTCTCCCAGGTCCCATCTTTTTCTTCCTCCTACTCTTTTTTTTCTCCCATTCTTCATGGCCCATCACTCTTTCATTATCCAAATCTCCATGCCACATGGCTCTTTTTGCTTTTTTCAGCTCATCTTTTCTTCTCTCCTCATCCCCCTTTCTCGTATTTTCCAATTTTCTTTTATAATAAAACACCATGTGCTGGTTTTCTTACCTGCCTTGATAGATAAGAGCCAAGAATGAAGTCAGAGGAGACTCTCTAAAGCATGTTTGGCTACAGGGACCTTTTATTTCTGCTGCTGTGCAGAGCCAGCCTGGACTTTAGCAAACAATCTGGGAAAAGGTCTTAGTGTAGTTTTATCATTCCAAGTACTCTATGTTCAACAGAGTGTGAAATGAATGATGTGTGAAAGTAATGACTTTGTACTTAAGATCTTTACTGCCTTTGGGTGTTTATTCCTTGGGTTTGTTAAGTTATTAAGAATGTTGGTCAGCCTTATCCATTTCTGTCATAGTTTCATATCTCTTAAAGTAGCAGTTCATCCAATAATTACAAACATTGTCATCATTTACTCATCCTTTCATTCCAAACCCATATTTCTTTTTTGTCCCTTTTTTCATTCGCCAAGAAAATCTCTTGAGAATCTTTGAGAAAACGAATAGCAACAAACATTGTGATTTGATGAAACATTTGTTCAAAGCACAGTGTATGACGATTTGTTGTGCAACAAATTTCAATACTTATGGTTTAGGGCAGTGGTTCTCAAACTTTTCATACTGTATCAAGTAACACCTTTATTAAAATGTGTTGTCCCAAGTACCACCCAAGTATGACCGCCATAGAAAACACATGTAGAAACACTCAAATTAGTAGAGCTGTGAATCTTTACTTGTCTCATGATTAGATACACTCCAATTCTAAAGTATTATTAACCCGTTAACTGCCCCAAAATGTATGAAGAATAAACATGTACATTAAAAAATCACATTCCAAACTTAAATGGTTTTAATAAATTCAATATTTCTGACCGCATGTTTCAGACGCATGTTGAATCAGAGCTTTACAGCAATAACAACAGCTTTAAACAGCGGTTCAAGTGCATCAATACATAGTAAGCTTAATTTACACACAGCTCATCGGAAGAGAAAGAGTGAGAGACTCAGAATCCCATGTCTGCTCCCTCTCTGTGTATGAGCTTCCTGCAACGCTTGAGTCATATCGACCAATGATAAATAACAATCATTCATACATGTGAAAATTACATATGGCTATATGACATGTAGCCTATTCCGTATTTATCGACCATGTATTAAACATTTGAAATTGTATTTGAAACAAAATGTAAATTAATAAATAGCGTTTTTAATTTCCTGTCATGTCACGAACCACCAGGGGTCTCTTCGAGTACCACTATAGTGGTACACGTACTACAGTTTGAGAACCGCTGGTTTAGGGGTTCACATCACATAATATCTAAGTATGAGCAATTGTATTTGGCAATTGGCCTATTTGTGTTTCTCTCATACGGTGTAGCCTGAAATTTAGTGGTTTCAAAATACAGCGGTTAAATAGTTATGAAAAATTGCCAATGATCAGTCTGCTTCAAATGTGGAGATCCTCAAAGAATCATATGAACCCAGCCAGTTTCCTTTTCAAGATAATGAAGAAAGGTTACTCAACTCCTGGTGAGTTCTGCTCCAGGACGTCTCAGCCAAAAAAGCAGATGCCTCTGGATCTCAAGGGACTCAAAGGTTCAGGGTCAATAGGGTTAACCTCATTTTTAAACTAGATTGCATTAAAGTGAAGACTTGAGTTTTCCTGTGTTTGAACAGGAAGAAAGCCAATGTGAAGGTTCCTAAATGAGGCCTCTTGGGTTTTGAGACACTATGTTTTTTTCGCTGACCTCACATCAGTTTTGCACTTCCTGTGACATTGGGTAATAGCAAGATATTGGAACAGAGTGCAGGTTTAAGGTGACTTGCGTATAAAACATTTCTTAGCCTGCCACTGAGCAGTAAACTTGTGTTGGTTAATGCCTTCGGAATAAGGAGGCAAGTTTATAGGTGGCAGAAACTGTGTGATCTTGTAAAGTAACTTTTATTTTGAGTCATAAATAGACACTCATACAATAGGCGTGTGCGTGTCCAAATTCACTTGTTGGGAATAGTGTGTGTGCTTGTGTGTTGACTGTAAACCGTCTGCCGTTAGGGCCAACAGCAGGTGGGGTTGACAGATGGAAGTCTGTAGCTGAACTCCACGAACCTTCAAAACATTCCTTCCCCATCTCTCTGCTTTTCCCCCGGTCCCTTGCCAATTGTAGAGCATCTCACCATGTCGGTGTACCTGGATATAAAAACAAGTTTACAGTAAGTTTGCTGTGTAAAACGGCTAGCGCATGCTGAACAGCCCTCTTTAATTCTGCTCAGTTCCATTATAGAGAATGACCTATGAGATCTGGGCACTGCAATGGTTATTCTGCACTTTCGCCATCTCTTTTACATATTAATGTGGATGTTTCTACACACTAAAAATCCCAATAGAGATGTTTTATGATTTCTGCTTTGCTTTTCATATGATGGTACAACCCTGTTTTTCCCCTATTTATTTCCTATTGGATTTCATACACCTCTAACAGCAGTCAAGTCTCATTCCTCGTCTCTCTAGAGGTGCTTTTAGTGTGAATTTATTGCCTTTGCTTGTGTGTGATAGAGAAAGAGGGGAAGTGTTTAAGTGGGAAGTGTTAAAGTGCTAATGCTCATACCTTAAATGTTCAGTGTGTAATTTTTTGGAGGATCTATTGACAGAAATGGCATATAACATACCTATACATGTGTTCAGAGGTGCATAAAGAGCTTACACAATGAAGCCTTATGTTTTTATTAACTTGGAATGAGCTATTTCTATCTACATACACCGCGGGTCCCCTCACATGGAATTCACCATGTTGTTTACAGTTGCCCTAAAAAGACAAACTGCGCTACAGAGCGCTTTTCGTATGTTATCTCCTTTGGCAAAGAAGCAAAATAATGACTACATCTTAGTCCTGTGTCAGCCACTGTAGTGCTTCGAAAGGAAGGGAATGGGTGGAGTGAGCCATTGGTTGCAATTCACAACCTCACTGCTAGATGTTAGATGTAGAATTTCATACAGTGGGCCTTTAACGTTTTAACTGCTATGCAAACTACACAAAACAGAATGCAAAACCTTTCTTTATTTGTAAATCTAAGAAAATGTTACCGAAAAATTTATCTATATTTTATGATGCCGTATGATAAGTTGTTTTTCACTTGTAATAAAACAATGTCAGCATCCTGATATAAATGACTAAATAAATGAATGGGTAGTAACTGAAAGTGATATGCCATGTGAAAAGTCATATGTCACTTTAGTGATACACATTTTATTGTTCTTTATGAAATTTTAACCAAATGCTGAGAGCTGTTCCACACAAAAAAACGGGGAAAGGGTTCAGGAGGAATATGAGGGAGAGTGTAAATAAAAGAATAAACTTTTTTGGCAAACTCTGCTTTTAAAGATTTGACTAGAGGAAAATAAATGGTGGATTCGTGGATTTGAAAAGGATCTTTTACGAACATCTAACAAGATGTGAAGAATTAACTGGTTGTAAGATCACAGCAGTCTAGACTTAACAAGTGCATTATAAATCATTTCAAGTATAAACTCATTTCAAGTGTTTCTGAGTTTGGTGGGGCATGTTGTCTTTGTCTCACGGAGGAAGACAGCTTTGTTTCCCTATTTGTGTAACTGAATAGCTGTCAGTGGGTAAGGGCTACACAGACAATCTTTTGCCGCAATGTCACAAAGCTTACCAAGTGCACGCCATCATATTTGAAGAGGTTTTCTCTTTCACAATGTATTCATGGTTGACCACACATTTTTTAATTCAGAACAAAAGGAAAAGGATGACATCCATAAAAACATCGACATAAACAACCATTCAAACATTTTTGTGGCTAAAAACAGGAGATTGTGGTGAACTGATGGTAGCATACTAGCATGCATCCATGTTCTCATTTCATGTTTTACTCATCCTCTAGGAGGTGTGACCTTCTTCTTTCAGACGAATTCAGTTGGAGTTGTAATACCATTTATCCTGGCTCTTCAAAGCTTTAGACTGGGAGTGAATTGAGGATAAGATTTGTACGCTCCAAAAAGTCCACCCATCGATCAAAAAACTGCCCCACACAGCTCCATGGGGTTCTTAAAGGTCTTCTGAAGCAAATCAATGCCTTTGTGTAAGAGAAACATAAATTTTTTCAATAGCCAATGACAGCTGGGGGGACTTGCTGGTTTTGTTAATCACTGTCTAAACCAGTCAGTTAAGAGTTATATTTCGCCTTAGATGGTGTATGTATACAATCCCTAAAGCACAGGTTTATCACCTGGCAATTTTCACTGCACATAGTCATTTATTTGTGATGTACTATTTCTACATAAACCCTGCTAAAATATAGTATTAGATGAATTCTAATGGCTTCCATTAAAATACCATTAATTACCACCATTTTTTCTATTACAAAATTAAAAAAAAATGTCTTTGGCATTAATGTGTGTTCTATTGATTCCCACCTGCATCTGTTGTGTTTTGGGCAGAGTTCTGTTATTTTTTCAGCAGGACAACAAAGATATCCTAAAGAATATCCTGTGAAAGTATAATCTTTATAATCTCAAAGAGTAAATCATATTGAAATAAATGGTTAAAATCAAACTCTGATGCTCGTCACTAATAACTAGATTTTTAGCCTAGTTTTCACACACTGGGTCACACTTAGGAGTGCAGTTGCGCCATTCAGCAAACCAGTGGGCGTCTTGTATTGCCTTCTTGGGCATTAAATCAAACATTTGTGCAGTTTTATCAAGCACCCGTTGCACTTATAGATTGCTTATAGATTGCTGGCAGTGTCTCTAGCCTGACTGTCACAAGGCTGGCCAGGAGTTCTCATCTCTTATCATCTAAAACAATTATATAGCCTACATTGTAGTATAAGTTTATCTCTCCATTTCTCCCTCATTTATTGATTCAAATCATGACCCAAACTAACGTTTGTGAAGTTGGCTAGTTAGATTCAATTTAATATTCCAACAATCCCCTTACAGTTATGTTAATGATAACAAATATGCTCGTTTTATTAAAGACTATGCAGTGGTTTTAAAAGTTATCAGCAGAAAGTATAATACACCGGCGAACAGTGTGCACGATTGCGACCCCGGGACACTATCGCGAGGGAGCAGGACCCCACGTACAGCGTCGCATGAGCCTCGTCGGGCTCATTTTCTGTAACACCTGCTGCAGCTGCATTCTAGGATTCCTTTTGTAAGAATCCTCACATTGTGTGTTGAAGTTTTGTTTTCTGTTCAACTAAAAGAAGACAGGGTTGTTCTGTATAATTTTAGTGGTCAGCAATGTGGTTTAACTCTAGATTGGAATAGGGATTTGGAGAAAAACATATTAAAGGGCTTGTTTTTTTAGCTATCTAATAACAAAGCTCAGCAAAGCTACACTCTTAAAAATGAAGGTGCTAAAATGGGGTCTTTGCAGTGATGCCACAGGACAAAATTTTAAGCTTTCTAATAGAACAATTTCTTTCTTACATAGTCTGTAGAACATTTTTCTCTACAAAGAACCTTTTGTGCAACAGAAAGGTTCTGTTGATGTTAACGTTGCTTTATTACATCATACAAGCAGAAATTCTTTTTTTAAGAATGAATGATTTGCCACATGTTGTATAGCTAGTCGGTTGCATGTTACATTTTCGTAACGAAACGCATATTACTTCATTTGGTTTTGGATTTTACAACTATACCAAAATATTCTCATAATAAGCTCAGAATTCCACATCAACACTCAAAATATATACTAAACACACAATAGCACTGTAAACCTATCTCCTCTACTTTGGTCCCTCTTGTCCTGTCGACTGAAGTTCACAAGTTTTATTTACATTTAGTCATTTAGCAGACACTTTTATCCAAAGCGACTTACAAAGAGTTTAAGGAGCAATAAGCGATATGTCATACAGGAGCAATAATGCAATAGGTGCCAATGCAAAGTGACTGGTTTCAACAGAAGATAGACCAATACCTGTTTTTTTTTTCATTTGTCTGTCAAGTATTCACAGAAGAGATGGGTTTTAAGTAGTAATCTAGTGCAATTTTTTCTTTCTTTCTTTAAGATGGAGTGTTTTTAACTCATTACATCAGCGTTTTAAGTCTTGCATCAGGCAATGAAGGAGACTTTATGAAAGGCTAGTTTATCCTAACACATGTATAATCTGATACTTAACAGAACTCCACCAGCTAATATTAAGCATTTAACACAACTTACGTTTTCAAATTGACTGTTGGTTTTAGAAGGGCTATTACAGAATGACACTCTCATATAATCACATGCTGAAATGACGCACTAAACTCTCTTTAGTTGTATGGGTTTTTGTGTGGTTGCATGGGCCTGCTATACAATACAACCCTGTTGAAAAAAACAGCATATGCTGGTTAGGTATGTTTTGAAGCGAGGTAGCTGGTTTGAGCTGGTTTAAGCTAGTCGCATGCTGGTCCTTAGCTGGTTAAAGCTTAAACCAGCACATGAAGCTACATTTGCTGTTTTTTTTCAACAGAGAACTGTGCTAAAGTTTAAAAAATAGATTAAACTACTATGTGAAAAATTACTTTAGAGTTACATAAACTAAGAGTTTAGTTTACATAGATCTGATTGGTCCAATTTAAAGGGACAGGTTAATTGAAATTAAAATTCTGTCAAAACCATCCAACACAGTCTCAAGGCAGTGCGTTGCGATAGGCATGAAATTTGGAATCTATCAATTCGTGTTCATGGAAACGAATTTCCCCATTTTTTTTGTGTCAATATACAGACCGTGTGTGTATGTACATTTATATATTTATAACTTGATATCAAAAGAAGTTGTAAATATTTTAGGATGTGGCTAACCAACACCTCACCTTGCCCCAAACCCTATAAAATCACAGCCAAAAAATCTAATTTAGCTAAAAACGCGAGTTTCACAAAGTGGCAAAGCAACGATAAATGGCTACCCAACGTCACAGTGGAAAAGTCAAATCATAACAAAACATACAAATGAGATCGTAGGAAATAGGAATTCACACGAATAAGCCACCTTGTAAAATAGGTATGAATTCCCATCAGATTGCATTGATATACACTCACCTAAAGGATTATTAGGAACATCTGTTCAATTTCTCAATTTCTCATTAATGCAATTATGGTGGTGGTGTAATGGTGTGGGGGGTGTTTTTTTCGGCACACTTTAGGCCCCTTAGTGCCAATTGGGCATCGTTTAAATGCCACGGCCTACCTGAGCATTGTTTCTGACCATGTCCTTCCCTTTATGACCACCATGTACCCATCCTTTGATGGCTACTTCCAGCAGGATAATGCACCATGTCACAAAGCTCGAATCATTTCAAATTGGTTTCTTGAACATGACAATGAGTTCACTGTAATAAAATGGCCCCCACAGTCACCAGATCTCAACCCAATAGAGCATCTTTGGGATGTGGTGGAACGGGAGCTTCGTGCATTCCACAAATCTCCATCAACTGCAAAATGCTATCCTATCAATATGGGCCAACATTTCTAAAGAATGCTTTCAGCACCTTGTTGAATCAATGCCACGTAGAATTAAGGCAGTTCTGAAGGCGAAAGGGGGTCAAACACACTATTAGTATGGTGTTACTAATAATCGTTTAGGTGAGTGTATATTTATACATATGAAAGATATTGCGTATTAAAATACGTTAGATTAAAACTCATGCTGTGCGACACGTAAAAGATTCCCCTGCCTGGGAAAACCAATATAAGTTTTTTTTTTTTTTCTACATATAACCATCCTATATAAAGAACATTCTGTGAAAATATAACCTTGATGTATCTTGTTTAATATTGAGAGAGTAAGGTAATGTTAAAGATGGAAATCGTAGTGAAATTAATCACTGAAATTAAACGTTGATGCTTTGAGACTGGATTTCACAGACAGGGTCACATTTTCATTTTACAAGTTCATATAACATCTAGTAGAATTTATATGCAAGCAATTTGACTTTCCAGTGAAGATTTTTCACCAACCATCTCAATGACTTCATCAGCTGTTGGATGCTGGGGAATTCCAGCCATCAGACAATTTGGAAGAGTGGCAAAACGTTTTCACTATACACATAAAAATATCAATGCATTTGAGTAAAGGTACGGAAATTTAATAACCAGTTGCCTGACATTTTTCCCAGCATTTTTTCTTTCATATCGAGAAAGGAAACCAATCATCTCTACTGCTTTCCAATTCCTCCCTCTTACTAACTTATTCCATCCCTCCATCTGTATGTCTGTTTCTCTCACTTGAGAGAAATTGGTTGTCTTCCTGTCTTGCATTCTTTTCTTCCATCTGTCTGTTTACGTCTCTCTTCCTGTCTCAGTTTTGCTGCGACTCTGTCTTTGTTTACTTCTGCTTTTCTTAAATAAATTGCATGTTTGTTCACTTCTCTTTCAGCCTGTCTTTTGCCCATCTTTCCCTCTCTTTGGGCCCAGAGTTTCAAAGCCAGTGGCCACCCATCGTCAGCAGCTTTTGAAACCTTCAGAACTCAGAACAGTGCTGTCACTGTTTCAGAAGCAGCTGGATGTTATTTGCATAAAGACTGGCCTTCCTGTTGACAACCAAAATGAAATATTAGAAATGATGCCAGGGAGTCTGCATGGTTGGCTACAATGAAACATAATTTACAGTGCTCTCACATATAATATGTTATGTAAGCTGGGGTGGAAAACTGTGGTTGACTGACTTGAACTCATCAGCCTAATGATGGATAGAAGCCAATCCAGTAGCGACAACACCTGTAAAGAGCTGGTTACTGTTAAATGTGGGTTTTGTGGTCAAGCTACTTCTAAATGTGTTTAATAGAGGAAAGATCTACCAGAGAGGAACCACTGAGTGAGTGAGAAGGAGAGAAAGAGAGGATAGAGTGAGGTGTAGAGGGTAGCCACTGAAACGATGGAAGTAACACTATTGACTACCAAGATCAGACTGCAAGACCCAAGGGAATTATATTATCTTAATTCAATCTCAAACTGTTCTTGTGTTCTAAGACATCAGGCCCAAACAAAGTTTTCCTGCACTTTGAGTAAGTTGAGATGTCTGGCTAGCTGTATAGAGAACCTGTTAATAAAGACTGTCTGGATTGGTTCTCCCTCCCAAAATGAATGTCTTGCATATTTTACATGAGCTTATGTAGGGAGGCTCTCTGTGCTTTAGCCAGAATTGTTCTAGCGAAAAACACATCAGGCATGTCTTCCACATAAACTGAAAAATACTTCTGGAATGTAATGAATCTCGGGTTAACCTCCAAAATGTACTGTGTGCATCATTTAGTACGCGACAGAGTGTTTGTCAAGTTTTTTGGGCCAATTCAATTTACTTAAAGATACATTTTGTAACTTTTTTTTGCAGTAAAATATCCAAAAACCACCAGGCCAGTGTTATTTATTTTGTTCACTTGAGTATTTACAATATCTCAAATGTTTCCAACTTTTTGTAAATCGTGAGAAAATTGAACCAGTGACACATTTTAACCAGTGACACAGGGCTGTGTCTGACATTCGCCTGTCAATGGCATCATATCCGCGTTACCAAATACACTAAAGCATGTGCGCACCCATTGCCAACAAAACACAGACATATGACTCGGTTTCACTTACCACGTGCGGTTCATGTCCGGCATCATGTAGCGCTGGGAGTGCTCCAACTATCAGTTTCAAACAATCTCCAAATCCAGTTTAAAATCCACACTTTATATAACATTCCACACTGAAATGCAGTGAACATACAAACACAGCTGAAGTTCACGAATGCCGTGCTCTCGCTCTCATGCTCCAGCTGGTTGACATGTGCTTATGCTCCTTCTCCCACTCTCCCTGGTTGACACGTGGGCATGCTTTTTTTTCTCGCTCTGGCGGGTTGACGCGTGGGCATACTTTTCCGGGAGAGTCACCAAATCACACACCAAATCAACATCCTACATGTACTATCGCCTTTGTTTAATCACTCAAAACTATGCAAAATAGTATTCTGTTAATATTTCGGTCCTCGAGTACCATTTGATATTATCGGGCTACTACAATGTTAACAATGTAAAAGAAATAAAGAAATTCTGTCATAATTTACTCGTTCCCAACCTGTATGACTTTCTTTCCTCTGCAAAACACAGAAGATATTCTGAATAATCTTGGTAACCAAAATCCATTGGTCCCCATTGACTTCTATTGTATGGACACAAAACTTGTGTAAGTTAATGGGTACCAACAGTTTTCTTTACCAACATTTTTCAAAATAATATTTTCTTTTGTGTTACGCAGAAGCAAGAAAGTCATACAGGTCTGAAATGTCAAGAGGAAGAGTAAATGATGACATAATTTTCATATTGGGTTAAACTATCCCTATATCTGCGAATTTACATACTACCACATTACTTTGGGAGATATTTTGCATCATAGGAACCAAAGCATTTGAAAATACGTTCACCAACAGCCACATTTTCAAATGCTTAAACATTTTTTGGTGGACACACATTAAGTAGACAGTGTAAAGACAACTATAGTATAGTTTATTAATGTATATTTCCACCCTTCCTTTCTTTTTAGCATGTCCATCTGGCACATATAAACCTGAAGCAGTTTCTGGAGGTGTGGGTACCTGCCTACCCTGCCCAGACCTTCATCACACATCCAGACGAGGAAGTACAGACATATCAGACTGTGTGTGTACAGAGGGCTACAGACCACACAACAACACATGCCAAGGTATTAAGCTATCTGTTTGAAATCTGTAAACATGTCCACTAATGTTTATGGTTGTATGTGCATTTTCTAAATACAGAATATGATAAATGAACTCTCATACTCTGGTGTTTCTCTCTCTCTCTCTCTCTCTCTCTCTCTCTCTTTGTAGTGGTGGTTTGTCCTGTTCTCACTCCCCCAGAGAAGGGTTTCTTTATCCAGAATGTGTGTAATAATCAGTTTAATTCTGCTTGTGGGGTTCACTGTCTGCCAGGCTTTGACCTGCACGGAGACAAAATCAGACTTTGTCAGCCAGATGGGACTTGGTCAGGAGTTCAGTCAAGCTGCAGAGGTAAGAGAGAGAGAGCGATATGCAGAGATTGGGTATCGGGTCAAAGGGTGAGGTGGGAGTGGACACTCATGGATTGCAAAGGGGGCTTGCCTGAAGTGGAGTATTTTGCCATAATGACTGCCTGACTGACAGTTTTTGTTCTTTTTTACCTGGTGATTCTGAACAAACGTTTTTAAGCTCACCATAAACATAATAGTTAGGACAGTCATGTTTACAACAGTTGATTAACAAATATGCTAAATTTAAAAGGACAACAACGTTGAACATTTTTGGGATTACTGAAGAAATGTTTTTTACCACCCTATTGCCCCGTTGACAGGTTTATGCCAGAAAGCTTTTACATATATTTTACAATATTTTTTCTAATCTGGGAGGAAAACATATTGGTTTTATTGACTGTTTGTGTTACAAAACTGGAAGCTCAAAGGGCCTTTAGTTATCCCATATGTTCATCACTCTCAGAAACACTAATATACTCCAGCCTGTCAGTGCGAACTGTATGTGTTTTGGGTTTCCTCAAGTCATTTCTTGTCTGTCGGTTGGCATCCCTGCTAAGGCATGTGAGTTCATGTGTGTTTAGATAGCTGGAAACTGCAGTAAACAGTTGGGTTAAAAACTGTAATGCTTTCACAACCTTCTAGGTGCTTACTCACACACAAACATTTACGTACAGTAGAGTAGAGTCAAAAGAGATGAAAAAACACCCACTTAGATTAAACCATTAAAATATGATGTATAATGGAAAATGCACTAAGCTTTTGAGGTATTTATTTAACAAACTTATTTGGCAAAAAGGCGAACTGTCATATCTGGAAAAATTTGTTTTTTTATATTATACAAACAATATGCATAGAAAAAGAAAACACCGAAAACTATTTGATTCATATATTTTTTATCTTCTATTGTTGTAATATTCTATAAACTTTGAACATATGTTGTGTTTTCTTTTGCCAAAGCTGACACTCTGTGCACAACTACGCAACATGTATACATCATTTTAAATAACATATTTTATAAAATATTAGAATAAAGCGCAATGTCAGTTGTCCAAAGTTTGACATCACTTTGAGCACTACTGTACATTCATGCATTTGGCAGAAGCTTTAATTAAGGTAATTAGAGTATATTCAAGATATACATATGTGACCCTGGACCACAAAAGCCAGTCTTAAGTAGTACAGGATCAATTTTAGTAACAGCCAAAAATGTATTGTATGGGTTAAAATTATAGATTTTTCTTTTATGCCAAAAATCATCAGGATATTAAGTAAAGATCATGTTCCATGAAGATATTTTGGTCACACTTCAGTATAGGGGGCAGTTCTCGCTATTAACAAACCATTAACTACAACTTTTTCCCCAATAAACTCTTAATTTCTTGCATATTAATAGTAAGTAAGGTAGTTGTTAGGTTTAGGTATTGGGTAGGATTAGGGATGTAGAGTATGGTCATGCAGACTGTGGGCTTTATAAATACTAATAAACAGGCAATATGCCAATAACAGGCATGCTAATAACCACTAGTTAATAGGTAGAATTGCCCCCTATACTGAAGTGTTACCGATATTTGGTAAATTTCCTACACTAAATATATAAAGGGTTTCTTTTTGTGGGTGGATGCAGCAACATTGCTAACATGAATGGCCGGAAAAACACCTTCAAACATCGCTCGCAGATGCCCACTCTTTAAGAATTACCGATTCAAATTTGGTATCTATGTAAAGCTCAGAATTTCTGCTTTCGGGTTCATCTACTCTACTCATCTACTGACAATCACATTATTTCTAATGCAAGATTTCTTTGCAGTTCCCCCCGGGCCAAAAATCTTAACTGAACTCAAAAGTTGGCAGCCCTGCAAATGCATGCCCAGACACATACCAATCACACGCACTCGCATGTACAAATGTGTGCGTGAAAGCCAACCAGTTAAGGGTTCCCTCTCTTGTGACCTCAGCCCTGAAATAACAATCTTTTTTTTTTCTTTGTTTGGAAATAAATTATAGATCTCAAAGTCTTAACCACAGAGCTAGCTACCAGCCTCCCTTTTCTCTCTTATACTTCTTTTTCCCTCTCTCTCTCTCTCGCTCTCTCTCTTTTCTTACATGTCCTCTTAAAATCTCTTGTCTCTTCTAGTCTCTCCATCTTTTCCATTTTTGTTTCGCCCCGGCTGTTCGTTTTAGCATGGTGTCGTTTCATGGAATCATCTTTTTTCAAGTTTGTCCAATACAGCAAAGTTTTATTAACATAGCACCAAATGTTTTTGAGATGTCCTAACCTCTGTCTGGTGTGTGTGGTACTATTTTCCCATAGCTCGCTCCTGCCCAGCTCTCACTCCTCCACATCACGGGCAGCTGAACTGCAGTGAACGGGATACCCCCTACAGGCTGGAGTGTTCGGTGCGATGTGAGCCGGGTTACAGACTGAAGGGGAGATCCAAACTCACCTGCCTGGCAAACTCAGTGGAGTGGACCACAGCCGCGTTGTATCGGTAAGATAACTGCTCTCTGTCTGTGTATTATTCTCTGTCCTTGTGGAGACTTCTGCTGTAATAAACTTACACTGTGGAGACTGACCTCATAGCCCACATAATATTATTGACAAGTAAATGCCCAAACATCGGTATGTTTATGATCTCCACGAGGTCATTCAATATTTTTTTGTAGTCTATCCATTGCATTTTTTAAATTTATTTATTTTTGGGTCCTTTGTTTTTCCTGTGTGGCTAGGGTATATACCAGGGTTATGTGTGCACCATACTTAGGCAGGTTACATAGAGTACTGAGATAGATTTCCATTTTTCTTGGTAAAAGACACTTGTTAAGGGTCATATGGGGGTGGGGGTGCATAAAACCTAAAAGTTTGGGAAACACTGATTCAGGGCACCAATGATATAAACAAATAATACTGTCTTTAAAGTAATATTACAAGTATGGTTTGGTTGATGTAGTTAGCTTGATTTAGGAAAAAATGTAAATGCTATGTGCCCACTATGATGAAAGAAACTAATATGTGTGAGAAAAAGGGAAAAAGAAGCATTCATTTTTTATTGAGTTTATTTCTCGGTTTGTCTCTCTGTTCCTATATGGACTATCAGGCAGCAATGTGTTGCTTTATCTCTTGTGTGTTAATCCTTTATACCGTTTTTTTCAGTGATGGTTTGGGCCGTGTGAGTTCTACGACTTACTCGTACTTGTTTTAGCTATAATTATTTTACTTTATTTCTTCCTGTGCTCATTTTGCTCTCTTCACAAGAGATTTGGCTGTACAGAGAGATTCAGATATCTGAGTCAAAATCATTTATTTGTGTGCGTACATGTTGTGTTACATGACTGTTTCCAAGAATTTAGAGCTGTGTGGTCAACAACTGCTCTTATATTTCCCTTTCCCTTTCCCATCTCTCTCTCTCTCTCTCTCTCTCTCTCTCTCTCTCTCTCTCTCTCTCTCTCTCTCTCTCTTCTCTCTCGTTCTCCCCTGTGTGCTCTCTCTCTCTCTCTCTCTCTCTCTCTCTCTTTCTTTCTTTCTTTCTTTCTTAAACTCTTTCTCTGTTTAAGAGGTACACTGTCCTCCGCTTGTTACCCTGAAGCACATCCACGTGTCGCCCCCTGACTGCGTGGAGGATGAGGTCAGAACCAGTGCATCATGTCAGTTAACCTGTCCCCGTGGTTACCGCCTCCTTGGTGACCCTGTAGTCACATGCCTGTCCTCTGGAAGCTGGAGTGATAATGCACATAAGGCAACTTGCGCAGGTAATTTTGCATGTCTATATATGTGCAAAGTCCCTCTTTGATCCTGACTTGGTGCTTTAACATGGTGCGTTGCAGTGGGACAGTTGTGCTGCCAGTACGACAGGTGCTTTAGATTTAGTGCCGTGTGATGTTTAAGATGTAATGAGGAACAGAATGAGTGGATGATCATCAAACCATGTGTAACAGTGTGTAGAACCGAAAGATTCCAAGCTTATAAAACTTAAAGCTGGCCATCCAGGCTGGAACTGAACCAAGATGAGAAACAATGAGCTTTGGCCCATGCACCTCTATTATTTACTTTAAAGGCAGGAGAGTTTTTTTCTTCGCGAGTGCGTGGCTCATCTATAAAAATAAAAATTCTGTCAATTTACTCACCTTAATGTCATTTTAAATCTGTTTGACTGACTTACATGAAACATGAGAAGTGTTTCAGAATGTAGGTGATGCTCTTTTTTTCGAGAATGTTGACAGGACTGTCAATCGCTGATATGTTGACATTTCCCTTTTTGTTTCATGCAAGAAAGTTAGTGGCACAGGTTTGGAACAACATGAGAGTGAGTAAATGATGACAGGATTTTCATTTTTTGTTGAGCTATTAGTTTAAACCAGAGCAAAAACAGACAGAGTAATTGCGTCTGATCCAGGTTCTTACTTGGGACTGCTACTCTAGCTATAAAGTATTTGTTTGGCTTGGAGAGACAGAGCCCAGGCATTTTGATTAATAAGTTCTGGATGTGATTATGATAGACAGCTCGGTAAATAGGTTGTAACGATGTAACATCAACATCACCTCAACAGGAATCTAGAGTTGCGTCATTTCAGGATTAGTTCACCCCCCCCAAAAAATTAACATGAAGTCATTATTTAGTCATCCATATGTTATTTTAAATCCATATGACTTTCTTCCAAAGACAAAAAATATGATTTGTGTGCTGTTCTTTTCCATACAGGATTAAAACTGCATTTTTTACAATCTGCTGTCAAATTATAAAAGGACAAAATATACCATAAAACCACTACTATAGGAAAATTATCAAAGGATAACAATTTACATTTGGCTATATTTAATAGGGCAACCTAATGGTGCTCTTGGATATTTCTAGGAGGTTGACATTCCTGCATCAGTATGTGCATGTAAAAAGCAGACTGAATAACATTTTTTCTTTTGTTCCATAGAAGAAAAGATTATATGGGTTTGGAACAACAAAATGAAGAATAAATGATGACAGATTTGTTTTTACATTTGTGTGGATTGTTCGTTTAAGTATTTTCCACAGCCTGGGTATGTTTCAAGAGCTCAGTGGACTTGTTGGATGTTACCATTTGAACTAATCTTGAGCTCTTTTAATGCACTTTTACTGTAATATTATGCAATTAGACATCCTAACTGAATGTGTTTTTTTTAGTAATTGGCAAAAGGGCACAACTGTCATACTGTTTATTTGTTCTAAAGATTTGATCATTTTAATTTTTGTAGATATAGAGCCTCCATGGATTCAGTGCCCTGGTGATGTCATCACAGAGACAGATGAACATCAGAGGTCAGCCAACATCAGTTTGAGTGCACCCGTACTCGGGGACAATTCTGGAGATGAGGTAGTTCTCTTCTTTCTTTTTCTTTAATACATTTTATTGATATCTTACTAACATGTTCTATGTTTCTTAGGTTGTGGTGCAGGTGACCCCTGTTATAAACCCTATGCAGCCTTTCCCAATAGGGACTGAGTTGATCACATACACAGCGACTGACCGAACAAGGAACAAAGCAAACTGCTCCTTCATTGTTACTGTAGTTGGTGAGGTTGGATTACTTGTAAATGTACAACAAACGATATGTTCATGTAGGATTATGCACAATATTTCCCAGTTGGATCTTTACTATATGCAACATTTTGCAATGTAAAGCTTATATTTACATTATTTAAAAAATGTAAAATATTTTGATAGCATGTTATTTGTATGGTCCAGTCTAAACTAACAGGAAAAAAAGAAATAGATTTTCGCAATGTGTTTGAATCTTACCGTGCTTTTATTTCACAAGATAGCAGTTACGGTAAAAGTCTTCATTTGAGTCTTCAATTAAAAATATTTTAAATTGAACTGAACACTTTTTGAACAATTCTTATCAAATATAATTAAAAATGTTTTCCTTTTTACCATTTATGCCTGCTAGTCTTTCTTCTGAGGAGGAATTATCTGAGACAAAGCTGATACTTAAATTAAACATAAGTTTAATTTATCTGTATAAAATACATATTTGACCATTTTTTTTGTTTACATATTGAATAGCCTCATCCATTTGTTTCCTTAGATAAGGAACCTCCTTTGATTGATAGGTGTCGGTCTCCGCCCACTGTTACAGCCTCAGGGACAAAAACTGCAGTGTACTGGGAGGAGCCTCAGTTTTCTGACAACTCGGGTAAATACAAATTTAGATTATTAAACAGTAGTTAAAATGATTATAAATTCAAAATAAAGTGGGAAGAATTATTACAAACAATTACAGAGGACATACTCTATAGACATATAGAAACAGTGGAACAATATAAGGTAGTTAAATCACATCTGTCATGTTTATACGTTCCTTTTGTGTTCAGAGGAAACTTGAAACAGCTCCAGGACAAAAATGTAGCCCTTTATGGAAAGACCTAGTATCTGAGTGTGAGTGCATGACAAAATGATTTTGCAGAGATTGACATTTGGTAGAATCATCACAGAGAATTTGACCCACAACAACAATAGGGGGTGGACTCTGTTTAACTTCTACAGGAGCTGCATAGACTGGAAATGATTTGATTTATATACATTATAGGAACATTCCAACAGAGAATGGTTTCTAAACGGTCTGCTTAAGTTACGATACAGGTTGAATTAGACCTCAACATACCTCACCATGGTTTTATTATTTTGGTGGACATCCTCTGAGAAGCATAAGTTGAGCATTGAGATACATGGAAACACAAGAAAAGTGATCATTGTGATGGAAGAATGACACACACACACACAACGTTAACAAAGTTTCTGCAAATGATGCACTGCACATTCTGCAAGATAATTCATTTAGTTCTTAACCGTTCAAACCACAGACGTGCACACGCTTACACAAAACAATTTTCCAGAGAGAGGTTCCAGGGCTATTCCAAACGGTCTGACAAATGTCTGAGCCTGCCGGGGTTTGGAGGGAGTTTTGTCTGTACTAAATTTAACTCGGCGTCAGGGTGTGGGCATGGAAAAACAAACATGCTGACGTTGAGGCGAAGTGCTGTGACGTCGAAAAACAGCCTTTGTGTGGTGGCAAAATGTTATTTTGGGGGATATATGTATGAGGGTTTTATAACCGTGGTGGCTTCTGAATGTTTGTGCACGAGTGCGCATGCAAGCAAACTTGTGTGTGCGCGTGTGGGTGTTTGGATAGATCTTTGGTGTGTAAAGTGTGTATGATGCTTAAAAGACTTCTGTTGTCTGACCGCAGTGTAGCACCCTTAGTTCTGTGTCATTAAACAATCTACCAATTACTCTCCCCTGGCACCAAGACCTATTATTCGCAGGCTTTATGAAGAGCGCTATAGTAGTGTATCAGCCTTTCAAAGGACTTTGTGGTTGACCAGAGTGAGTCCTTGTGGAGCTCCACATCGCTCCCTGTGGTAATGTCTGTGAAAGTACCTGTTATATTATTGGCTAATGCCAGATTGCACAACAGCAATCTGTCTGCAATATTGCAAACAGATGCAGGCATATGTACTGTACAGTACACACATGACCAGAATTGTGTTGATGCCCCCTTCTAAATGGATTTAGCTATTCCAGCAATTCCACTGAAGACAAATTTTCACTGTGATATTTTAGATTTTAATTTAATTTTTTTAATTCAAACTTATTTTAATTCATTAATTTATTTAAAGCGCTGATTTATTTAGCAATTTTTCATTGTCTTGTTACCACAGTGTGCAAATTCTGTGTTTAAGTACCCATGTCCATATATTGTAAAGGCCTATATTGTATTACAGTATATGCCATAAATGTAAATTTATATTAGTGTATTATTTGTACACTGTGTATATTGCACCCTTGTCAATATAGATGGTTTCATCGAACTGTGTTTGTCGATCAGTCTGACTAGTGATATAACAATGTAGATTATTTAATTTATATATATAATATATATTATATTGTTGGGTGGCTCGCCGATGTACTGGAACGCTTCCCATAAAAGAAGCAGGACCAATTGCTTCTGGGGAAAAGGTTTAGGAGGTGGTAGTGCTTCTTCTAGAACGACATTGATGTGCCAACCTTCTTAACCAAGGTACTTTCTGTGTGGTTAGGCCTTTGAGCATACGGCCTTCAAACTACTTGCATTTAAATATATTCATTTAGCAGAGGCTTTGGCGACTTACAGTTATACAACAAGCGATTCTCTTAAGAAGGCAATAATCATGAGAAGAGCCAGTAATCCAAAGTTTCAGACAAAATGTTCAGAAACTATAAGCCAGCAGAGATATAGAATAGTAAATTCCTTTCAGAAGAGGTGAGTTTCAGCTGTTTTTTTAATAGTATGTTAGATCCGGATGTTCGGATGGAATTGGGAAGATCATTCCACCAGCAAGGAACGGTGAACCAAAATGTCCTTGATTGTGATTTGTGACCACGAGGCGCCGTTCGTTTGCTGACCGCAGACTTCTGAGGGGACGTACTGTAGACTTGTAAGAGGGAGTTGAGGTAGCTGTTTTATAGGCACCAGCGCCTTGAACTTGATGTGAGCCGCAAATGGAGCCAGTGTAGAGATGTGGAAAATAAATGCCTAATCAGAATTGTGTGCTTTCAAATTGGCAAAGTTTGAGTCTGAACTGTTCGCAAAACCCTGAATCCAGATGAACACTTTTGGGACTCATCAAAACGCTGAAAATCAGTGCCTGATCTCACTGATGCTCTTGTGTCTGCAATGCGAGCGAATCAACCGCAACGTCTTTGATAGTCTTCCCAGAACAATTGAAGCCAGGGGAACATTTTAAAACTGTTGGTTTTGGAGCGCGTATATTGTATTGTGCTGGTTTTTGTTTTACCTTCATTTTGTCTTCACAGGAGCCCATCTGAATATCTCCAGCACTCACTCTTCTGGTTTTGCTTTTCCTGTTGGAGAAACGTCAGTGTACTACACAGCCACAGACCCTTCCGGCAACAACCGCACATGTGAGCTCATCATTACTGTACAAGGTATGTTAGCGGTCTCGTTTTTAAGCCTAAGAAGTGATTTTCCCACTAAACACACACAAGTTGCACTCAGTTACATTATGCCATTATTATTTTCCCTGCTTATAACATTACTCTGTTGCCTGATATCGATAAAAAATATATATATATATAAAAATAAGACAAATTAGTCCCAAACAGTTTCAACAAATGAAACTTCCTAAATCACAACTAATAAACTCTACCTATCTTCATAAACATTTAATCAAAGTAACTGAGTGCAGCTGTGACACGTCAGAGGAGATCTGGCCCTCACAGCTGAGACTGGTTTCTCCAGAGGGTTTTTTTCTCCATTCATTTATCATTGGAGTTTGGGTTCCTCGCCACAGGGCATTATTGGCTTGCTTGCTCACCAGGAGACTGAATTTATTAGATATAATGTACTAGAATGATCTTGCTTGTTCTATAAACACTATGCACTGTGCTGTGTTTTACATCCTCTGTGTTTTTCTCCTGTAAAGCTGCTTTGGAACAATCCACATTGTGAAAAGCGCTATATAAATAAAATTGAATTGAATTGAAGTTTCATGTGACAGCACAAAAAGAAAGAGACAGTCTATTCCAGATTACTCTACTGATGCTTACAAGCGTCTTACACTGAAGAACGTTTATCATTTCAGGTTCAACTTGTGAGAAGCCTTTCGTGCCAGTGAATGCAGATTTCTCTTGTGCCAAGACGAAGGAGGGTGTGAACTGTACTCTGATCTGCAGACAAGGTTACAGTCTTGCCCAGGATGCTGTGCATAGCTACTTTTGTGCCAATAATGGAATTTGGGAACCGCCCCGTTCTCCAGACAGACCTGATTGCTCCTGTGAGTATTGCTTTACTGTTACTTAACATTTGTCTTTTGTTTTTGGTCTCTCACAGTATCCACCGTTACTCACATATGAGCTTTTTTGTCACGTCTGTAAGGCATGTTTATTCCATCTTCCGAAATACAAAACACGTGAATAAACTGATATTTTTCTGATGTCTGGACTCTGGACGCAATAATCAAGGGTTTAGGAACATATAATGATTCAGTTTTCACTTCTAATGTCACATCCATAATGCTGGAATTACACATCCGGTCACATACTCACTAACACAGCTGCAAGTTAACACATACAGTCTATCAATGTATGGTTTAACATTTTCTTTTTGTGTCTCTTGTGTTTAGTGAACAGGGTTGCAAACAATGGCTTTAAGCCTTTTGAGATGTTGTTTAAAGCATCCCGCTGTGATGATCTCAACCTGCTGAAGTCCTTCACAGGAGAGTTCTCCACTGTTCTCAAAAATACGGTAAGATATTACATGTTTAAATACGTTGGTCTACACATGAATATTTTTTCTGTA
Organism: Triplophysa siluroides; assembly: GCA_006030095.1. Taxonomy (NCBI): domain Eukaryota; kingdom Metazoa; phylum Chordata; class Actinopteri; order Cypriniformes; family Nemacheilidae; genus Triplophysa; species Triplophysa siluroides. Next base: position 239,867 of record VCII01000033.1, on the reverse strand, counting down.
TTTTTTCTGTCTCAATCTCACAGGTCCCTAACATCTGCGGTGGAGATGATGTCACCTGTAAATTGGAAATTATGTCACCTGGACAGTGTCTGGAGTACAACTATGACTATGCGAATGGATTTGCAATTGGTAAACAATAGAATGCTTATACAGTATAGTGACTGACTTTCGCATTTTTTCCATCTAAATTGAAATTTTCAACACAGGTCCATAATCAAACAGCAGATTATTTTTTTCTTAAAAGTTGTCAGGTTCCACTTTTAGTCTTGATGTTGGTGAATACAAAATTATATTATTATAATGAGCAGATTTTTTCTTCTCAGGTGTTGGGGGATGGGGAAGTAACTGGGGCTCTCAAAACGGTCAAGACTATGCTTATTTTGACACTGGCTTTGCACCAGAGCACCCCTTGCAGCAAGATGGTTCATCACAGCGTAACTACCACATGAGGACCAAGCGGCATCGCAAAAACGCAGGACCCGCAAGAGATCAAAAGATACAAATCCATTTCAACATCACAGGTAGAGAAACAAATACTGATAAATATGTCTGCTTTTATTATTGGAACAGTTTAGGGGTAACCCACTAACACTGGTTTTAAAAAGCTAGTTGCAACTTCTCCCAACACCATTCCTTTTTCCCAGCAAGCATCCCACTGCCCCCGTCGAGGAACGACTCGGTTGAGATAGTCAGTCAGAAGCGTTTGCTGAGGGCCCTCGAGCAACTGACCAATCGGCTTAAGCGGACGCTGAGCAAGCAACCGTTCACCAGCTTCCACGTGTCGTCAGCGATGATTGTAGCCGACCCCAAGTCTCTGGAAAGTAAAAGGGCTACGCTGTACTGCCGGCCAGGGTCTGTTCTGAAAGGCAGGGTGTGTGGTGAGTTTGACTTTGTATACATATTCTACAGGGCAAATCTGATTTCTTTTCAGAAGACGACAGCACCAGCCGACTGGCAGGTAAATTGGCTGCATTTTTTTTACCTTATTGCTGTTTCTCCCATAGTTCAATGCCCAGTAGGGACGTATTTCTCCTTGGAGTATGCAGAGTGTGAGAGCTGCTGGAGAGGGTCATATCAGGATGAGGAGGGCCAGATGGAATGTAAAATATGCCCGGATGGCTTCTCCACTCCATATCTCCATTCACGCAGCCTGGATGAGTGTAAAGGTAAGCAGTTGGATTCAGATGCTTACTTGTCTGTATGAACTACATTTACATTTATGCATTAGGCAGACGCTTTTAATATACTATGCATTTGTTCTAAGTACATGCAATCCCCTGGGATCGAATCCATGACCCTTGTCGTTGTTAGCGCCATGCACTAACCACTGAGCAACAGGAAAGCACAATAAAAAAATATATATTTGCATCACTCCATTAATGCAGTCTTTGCATCTATGTAGTCAATAGCCGTGTAGTTTTAAAAACTAAGTTATGGAACCAGAAATAAGGGCCGTCCCTTCTGTGTGTGCATGTTTCCAGCGCAGTGCCAGCCAGGCAGCTCATCACGGAGCGGGCTGGAGACCTGTGAATCCTGTCCGTTAGGAGAGTACCAGCCGGATTTTGGCTCTCAGGCCTGTCTGTTGTGCCCACCTACCACCACTACTGTCAACAGAGGGGCTTTGGACACCAATGAGTGCGGTGGTAAGATAATTAATAAATAAACAAAAATACTTCAAGGAATGTTAATCCTCTGTTTGTCTTCAACATCATTCCTCATTTCTCTGCATCTTCCTAGTACCATGTTCTGCGGGTCACTTCTCTCGTACGGGTTTGGTTCCGTGTTACCCATGTCCCAGGGATTACTACCAGCCTGATGAGGGCCGGTCCTATTGCCTCTCCTGCCCATTTTACGGCACCACCACCATAACCGGAGCCAGGGCTATTCAACAGTGCTCCAGTAGGGTTCTTTCTTTATATTGAAGTTATATTATTTCTCTCAGTTTTTCCTTATTTTCTTTATTATTTCCATATGTTAGGAAGTTTGAAAAACTCATCTGCACCCCCCATTTGTAAATATAATGTCATATATGTTATTAAAAGACATATTTATAATTAATTTTTGTGTAATATTAAACTGCCCCTCTCAAAATGATTTGCAGCAACCGGGTTACAGGGTGTTATTAGTTTTGAGGGGTTGTTATTTGAAAAGAACAACCCTTGGAATGTCGCGACTGGCCAATCAGAATCAAGCATTCAAATGAGCCGTGTGATAAACTGTGCTAAATATTTGAACAATGATAAAATTACACATTTCAACATTTAAAATTGAAGAACGTTATGGGTCATTTGCAGGTTTGTGCCTCAGGGTTACAGTAGGTGCGTGAACGTTTTTCAGTGCAGTGAGAATTAGAGCGCATAATGGAATCTGATTCTCCCTACACACAGGGAAAAAGTGTCTCAGTCTGGAAAAGATGAGGATGGTAAATGCCTTCGGATAATGTTTTCCAGTTTTGACAGCAGAAATTCTCCTCTTTCACATCTTTTTTTCATCTGTGTGTGTTTTATGTGCTGTGCTTATTCTGTCTGTGTCATTTTTTTAATTTCTGTCTCCTTATTGCACTTTTTATTTCTTTCCTGCACTCTCACTCTCTCTTTTGGTCTGACTCAGCCTTTGGCTCCAGTTTCTTGCCCAAAGAAGAAAGTGCAACTACAGCGCCAGAAGTGGTTGTGAGAAATGATTTTCAAGCTAGTAGCCAGGTGAGTCTTTTTCTTATTGGCTGGAATCTTTGAACTGTGCTCATCCAGTGACTGCAGAGATTATAAACGCGTATAAATGTAGAAACGTCATTACAGTAGACAAAGTATAATTTGTTTTAAATAAATTTTGCCCAAACACATGTCAAGCAAAGGGGTTTCAACTTAAGAAACATTATATACCTTTCATACAAACAAAAACTATTTTGCCACTTTCTGGTTGTAAAACATTGTCCAGGATTAATGTGATTATACTCCCGTGTCTACTGTTTGTGCCTTTATTTGTTCTGACTTGTTGCTGTTGCATTCCATTTTCTACGTCAGCACACAAGCAAAACCGGGTGGTATTAAAACTGTCAGGTTTATCTTATTTTCAAACCTCAAGTCATTAAAGGAACGTGGTCAAAAAGGATGGAAGTCTCATCAGCAATGTCCCCAATTACATAGACGTACAAGAATCAGATATATGAAGGGATGCTGTTTAAGGAAATTAGCTACGAACTTCTGGCATCACAGCACCCTCTAGGGGTTGGAGTAAAATGGTCATACAGTTTGGTTTAACAAGTTGCTCTCTATCGCAGATGTTCCACGAATGCCTCCTGAATCCTTGTCAAAATCAAGGCACTTGTGAAGAAGTCGGGGTCGGATATGTATGCACCTGTCATCCTGGATTCACAGGTTCAGCTTTTTCTTCTTTAAAAGTTAAAATCCATAACTCAGTCACAAGCAATATTGCAAAACCAGCTGCTGAGTTCAGTCAACTCTGTTGTGCTTTCAACCTGTATTTACTGTATGAAGATATCCCAGCTAGGAAAAATTAGTATTCTTTTATCAATAATTTAGCTTGTCTGGTACTGTATAAACCCTATAAAATGCCTATTAATTCCCAATTTTCTTTATTTGTTGCCTCATAGGAGCCAAGTGTGAGAGTGACATTGATGAATGTGATTCAACTCCCTGTCAGAATGGGGGCTTGTGCAGAGATGGCATGGGAGACTTCCAGTGTCAGTGTCAGCCTGGGTTTGTAGGTATGGGAAATCACACTGTAATCCAAATCCAAATTCAACTATTATAATGCTTAAAGCGGTTAAAGGCCAAACCCCAAAAGTAAAAGGATTTCTTTCATCCAACCTATGCTACTGATTTAAGATTTATTCTTTAAATGTCTGGAGTTTGATATGGATCTAAAGTAAGCCCTTTTAAAACCTTACAATACTTTTCCAATCCTCTTTGAGATGTGAACATGATGATGTATGTGGCTGCCCTAGGCTAGGTCCCTAGATATAGGGAATTTGAATTGGAATGTTTTTGCATTTTTGACTCTGCATGTGTTTATGTGTGTGTCTCTAAAAGGTTTGCTGTGTGAGGCCGAGGTGAACGAGTGCATCTCATCTCCGTGTTTGAATGAAGGCCTCTGTGTGGATGAGGTCAATCACTTCACATGTAGCTGTTCGGATGGTTTCACAGGTCAGCATCTCACCTCTGCTACAATTTATCATTCTCATATAATGCCATTTATAATGTTAAACACTAATCAGAATTATGTGGAGATGGTGGTCAGTGGGTCTCCAACATCAGTGGAGATGGTGGTCTAGTGGGTTAAACCACTGAACTGGTAAATCAAAAGGTTGCTGGTTCAATCCCAGCAGCCACCACCAGTGTATCCTTGAGCAAGACACTTTACTCCACGTTGCTCCAGGGGGATTGTCCCTGTAATAAGTGCACTGTAAGTCGCTTTGGATAAAAGCGTCTGCCAAATGCCTAAATGTAAATGTAAATGTTAAATTCAAGAAATTCAGATTTGTTTAGTTTTTAAATATTTTAAAGTAGTATCCATTTATTTACGCTCTGTATGTCTCTCCCTCATTTGAATAACGCAATGCTCATTCTTTCCCGTTCAATTACAATGAATAGGGATTGGTGTAGGATGCATAGCTTTGATTTGTGACTTCTGATACTGTATTACTACACATCACAGCCAATATCATTTCTGTATTTTATCTCTAGGTCCACATTGTGAGTTGGAAATAAATGAGTGTGATTCCAACCCATGTCAGAACGAAGGACTGTGTAAAGATCTGGAGGGTGGGTTCGTCTGCTCCTGCCCTCACGGCTTTTCTGGTGACAGCTGTGAGGTTGATGTTGATGATTGCTACAGCGCCCCCTGTCTGAATGGAGGAACATGTGTGGATGCTGTCAATGATTTCAGGCCAGTGAAGGGGAATTAACTGTAAATGTATACATTTGGACAAGGTTTTAATACATTTGGTTTTAATGGTCATATGTTGTTATATCAGGTGTGAGTGTGTCAGCGGATACAGTGGCAGGCTTTGCCATGTGGATTTAGATGAGTGCGAACCAAATTTGTGTCTGAATGGTGCAACCTGTGTGGATGGGATGGCAACTTTTACCTGCAGATGCCCTCCTGGGTTCAACGGAACCAGGTGTGAGACAGGTATAGATGGCATAGCTGCTGAGTCAGAGAGAAAGGTTTTAATTATGGAAAATCTTTAGCACCTCAAATCACTTTTACAAAGACATATTAGAGATTGTCTGTGTTTCATTTCTGGAAATATTGTAAATTCTCAGCATGCACTTAAAAAAACTTTATATTTATACTTGCCTTGCAAGCTTGGTTTTACAAGTTACTTGAATTCAAATTTTATTAAACTGACTTAAATTTCATATATCAAAATGTTCAAGTTGGTAAATTTGGACGAGTTAAAATAATAGAAAAGTAACGGCTTAGAGGTTATGGTATGATAATAAGACAAACAATTTCGGTATGAACCATTTCCTGTTTGAAAATAAAAAATTTAGAAATGAGAAATAAGTAAACATAACTATATATTAGGTGTAAAGAAGGTTAATACTTCCCTCTGCACGTTTTAGCGTAGTTTTCTTTCTAAGAGTTGTTGAACGTTGGGGCAGTTCAGGCTAAATGGAATATGACAGCAAAGCCACATCAAATCTTTGAGAAAAGAAGTACATCTTAATGGCACAACAGCAAAAAAGTTTAAATTAATTCACAGCATCAAGAAATGGTCATGGAAAAAACAAGAGTATTTTTGGAGCAAAAGCATATATGAGGGCATTAGCGTTAAAATATAATAAAAGAACATACGACAGAGAATGAACTGTAGGTCATGACCTACTACCTCGGTAATCCCACATCATGTGTTTTCCCTTTTTGATACTCTTTTAATTTGTTACACAGAAATGCCCTCCTCCTTTGATCTGGAGTTTGAAGTATCTGGTATCCATGGTTACGTGTTGATGGACGGTCACATGCCGCCACTTACACAGATTACGTGTACATTCTGGATGAAGTCATCAGAAACCGTCAACTACGGAACTCCCATCTCTTACGCTGTTGAAGGAAGTGACAACGCCTTTCTTCTTATTGACTATAATGGGTGAGAGATTTTGATCTTAAAGTATAACCAAAGCAAGGGCTTTACTTGGCTCATGGTTAACTCTTAATTTCTCTGCTATGGCCGGTTTCTATCAACTTTCAGATGGGTGCTGTATGTGAACGGTAAAGAACGGATCACTGATTGTCCAGCAGTGAATGATGGCCTCTGGCACCATATTGGTGTATCATGGCGCAGCAAGGATGGAGATTGGAGAGTTTATATCGACGGAAGCCCCTCAGATGGAGGGAAAGGACTTTCCAATGGCACTACCATACCAGGTCAAGCTTTATACAAGATATACTTGAAATGCATGATAGTGATAAGAAAGGGAGGTGTGTGTGAAAATCAGATGACACATATAATCTACACATTGAACAGGAGGGGGAGCTCTAGTACTAGGACAGGATCAGGACCAGAGGGGAGATGGCTTTAACCCTGTGGAGTCTTTTGTGGGAATTCTTAGCCAGCTCAATATATGGAACTATGTTTTAACACCACAGCAGGTAACTTAAATTAAACATTTTTTTCATGTTATTTTCCATTTAAACAGTGATATGTAATAAATATTCTGATTCCACTGTTCTCAGATCAGGTCTCTTGCTAGCAGCTGTCCAGTTGACCTGCAGAAAGGGAATGTTTTTGCCTGGCCTGACTTCTTGGGAGGCGTCACAGGCAGGGTGAAAACCAGCAGCAAAAGCATTTTCTGTTCTGGTGAGGATCACTTTCCCTGCAGTATTTATTTAAAGAAGCATTTGCAGATTGTTTCACTGCGAATATAATTTATGTACCGTAGATCAGAAATCAAATGGCATAGTGGTGGCGAGGAGAATCATGAAAGAAAGAAATAGAGATGTTTTATTTTTTTAGTCATGCGAGGAGCAAAATATTGCGTGTTAAGTGTTAAGAATATGAATTAAAACAAAGCTTATTACAAAACTGTAAAAATAACATTAGCAAGCGAATAAGATAATATTTTCAAATGTTGATGGTTGAATTAAATGTTTTATTGATTTTAATATTGTGTATATAGTCTTGATACAGAAATAATTCATACATTTAAAAAAGAACAAAACAAACTAGTAATGGAACATCTTTGGATGCAACAAATAATAACAGTAGAGCAATACAACTTTTTGTATTGTTGCAACGGTCAAAAAATGTCAAATAATATACAAATAAATTCATGTTTATGTAAGATAACCCATGAAGAGTGAGCTGTATGAGTTGTATCCCCCACTGCTTTGGTCTTTGTTAGACTGCCCTCTGCTGGAGGCTTTTGTACCGAAACTGCGCTCATCCAGTACAGCTGTGAGTCCAGGCTCAAAGGTGCAGTTCGCTTGCAGTCCCGAGTTTTATCTTGTGGGAGAGCCAGTGCAGCAGTGTTTAAACAGAGGCCAGTGGAGCCACGCAGAGCCAATATGTGAACGTGAGTGAGGCAGATGCACTATTCACTTACAAGACTTATATTCAAACACATTTTTTATTTATTTTGTATCTTTTATTGACTTGATGTTTATTATTGTTGTTTGATGTAGTTTTGTATTTTATACTTGTTGGGACACATTATGCTTTATTCTTAAGTCCAAAAAAAGTGCAAATGAAAGGTGTGTTAAGAATATGTAATATAACAGGTTAAACAATAAATAAATAAAAAACAGCAATGCTTCCTCTTTAGGTGCACACTTCCATAAAGGCTACACCCACTTTTCTAACTTTAACTTCTTCTTACTTAGTTAATATTGTTTTTCTATATTTGTAGGTGTGGAATGTGGTCCGCCGCCTGAGCTAGAGCATGGGCAGTATCATGGAGAGGATTTCTATGCTGGGGGCTCAGTGCTTTATCAATGTAAACCAGGGTTCTATCTGCTAGGCGAGAGTAAGATGCTTTGTGCCAACAATGGAACATGGGCTGGCAACCCACCTGCATGTCTGGGTGAGAGTTTACAACACTGAACATAGCGGAGGACAGATTTGAATAGACAAAAGGTGTACAACGTGTCCAAGTGTGTGAGACCACTAGTGAAAATGCTTAGTTGATGTTTATTTGATAAGTGACCCCAAAATCCTAAATATTTTGAATAATTAGGTGTCATACCATTTAAGTTTAACGTTTTCTTAAAGGTTTGCTTATTTTCTAGTTTAAATTAGATTTTGAATCTCAGATTTTAAATGTGGTCTTTAGGACCACCAGTATATTAGAAATGTGTAAACATTGTTTTTAAATAGTTTTTATTTTTGTTCTTTACATTTTTGTTAAGTAAACAGTACATGCTATTGTTCCCTATCGATACTTCACTCGTATTGCGTAGCAGGACGCTATGGGAAAAACAAATCTCTGATGACTGAAGCTTTTTCCAATAACGCAGTGAAACTGCATGGCCATTGGTTTGTGAAAAGTAAAACTTTAAACCAATGGCAGCGAAGCTGTAAGGACCTATGGTGATGGAGCCCGCCAAAGGGGGCGGGGCTTATAGCTATATAGGCAGACATATCGCGGCAGTGTCCTCCGATCTCTTCTCCTTCAGCGACTACTCTACCTTCGCTACTCGGGACTGACTGCTTCGCAGTCAAAAAGCACCTGCAGCAGATTCGACCTCCTGCTCAGCGGCTTCGCTATCCAGCAGCGCTGGTCTTTTCCCTGCCGCCACCCGGCGACTCTAAAAGATATTTTTTCTGAGCAAATGTCCTGCGACGTTGTAAAATGCCACGCCATACTTGTCACTCATGTGGGGTTTTCCCCGCCAAAGACGCACTCAAAGAGACGGAATGCTCTCGTTGCGAGAGCATGAGTCTCTCCTCTCTGCGCTCGTGGATTGCTCGCGGAAAAGGAAAGCTTTGCGGAACGCTTCACTGCTGCACAGAAATCTTCGCAGGCCATGAAACACTTCCTGCCGAAATGACCGAGCTCCAGGTCCTCGTCTACCTGGCCGAAGCCAGCGCCTGCACAGCAGCCGGCAAGAGTCACTCCCCCTTCTACACAGATGGCGCTAAAAGCGGAGACCCGCCAGTGGTCCCATCAGGAAGATGTTTCCCTCAGCGCCAGGGACCCCGGCCAAAGATCACACTGGACCCTGCACCTCAGGCACCGCCCTGAGACTCAGGTGAGGAAAAGGAAGAACCCAGGTCTCGCTGCGGCTGGACCTCTCTCCACGCAAGCTCTTTTCTGCACCCAAGCACCCCATTCTGTTCCGGGTGCCGTCAAAACTGTGTGTTTATGTCATGTTGTAAATGTTGGGCCAGTTCTAGTGCCCGCTCTGCAACCCACTGTTTTAGTGGAAAAAATAATAAAACTTTTCCTCTTACACCGGGTATCAAAACCCTGCAAGGTGGTTTGCCCCCACAAAACATTCAACCCCTTGCCACACAGGCCGAGGCCTGGCAGGCCATCCCCGGGGTATCGGATTGGGTTCTGGGAACAGTAGCAAGAGGATATACACTCCAGTTCGCTCGCATGCCCCCGCATTTCCGCGGGGTGCATCCCACCCGAGTGCAGGGCGCAGATGCTCACGTCCTGCACACAGAGGTTATGAACTTGCTGGGGAAGGAGCCATAGAGAAGGTTCCCCCAGCCCAGGTCTAGTCAGGCTTCTACAGCCGCTATTTTCTCGTGCCAAAGAAGGATGGCGTTCTCCGCCCCATCCTCGATCTCAGACTTCTGAACCGCGCCCTCTTGAAACGGCGTTTCAGAATGGTCACTCTGAAACAGATCCTCACGCAAATATGCCCATTGGACTGGTTCTTCTCCCTGATTCTTCTCCCTGGCCACTTATAATGCCTGGGGCTCATGATCAACTTCGCCAAGAGAATGTTGTTCCAGGGAGCGGTCTTCGACTCTACTCGAATGACAGCCAAGCTGACGCAAGAAAGCGCACTGGCCATTCAGAGACTCGCGACCTCTTTCGAGCTGGGGATTTCATGCCCCCTCAAGGCGTTTCAGAGAATGCTAGGTCTCATGGCCTCCGCATCTCCAGTACTGCAGTTAGGCATCCTCCGCATGCGAGCACTTCAGTACTGGCTAAAACTGAGAGACCTCCGAGCTGTGGGCTCTGCATCTCCGGCCTCTCGATGGGAGCCTACGGTCCTCCCGGAGAGTGTCATGAATCTATCTCTCAGGCTAAGACCGCTCTGCTGCTAGCGCTGGCATCGGTTAAATGCATGGGGTGCGTCTATAGCGGAGATTTGTGCGGTGGCCTGTTGGTCTTCGCCGTCCACATTTACCAGATTCTATAGTCTGGATGTCCCGGCCTTAGAGGCTCGGGTCCTCTCTGCTTAAGGACTTACATTAGGTTACCGGCCTACGGTTGCGCCAACCGTGCCGGCACTTGGCACACTTTCATTGGGTCGATTACCGGACTGGGCCACCTCTTAGCTTGGCCCTTGTAGCACGGCGGGATTGTATTGGTTCCCCATAGCGTCCTGCTACGCAGTACGAGTGAAGTATTGATAGGGAACGTACTCGGTTACCCACGTAACCTCGGTTCCCTGAGATACGGGAACGAGTACTGCGTTCCTGGCCGTGCTTACAAGCTGCATGGTCGTCGCTTCAGTCGAAGTAACCCGAGTACACTGCGGCAATGTGTCTGCTTATAGCTGTAAGCCCGCCCCCATTGCAAATAGGTCCATGCAGCTTCGCTGCCACTGGTTAAAAGTTTTACTTTTCACAAACCAATGGCCATGCAGTGTCACTGCGTTATTAGAAAAAGCTTCAGTCATCGGAAATAAGTCCCATAGCGTCCTGCTAATCAGTACTCGTTCCTGTGTCTCAGGGAACCGAGGTTACGTAAGTAACCGAGTACATTTGTGTTTTCATGTGCCGTTTTTGTTGTTTTGTACTGAAATTACAGATGTGGATGAATGTGCTCTGGGGTCTGAATGTGATGAACATGCTAGCTGCCAGAACACAGATGGATCTCATATATGCACCTGCATACCTCCTTACAGTGGAGATGGAAGAAACTGCACAGGTAATATAATTGTCATTGCTCACCAGGGCAGTATACACTTGGCCAAGTCTCTTGATTACCAAACTTTTAACCCATAAATAATTACATTTAATATTGGATTGGATGGATTTTGGACGACATTTTTACAAACCAGACCACATTGTTTTTCATTTTATCCCAAAATAACCTTTTTATAGTTTTATTTTTCCACTTTGGTTCATTAAACTTGAAGGCAATTATTTATATTTTTCTATATTCTCAACAGAGCCAGTAAAATGTGAAGATCCAGGTGTTCCTGAATTTGGACATCGTGAAGGCAATAACTTCATCATGGGCAGTGAGGTGGTGTTTTCCTGTAAGGAAGGCTTTGAGCTGATTGGCTCGTCTCATCTTTACTGCTCTGAGGAAAGAATTTGGAAGGGAGCCCTCCCATACTGCAAATGTAAGCACTGTTTTTACACAGCATTACAGATTGCAGTGTTTGCATGTTGTCTGAGAATTCGGTTGTGTCAGCTGGAGTCGTATTTTTAGCAGACTCTTTTTGATAAACAATTCTCCATATCAGTGTCAGCAAATCAATACTGTTAGTCAGCTCTTTACTGATGTTTGACTACATATCAAGAACACATTCTAAGCTAATACAAATCATCTATGATGAAGTCTGGGACATTTTTTTTTGCTAGAATTTAATGAATAAAGCTTGTTGGGTAAAAGCAATAGAAAAAATGCATATGTAAATGAGGATACACAACATAGATATTAAGAACCCTTGTTGTATAGCCTAACCATTCTCACATGGGATTGAGGTTGGGAAACTGACTTTTCGGATACATTACCTAATAAACAACCCAATATATAACAATTCAAAATGTTCAATCACTTTGATATTTCAGCATTGTCTTAAAGTAAACTTTAGTTTGAACCCTGTCTTTCTTTTTTTAAATTAAGAATATTTCATTACACATAATGTAACGTTTTTCTCTTGACATAACAATGTAATGTGACAATGGCTATCATAAAAAAAATATGTATGAGGTTTACTAAGAATGCTGAACATAATCAATGTTGTAATGACTTTTGAAATTACTCTTCACAGCCCTTTCTTGTGCTCATCCAACTCTCCCTAAGGGAATCCACAACTCACATACCCTTTCAGGTATCACTGTCATTTAGAAATTGCTTTCAGGTGAGGGGAAGTGTGGTATTTAACTCAAAATAAATTGTTTGATATGACAGCCGAAGGTAAGCAAAGAAATCAGCAATCTGAAAGAAGGGCAGGTACCCCTGTATGTCAGCCTGTAACCTGTGGTGAACCTCCAGTGGTGGAGTATGCCAAGTATACACTCAATGGAAAAGTCTACCTCTCCACTCTAACATACACTTGCATCGAGGGATACAGGTAATGTTTAACCATCAGCCTTCCTCTAACAATAACCCTGAATCTACCTCTGATTCTTGATAACTTTGTTGTACCAGGATGAACAGGAATGTTTGTCTAGGAACATATTCTATTTACTGAAATTATGTAGATAAACATTCTCTTGAAACTTTCTCTTACATTACTTAAGATGAGATTTTTTTGGGATGTGAATGTTGAGAATGCATTCCCACTTTTAAGTTTTTGTAAAGATTGCAGGGTTCTGTGGAGTTGAAGTGTGAGGCGTCAGGAGAATGGACCTCTCCTCCCCCTATCTGTGCCAAAGTGGACTGTGGTAAACCTCTTCCTTTGAGGGATGCTGTGATTAAGGGGGACAACTATACACTGGGTAGCCAGGTCTACTATATTTGCAAAGAGGGGTAACTAACTTCATATATACATTGTTTGTGCCAAGGTCCTTTATTAGATTAAACCTCTGGTTAGTTTAATTAGTCTTAAATCTCTGAATATATTTAAACTAGTGACAACTGATGTTTGATTAAATCAAGTCATTGGAGTGGTGGCTTGTCATTCATTAAAGTGTGGATACAATAGCATACACTATGTTTGGTACAGTATTTATTGAATATGTTTTATTGTAGTTACACCTTGCTTGGAGCAGAAAGTCAGGAATGCCTCCCAAGTGGTAACTGGACTCGTGAATCTGCCCAGTGTGTACCTCGTTCTTGTGGACCACCACCACCAGTTGACCACGCCCTACCTGATACTGGACACCAACTGTTTGGCGACACAGCTATCTACTTCTGTGATGATGGCTACATGGCTGGTAACAATACAAAACTTTTCTGCAATGCGCAAGGTGTGTGGGCACCCCCAGATGGCTTTGGTATTCCTCACTGTATTGCCAACTTCTGCCAGCATCCTCCTGATTTACCTCATGCCATTCTGGACTCCATCAACAAACCAAAGTATGCAAGCAACACAGTGGTTAGCTACAAGTGTGAGGAGGGCTTTGTTCTAAACACAACAGGAACACTAAAGTGCTTGATTGGGGGAGAGTGGACACCCTCACCTTTGGACATAGGATGTATGCCTGTAAGATGCTCAAAGCCAGACAGTATTGAGAAGGGCTATGTAAGCGGAACCAATTATAGTTTTGGAGCTGTGGTCGCATACAGCTGTGATAAAGGCTATTTTATACGAGGAGAGAAGAGAAGGATTTGTAAAGCCAACGGTGAATGGGGTGGCGTCCTACCCACTTGCCAACCTGTTTCCTGCCCCACCCCACCTCGCTTGGCAAATGGTTTCATCCAGGTAAATACATTGCAGTGAACCATTTTTATAATGCTATAAATAATGTAATGCACGTGTTTATGAAATCTTGTTAAATACATTTTAAAATCTGTATCTTTTTTTTATAGGGACAAATACGAAAGATCAACTTTGTGTATAGCAGTAGGGTGACCTATGCTTGCAACGATGGCTATCGCCTTACCGGAAAGCCTGAACGTATATGCATGGCCAACAAGCAGTGGTCAAACAGCAACCCTCCTGTTTGTGTCCTCCTCACCTGCCCTACCCCACCCGACATCAAAAATGGTGTCTATCATGTCTCCACCTTTGAGGTAGGAAGTAAGGTGGAATTTGTCTGCAATGAGGGATATGAACTTATTGGTGATTCCACATGGACCTGTTTAAAGTTCGGAAAGTGGGACAAGAGCACGACTCCACGTTGCTCCCCGGTAAAGTGCCCTGAACCACCTTTGGAGGAGAACCATCTGGTACTGCGTGGTCTAGATTCTGACTCGGGCACTGTGGAGCTTTCTTGTGAGGAGGGATATGTTCTTTACGGTGCACAAACTCTTCGTTGCATGCCGTCTCAGGAGTGGAATGACTCTTTCCCTGTCTGCAAACAAGTGTTCTGTGGACCCCCCCCTGAGGTTTCCTTTGGTGACCCATCTAATGCATTGTCCTACTTTGGCAGTGTGGTGACTTACTCTTGCATGAATGGATTTACTCTACGTACGGAAGCTTCTGTTCGCTGCCAGGCAGATGGAAATTGGAGCAAACCCTATCCTCAATGCATTCCTGTGGAATGTCCACATCCTGAGGAGATACCAAATGGCATTGTTGATGTTCAAGGACTTATGTATCTTAGTACTGCCATATATAGCTGTAAGGTAGGCTATGAATTGGTAGGGAACAGCACTGTACTTTGCGGTCAGAGTGGATTGTGGAAAGGAAGTTTACCTGTTTGTCACCCTGTTAAGTGTCCTGCACCCAAAGAAATTCCCAATGGCTCTGTCGGGTACTCGAAGCTCCAGTTTAGCCAGTCCGTTACATATTCCTGCCAAAGAGGATACCATTTACAAGGCCCAGAAACACTCACCTGTCTGGAGAATGGACAGTGGGACCAGGAGGCTCCTTCGTGTGTGCAGATATACTGTCCTCCCCCCAAACCTATTAAAAATGGCTTTGTTGAAGGTCAGGAGAGTAAGTTTGGGGTCACCATATTTTACAGCTGCTTTCCAGGTTTCCTTCTAGTTGGTAATAATCATCTCACTTGTGAAGAACAAGGCTGGTCAAGCTCTGAGCCCATCTGTGCTCCTGCTGACTGTGGCCTACCTCCGCATATTGATTTTGGTGACTACATAAAGCTCCAAGGCTCACCAATAGAAGACAGCACACAATCAGCAGTAGATAGTAGCTATTTACATGGATACATGGTTCAATATCATTGCCATTCTGGTTATGAAGTAATAATTGGTGTGGTCGTGTTGATGTGCCAAGAAGATGGCACATGGAATGGAACGGCCCCTACGTGTGCTCCTGCACAATGTGAGACTCCACCTAACCCTGAACATGGATCTGTCATGGTAACACATAGTGAACATGGCAGTCTTGTGGAGTACAGTTGTGAGGAGGGTTACGAACTCAATGGACAGACTGTCCGACAGTGCATTTCTGGGAGTCAGTGGAGTGACGAAGCTCCCCATTGTGTGCCGATCTCATGTGGTAATCCTGGGGGCATTGCAAACGGTGAGGTGATTGGAAATTCCTTTCACTTCAAAGTAACTATTCAATATGAGTGCCATGATGGGTTTTCCCTACAGGGTGTTGAAACTAGAACTTGCCAGGTCGATGGGAAATGGGACAGCAAAGCTCCATGGTGTAAAGCGGTTTCCTGTGGGCGCCCCGTTGTGTCAAAGGATGTTTTAGTGAGAGGAGATGGCTATACATTCGGAAAAAGGTTATTGTTCAGCTGCAATCTTGGTTTCATCCTACAGGGAGCACCAACCAGTGTTTGTTTAGCCAACGGCAGCTGGAGTGAAACTCCTCCGAAGTGCCTACAAGCCAACTGTGGTCAACCACCAGTAATTGAAAATGGCAGAGTAACAGGCACGGATTATAGTTACAACAGTATGATTAGATATCAGTGTGATGTCGGTTACATCTTGACAGGAAATCCTTTTTTAATATGCAGAGGCGATGGACTGTGGGATGATCCCCCTCCGCGGTGTGACATAGTCACGTGTGACCCACCTGAGGACATTAGCCATGGTTACCTGAATGGATCAAGCTTTAATTTCGATGAAGTTGTGGAGTATATCTGCTTCCCAGGCTATGAGATAGTTGGCAGTCCAGTTTTAAGATGTGCTGCCGAAAGTGTCTGGCTCGGGGAAGTTCCAGAATGCAGACCGTGTGTGTGTAGTCCACCAGTGCTGAGGTATGGCACCGTTCTTGGCCGAGACCACACCTGTGGTGCAAGTGTCTGGTTCAGATGTGATGAAGGTTACAAAACGCTTGGCCCTACGGAGGCCATATGTGACAAGGGTGGAGTGTGGAGTCCAGGAGTACCTATCTGTACGCGAGGAAGATGTTCCAGCCCTCCCCCAGCTGTGCCTAATGCTGTCATTCAAGGTAGTGCTGGTTACTCCATTGACACGGTCACCTACCGCTGTAGACCGGGCTATCATTTGAAAGGTTTTCCCCATCTTTCCTGTGGAAGGTTGGGCAGGTGGGAAGACCCCAATCTGAACTGTGAACCTGTTTCATGTGGAGTGCCTCCTTTGATCCCAAATGCAGAGACTGTTGGAATGGTGTTAACTTATGGAAGTAAAGCTCAGTACAGGTAATTTGATATAATAGCTGATACCTCTCGTTTTGGAAAAGTTAAATTAAAGCTAAATTGTACAACAAATAAAAGTGTGTGGCTGATAACAGTTTATTTCAATGCAGGTGTAAAGAGAGCTTTGAGTTAGTAACAAAGACAGATTCTCTTACCTGTCAAAGTGATGGCACCTGGTCCAAACACAGTGTCAGGTGTCAACCTTCACCCTGCCACCTGCCTTCTAACCTCACCCATGTAGTTGTCACAGGAAAGCAGCTCACACCTGTAGGGGGCACTGTAACAATTTCCTGCAAAACTGGGTACTACCTTGAGGGTCCTGCAGTATCTGAATGTACAGTAAGTAAAATGCTAAGATATATAGTATTCACAGCATAATTTGAACATATATTAATATTATTTTTGTGATTTGTCAAATTGTAATTGTAATAAAGTTCAATAAAAGGAAGGAAGGAGGCGGGAACCGGCAAACATTTAATCAAATAATAACAAAGTAAATAAACAGCCGGCAGCCCCTCACGGACGACTGCCGGCAACATAAACATAAACATAAATCAACTTAACATGTGTCCGGGCCCGGTCCTCTCTCAGTGACGGTCTGGTCGCTCGTTCTCTTATGCTCCCGCTCTCCTTCGTGATACGAGGCCGGTGTGTGCACAGCTGACGCTCATTAACACTTACTCACCGGCCTCGACTCACGGGCTCGCCCCGCCTACTCCACCACATACCCCCATCGCCCCACACAAGCCGGGGGGCACCCCCGAGACTGTGCTTGCTCCCTTCCTCGGGGGGGGTCTCCCAGTCTTGGAGTACCTTTCCCCTGGGGGTATGTAGCGACGAGACGTGACAACGGAGACGGGAGCCCTCGGAGTGACCGGAAAGAGAAAAAAAAAAAAAAAAGTCTGGTTCCGACATGCTGCCGCTCGGTCCTCAACCAGCCGGGGTTCTCTCCTTCGCGGTGCCTTGCGGTGGCCCTGGGTGCTCGGTGGGCGGCCGGCGGTGGCTCCTACTTTTGCGGGAAGTCGGCGGCGATTTCCCCGTCCCCTGCTCCTCCCCCTTGGGCGGACGGACGCAGGCTCCGGCCTCTGTCAGGCCCCACTCCCCCGCCCCCCTGGCAGCAAAGGTCGCCACCGAGCTCCGGCGGCCCCAATGGGCTCCTCCTCTTCCAGAACCACCGCTTCGGGCAGCCACTGGCGGACGCCCTTCGTCCGCGCTGCCCGAACTCTCCGGCACCGCGAGGCCACTCGGCGGCAAGGACTCTCCGACAGCATGTCTCTCCTTCCTCCCGGGTTTCGGCACCACTGTAGAAAGGTTCAATAAAAGGAAGGAAGGAGGCGGGAACCGGCAAACATTTAATCAAATAATAACAACTTAAATAAACAGCCGGCAGCCCCTCACGGACGACTGCCGGCAACACAAACATAAATATAAACTTAACACGTGTCCGGGCCCGGTCCTCTCTCATTGACAGTCCGGTCGCTCGTCCTCTTATGCTCCCGCTCCCTCTCTCCTCGTGGCCGGCACAGCTGACGCTCATTAACACTCACTCGCCGGCCTCGACTCATGGTCTCGCCCCGCCTACTCAACTACAGTAATCAATTGTAATTTGTAATAATTTAAACTGTAATGTTGTTTATTTTGTTTTGATCCAGGGCTCTGAGAAATGGTCCCCACATTTCTCTTCAAAGTCTTGTGTGCCTGTCATTTGCGAAAATCCCATTCCTATTCTCAATGGCTTGCTTGAGGGGAAGAACTACAATTACGGAGATATTATTAATTATTCTTGCCTGAAAGGATTTGAACTGCAGGTATTTTGAACATATTGAAAACTGGTTTATTTAGCGTTGAGAGGTGCTGTTAAATGTTTTTGTAGCAAAACAACAGGAAAGAAACAAGAATGACTGTGTGTTAAGTTAATGCTTTAAAATAAATACAATCATATTTAAGTCACGCATACTTTAGTAATATAAATGATGTGCCATAAGAGTGATGGAAAGCCACACAAATATTATTTTAGGAATGTAGTTTATTTATCATATGCTTACCAACGTTCCCGATTCACCAAGCACTATTCATATGTTGTTAATCTATATTGTTTTTTCTCATCATCCAGGGCGATTCTGTTCAGATCTGTCAGGGTGATGGAACATGGAGTAAAATTCAGCCATTTTGTGCTGGTAAGGTCTATATTACAATAAGAATAAGTGTTGGGATACATAGAGTAAATATTAAGCATCGACTTGACCAGAGGCCTTTACAAGTCTGGGGGTTATGTATGCCAGAGATTTTGTAGAGGTTTCTGCTATCCTCCTGACCTCAGAACCACTTTTATGTGGCCCTCAGTCAAACCAAAGTCAGGATTTAGATGCCCCTTAGAATTTTAAATGCGTTTTTACACTTTAACTGACTTCTAAATTCACATACTGACCTCTGCTGTTCAATCACCAGCATGATTTCAGCCTTTTTAATTTACAGTTAGTTCCTTTAGTGTGCAGAGAGAGAGGTTTGCTTATAAAAAGCTTTAAACACACAAATAATGTCCGTTTAATGTAGGTTGATAAAAAAAAGTAGGTTAAGTTCATCCAGACATAGAACTAACTGACTAGTTTATGTAAAAGGATTAAATTATTTTGTTCACATGTTGTGACAAATACTTACCACTTACAGTATATTTTGTCTTGATATGCCACCAATAACATTTTGAGTTATAAAGCATTCTTAGGGCAATTTTGCGTGTAATTATATTATGTATATATTATTTAATATTCTTATATTTCAATATTTTGTATATAGAGGTCACTCAGTGGCAAGTCAGATCCGGGCCCATATGCAAAAACTTTTAACAGGCTCCCTCCATCTGTTTGCATTACTGGAAATAGGTTGTTTTCTCAGGTTCATTATTGAAATGTTTCCGCGCGTCAAACACGCTCAAATAGGCAGACCCCAAGCGCCAGAAAGAGGGAAAAAGTGACGCCACCAGCAGAAAAACTACAGTTGTGGGGCGTGTACCATTCATTTATGGTACAGGCCCCAGAACTCAACACCCATACCACCTACAGACTCTTTCTCTCTTTCAACCTTAGCTTCTGTCAATAGCAAATCTGCCGCCTTTTATTTGATTGGACAGTAATCCTCGCGTTTCTTCATTTGTTCCGCCACCTCAATCATTGACATTGACAAGCTTATTCAGAGTCCATATAAATTTAACATTATTCCATTTCGACAGAGCAAGGTAAACAAAGTTAGATGCCAACTAATTGGGACAAAAAAGACCTCTCTACTACCCCTAACCTTACCACACAATTTATTATTAAACATCTGTTATGTGATGTGAAAATGTAGTTCGACAAAAGGCTGATTCAATCTCACATCCATAAGTAGCGTCAGAACTACCTGTCAATCAATCCCACGTGCCCATATGCACCTGCATACGCTACGCCACTGATGTCATTCATTCATGGTACACCCAAACCACCTATAGATTATTTTCTATCTACATATGACATAGATTACACTTTAATTTAATTAATGTTGTGGCGTATCCCAGCAATAACTAACCAAACAATTGATGTTTTGTCTTTAGCTGTGTCATGTGGTCCTCCACCAGTTGTGGAAAATGCCTTTGCTGTGCCCAGTGGTGAGACCTATCAAAGTACTGTCAGCTACACGTGTCTTTCAGGACTGAGTTTGGTTGGATCACACAACATTACTTGTCAGGCCAATGGAACTTGGAGTTGGCCAACACCAGCATGTGAAGGTAAAAATTAACAGTCAGTGTACAGTCAACTGTATAGATTAGTTTCCATATCTGGTTCTCTGTTTCATGATTTCCCCTTTTATCTCTTTTGTATTAACAAATTCACAAACACAAACAGTCCCAGGGGGCTGCCAGAAGGTAAAATACTTTATGAATGGAAAGGTGCAGGAACACAATCTGTCCAGCGGGCGTGCCCTTGAGTTCCACTGTGACAAAGGCTATAAGCTGCAGGGAGAGTCTCTGGTCATATGTATGGGAAACGGCTCCTGGAGTTCACCCTTACCTCGCTGTATACGTATGTCAGACTTGTTTCCAATACTGTGGCTGACATATTTATTTACTTCATTGCATGTATGCGCTGTGTAACTTATACACGACTTCACACAACAGACATTCTGCAAAATGACTTTCACTTCCAAGCCAGTAACAGCACAATCTGACTAAGAATATTACATTGCACATTGTCTCTTCACTATGGAACATTCAAACGATACATATTATAAATTTCTAGAGCTAATACATCACTGCATAATAGGCCAGCTCAGTCATTTTATCAACAAAGCCGTTCACAATATGAGATAATATGCAAATGCATACTGACATACACTCAAATCTTATCTCCCTCACACAGCCAAATCATGTCCCCCTCCTCCTGCTTGGACTGGAGTCAACAGCAACACTACACAGACAGATTTTCTGGTCGGTCACTCACTTGCAGTCAATTGTCCGAAAGGTCAGCGGGTTAAAGGTAACCAGGCAAAAGTTACCACCACCTTAACTTGCAGAAACGATCAGACCTGGACCCCCATCAATGCAGTGTGTGAGCGTAAGTACAAACTATATAATATTGCTTTCACGTTTTCTGTAGTTTTTAGTTAATTTTAGGATTTTAATCAATTTATTTATAGTCTGAGGCCGTTTTGCCTGATGCCTGATTGTGCGAGAGCTTAGTCCTAAGTCCATGACAAATTTTGCATCAAACCACATACAGGACTGGCGTATCAGGGTGTAGAAGAAAGACTTCCTGATTTGGTGATCTTGACGTTTGTCAGGTTTTGGTTGGTTAAGACACAATGGACTTGAACCTTAAGGCACCATTTCAACAGTGCTGAAATAGTGGGATTATAACAACTAGTCCTATTAAGCGAATCTGTCTACTCAAGTTCAATCTTGCTTACAGCTCATTTAGTGCTTAGTTCCCAAACAATTCAAATGTTTTTGATGTTTTTTTATTGTAGAAGGTTTAGTTAGGCAGGGTGAAAACGCCTTTGTATTTGTTGAATGTACAGTATGTCATGTTTGATTGTGAGTTCATTGCATGCCATACGCTGTTTGCTTAATGTTCAGTTTAAACAATAGTTTCCTCTTTTATTATCTCATCTTTCTTAAATGCTGTCAATCAGATTTGCTGTTTCTCACAATTGTTTGTGTTTCTCTGCTGTGTTCTGTCATTTCTAGTATTTTTACCCCTTGGCCATGTGCATGCTGGATATGTGTACTATTTGTGTATGTGTACAATATGTATTTCTGCTTGCTTGCATGTTTACGTTTATCTTTTCCATCTGTTGCGAACTTTTAAACTGTGGTTCTTATATTATGCAGAAAGCTTCACTTGTATTGACACCTGTTTAATGTCACACCAAACAAACCTTATCTCTCCGTGTTTTTTGTATATTTGCATATCTGATAACGCTGATGCAACAGTGTGATGTTATCTCTCAAAACGTGCATCTTGTTCCAAGCTCAAATTAGACTTATTGTATATAAAAACACCACATTTAAGTGAGGTAGCTATTCTGGCCAAGAGTGCTACATCACAACAATCCTAAAATCCACAAAGCCCTCAACGGACTGCTCAGCCTTGCTGAGATTCTTCTTTTCTAACCAACTGGTCCGGTCCATTTTGATCATATACAGGGGTGTCCTGCGGCCCACCTCTGTACGTGGCAAATGGGGTGGTCCGTGGGGCGGTGTTCCAGTTTGGAGATGTGGTGGTGTATTCATGTTACCCAGGCTACACCATGGAGGGTTCTAGCAGAAGTGTGTGCTTGGAGAATGGCACATGGACCCCACCCCCTACCTGCAAAGGTAGTCCAAACAACTGGCCAGTGGTCGGTGCCACCTGGAGCTCTGCCTCTGAAGATCTTTTCTTCATCTTTGAGTCTTAATCTTTTTAACAGAGCTTGCAAATGTGCACATACAAACACAAGCACTGGCGATCTGGGCACTTTAAGCAAAGATATTCTTACAGCTAATGACTTTAAGGCAACACTGCTAGTCAATGGCTTGAGAATTTAGAATTACTTTATTTATCATCCTTTCTGTACAATTTTGTGAATATACAGTACCAGATTAAGGATGTTCCCTATATTACTTAATGAGGCATTAAAGTACATACAATAGTAGTTTGAATTACAGTAATGGCTGTTAGGCAAAATGTAGAGTGCTTGCTACCTCATCAACTTGAGTGCCATATTGCTTATATCTTCTTTACATAGGCTAACACTGAGGAAACACGTTTTTATTTAATTAACAGGCAAATTTAAGTCCCATCCTTCTGTACAAGATAGTCCCTGACATGTAAACTATATACTTACACTAAACTAAAGACTAAAATTACTATGACATGTAACTATAATGTGTTCTCCATATGTGCTGTGCAGTGATAAACACAATACAGTACCTAATGAAGGAAGAAGTAGTAATTTAACTTGTACTATACTGTGTATTATGTAATTTTTTCCCCAACTGCGACTGTTCCCTTTTTAATAGCCATTGAGTAACAGGGTTGTCTCATACTTGTTCAGTTAGAGATGGGCTTTGGAATGCAACTCTTTTAACAAGGCATGTTGAGCTATAAAAACCATTACTTTCTGACATTACTTTTTGAATTCTTAGCTTCTTTTGGGGTCTGTGATTTGATGGCAAAATTGGTTTGTGAGCCTGTAGAAGCTCTGGTCGTTGTAAGTCAACAGAGGTCATGATAACATTCATTTTTCCGGCCGCATGTTTCACGCTGCATGTCTTTTGAATTCCTCTTAGTTGAAACTGCATTTGTGTATGCTAATTTGGGATTTGTGTTAGTGTACAGTATGTAATCCTGTTGTGGGTTGTGCTTGATAGCTGTATGTTGGGTCCAATGTCAGAATGGAGGTGTGTGCCAAAGACCAAACGCATGCTCCTGTCCAGATGGATGGATGGGCAGATTTTGCGAGGAGCGTAAGTCCTTCAAATGTATTCACACAGAGACCATATATAAATTCTAAACAGGCTTTTTGAGGACGCTGCTTAAAGGGTTGTTCCAAACTAAAGTAAGCAACTGTATCTTGAACTTAAGCAACTGAAACTGAATAGAGGTCTTACAATAACTTCCCACAGAATGAGTAGAGCATAATAATGCTCGCTTTTGATTAGAATTCCCCCAGAAACCAACATTAACACTATCTGTGAATTTAATTTCCATATGACAGTCAATTCCTTTTATTCATTAACGTAAGCTTCTTTTTAAACACTTTGTCATTCATTCATATTGGAAGGTAAAAAATACACTGCACTGGAATTAATATATTTCTTAATCAAACACAAAGAACCCGGAGGATTCGTGGAACTTTATGAGTAGTTTCAGTTTTGTCAAAATCTGACCTCAAAATCATTTATAGTTCTGTGTGCTTCCTGGAAAACACACAGACCCATACGTTATTTTCTAAAAACGAAACCCTTGCACTTGTGGTTTTACTATTCCTCAGAAAGCCAAACCCAAGCCAATGTGTAATGTGCAGAAAAAAGATGTTGAATGCTGAAAAGACGGATGTAAAATGAATATTAAAAAAATATTAATTTTTCTGCGTTTATTCAAACTAAACTTTTAACAAATTCATGGTGTTTTTGTTATTCTGACTGCAGCAATCTGCATCCTGCCATGTCTCAATGGAGGACGGTGTGTAGCTCCATATCACTGTGAGTGCCCAGCAGGCTGGACGGGCACACGCTGCCACAGTGGTAAGAGTGTGTGTGTGTTTGTGTGCATGTTTGTGTAGCTTAAGTGACAAAACTTTCCTTAAAGTGCCATTTTAAAGTGACCGTAACTCAGACAGTTTCTGCATATCTCATGTTAATCTTGAGTATTTAAGGATGTTTGAAGGGTGCGATACTATTCTGTAGAGTCTTTAGTTTGATCACATCTATAAAAGACAGATACATCTTCACGATTATTTCCGAAAAAATAAAACAAGTGCGGTGGAACTGAAGCATGTGCGCACCCATTGCCAACAAGGGTTCTTGGAGAATGGCACTTGGACCCCACCCCATACCTGCAAAGGTAGACATATGACTCAGTTTCACTCACCGCGTGCTGTTCATGTCCCGCATCTTATAGCGCTGGGACCACTCCATCTATCAGTTTCAAATGATCTCCAAATCCAGCGTTGCAATGCAGTGAACAAACAGACACAGCTGAACTTCACGAACGCAGTGCTCTCTCTCTCTTGCTCCAGCTGGTTGACGTGTGCGCATGCTCCTTCTCCCACTCTCCTTGGTTGATGCGTGGGCGTTCTTTTCCAGTTTACACAGGACCTTTAATGTTGTTTATATGTCTGTGTGGTGCTTTCAATATGCTTTAACACAAACCAACACAAACCAAATTGACATGTGTATGTTTTCTCCATAAAACTGCAGTTTTCCATAGACAGTCTCAGAAATGCGGTTTAAAATTGCCTTGGATTTCAGCTTCATAAACCTGTCGACCAAGTGGATCAGGTAGTCCTAGCCATAGATGTGTATGACGCATAGACCTCTCCAGATTTTCAGTCTGGAGGAGTGGAATGTTGTTTTAGAAAGTCTTTGCCACTAGATTTGGGGCAGTCCATCTTGACAGAAAATCAAGTAGAATGTTGTGGGCACCGATTTAGATTTTTAGCTTCAGAAGTATGATTCCTGTAGTAGTCATGATTGTTATTTTTGGCTGATTTTAGAACATCTATAGCGTTTACCCACCTAAGACCATATTTAAACGGGCATCAAGGATTTATCTATCTTCTGTATGCACGGTGCAAGAGATCACACAGGGAAAGAGGTTGTTACATAATCATGTTGACAGTGGTTTTGTAAAAATTGCAGAACGTAACAAGCAGTTTGTCACTTTAATACTACACATCACGGCAGAGCTTTTTTATGGGTACCTCTGTCAGTCATCGCAATGTCTGCAAGTGGTGTTGCATACTTCACACACACAAAACAATAATTTGGGGCATTTACTCCTGTATTTAAATACAGTTGTTGTCACTCCTGAAACTTTATTTGGACAAAAAGCTATGTGATTTTGTGGAAGCTTGTTTTGTTCAGAACACTTTTAAAATCTGCTAGTGTATGATCCTCAGATCTGTAGTGAAGTCGGCAAATGTATGATGCCTAGTTTTTGATTTCTGTTCAGATTTTAAAAGTTGTGTAGCATATTTCAGGCATACAGTAAAATACAGTTTAACCTAAAATATGAATTATACAAAGTGTGGATTGGGGTATGTCTGTAGTAATTACATAAATTTGTATTTAAAAGCAATGTAAATCTATGGTATATGTTCACTATTTAGTTACAAGACGTGTTGCTGTTTGTGTCTGTACTGTGTGCATTATGTGTAAAAAAATCTTTAATAAGTAATAAAAGTATGAATACTGCCAGTTTCTAGAAAACATCTGCTATGTTTATATCTTCGTATAAAGCTATAGTTCAACTACAAAAGTTGCTATTCGGGTAATTTTCTCTCGTCGTCATCTGAAGACGTTGAAGTGATTAGACTAATGAGTTGAAGAGTATTGTGGAGTGAGGAAGAACGAAGTCATTACAAAGACAAGGACCTCATGGTGGGATGGGAGGGGGGTTCTCATTCTCCTGAGCTCATCTGATGTCATGCGGGTGTTGTTGCCAGGCAACACCTCTGACAACAGTCCACTAATAGTGATATATAATAGATCCCAAGAGTTATGAGTAAAACAAAACACAATTAGTGAATATGTTTGGAGTAGTTGGCATAACATGTCAAGCACTGACAGTTTTGTTTGGTCACTAAACCACACATTTCTCTAAATATCTTCTTTTGTAATTCACAGAAGAGTGAGTGAGATACAGGTTTTGAATGACAAGATGAGTAAATCATCTTTTTGGAGGTGAACTGTCCCTTTAAGCTTCATTAATCAGATGTGTGTCATTTTGTCATGTGAGCAAGCCGTTATGTTAACGCAAATAAACAAAGCATTATTTAAACCTTAACGAATAGAACCTGGAATAATCCTTATGTACACATTGCTGACTGAATTGGTGGTTTTGCAGACTGAAGCATGCGACTGGTTACTTGGTCTGTGTTAGTTCATAGTATGCCTGTTTAAACGAGTGTCAGAACAAATATCTCTAGAGTAGATAAGGCAAAACTGTATAATTTGATGATGTTAAACATTTAACATTATGAAACAATGCCACCATGAGATCTGTAAAAGTTCAATGTGTAACTTTGGAAGTATGTAAGTGTATTAGCATTGTAAGTATTGCATATACTGGTTGAGTGCCAAATAAATGATAAACAGGAGTGTTTGGTTTTTGTGTTCTCAGCCGTAAGTTCCAAGCCCTGTTTGAATGGAGGCCGGTGTATCCGTCCCAACAGGTGTCAGTGCAGTCAAGGATGGGGAGGATATGACTGCTCAAGGTAAGCCATACACAAATGATGTACATGTGTTCAAGAAACATGTACAGTACATATAACACTTTAATATGTAACACAGCTTAAAGGAGTAGTTCGTTTTCAAAATACATTTTCATGATAATTTACTCACCCCCATGTCATCCAAGATGTTTATGTATTTGTTTCTTTAGTCGAAAAGAAATTAAGGTTTTTAACATTCCAGGATTTTTCTACATATAGTGGACTTCAATGGACTCCGAACGGTTGAAGGTCAAAATTATAGTTTGAGTGCAGCTTCAAAGGGCTTTAAACGATACCAGACGATGAATAAGGGTCTTATCTAGTGAAACGATTTTTCATTTTATATGCTTTGCCCCTCGGTTCTGCGATGCGCGTTCATGACTTCACATAATATGTAATTACATTGAAACGGTCACACTTTTTTAATATTACAACATCCAGGATACGCACACGAAATGACCATTTTTAAACGATAAACTTGACACAAAGACATTTGAATATGTGTCATTGAACATTCAACAACTTTTGAACGGTCTTCCTTCTCCACATTTGTAAACACTGACTTGGTACTTTGGCCTACATCAAGCTGACCTTTTCAACGTAATTATATATTACGTGACGTCATGAACGCGCATCACAGAACAGAGCAAGGCGAGTATTCCACACATAGTGAAGTCACCTATATGGAGAAAAATCCTGGAATGTTGTCATCAATTACCTTAATTTCTTTTCGACTAAAGAAACAAATACATAAACATCTTGGATGACATGAGGGGTGTTTTTTTTTTATTTTGAAAATGAACTACTCCTTTAAACTTGAAATTCCTGTTGCGAAAGATATAGAAACCTGCTTTGTGTGTCATCAAGTAATCTTGTCTTTGAGGAATCGACTAAGAGAACAGTAGGTTTATTGTTCGTTTTAGATGTAATGTAATGTGTCTACACGATTTAAGGTTTAAAAACGCTGTATTTTCCACATACCGTGCATGTTTGTATCTCCTCTTTGCCCCGCCTCTTTGAAACGCACTGATTATTTACAAAGCTCATCGCTCTGAAAAGCGAGGTGTGCTATGATTGTTCGAAAACTGCAAGCGTGTGACAGAAATATAACTCCTCTTACCATATTTGGAACATCAGGTTCCAAAGCAATTGTACTACAGGTACGCCCAACTTACTTGCGTATACATTCGGGTGGTCTTAGGCAACTCATACCACGAACTGACATAGATTTGTGGGGGTGTGGTTACACGAGGCATTTCAGGCAGGTCTAGGTGAGCATTTGCTTTTAGATAGAATGCATCTTTAGTTCCAACACTTTTTAATTTTGCCGATTTTATGTGTCTAATATATGCATGGGCAACTTATAACACACCAAAGACATCGAAAAACACGTATTCGCTCCATATGACCGCTGAGTTGGCACAAGGAAATGGACTGCTGTTCTAAGGCTGTGTGATTTATTGTTAACTGAAACGGCTTTAATATAACTTGATCCATTCATTTGATATTTAAATCTAATCCTTTCTGTCTCTTTGATTTATTGACTCAGTATCAAGCCCAATGTTTAATTGAGCATCGTACTAGAGTGCTATTGATTTGTAGGCTTTTGCTGTGTAGTGTTTCCAGTCAATCACTCTGCTAAGTAGATTATAGCCAGCAATTTTGGTTTAAATCCAATTCTAAGTGACCACTCCGGTTTTGCCTTTAATCAACATTTCTGCATGTATTATGGCCATTCCAGTCAAGTGTCTTTTGAATTTCATCTAAAGCAAAATGTGAAAGACTTATGTTGTGTTCAGACCAAACGCGAATGGCGCGAATGAATCGCGCTATTCGCGTGTAGTTGGACGCTTGAACATTTTGAGTTTACTCGCTTCATTCGCGCGTCAGATTCGCTTCATTCGCGTCATGGGAGGGGCTTCTGGCAGGCGGCTCCCGTCTCATTTCGAAATGGCGGACATGTTTTTTGTTGAGAGGGTAGCTGCGCTTTATGTGTTATGGAAGGCTGAAAAACGGCGTAAACTCGTGTATATATATATAGCTCAAATTGAGTAAAGAGCGTTTTTACCACTTACCAGATTATCCGACCTCCTCACTCACTTTCTTTCAAACAAGATCCTTTTTATTCCTGTTCCAATGAAAGTAAGAAAAAGATCATACAGCTCCGGTTGTCCACAAACAGCAACGATCAATTTGTCCTCCATCTTGTCCTCCAGTTTCGGATTTCTGCCTACGTCATCTAATCACCTCACTACTAGAGCAAGCTCCTGATTGGTTAACGCGGCGCGAATTTTCGCCAAAATTCAGATTTTTCAATTTGCGCGAATCACGCGAACGCTCAATTCGCGCGATTCGCGTCATTCGCGCCGCCTCATTCGCGCGATTCGCGCCGCAAGTAGGTCTATCGCGTCTTTGCATTGACTTAACGTGTAAATCACTCGCGCTTGACGCGCCATTCGCGTTTGGTCTGAACACAACATTATAGAATGCAAAGACGAATGAAGGTCAAAATATAAATTTTTGAACCGTTCCTAAAATACATGTAAAAAGAAAAGTATAGTTTGTGTTTAAACAATAGTATGAACTTGTTTTCTTTGCCATATTTAAGATCTGCAAACATTTATTGTTATTTTGATCTAAGTTTTTTGCACATCAATCAATGACAAAATATATAATTTTACATAAGCACGTACCTAGAAATAGTCCATTTGTAAAAACAAAAACAAAAGTTTTGGAGTGGTCTCTATTTTTCCTGCATAAAGGAAAGTCAGCTTGCCCAGAAAATGCTTTTGACTGACCATATTATGCTCAAACATACAGTAATATGACCAAATCATTGAGATAGTGATAAGGGATTACTGGAATATTTAAAATCCACTATTATTAGGTATGCATCTATGGTTTATTTTTTTCTGATGTATGGTGTTCCTGAATCTAACAATATATTGTTTTTAATCTTACAGGAAAAGAAAATCTGCATACTTTAATTTGTAATGCATTATGCTACACGAGCATAAATCTGACCAGATTGGAAGTCTTCATGTGGAAGAAGTGTCAACAATATTCTCTGTTTTCCTCTGAAAGTGGTTTTGTAAATTAAAGCTGTATTTTTTTCATGTAGAAAATAAACAGTATTAAATATATGCTGCTGCTATATACATGTACTTTGTGTAAAAATGTTGATGTGATTGTCCAGTGTATATGTATATAAACTATTCTTTTCATGTTTTTATTAAAACAGAAAATACAATTATATTGAAACTAACTGTAACTCACTTTAAGTATGGACACTTATAAATAAACTTTCATTTTATTTAACCTGCCTCATTCATAGGACTCGGAAACTTTTGACCAAGACATCATTCATTTTAATACACTCGGCACAAGATCAGCAACACAAGCAGAGAAGTCTTTATTCTACTTTTGATGTCTTTTTTGTTTTAATTTCATGCAAGGCTAACATAAAAAACATTAGACATTATTGCAAGCCAAAATACTTATCAAAGTTTTGGAGGAATGTATCGTCTCTTTTTTTCTATTTGTTTATAAACTTTAAGGATTAAAATGTAGGTGTAAAAGGAGGAATGGATTTGAGGATGAAGTATTTGGTGTATAGTAAAACCTGAAACCATTGGTAAACCTATACTGCGTGTTTCTGTTGCAATGGTTTGAGTGATGTGTGTTTATTGATGATGTTTGATCTTCTGCTCCAGCGTAACTTTGTTTGCCCCAGCAAATTCATCAATCTGCAAAACAGTCATGGAATCGCAATTACAACACCACAAAATAATTAACACCACAAGACGATTCGGTATCTTTATGCATTACTGAATGTTTTACCTTTTGTCCTTTCTTATAAAACTGGAATGTTGGCATACATTTGACATCACAGAAACTAGACACATCCTAGATAAAGAGAGAGAGAAATGTATTCAGTCTGATGTTGAATGATAAAATCTTTGATAGTGTTTTTCATTTTGGGTTGCCATTTTAAATGTGTTGGGTGTTATTGTAAGATTTAATACATATTTAGGAATGAAACTGTTAACAACAGAATTACTATTACTATTATTTAGAACCAAAAATGTTTTTGTTTTGTTTTATTTATTTTATCTTTTACATTAACACTATGAATTGTTGCATGTGTTTACCGTTACAGATTCACAACATGTTTGCATTTGCTAACCATACTTGCAACTTTAATGCAAAGCAAAACAATGACATTTCAATAAATCATACACAACTAGACCCTAATCTGCTTTGCAACATGGTATTGTAATAACAGCCTGTGTTTGTAACCGTATCAACATGGCCAACAAGCAGAAGTGTTCCATTCTGGCACGGTCTTGATCTAACTCCGATAAAACGGAATGAAGGCCAATATCCTTTCTCAGCGATATCCCGTGTATCAAATAACACACTATCAGCAATCTGCTGAAAGGCAACCAGCTAATGTGTCTGCTAGGAAGTTCTAATGCACGGGGGTCTAGTTTTCCTCAGATTCATATTGATCTGTCTGGGAGTATACAAATATGCTTCTGGGCTGCTCATCAACATCGAGTTACAGTGTGAAATATCTTTATGCTATATTAAAGATGTCACATTACAACCCAGCTGATCAACCATTGTTTTCCTCATTTACTTCACAACAGTCTAGAAATAATTGTTTAAGGAAAAAAGACATCAAGTAACTAACCTGTGCATCATCAACATCCACCTTTAGGAACACCACATTTTTGTACTCTTCAGACATCACCTGTGAAGAACAAAAAAGGCGGTGGTTAAAAAGCAAACCACAAAGCACTTCCTTTGAACCTTAACATTTAATTCTGTCCGTTTCATCTGTGAAATTTGCATTTTCAGATTGCCTACGCCAGTTACAAAATTCACTTGCTAGAGCAAGTGAAATTTGGATTATTGTGTGTACTACACTGAAAATCGCACACCAAAGTATGCGCTTTTCCATAATGAATAAAACAGCACTTTATAAAGCTTTGGTCGGTCACTGTTTCTTTTTTCTTCATCTCTCATTTGCATTCTGATTATAAATCAGGCTTAATTCTTAAGGATGCTCATCCAAAGGTTGCCTCGACAACAGCAAAACAACAGAGGAACTCCCAATGATTCTGGACTGTCATTACAATCACTTCCAGATGCTACTCTGAATCTTTATATAGCCATATATTTATGATTAGTTTTGAATAGTTTTGTCTGAATGCTTACTTTAAAAATCGGGCCGATCATCTGGCAGGGCCCGCACCATGTGGCTGTGAAGTCTACCACCACCAGCTTATCGCCCGCTTGTTTCAGGGCATTGTCAAAGGCA
The DNA here is from genome assembly GCA_006030095.1 of Triplophysa siluroides. Lineage (NCBI taxonomy): Eukaryota > Metazoa > Chordata > Actinopteri > Cypriniformes > Nemacheilidae > Triplophysa > Triplophysa siluroides. The sequence continues at coordinate 207,534 of VCII01000033.1, read as the reverse complement.
GCCTGTGAAAGGAAAAAAAACCCAGGATTAGCCTATAGTTCAATCAATGTTCATTTATATAGCACGTTTAAAAACCACTGAAGCGGACCAAAGTGCTGTACAAGCAGATAAAATGACTAAAGCAAGAGTTTACCAGTACATTCAGCAACATCATCAAAAATAAGATAAGAATAATCAATTAAGGAACATAAGCAAGAGAAAATAAGTGTGTCTGGTTTTAAAAATGGAGATAGATGGCACAGTTTTAACATGCAACGGAAGGCTATTCCAGAGTTTCGGGCCAACAGTAGCAAAAGCCAATATTTGTGTCATTTAGATGGATGAATCATAGTGCTGTGGTTAAGAGTCATTGGCATTTTAAGTATTCAGCCATAAATGACCGGTTTTCTATCAGGGAGCAGACAGAAGAAAGCAAATGACACAGCATTTACAACAGTTTCCATATTGTTCATTTTTGGAGGCTATGAAATGCGACTTCCGTGTAGTTACTCAAACAAGACAACAGGAGACTTGTGAGCATGAGCAAGCACAGTTAAAACGTCAACGTTTTATTTTGCAATCACTGTAATCCTTTTTTGTGTAAAGAAATACAGTTAAACAATTTGTATAACGTTTGCTGTTATGGAGATGATTTAAAAAGGTCTTACTGCAAATATGTATATTATACGAATTTATCAGCGCATTTGTTTATGTCACGTCTTTATGACTGTAATAAGCGTCTATAATAATAATAGTTTGCACTACAGTAGCCGACTTCTATTAAATTGTTTGACGTTGGGATTTCGCAAAGCTGGAAACAACCACTTTTAATCCTTGTTAAAAAGTCAAATAAAAAAACACATCGAAATGATTTTACTTTCAAGTCAGGCAAACAATAAAGCTTGTATAGTAAGGTATGGTGATGGTCACACACCCATCCGGTTTCCCACAAACTGTTTGGGGAGTGTTTCATAAAGAAATCACGTGATCCCGTCTCCTTCTTATTTCTATCAGTTCAAACATTTTTCAGAAAAGAAAAAGGTAACAACTGTTTTGATGCTTCATAGAAATAACGAGAAGAAATGTTATAGAATATTACAGCTAGAGTTACAGCCGACGGTAAAGCTTGCAGCTAACTTGACTTGTATCATGTTCCTACCTTGTCTTCAATGACGATAATCATTTTGATGTCCTCTAATGGTCTATCGCCACGTGTAACTTACGTTTGTTGACAGCCACTTCAGTTCACATTCACAAATACTCAGCAGTTGCAAGCGTCATCAACTCTATATGAACCCTGGTTTGGCCCCGCCCTCTATGGTGACAACGAGCCAATCGTGGAATTATAAGGCTTGTTCGACTTGGTGCGGCAGGCGGGTGACATCAAGGTACCGCGAGAGCGATTCGAAAAACAATAAAAAGTTTGGTTTCGAAACGCTCTCGCGGTACTTCGATGTCATCTGCCTGCCGGATCTTGCGGCGCCGCATTAAGTCGAACAAGACTATAAAATCCTTTTAACCCCGCCTTACCTCCGCATGCCTGCTCCACTGACCACTATAACGTCCTCTGGAAACGCTCAATATATGTGCTATACTTTCGTTTTGCTTAGCTTCTTACTAATTGTTTATATATAACCTCGATAATCTGTTCATGAAAGAGGTTTAAACAGAAAAGCTGGTCCTGGTTTTACTTTGAGCAAGTCAGAATGACTTGACAGATTCCTGTATGACTGAACCGGGGGGTGACGTCACCAGGAAACTTTAATACTGTACGCACACACATTCACAAACAGTAGTAAATGAATAAAGTAAATGCATTATTCTCATATTTTATACAAACACACACATCTAGGCAAATCGTGAACTTTATTGATGAAAGCAGTAACTGTTATTTGCAAAGTTCTTGAAAAGGATCACAATGACCCATTTCTCTGTTTTAAAATCAGTCCTCTGACCTGAGATCACATAAAAGCAATTTAAGTTTGTAATGATTATCAGCAAAGTGTGTAATTATTAACCGTTTTTATTTAGAGGCGAACTTCAGAGGCTCAATAAATCATTGCCAGTGTCTTGTTGTTTAGCTATGCCCTCTAGTGGCTGTAACATGCAATCTTCCGTTTTATTTTTAGTCCAATGCACGACAGGAGACAAAAAACAATTCGAGCTTTGTATGATATACTAAAAGATTTTTAATTTATTTTGGTTATACGCATACTGTTGAGTTATTTATTCTGATTAACAACTTGGATACATATATTAATCTATTGCCTTTGATGAAATCTTCCTTCACACTTTAACAATAGCCTTTCCAATTCCATCTCCCTTTAGCATCCTCATGAAGGCAGCAGGCATGTTTTCAAAGCCCACAGTGATCACTTCCTTTGTCTTCAGCTTACCCTGTATAGAAAATATATGTCTTAATATGACTCACTATACTCTTGACTCTTACTCATGCACAGCTAATAGCAATTATTCAATAAGTTAATCATCAAAACGTTTGGAGTGTCTTCATCCCATCTCATAGATTGAAGTGAAAATGGTTCATTTCTAAAGCAACTTGCCTCTTTCATCCATTTGAGCAGTCTTTTCACAGACTCTTCATCTTTGTGTTTCCACTGTGACACCATGAATCCTTCTATCTTAAGTTGTCGTGTAATCATCAAATGGTGAGGATAAGGACCTGTGAGAAAAACAAAAATCAAAATGCTAACGCAAACCTTTCTTTTTTCTTTTTCATGAATTAAAACAGTTATTTAAAGTTGTTGAAAAGCACATAGTGCCGAAAAACAGTAATTAAAGTAAACATACACATTTGTGGTGTTGTGTCATTGTATATCGCTATTGCACCACACACAGCAATACGACCACTCGGCTTCATGTTATGCAGTGCTGCAGTGAAGAAAGGCCCCGCCACCTTTTAAAGAAAATAACAAAAAATGTAGGTTGTGCAGAACAGATATAGTGACTTCAAAATCAAACTTACTTGAATAATGAAGTCATAATGTTTGAATGTCTCTGCAAAAAAAGGGTTTATATATCCACTAAAACTCACCCAAAACAAAATGGTCATTTTCTGTCACTTAATAGCTCACCTTCAAATGAAAATTCCGTCATAATTTACTCACCCTGTTGTAATTTAAAAACATTGAAATTTTCTTGTGCAAAAGACAAAAGAAGATATTTTGAAAAATGTTGGTAACCAAAAACTGTTGGTCCCCATTGAGCTTTATTGTATGGACACAAAACCAATGCAAGGACCAAGGGTTTTCTGTAACCAATTTTTTTTTAAACTTTACAGAATTTTCATTTTGAAGGTGAACTATTCCTTCAATACATATTTGACAACATATTTATCAGAAAATAATTTTAAAGAGCAGACTATATTTTAAGGCAATAAGGCAACACATTTAGAAAAAAGGTAATTACATTCTCAAAGTAGCAGTCATATCCTTCAGGTGAAGCGTTCTTCAGTGCCTCCTCCAGTGTGGAGACAGTCTTATAGTTGAAGACATGGTCAAAGCCCAGCTCCTTCAGGTATGCCACCTTGTCATCGCTCCCTGCTGAACCCACCACCTTGCAGCCTTTGATCTTGCAAATTTGACCCACCATTGAACCTACGGCACCTGCTGCTGCACTGACTAGCACTGTTTCACCAGGCTGTACCTTACATATCTCCTCCAGGCCATACAGGGCAGACAAACTAAAAACAATTAAACAATTCAAAAGAGGGGAGGTAAAAAATTGTGTTTTAATAGTTTCTGCAGCAATTCGTTAAACTAATCATTTTGATTTAAATAGTGTTTGTTTTGCTGCTAATAAGATTTAAGGAAGGACTCGTGAAAATAACTATTTTTTAAGTCTTTATTTTAAGTACCTTTAATGTAAATCTGTGTTCAGTTGTGTGTTTTACATTACCCAGGCATCCCTAAGGAGCCAAGAGCCAAAGACATTGGAATGTCTCTGGGCCATTCGGGTACTATTCGGGTCAGGATGGGAACATTTTGTCCCTTCGCTTTGGTTACAGTGTGTGTCCTCCATCCACATTCAGCAAGCACATGACACCCCTCAGGAAAAGCTGGGTCCTTGCTTTTTAGAACCCTGGCAACCAAACAACGAAGTAAAATATTTATTTGGTGATAGTTATGGTAACGCTGCTCTCAATGGTTTTTGAATGGATATATTTGAACGTTATATGACATTTGCTGTCATAATTGTAAAAAATATTTTATCTTGGTTTCAAGAAACATTGTAGTTTACCTTACCAATACAATTGCATTAAATTACTAAAGTTTCCTCAGTGTTTTTACTCCTCCATGGAAATATTACTTATTAACAGTAATAATTAGTATTTATATCAGCAACAAAAATATGTTTAAAGACAAATGCAACACAATTGCTTTCTCTTACTTTGCCAGCTGAGTTCCATACTGCACATCTCCCTCTTTCATCCACATTTTACTTAAAGCTCTTTTTAGGCCACAGAGGATGAGATATGGCGAAATATTAAGAAACCAAATGACAAAACACAGAAGAGTAAACAGCTCTACAACTTTATTAATTTCAATTCTAATTTAATTAACATATATCATTGTTTGTAAAGCAGCTTTACAGTAAATATCAATACAGATGGTACATGGTAGTAAAGTACAATAAAAACAGAACATTTTGAAATGTACAGGTCTGGATTTCCCGAAACCTTCATGACGCTACATCATTCTTAAGTTATACCTTAAGAGTGGTAGCGATATATTCTTAAGAACAACGAAGTGATACGAAGGTTTCGGGAATCCCAGCCTAGAACGTTTGCAATATTTTTCCAATAGGAAAAAAACACACCTCATGTATGGATCAACACTGAAATAAACCGCCTCCACAAGCACATCTGAAACAAATGTCATTCTGATAAAAATAAAGGCATAAAACAAACATCAATATATAAATAATAATCCATACCTCCATCTCTGAGCTCTGGCAGAACTTCTTCTCTCAGCTCAAAGTCACTTTGCTTAGGAAAGCCCTCAAAGTGATTTTTCAGGATCCACGTCTTTGCTTTGACCATGACTGGATGTCACTGTTCCCCAAAGTAGGAGTTGCTCTGAAGGATGAAGTCTGCTTTATTTATAACAACGCACCCTTTTATAACAAAATGTTTCTATTGACCTAAATGACGTAGCATATTCTTATCATCGCTGAACTGATATTTGTGGGTGAGTTACCTCACCTTTGTTTGTGCCTGTGATGATTAATGACTTTTATTTCAATAGTATGAATTGTATTGTTTAATATTAGTTTTAGTGTCTACAACCTCTAAACCTTTTATTCACAAGTCAATGTAAAAAATTCAATTCCAATGTTCAAATTTTATCTTAAGACTCCACCTTAACAAAGCATATTAAAACAAATAACAACGTAGTGTATCAGCTGACTTCTTTTAATGAACTATAGGAAGCATTTTATGCATGGTGAATGTGATCTGATAAATAGTTTTTCTCATTTGATTATTTCTTATTTATTTAAGCACATGGTACTTTAAATTAATTCGATCCATATGCCACTCATTAAAAACACTTCTGTGTTTTATGATAACTTGCTTCTTTCATGCATATTAACATATGACATAAAGCCCTGGAGAATCTGCTTCGGACTTATTGTTTTTGTTTATTTTAAATCAGAGGTACTAATCTACAGTCGTGGCCAAAAGTATTGGCAGTGACATTTTGCAAAGTTTCTGCTTCAGCTGTTGTGGTGTTCATTCACATTGTTTAAAGATTATTATGCAGAGCATTTTAAATTATTCCAAAAAAAAGTAACTCCCTAGATGTCAATCCCTTATAGAGAACCTGTGGTCAATCCTTAAAAAGTGAGTGGACAAGCAGAAGCCCAAAAATTGTGATCATCTCCAAGCACTAATAAGGCAAGAAAAGTTCACCATCAGTCAGGATTTGGCCAAGAAGCTAATATCCAGTGTGCCGGAGCGAATTGCAGAGGTTATGAAAAACAAGGCCCAACACTGCAAATATTGACTCTTTGCATATATTATGTTTTTGCCAATAAACGGCTTTAAAGCGGCCCTGCAATGATGTTTCATGCATTCTGACTTCGTTACAATGTTAAATGTGCTGTCGAACTCATGCTTAACATGGTCAACTTGGCAAAAAACGAGTTGGATGTATTACGCAGTATTTCTGTGCTCGATACACTCCCCCAGCGATCGTATAGGTTTCGGAAAGTTTTTTTCGAACATATAAAACTGTTTCGTAACAATTCTTAGTCCCTATTTTGGACGATTCTCCCAGAAAAGCACGCGGCAGCAAGGAGAGCAGGAGAAGGAGCATGCGCAGCCGTCACTTGTCTGCTGGAGAGAGAGAGAGAGAGAAAGAGAGAGAGCATACGTTCACAAAGTCCAGGTGTTTGTTTGTTCACTGCATTTGGGTGATGAATGTTAAACGGTGGGTTTGGAGATCATTTGAAATGATATATGGAGCCGTCCCAGCGCATGACAGACATGATGCCAGACATGAACCGCATGCGGTGAGTGAAACTGATGTCTGTGTTTTGTTGGCAATGTGGTTTAGTTCAGCCTACCGCCCCCCCACATGCCCTGCATGATTTCAAGTAGTCCCTGTCGGTACACGATCCGGGAAGCCTGCACGATCCGTTCTGCGCATGCGCGTAATGACGTAGTAGAAAACATCACGGTTTTCCTACACTATTGAGATCACACATGCGATGGAACACTTGACGACCAGGCGGCATAACTGTCGGCATATTTTTGTAGGCTACATTGTGTTTTTCATTCAACAGTTCACGGTGGGTCTATTTTGATGTTTTTAAATGTAGCTTAAGCTATGCATTACGATTTGTTTACTTGGTTGCCAATCCAAAATAATAAAGGAGTTGTTAAATGAACATACACGATTTTGGTTACATGTGGAATAAAGAGTCTTTCTGTCACTGCAAACCATAGTTTCCTCCATACTCCCCTTCGCGATTCATTGCTGTATGGCATTAGGCCTACTTAACTTGCCGTGTTTCGATCTGAGGTCAGTAGTATTGTCAAAGACGGTTTGTCGTTTTTTTTTTTAAATATTTAAATATTAGTTAACTTTAAATTGAGTAATTTTGTATTACTATGGGTCCATTCCATTCCATTCCATTTTCTACCGCTTGTCCGAACTACCTCGGGTCACGGGGAGCCTGCGCCTATCTCAGGAGTCATCGGGCATCAAGGCAGGATACACCCTGGATGGAGTGCCAACCCATCGCAGGGCACACACACTCACTCATTCACTCACGCACTCACACCCTACGGACAATTTTTCCAGAGATGCCAATCAACCTACCATGCATGTCTTTGGACCAGGGGAGGAAACCGGAGTACCCGGAGGAAACCCCCGAGGCACGGGGAGAACTACAAACATGTCTGGGGAAACGTTACAGAGTATTTCAAACTGACAATGGAAATGACTTGAAAAAACGCATAGTGTGCACACAGAAGTGACATGAGACCAGATGTGGACAGTCCATTTTCTTTCGCTGTAAGTGAATGAAAGTCTCGCGGTACAAAGGTCCACAAGCGTGGAACAGATCGTGCAGTGTCGCAAATCGTCGCAAAACAGAATTATCATTTGCGCATGCGCGTTTTCCACTACGTCGTAGTGGATCGTGCAGGCATCCCGGATCGTGTACCGACAGTCCCCTCTGCAGACTGTAGCGCGGTGACGTCATGCATTTCGACGTCATGCACATTTTTGGACACATCTTTCAGGTCGTTACGCTGGAAAGAGCAAGCAGTGCTCCTTTGATGTCATATGCTGATGCACTAATGGTCTGCGCAGCGCCGCATGAAGTCCACCACACTCTTGTCCCGTTGTTGTTATTTAAGACAGTTTAAATAGTTCTGTATTTTATATGGTGATTATGCCACCCAAACATTATGCAGTAGAAAGTAACTAATGTTTGTAATTGAACTGTTTATGCATATTTATTTATTTGTATATACAATACTTAATGAGCATAATGTGTTGTTTAACATCTCTATATAATACAGAAGCGGTGTTCAGCTTTACAGAGCCCAGAGACAACTAGGCTAAATATAAATCTATAACAACACATCTGACGCTAATACCATATGTAAGAAAATTCACTCCATTAAAAGTTTTTATTTTTGAACAGTGGACTTACTTTGAAGTAAATATAACAGGTCTTGACACCAACCTTTTCTGTTTTATGCTGCTTCAATAAATATTTGTTTTGTTCTGTTCTTTAGCATTTGAGTCTGTCCAAACAGAACCTGACTAGGGTCTTGAAGCAGAAGTAATACATAAAAATAAATAAATACAAAAACAATATATATTTGTAAGAAGGGGGCACATAATTAAGCTTATCAAGCAATGTCATACAAAATGAGGTTTAATAACAATATAGCCCACTGTTTTAAGGATGAAATGATTCCATCTCATTTGGGGGTTAAATAACAGTACAATACATAACATAAGAATTAAATGATCACAATGAAACATTAACATTAAAACATTATGGCAGATATAATATTATTACTCACTTATAAATTAGTTAAATGATAATAAAACTGGCCTCAACATCCTTCGATTCCATTCATAGACTTTGTTCTGTGATGTTTGAGGACCTCTTGTGGACATCAGATACAACTGCAGACGTGTATTTTGTCCCAACATATAAAAAACATCATGAAAATCGGTGTCAATTGTAATCTTTTACACTTCCACATGAAAAAATAGTGTAGTATGCTAAGCATTTGCTAAAGTAAATTGTAGTGAAATTATTAGATATTATAGTGTTTTTGAACATAACCATAGTAAATGATACTATAGTATTTACCACAGCTTGTCAGTTTACAATATTTAATACAACAGAATACTGCAATAAACATAAAAAATATAATTTCCATAATACAGCCTACTACTGCTTACTATCACTATGTACATTAATATAGGCTATACAATAGTAAACATTTGATTGCATTACAGTATTTTTGATGTGTGCTAGTGAACGTTTTTAAGAATGTGTCTGCAGTTTTAAAGCCATAATTTCTCTTCCTCTTGTATTTTGAAATGCCATCTTCGCCATCATGTCACTATGATGTGTGTATTTAGCTTACCTATACGGAAAAACAAAGGACATAGGACCATGTGCAACACCACGCATGAATGACATGAGTGGTTACGTAAACGATGATGTTAATACATTTTATGCAAATTTCCCGTTTTGGGACTTGTAATTGGCTAAAATAAAGACGTCTGTACACGAAATTACGTCTTTAGGCGCAATAATGCCTCCACGCGTTATATCGTCTGTACACGTTACGTTAAAAGAAACATTTGCCAAAACGGCCTTCCATACGTTCAAGGCAACTTGGATTTTGGGAATTCCCGACCTCAAACCTAGAAGTAAACGTTTTTACAGCACGAAAAATGAAATGGATAAAGTCTCTTTTGTAAGATTTATTAATAACTTACAATCATATTGTTTTGGCTATCTTTAATATGCCTTGACGCCGCGTATTTGACAGGAAAGATGTCGGACATAATATCCGAGGTCTGAGTTTACACATTCATGACATAAAAATCTGTGAAAACATCACACGTAAACAGGACACGCATGCGCAGTAACGAATGCTTGACCGCAACACATTAAGCATGCTAAAGCATGCATGATGTCCACATGCATGACGTCAACATGCACGACGTCACCGCGCTACAGGCTGCAGCGAGGGGTATCTCAAAACATGTGGAAAAATACAGCAGCAGCAAACTTTGCAAAAATCAATGTCACTGGCAATATTTTTGGCTACGACTGTAGTCTTTATTCAGTGAAATTAGTTCATGTCCATCTATATAAATGCATTGCTCTCAATTATTTTGTTATTTCATTATAAAGGAGTTACAGTTGTCATCACAACATCATTGGATATTAGAATGTATAGAAACCTTTCCATTTGATTCGTATAAATTCAAAAAATACCCATAAGATGTCAGTATTCTCAAAATAATTATTGAATACATTGCTCCTGTGACTGCAAAGTCCTTGAATTTTACTACAGGCTAATCAAATGCTTAGAAAAACCTCTCTTCATTGAAATTACCCCTCTGTGTTGTTCTAGGTGTTCTTACATTAATATAAATTTGTGCAAAAACATTTTAAATGTTCAAAAGTCATTTAGGGGAGACTGGGGGCGGTTACAATATGGGACAGTTGCAACATGGCTTATTCCTCCGGTCAGGAATGCCGCGCAGCGGGGGGGTCGCAAAGAGATAGCCAGGGGGGTCGTTGGAAGACTTTTATTTTGAACATGTTTAAAATGCTCGCCTTATACCACCACCTGCTGGCAACATGATGTAACACATGAACTGCTAATTGGACTTCCGATTAGACATGGACCGGTTTTTAATTGGTGCTGACAAAAAAAAGTGTCCAACTGAATCAAAGGGAAAGAAGACCAAAAGCAGAAAATATGACGAAAAGTATCAGACCAGCGATCGGGGGGATTCCCGACCACAGTGTGTAATTTGTGGCGAGGTGTTAGCAAAGGAGAGTCTTAAACTTTCCAAAATGCTTAGACACTTGACAACTAAACACGAATCACTGCAGTCAAAACCGCTTGAGTTTTTTCAACGAAAACTACAGGATTTACGTGGTAAAAAATCAATACTACAGAATTCGCTACAGTGAACGAGAGAGGGCTCTTCGCGCATCTTTCATTATCTCTCACTGGATTGCTAAAACTGGCAAACGCAAAACGTTATCGTTAATAAAAGGGGTCGCACTTGAACAAAGGTTAAGAACCGCTGCGCTAGACTGATGACTGATATGTTTAGTTAGCCCCTTCACACTTGTGGAAAAAATCTGACATGTGTGACCATTACTTGAATCCAAACCTTATTTCAAAATTATTTTTATTTTTTTAATGCTCAGATTTTTTCTCTTACTGTCTAAACTGTTTGTGTGAACCATTATAAATTTAAATCAGTGTTTTCTTAGCTTCAAAAAGGCATTGCTAGCAAGTATCAAAGCTGCACCTTATTTTGAACGCGTAAGTAAACGATGTTACGTACTTCCTTTTTGTGTTAAGTCTTCCGTATTATTAGCCGGCCAGTGGAAAACAATGGACTTGTGGAAGCACGTTGGGAGCTCGTCATCGAGGATCAACTTTGATTGTAATCGGAATAATCCTGTCCGGTAAATTGGCGGATCAGCAACAACTGTACAGTGAATGTTATCATCATGGGTGATACTTCGGACGGCGATAGTGATAATATGTCATGGCAGGATGTAAATAGAAAGAGGAAAGATAGAAATAATAGTTCTGGAAGTTCAGTCTCCGTATTGGAGGTGAACGATATGGTTATAAAAGCAAAGGCTAGTGAGAAAAAGGAGGGGGAAGAAACTGAATGGAAAGTGATGATAACGCTTAAAAATGAAGGAGGGCATTACCATCCACTTAAACTAACAAAGGCAATGGAAGAAGAAATGGGCAAAATCAAGTTTGCAAAATATTTGAGTAATAAGAGGCTTCTGATTTTTGCTAAAGATCAACTACAAAGGGATAAATTGCTAAAAGCGAAACTGAAAGAAGAAAGGATTAGTGAATCTAATGGGAATGCAGCAAAACTCAAAGGTGTTATTTATGATGTTCCATTGACAATGGAAATGCATGAGATAATACACGAAGTAAAAGGAGGAAAAGTTGTTAAAGCCACAAGACTACAAACACCTAGAAATGGCGTGAGAGCTGATAGCTTTTCAGTAGTCCTAGAGTTTGAGCAAGTGTTACCCAAAAGAGTAAGAATGGGATACATGAGTTATGATGTCAGAGAATTTATTTCTGCTCCCTTGTGCTTTTTTAAGTGTCAAAGAATGGGACACACACCAGGACAATGTAAAGGAAAGCAAAGATGTGCAAGTCGTGGAGGAGAACACGATTATGGAAAATGTGGTCATGATGAAAAAATGTGATGTTGTAATTGTAGGGGGGGGACACAGTGCAGCTTTTGAGGATGCCCAGTTCATAAACAAGCTAGAGAGGTGCGGAAATATAAAATAATAAACCAGGTATCCTATTCTGATGCAGCTAAAAAGTGAAGAAGAGTGTGATAAAAGAATCTAGTACAGCACATAAAATAAACAGTGCAAAAGAGATTGAGAATAAACAACAAACAGAGAGAATGCCCCTCGAACTAAACCAGAGAAAAACATAAATAACCCATACATACAGAAGATTAATGTGGATACAATGATAGTGGATAAAATCAATTTTATCACTTTCATAATGCAAGGTTGTGAATGTGGCAATACAACAAAAGAAAAAAGGTTTAGAATCAAGACCATAGTAGAAGCAGCTATAGAAATTCTGGGGATTAAAGAAGTTACAGCTGAAATGATACATGAGATGTTGAACGCTTCCAATTATGATGGAATATCTCAAGGTGATTAGATTATAATCTAATAAAAGAATTTAAGAAGGTTGTAGATGAGATGAAAGTTTTACCCGATGTTATGTGCTTACAAGAAACATGGCTAAGACCAGGATATAATTCTATAAGATGTGTCCGAATTGAAAAACAAGGTGGAGGTTTTGTAACATTTATTAAGGATACTATAGCATATAGACGAATAAATGTCCCTAATGAATTTGAATGCATAGTAATAGAAATATGTAGTCCCAGAGGAGATATCAAACTAGTTAACTTCTACAATCCTTGGTGTGGACATTTTAATTCACACAATACTCTATGGGGGAGTGATCATACTTATAAAAATGGAGAGATAGTTGAAGAACTAATAGAGGAGAGATCACTTGTGTGTCTTAACACTGGAAGTGGCACCAGGGTGAATGTTACAAGAAACACAGTTTCATGTTTAGATCTCACGTTAGTATCTGGAAATATGAGTGATGTTAGTGAATGGAACGTTAAGAATGATACTAACATAGGGAGTGATCATTTTCCAATAGTATGCTCTTTTATAGTATGCAGGGTGAATATGTAATGTATAATATGTAATAATATATAAATTCTAAAAGATTATCAATGGAAGGAGATATAGATAAATGTACAGCAACAATTACAGCTATGATTATCAGTGCTGCATCAACATGCGTTCCTATGAATAGCACAAAAAAAGGAAAAAAGAAAATGGTTCCGTGGTGGAACGAAGAATGTAAAAATGCTATTAAAGAAAGAAATCATGCGTTTAGAATTTTAAGAAAGCATTTGAGTGAAGATAACTTGATTGATTATCAAAGGAAGAAAGCAAGGGCAAGGAAAATAATTAGGAAATCCAAAAAAAGCGCATGGAGCCAGTTCTGCTCCGCCATTGGAAGTGAAGTACAAATAGGAGACATCTGGTCAATGATTAAAAAGATGAGTGGGAAAAGTGAATCAGTTAATATCCCAGTACTGAGAGATGGAGAGTATATGGCAATTACAAATTAGGAGAAAGCTGCTAGGCAATAAGTTTTCAAGTCTGGGGAGTGGAAATCATTTCGATGAAATGCGTAAACAGCGAAAAGAAGAACATTTTCGCCCGCGAAAGTGGGTCCCTGAGACCGGCGTTAAAAAGCACCGCCAGTTCCGCCTCCCCGAAGAAGTCCTCCTCTGCGGCATCCAGGAACCTGTCCAGGTAGTCCTCGATGTCAGCATTCCCCTGATGAATAGGGGCGCAACTGCACATTTTCAGAGGGGTATGCGAGATCAGATTGGCGAACCCCCCCCATCAGCCACCCCAATGTAGAAAACACACAAAAAAATAATAATCCGCAGACAAGCTGTATATTACCTTTGGAGTTATTCTAGTTATATTTTACATCATGTCAAGGTGACAATCAGATTTGCATCTATAACAGAAGCATAAAGGTTTCCTTTTAAATAAACACTTTTCCAACTGCTTCAGTGTAACAGATAGACAATTCAGAAAAGATGAACAAATGAAACAAAGGAGCGAAAAGTAGTAAACGTAAATAAAGTTTATGTTCATACATACACAATAAATTAGGGCTGAAACTAACGATTATTTTGATCATCGAATAATCGGACGATTGTTTTTTGATTAACCGGATAACAGGCTAAACAATTTAATATTTGATCTTTTGGTTATAATAATTAAATAAAACCCCGAATAAGGCTGTTTATTGTATTCTTTGAAAAGTGAGTTTCACTTATGTAGTCTAGAATTTTGACATTTAATACATTTAACAAAAAAGCTTGTCCAGTTTTAAACAATAAAAATTCTTTAAATATCCCAAATAAAAGTAACAATCGAGAGCAGGTGCTGGTGAGGAAATAAACTTATTTTGATCTTCAAAGTTATACATTTAGATTATTCCCTTTCCTTCAACAAAAAGTATTACTAACATCATTTATTATTATCAGAATAAGACGAATACGACGCATGACATGTGTTTTATAACACAAATAAAGAAAAGGTCAAAATGGCTCCACTTAGGCCTACTTTAAAACGAATGCAGTTTGTGGTTCATTAATATTTAATAAAAACACAACAATGAAATGGCGTATGTTAAACATACTTTTACTGAAACTTTATAATTTAACGTTTATTGAAAAACGAAAATAAGACGGATAACAGACATTATAACGCAACATAAAAAAAAAATATTTGGATTCTCCCCTTGCTTTAAAATATTTTTAGTTTGTGGTTCACATTTTATGAAAACACATGATTAAAGTAAAAAAAGACAAACTCACTTCCATTGAACGCAGAGATTATTTTTTATGAACAAACGTTCTTTTGCGCTCATGTCTCTGTCATCCTGTCAATTATTACGCTATTTCACTATCCATACGCAATCTCTCCGGTTCTCTGTGCTGTGCGTTGTTTGCAGAAGATCCATCTGCTCGCGTTATATGAAGAACACGGGCCTGACATTCAAACTTCACAGCTCCCATCGTCCTCATATGGGGAAAATGCATCTGACGATGTGACTAATAGTATACAGAATGCTATACTGAATATTGAAAGATGGTCATATGAATGGGGTTTTAAAATGTCAATAGAAAAGTCATGCTACATGCTTATTTGTCATGGTTATGCCTCCTTGTTCATGATTTTCCGGTCTTGTGGCAGGATCGGGACAGATCCCTGGTGTTTAGTGTGAGAAAGACATGGCATTGTTTATATAGTGGCTTGCCATGTGCTTTCTCATGTCTCGACTATGGCCCCGCCCTCTTGTTACCTCGTTAGCTTACCCTTAGTGTTTGATCCCCGTCACCTGCCCGTCACCCTCCCTGTGTTATCATATGCCTTGTTTGTTTTCCCCTATTTAATGTCCTTGTGTTTGCTGTCTTTTGCTGAATCGTTTTGTGTATAGTCCTTGTGTATGCTCGTGTTCCTCCTGCCTTGCCTTGTAGATTGGAGTTTTGTGGATTACGTTCATTACTTTACCTTGTCTTGGACGTTGTTCGTGTTTATTGTTTATTCTACCCCCTTGAGGGAAGTGTTTGTTTTCGAGTTTTGGTTTAAGTACCGTGTCCTGTTTTCCCCATTGTGGGTTTTTGTTTTATTTTTGGTCAATAAAGTCTTCGTGTTAACCCCTTCATCCCCGTCTGCCTGCAATTGGGTTCTTTTTCCCACTGTCACGACAGAGTGAGTCAGCCCTACTGAACCCAGCAGGCAGCGATGGAAGTTGTGCGGTCCTGCCAGGCTCGCCTTCTCTGCAGCATTCGCCAGGGGGACACGGACCTTGGGGACTATGTTGACAGGTTCCTGGAGGTGGTCTTCGGGGAGGCGGAATTGGCGGTGATCTTCAACGCTGGTCTCAGGGACCCTCTTTCGCAAGCGGAGATGAGGTCATTGAAACCCCTGGACTTCGACGTCGTGTGGTGGTACGCCACGTACCGATCGGAGTCCAGGGTCTCAGCCTAACCCAGCTACCCAACTCTGTTGGCCGCGATCCCAGAGGGTCATACCCTGCAGATCAGGGTTGTGGACATCGCCAAACCGGCCTCCTCACCTCCTGCAGTCTCTCCTCCAGCCAGCCTCGTCGGCAAGCGGGGAAGGAGAGAGTCTTGGGGGTCTTCCTCGGAGGCCTCCAGTCCGTAGCCAGCCGTGCCCTTTGTCTCCTTTCTCCAGCCGACCACCAGACGGGTGGCTCGGCTGAGGAAGAAGAGGCAATGGAGGATTATGGGTAGTGTAGTCTGGTGATGGAAGCAGACAAAGAGTAAATTATTACAGTTGGTAAGTGTAATGTATTGTAACTGTATGCATTAAGTATTTGTAAGACATGCTGAGTTTAAAAGTCATATATGAGTGTCTTTGATGTTTATGATGGAGCGATTAGAGGGGGTGCTGAGCCGACTAAAACATGAAGGACTTAAAGCTAAGCTCGAGAAATGTGCCTTTAAGCAGGAGGTTGGCTATTTGGGACATGTAATTTCCAGTGCTGGCGTCTTTACTGATCCAGGGAAGACTAAGGTGGGAGCCAAGTGGCAACGTCCAAGCCAGGTGTCAGAGCTGCAATCGTTCCTTGACTTTGGAGGGTTTTGCGGAGCCGGCAGCACCCCTACATAAACTGGTGGC
Organism: Triplophysa siluroides; assembly: GCA_006030095.1. Lineage (NCBI taxonomy): Eukaryota > Metazoa > Chordata > Actinopteri > Cypriniformes > Nemacheilidae > Triplophysa > Triplophysa siluroides. The sequence continues at coordinate 190,983 of VCII01000033.1, read as the reverse complement.
TGAGTTAGCGTCAGTGTCCAGGAACACCTGATTCCTATTTAAGTTGTAGAGACGTCGTAAGGATCATTGTAGAGACCTGCTGCTTGTAATTCCAGCAAACAATTGCGTGTTTTAGTCCCCGGTTTCTTTGTTTCTCCTATTCTCCTCAGCCATTCGGGCGTGTCCCGAAAGTGACGTCAATGCATACCCTCTATTGTGTCTAGCTAGAATGGCAATTTCTTTCATGGCTGCCAGTGTAGGGAGAGTTGCAACCGCCTCTTATGACAACACTGATGTAAAAACGTGTCATATTAACATAATACAATTCAAATTTTATGGATTAATAAAGAACTCTTTCCATAGCAACCTTTTAAAGATACTGTCAGACTAGACCATAATATAGCCTTAAACCTGGCTCAGATTACAGGATTCTCGGCCAGATTTTACCCAGATTTCCCCTTCCGAGAATCTTTGAAAAAAATCGGGCCCAGAACCGTGATCGGGCCCGAGGTTCGGCCCAGATTATCACGTAATGTGAGGCGGTCACAGATCGAATCTTACACCTCCCGATCTGCTCCGAGAGATCTTAGCCACCCTGATCATATCAAACATGTTTGATATTTAGGATTTTAAATCGGGGTGATGACATTGGTACTTTCGCTACAGCCAATGAGAGACACATCTCCAAGGTGACGGAGGTAACTGCCAGACCCTAAAAAAAAAAATGTTGACCGCCAAAGCTCCTGCAAGGGTACGTTGGACAGCGGAGATGGAGGAACAACTTGTGGAGTTGTGGCAACAACATGATTGTTTATTTAATGTATCCTCCAAAAAATACCACAACCGCACAGACAAGGTAAAGAGCTGGGGAGAAGTCGCGTCGGTTTTAAATGTACCTGGTAGTTAACTGCTAACGCGAAGCTTGTAGCTTCGTTCAACAGATTGTTATTTGGCTATAGGCATATAACATGCGTTTATGTGTTTGTTTTCATGCTGTATCTTATAATCACATTGGCATACATACACTTTTTTCATAATAGGACCAATAGATCACGTGAAATTAACTGCGATGTTCCTGTTTACTTCTGTTTACCGGTGATATGACGTAAGAGGCGTCCTCTGGTATGATAATCTTAATATTATCCTGTAGTTTGGGTGTTTTAGAATGTCTTTTGATGTGCAATTATGAAAAAAAAAAAAACTTTACCCCCCAACGTTTTTCATGCAAGTTTACAAAGGGCAAACCTATTTTTGTTGTGCTATAAAAGAGATTCAAATGTAGATGTGATGTCGACATCTAAAATAGTAAACCCATTAAAACGCTTACTATTAGCTCCTTTTACAAAACTGCATTGTAACATCCTATGGATATGTAAAATATGTGTAGAATATATTTAGTTGCACACTGAGTGTGAGCTTGTTTAAGAATTTAAATAAAACAATCTGTCAAAAGATTCTTTTTATGTGTGTGCTGCAACCAGATTTTTAATCTTTCAGGATTTTAAAACTCCTGTAGTCTGAGCCAGGTTTAAGATTTTAAATAAGAGAATCTTACAAGATTCTCCTTATGTGTGTGCTGCAACCAGAATTTAAAATCTGTCAGGATTTTAAAACTCCTGTAGTCTGAGCCAGGCATTAGCCTACATTAAAAACATAGCCTTACAATTATAACAACAATAATACCAAATAATAAACATGATTTGTCACTCATTACTTGGAAATATTTTTTTTTTCAATGTAGTCTTTATACAAATGAATTTAACTGTCCACACACACAAACAAACAACACAGTTCAGAGAAGGGCGCACAAGTATTTCAGTAGGCTACATTTCAGTATCTTGTTCTTTTATTGAAAATATTTTGCCAGTTTAACTTTTAAAAACTTGAAATTGAAAAGAAATTATGTTACAGAATATTTTTTTATTACATTATAATCACTGTTGCAACTGTCCCTGTGGAGCGCTGAATAATCCATTTTCAGTAATATTTTACTCTGTGCATGTTCAGTAACGCTTGCGTTACAACAAACATTTCGCCCGCGAGACATTAACAAATCAAAAAATCCCGCAATTTCTATTTCCTGTTCGTGATTGGACGCGTGTGGTGTCATTTATCTCCCCCTGGCTGGTGGAACTTTGTATTTTGTATTCTAACACGGCATGATTTCAGTCTGAGCTAAAGGTCCGTGGCCCCGCCCCGGTTCGCTGTAAGCCCTAGCTCCAGTGTTGCCAGGGTCGCTGTTTTCCCGCACAATTGGTCTATTCTGAAAATGCAAAATATGGATCACCGGGTTTTTGGGCTACTTTAATAATTTACTGCGGCCGCCAAATTGTTTATTTATATTCTAAGGATAAATGTTAATTGATGAGATTCTTAATGTGTGTTCTTAATGAAATTCTTAATTTCTTCAAAAGTGTGAGGAACGAGTGTCTGTCTGACAGGCTGGCAAGCTACAGTACAGGGAGGGACGCGGGAGCTCAGCTCAACCAAAGAGGAAAATATAGCGGTGGTATTAGACAATGCATCCGAATTATGCTTTTACCAATGTTTCGTAGGGTGCGTGTCACGTGAAAAGAATGAAAGAAATCACTCGTGAGTGTACAACAGTTGATTCTTCCAGGGTTCCAGCCAAGATGGCGCCTTGCTAACACCAAACTTTTTGCGCTCCGTTGTCGCTACATATGCAGGGCTTTATATTTTAAGTTTCTACGCCCAAAATATGTTTTAGTGTATATTGGAAGTAGTGATGGGGAGTTCGGATCATTTTATTGACTCGGACCTTTGAGTCTCGTTCAGCAAAATGAACAAATCTTTTTTCGAGTCATATCGTTCCTTTCGTTCATTTTAGTAAAGTATAATTAAAATGTTACGTGTCACTTTCCTAACAAATCTACTACTTATGCAAACGTTGAACACATTACAACCAATACAAAACTGTAATGCTATAATAAACAGAAAAGATGAATTACTTGTTTACCTGGGTATTTAGTCTATGATTAGCTCACCTCACCTCTTTTCTGACAAGTCTTTTGATTTGACTCGTTTGTTCATCACGTGACAGCCATGCACGTTTAACAAATGCAGTCAGAGAAAAGACCGAACGACTCGAACCCGAAGACTCGGGAGGTGAACTAATCAATTCTCTTTCCGGCTCTGATTGCATTTGTTTAGCGTACAGGGCTGTCACGTGATGACCGAATGACTCGAACCCGAAGACTCGGGAGGTGAACTAATCAATTCTCTTTCCGGCTCTGATTGCATTTGTTTAGCGTACAGGGCTGTCACGTGATGACCGAACGACTCGAACCCGAAGACTCGGGAGGTGAACTAATCAATTCTCTTTCCGGCTCTGATTGCATTTGTTTAGCGTACAGGGCTGTCACGTGATGACCGAACGACTCGAACCCAAAGACTCGGGAGGTGAACTAATCAATTCTCTTAACGGCTCTGATTGCATTTGTTTAGCGTACAGGGCTGTCACGTGATGACCGAACGACTCGAACCCGAAGACTCGGGAGGTGAACTAATCAATTCTCTTTCCGGCTCTGACTGCATTTGTTTAGCGTACAGGGCTGTCACGTGATGAACAACGACTCGAACCCAAAGACTCGGGAGGTGAACTAATCAATTCTCTTAACAGCTCTGATTGCATTTGTTAAGCGTCCGGAGCATGTTGCGCAATGCGCATGCGTGACTGAACGAATCACTTCCCAAGAAGACTCGTTCTTCCCGAGTCACATTTAAGATTCGTTCAAAATGAACGAATCGTTTACGAACGGCCCATCACTAGTACATCCTTTTTATGCGTAACTGTTTATTAGTTAAGACCCGCCCTGTAGTTTGATCAGTTTAACTCTTGCACGTGTTAAGGACTGGGATTGTCGCCATCATGGAGGACGCTATGGATATACAGTCGTGGCCAAAAGTTTTGAGAATTACATAAATATTCGTTTGCTGCTAAACTGCTTTTAGATCTTTGTTTCAGTTGTTTCTGTGATGTACTGAAATATAATTACAAGCACTTCATACGACAATTACATGACATTTATGCAAAGAGTCAGTATTTGCAGTGTTGGCCCTTCTTTTTCAGGACCTCTGCAATTCGACTGGGCATGCTCTCAATCAACTTCTGGGCCAAATCCTGACTGATAGCGACCCATTCTTTCATAATAACTTCTTGGAGTTTGTCAGAATTAGTGGGTTTTTGTTTGTCCACCCGCCTCTTGAGGATTGACCACAAGTTCTTAATGGGATTAAGATCTGGGGAGTTTCCAGGCCATGGACCCAAAATTTCAACATTCTGGTCCCCGAGCCACTTAGTTATCACTTTTGCCTTATGGCACGGTGCTCCATCGTGCTGGAAAATGCATTGTTCTTCACCAAACTGTTGTTGGATTGTTGGAAGAAGTTGCTGTTGGAGGGTGTTTTGGTACCATTCTTTATTCATGGCTGTGTTTTTGGGCAGAATTGTGAGTGAGCCCACTCCCATGGATGAGAAGCAACCCCACACATGAATGGTGTTAGGATGCTTTACTGTTGGCATGACACAGGACTGATGGTAGCGCTCACCTTTTCTTCTCCGGACAAGCCTTTTTTCCAGATGCCCCAAACAATCGGAAAGGGGCTTCATCGGAGAATATGACTTTGCCCCAGTCCTCAGCAGTCCATTCACTATACTTTCTGCAGAAGATCAATCCGTCCCTGATGTTTTTTTGGAGAGAAGTGGCTCTTTGCTGCCCTTCTTGACACCAGGCCATCTTCCAAAAGTCTTCGCCTCACTGTGCGTGCAGATGCGCTCACACCTGCCTGCTGCCATTCCTGAGCAAGCTCTGCACTGGTGGCACTCCGATCCCGCAGCTGAATCCTCTTTAGGAGACGATCCTGGCGCTTGCTGGACTTTCTTGGACGCCCTGAAGCCTTCTTTACAAGAATTGAACCTCTTTCCTTGAAGTTCTTGATGAACCTATAAATTGTTGATTTAGGTGCAATCTTAGTAGCCACAATATCCTTGCCTGTGAAGCCATTTTTATGCACCGCAATGATGGCTGCACGCGTTTCTTTGCAGGTCACCATGGTTAACAATGGAAGAACAATGATTTCAAGCATCACCCTCCTTTTAACATGTCAAGTCTGCCATTCTAACCCAATCAGCCTGACATAATGATCTCCAGCCTTGTGCTTGTCAACATTCTCACCTGAGTTAACAAGATGATTACTGAAATGATCTCAGCAGGTCCTTTAATGACAGCAATGAAATGCAGTGGAAAGGTTTTTTTGGGATTAAGTTAATTTTCATGGCAAAGAAGGACTATGCAATTCATCTGATCACTCTTCATAACATTCTGGAGTATATGCAAATTGCTATTATAAAAACTTAAGCAGCAACTTTTCCAATTTCCAATATTTATGTAATTCTCAAAACTTTTGGCCATGACTGTACACAAACGTGCCGTCGAGTAAAGCTGTTTATAACAGACTCTCGAGATCAGTTTAAAAGAATAGGCTTCACTTCCTAGGATGCAATGCTGCTGCTCTTTCTTGTCCAGCAGCGCACACTTTATTGACTATAAACAGTTGTGATTTTTATCTTGTACAGCTAGTACAGACACTTTGTGGCGCCATTTGTATGTTGAAATAGCGGCTAACAGCTTTAACGCTACACAACACTTACTTTAACTTTAGACTTAGGCAGTGATTTAAATAAAGAAATAGGCTATGCGAGAATGTGCTTTAATACTGAACATGCCGAGGTAGAGAGAAAGAAACAGATCGCACTTAGAACTGTCTTTTACTCTATAACAGATCAACTTTGCAGTTATGTGTTGGAGCACAGCTAATGTAAATACATATATTGATTGACAGTTTGTCAGACTTTTGTTTGCATTGAAAATAGCAAGCAACAAATACTTGTTGAGTCAAGCAACAACATTACAAAACACATCTACTTTTCAAGGAACTCCGCAGTAATCTAATCGCAACATAAATTATGTTGCACAGCTCACAACATCTGATAATAACAGACTGTTTGACCTAAACCTCTAAAGCCATTTGCAAAAAAAAGTGACAAAGAAAAAAAACTTGTTCGGTTTTAAAACATTCAAGCCTGTAATGGTTTAAAAGCAGCACCCACAACGGTGGGTCCATACCCTGGCATCCCAATGGCTCCAAGGGCATGTGAGAGGGAGACATCCTGAGGCCAGTAAGCCAAAACTTGCGTGATATCACTCCCATCTGAGTTACCCTACAGTCAAAACATAATACAAAGGAGATTTTGATTCAGAAATTATCAAATCCTTCAACATGCAAAGAATTTGATAAAATCACCCACTTCTACAAATTTGAAGAAGAAAAAACTACAAAAACAATAAATCAGTCAGTGTTGGCCTTTTTTACAACAGAGATTAGAGACTAACCTCTCCCCGTCTACATTGAGAGTGTATGTAGCCGCTAGTGCCGCTCATCACGATCTTGTGGAGGGTAAGTCTCTTGGTCAGCACGACTTGATCACCAGGTTCCCCAAGAGCGCGAAGGTGCTCACGTCCATCAAGAGGTTGGGGGAACCCCAGGCTTTCCGTGTCCCTAGGATGCCTAAAATTGGGCCTGAGGATTCTCACGTGATCCTGAGACCCAGGCTCAGTTACGTGCCCAAGTTTCCCATCACTCCCTTCCGTCAGATGGTGAACCTGCAGGCGCTCCCCTCCGGGAGAAAGACCCAACCTTCAACGTGCTATGTCCAACGCGCATTCCGCGTTGTTTTTTGACCGCACACAGAGCCCTTAGAGCTCTGAGCAGCTCTTTGTCTGTTCCAGAGACAGCACCAGGGGAGGGCTGTCTCAAAACAGAGGCTAGCGCACTGGATTGTGGATGCCATTCCTTGGCATACCAATCCATGGGTCAACCTTGCCCACTGGAGTGAGAGCCCACTCCACACGGTGCGTGGCCTCCTCGTGGGCTCCACTCTGGCAGACATATGCAGTGCTGCGGGTTGGGCTACTCCCAGTACCTTCGTGAGGTTTTACGACCTCCGAGTGGAACCAGTGTCAGCCCGCGTCTTACACACTACAGTATAGGACAGGCATCTGACCTGGGCGTACGCCTGTGAAAGCGCCTTCTCCACTCTTCAGGTGAGTACAGCGCGCTATATAGCCTCCCTACATTCCCCCTTAGGGTGAAGTATAGGCATTCCATCCATCACTAAGCATTGGCATTCTGGTAATAGATCGGGCGGAGCGATCTGTTAGAACCAAGTCCAGTACTGGTAGAGGCTCCGTAACACACTCTTCAAAGAGGAGAGTAGTGTTTTTCCAGTGCGGCTCCGGAAGGGACCTCGTTACAGGGGTGAACGCCACCATCTGTGATGACCGTCAGTAGAAGCTTCTTACTATGTCCGATACTGATTCCACTGAAAGTTACATCTCCCGGTAGCGCTCAGTCTTGACTCGCTAGGCCAGTCACTGTCGCTCCGCTGGAGGTCGTAATGCGGCGTAGTGCCGTGGCGTTTAGATATAAATCCAACGTTGAGAGACCGACTGAAGGGGAACGTCTCGGTTACGAATGTAACCTCCGTTCCCTGATGGAGGGAACGAGACGTTGTGTCTTCATGCCACAACACTACACCGATCCACTGCAGCGACCGGGAAATATCTCAGGTTCCTCAGCCCAAAGGGTGAGTGAATGACCGCCGCCATCTTCCTTTTATACCCATATGCACGGGGCGGAGACTGGCGTGGGCGTGCCATTCACCAATCCCATTGGCGTTTAGAAATTCCTCTCGGAGATGATAGGTTCTCAAGATCAAACCCCAGTCTGTCTTTCAACACAACGTCTCGTTCCCTCCATCAGGGAACGGAGGTTACATTCGTAACCGAGACGTTTCATGCAGTCCGTTTCATCATTTATAACACGAGATTATAACATAAATTATTGACTGTTTATTGACTCACTTTCTGTTTATTCCCAGTTTAAATAAACTTTTATTTTTCATGCTACTAAGAGACAAGGTGAAGATTTACTAATGCAACAACTGAAATAGAAATGATGTTTAATTAACAAAGTTTGGGAGGAGCCGGTAGATCATAATCTTCCATGCCCTGTCGTTCCCCTTGGTTTCTACCATGATTATTCACGCATTATCTCCCCACACTGTGTATACACCAATCAGCCCCCTATGTCGAGACCCCCCCCCCCCACCCGCTTTTTTACACCCCCCCCTACAGACCTTTACTCTTCCCCCTCCTCTTTTTCCCAACTACTTTCCCCGCCGCGACAACCATGTCTACCCATTTGTCGTTCATACCCATTTACTAGATTAAGCTTCACGACAAACTTACAGTTCACGATACCGGTATTGTTGTCCTGCATTTTTGGGAAAATATCCCGCTCCCCCCCCCCCCATTGTTGACGATAGCATCTTATCACACATCTTCACCTCGACACATTTTCCCCCCTTTCAGCGTCTTCAGCACCCCTCCGAGGCGTCGGCCACTTATACGTTTTCTTCATGCCCTTCGGGCGTCGGGTCCATTCATCTAGTGATTCAACCCCATTGTGCTATCCACTTTCACGTGGAATGCCACCCTTACCCCTGCTTTTTTTTATACCGATTAGTTTATGTTACGAACCCATCTTTCTTTTATACTTTCCCAACACACTTTTACCCCCCCCTCTCCGACTATTTTTCCACACCCACCCCCTTTTAATCTACCCTCCCATTCCCTTTTTTTACTCCCCCCCATTTAACACACACCCCTTTCCCACCCCCCCCCACCCTCCCACCCTATTCCTTTTTTCCCCCCCTCACACCCCACACTCCTTTCCCCCACTCACCCCTTTTTCCTTTCTATTTTCTGCATACGTGCTCACATAACCATACGGGGTTACTTTTTCTTCTTTCCTGGTGAACGGCATTCTTATCTCTTGTCCCCAGATTTGCTATGACGTTCCGCCGCACATTCACCGGCTTCTTCATACCACCTCCACTCCACACCACGATGCCCCGCCATTAATGAACATGCCTGTCCAGGGCCTACGATGAGCTTCTGTCCAATGCGGACGTCGATTTCAAAAGCGCTGGATGACCAAGGCGGAAGCATTTACCCGGCCTCTACGTTATGTAACATGGTCGCACCCACTCACGCCCTTACCGAACGCTCAGATCCGCACACATGACCACATGACAAGCCTTCAGTTCACGGCCACGCGTCTCTGTGCGCATCCTCTCCACCTACCCGTTCCCCCACCGGACTTACAGAATGGCCAATTCACACACCATGCATCGCATAGCCTCGCTGGCCCGTCAGACACGGCAAGTTTCCAGGCACACGCGGCTACATCCGCGATTTGACGATGGTATTCCGCCACCGGCAGTCTATTCTGGACGCCTCGAACCCTTCGTTTTCTTTCGCGTCGAAGTGATTCCACGTCATCCTCGTCACACACTCGCAGTAGGCCAGCTCCAACCTCCAGAACATTACACCCCGCCAAGCAGTAACACACGCAGGGCCGTTTTTTCACACTAGAAACGTCGGCTCGCCAGCACTCGAGCCTCACGTGTCTTTCCCCCATTCCCCGCCATGGCTCTTGGCCCACGGCCACCTCATTCGACCTACTAGCGCGAGGCTGCCTCACGCTAGCGATGCAGGGCCACAAGGCTCCTCAGACCCCACCTTGTCACCGCCCCCTAGAAGCCGCCGCTAGCGCGAGCATGACTCAGCTAGCCAGCTCACGGTGGCTGCATACCTCCCCTCCCTTCTTTCTCTCTACGCAGAGCCGATCAAATTTCACATTGGGACACGGATATTTTCCAGCAATGCCAGTTTTTCCCCGCCCCCGTTAATCTTTCCCCCCGCCCACCAGCGCTTCCTGGAACTCGTTCCTCCAGATCGCCAGGGACCCCCAACATACGATCACCCAGATCTGACCATAGGGAGCGGACACACAGATTCATTTATTTTTACTTCTCTCCCTCCTCACTCCCCTTTCATCACCTCACCGTCACCTACCCAACGAGCGGCAGATCACTTGAGGCAGATCTGTCGCTCACGCTTCAAAAAATCAGTATACCCAACCACAACACACCGCCGCTTTCTTTCCCACGAATTTACTCGTTGACTTTTTTCCCTACAACTGCCCACACCCGTGATCTCGCACTGCGTTACTCATCTAGGAGATCGCCCGACGCTGGCGCCGATTATCTCGCTATCGTCCCCCGGTCACGAGATTGCTTTTGATACTCTCCTATGGGGGCGCGCATTTCTACACGTATCACAGACTTTTTTCCGCCAAATGTGCCATTCGTGTAGCTCAGTGGAACCAGTGCCCCCTACTGGGGAGCATTGGACACATGAGCTGCATAACAGGGTTTTCCTGGGGCGTCCGAATATTTCATGCGCCGGTGTGTCGCTCAGTAGCGCATACCACATTAGATTGTCTCCCCTAGTTCACTCCCTCTCTTCCCCCACGCTCAGCTTCGCATCCCCAGTCTACCTGCTCTGTTCCGCGCTGCCAACCCGCCCAGTTCACCAAACCCACGGGCAACCCAGCCAATTTGGAGGCTTGCAGGGAATTTCAACATCGGAAGATGCGTCAGGCAGCGTTGCCGCTCTCCCTGCATGTGTGCTCATTTTGTAGCGGAGCACACGCTCGAACTCTGTGCCCCGTTGTCCAATCGCAAAATAAAAACCTTAAATTACCTTTCGACTCCCCCCGTGAAACATTTCTTGTTTGTCTTCCGATTGTCCTGCACCCCCGACTTTCAGTTCACCCGACTATCTTCTGGAACCGGTCCTCTCGAACGGTTTCGACCCCGGCGTCAGTCATCATCTAACATCATCACACAGCTTAATATCCCCAACCTCCAGTCTGCGCTCGCACGAACCAGAGACAGTCGATGTCCTCATTAAAAAGGAGATCGATGCTAATTTTTCATTATTGGCCCCTTCGACGCTCCCCCTTTACTGCATTTCGCATAGCCACATTGGCATAGCGGACACGTAAATTCTCCCGGAAAAAGCGCCTCCTCCATTTTTCGACACTCTCGTCACCACACGGTCTCTGCCTTCCCTAGCATTAATAGCCTCATCGATCGAGGAATTTTCCCTGCACTACCATAACATCGATCAAGCCATCACTTTAATAAAAAACATGCCGGTCGTGGTGCTTGGCTAGCAAAAGTCGACATCACATCCGCATTTAAAGTCATGCCAATCCACCCAGACTTCTGGCACCTTTTCGGCATTCGATGGCGCAATAAATTTTACTTTTCTGTCCGTCTCACCTTTGGCTGCAGAAGCAGCCCAAAAATATTTGACATGTTGTCAGAGGCAATTTGCTGGATTCTCTCTAACAATTATGCAATTCCCTACCTTATCCACCTACTCGATGATTTTTTAATCATCTCGTCTCCCGACTCGTTTTCCGGCTGCACCATCTAGCAAAAGTCCAGCAGGTTTTCAAAAATCTTGGCGTTCCCCTCGCCCCAGACAAAACTTCAGGTCCGAGCACGTCCATCGAATTTCTCGGAATTAAATTAGACTCGCTTAAATTCCAGGCTTCTCTGCCGAAAGAGAAAATCGATAGAACGATCTTGATCGCGTCCTCCCTATTAGCAAATCCCCGTTGCTCAAAACGCGAGCTTCTGTCTGTTCTCGGCCATCTAAATTTCGCGATGAGAATAATCCCGCAAGGCCGCCGTTCGTTTCACACCTCCCTCTCTCGCGTCATCCGCACACCGCTTTAGAGGACCCGTTATCCATATCCAGCTCCTGCCTCGATGAGCTGAGCTTATGGATAAAATTCCTCAGACAATGGAACGGCTTGTCATTTTTCTACAGTGACATGGCCTCTTCCCGTCGATATTCACCTATTCACAGACGCCGCCCCTTCCGTAGGTTTCGGAGGCTTTTTACCAGGCGTTGGTTCGCGTCCACCTGGCCCCCCAGGTCTTAGAGATTCCTCATGCTTTAGCATCTTCAGCTCTTTTTGAGCTATATCCACTGGTCGTCGCAGCATCCTATGGGGAAAAGAGTGGTCGCTTCCAGCATAATCGTGCACTGCGACAACGAGGCAACTGTTCATTGTATTAACAAAGGCCGCTCCCACTCCCCCGCCATAATGCCGTTCCTCAGACGCCTCATCTGGATCTCAGCCTGTGACCAGTTCATTCTAACCGCCAAACACATTCCCCGGATCAAAAAATCAGATTGCTGACCCCCTTTCTCGTTTTGCCTTCCAGAAGTTCAGGCGGCTGGCACCCGAAGCAGACCCTTTGCCAACACCGGTACCTCCCTATTCGGAGCTGATATTCCGGTTAACCACCCCCTAAAAACCCTCCTTGATGCCTCTCTAAACTCCATCATCCAAAGCCGTCTCCCTCAGGACCCTCCAATCTTATCTCACTGCATGGGAAAAGCTTCAAGTCTTTTCACCTGGCGTTCAACATTCCCTTCCCGATTTTTCTGTCCTCACCATCACCTCCTACATCTCCTTCCTAAACTCTTCAAAAAACCTCCAAGCCAGCTCAATTAAAGGTTACATGAGTGGAGTTCAGTTCTTCCACAAACTCATATTCAACTCGCCATCGGCAGCCATAGCCAGCTCCCAAACATCTATGCTTATCAAGGGCATTCAACGTACCCAGCCTGCTCGTCAGGATGCAAGGCAACCTATAACCCTGGATATATTGACCAGATGCATTTCCACCCTCCGCAAAGGATACCACTCCAAACACGTCGATCGCACACTCGACACCATGTTTATCCTAGCATTCTTCGGATTTCTAAGATGTTCAGAAAATTTCCACAACATCCACTTTCAACCCCTAACCCATCCAACGGTATCCGACCTGTCAGTAGTCGATTCAGAGACGATTGTCATTTTCCATTAAACAGAGCAAGACGGACCAAACCAGGAGAGGACATTTCATCTACATATTCAATCTCCACTCACCAATTCAACCTTATCAGACCCTCTAGCCTACCTCCACTTCAGGAAATCCCAGACCAAAACCACATCGGATCCCCTATTCGTCGACGAGTCTAACCGCCAGCTACACGCTTCTGGTTCCAAAAGCACCTCAAAGCTGTCCTGCTCCTATCCGGCATCCCCGCAGACCACTTTTCCGGCCACTCCTTCCGCATAGGCAGCAACCACAGCAGCCCAAAAAGGCCTCTCGCAGTCTCAAATCCAAGCACTAGGGCGCTGGACATCGGAAGCTTTCAAGAGCTACATCAGGTCAGATCGCCTCTATCATCAAAGCCCATCGAACCCTCATTTCCAAAATCATCTAGAGAATCCATACTTCACACGCATGAGCTCGAACATCCTCCATGCCAGCCGAAATTTCACCAACAGGAGATCTCACCGCCGGCTCAGGGGCCAGTGCCAAAGTCTCGGGCTCTGCAGCAGCAGATTTAACAGCAGGAGCCAACATCGCAGCAGCGACTACCCTGGCAGAGACCAACACTTCCGTTTCAAGCAAAGAAGCCACGTCGCCGCAAGACTACCCTACTTCCATTTCCGCAAAGAAGCCAGCGTTGCCACAGCAACAGCCTCAGCCAAGGCCAGCTTTCCCACTTCAGGCACGGAATCAAGTGCTGCAACTAAGAATCATCCACAGAAGCCTATGCTTCCGTCACAAGTGCCGAAGCCAGTCGTCGCATCGCGATCGCCCTCCGCAGAGGCCCCGTGGCAATCAAAGTGCCGAAGCCAGCGTGCAGCAGCGATCGCTCCGCAGAGGCCCTGCTTCCATCTAAGGCACAGAAGCCAGCATCACCGCAGTGACAGCCTCCGCAGAGGCCAGTAGCTTCATCTAATGCGCCAGAAGCCAGCGTCGCCGCTGCCGATCGCCTCCGCAGAGGCCAGTGCTTCCATCTAATGCGCAGAAGCCAGCGTCACCGCAGTGACCGCCTCCGCAGAGGCCAGAGCTTCCATCTACTGCACTTTGAAGCAAGCGTCGCCGCAGACGATCGCCTCGCAGAGGCCAGTGCTTTTCATTCTGATGTGCAGAAGCCAGCGTCGCCGCAGCGATCGCCTCCGCAGAGGCCATGCCTTCCACTCTAAGTCCATCAGATACGCCAGCGTCGCACGCGCCGATCGAATCCCGAAGAGGACAGTGCTTCCATCTAATGCGCAGAAGCCACGCGTCGCAGCAGCGATCAGCCTCCGCAGAGGCCATGTGCTTACCATTTAATTGCGAATTGAGCATTTACACACCCCCCCCACCCCCCCACCCCCTCCCCCCACCCACCCCCCCCCCCCCCCTCCACCCCACCCCACACCCCCCCCCCCCCCCCCCCCCGACCTCCCCCACGACCCCTTCTTCCCGACGCCGCTGCGTGTTCGACGCGCTTGATCGCCTCCGTAATTGAGGTCCGACAGTGCTTCTCATCTTTTAGGTAGAACATCGCCTAGGCAGTCGCACGGCAGTATCGATCGCTCTCCCGCAGATATTGCGCGCATGTTGCTGTCGGCGGCTCTACACTGTGGTCTGCCCATCTTCTACGCATCACTGTGCGAACGGACCGCTGCTGCATGTGCACACTTAGTTTTGGGGACTACGTCCAGGGTGCAGCCGTCCGACTCAGTCGCGGCTGCTCGTGCTATACGAGGCCAGGCCTGCCCGCCGCAGAGTCATCACTCTTGCGCCCATGTATCCAGCCGCACTCACTGACACCACAGGCACCCTTCAGACCCAGGTTGTACATTGCTTCATAGGTGTCCTATTGTGTTTGATGGTTCCCGAGTAACTTCTTACATTATCAGGAACTTCTCCCTATTTTTATCGCACAGTACTATTTTGTCAGCCACTCGCGGATTAAAACCTGTTCTTCACAGTTTAAGTACTGACAGAGCAGGCACCTTTGACATCACTCTCTCACATTCGTCACCTGCCTCCATACCACACCCTTGTCCTGACGCTCGAGCTTATTCCCCCCATACTCCTGCACGTCGTCCTCTATGTGTCCTTTGTGGTTATGTGCACTTCACTTGAACCCCACCACGCACATACATCTCTTCCCTGCCACCCCCAGGTTACGCACCCTCAATCCTTCTTAGGACGTCTACGCACACTCTACCGTTACTTTTTTTTCTAGTTAAGTGCTGCACGGCTTTTTTCTCCTCTCCCACTTTGTCCTCCCTCGCCAGCGCTCAGCATGCCGCGGGGTTTCCCCTGTGGCCGAGTATGCACGTTGTGAGTTCTGGCACCGCGCGGCCTGTTCCTGCACCTTTTGCTCAGTTCATTTGTCCATTGTCGATGCTTTGTGGTGCTTATGGTTGCCTCTCCATTGATATTGGTTTTTTCTCAACTTGCCTTCACCCGACCCCAGCCCCAGCCCCTCCCCTTTCTAGACCGCACTTTATTCACGCTCCCCCCCTTCCGTTATGCCATTTATTTTTGGAGAGCTGTGTGGTGTTCCGGCCGCTGGTTATGAACGTGATCTCTTGGCTTCTCCGTGTAGTTATTTTTCGTTGTAGCACTTAGCGCCTTTCGCATTAGACCCCCTTCGACCTTATGCCTTGTTTACATGCCTAAGATCATCTTTCGCTACAGCCATATCGTGGTGTCCACTAAGTACCCCCACAGATTTCCCGGTCGTCATGTATCACCGTCACGCTGACAGGCCCAATACAGTGCGCCATATTCATGTCTACCGTCGCGCTTATGTGCTGCTGCTCCATGCGTGATTATTCCCCTTCGGTGACACCTTTCCTTTTTTCCAGTGTAACCCCACACTCCCCGAGTTGGCTAACACTTGTACCCTGTGTCGGCTCACCTCACACGTCAGTCAGAGGCTACGGTTTATCTATCATATTATTTATGATACACTGTCTGTCGTCTCCCCGAGCCTCATAATACTTTATATTAAAATACGCGATAACTAATATTTTTTAAATTACATCATGCATTTCTAGTACACTGTGTTTGGTTAATAATACTATCGTCGCCAGAACACCATAAGCCCCACTTTTTAGCCCGACGACATTTAGACCGTGAAGTCATATGCTGCAGTCACGTTTGGACTTATTCCTCCTACACCTCTATGATGCTTCGGTGACATGATATTGTCACAAAAGGCTCAGGTATCAAGTTCCCTTGTCAGCATCACTCTTACATACCAGTGATTGACTAGTTGTGCCATTCGTCACCCCGCCACCCACTCTTGCCGCAGCATCCTCTCCGACTTCAACCTCCCCTCAGATCGTTCTTTCACAATCCCCTGCCCTCACTACCAATGTCTGGGCTTGTTTACTGTTATTCAATATCCCCACACTCTATTGTTCACATGTATTTTTGGAAGCAATCCCCGTCATGTCAACACATCAAATTTAGCACCCCTCACATTCCACTTACCTACGTTTTATTCTGCACCTATAGTAGATTTTGTAGTTTTGGAACAATACAATTCCCATATGGGCAAATTCAACACCTGTTTGGGTTTATCGACGATCTCCTGCCCCCTGTGTTCTTTGTCTTATTTAGTATATTGTTTTTTACCTTTTTAAGGCATGAATCCTACGGCACTCTTTAAATATACTTATTATTTGAATTAGATGTTAATCTGATATTATTTGTTTATATTCCTTATCTTTTTGCATGTGATAATATGACCTATGGCACACATTTGTTTGATGAAGCTTACTCTTCCTTACTCAATCAGTACACTTGGTATGATTTTATCGGTGCCTCTGTTTAGGTCGGTTGCCACTTTGCTGTTGAAGCAATTCACAGCAAATTGTGTGGTGTTTTCCCTTATCACCCTTGCATTAGG
The DNA here is from genome assembly GCA_006030095.1 of Triplophysa siluroides. Lineage (NCBI taxonomy): Eukaryota > Metazoa > Chordata > Actinopteri > Cypriniformes > Nemacheilidae > Triplophysa > Triplophysa siluroides. The sequence goes on along the minus strand of VCII01000033.1, from coordinate 174,235 downwards.
TTGTTCGCAAGTGTTCACACCTAAAGGTCACTCCAACACACACCAAGGTGGACATTTCGCTAACTTCAGTACAGTTTAACATATCACAGTCCCATTGTCCTTTACTCTTTTCCCTTTACTATATCTTTTTATGTTTGTCAATCTTACACAACAATACACCTCTTGTGTTTTTTTCCAGACACCCGAAGCGTTTGCAGAACACATAAGAGGGAGAAGTTTAAGCAAAAGAGAAGGATTAGAAAGTATGTAGAATGAATTTATGAAGATTAGTTTTTGAAGAAATCCTACTGCGCTGTTACATCGCCAAATATTTAATAAGAACAGTAAGAATAACATAAGACATGGCCAACGCCAAACATCCTTGAGCGGGTTTTGACTTCTCTCTCTTCCCTGTCATCCTGCCATGGTTCATTTTCAGACGTGTCACCCTTGTTTGTATTAGCATTTATCAAGTCCCCCTTCCTTTTTCCCCCCATGCTGCCTATCCTTCTATTATCCCCATCATTTCCCCTCCCCACTTTTTAACCCCCCTCCCCCCCCAGCACATTTTTTTTATAAGGGGTTTAGTGGTCGGCTGATATTGTTTTTCCGCTTGACAAATGCCCCACACCACTTTTACTTAATGCCTTTTACAAGTTCAAGTTAAGCTCCTAAGTGTAACAAACAAGCCACCAGTCTTTCTTGTTTGAATTAAAAGTCTGTTTTCCCCGTTACCTTGGGTGTCGGGACGCCGGACGGGGGGAAGAAAAAAGGGTAACATAGGGTAAGAAAACAAAGGGGTATGTAAGCAAATGAAAAAGTAGAAGAGTTTGAAATGAGGGGTAAGCAAATGCGAGGGGAGAAGTTAAAGTTGAGAAGTTAGTTTGAGAGAGAAGGGAAGGGCCAACGAGAAGAAGTTTCCATTCTGAGAAGTTTTCTTTTTTTTAGTTTTTTTTTGTGCTCTTTTGACCTCCTCCTCTATCCTTTTTGCTTACCAGCACATTTGCAATTTCACCCACACATAACGTTGGACTGCACTTAAACCACCCCATTCATCTCTGTTGTTTAAACAATCACAAGGAATATAGTAAAACCCAAAATGCCTGAATTAGCCAGATGTCAGTGTTCATTAAAGTAGGGACACATTGCTGATGCACCACAAACTGCAATACAAGTTTGAATATTAAGGGTTTATCAAAACCTCTAAGTACAGAAGTAGTGTATGGTTTTCTATCATGTAATGTCATCTGCAGTAATTGGCATTTTAAAATATATTTAATACCTACATGATTTCTAATACCTTCAAAATGATCCCCACTTTGTATTAAATCAAATTACCACTCTATGCTGTTCTATGTGTTTTTTTTCATATGAATATTACAACATTTAGAAATCATTTTAATTAAAAAATTATTTACATTTTTTAAATATTGTATTTCTCTCATCCCTACAATAGTAGAAAACATCCTTTTCTGGATTGACAGCATGCATTTCTGTGTTTTACAGATTAAGGCGAATGTAACAGTCATTTAGCACAATTGTACAAGAAACCTTTATTGACTTGGCATCAGACTTTAATAATTGCCTTCCCTATGTTAACCCCTCGCAGCATCCCCATGAATGCAGCAGGCATATTTTCAAACCCAACAGTAACATGCTCTCTGCACTTCAGCTTTCCCTGTAATCACAAAAACAGCTTAATGTTATCACATTTAGAATTTGAGTTTTTTTGTAGCATGCCAAGACATTAATATCAAGACTCTAACTTGCCTCCTGCATCCAGGTCAACATTCGCTTCAGTGACTCTTCATTTTTATGCTCCCACCTACCCACCAAGAAACCTTCCATTTTCAGCTGCTTAAAAATCATGGTTAGCTGTGGATAAGGTCCTACAAATACACAAATATCACTTCTGTAAATGGGGGAAAAGTCCATAGTCACTGTTAATAATGTTGACTAATAGTAACTAACAACAGATAGCAGCACTAAAAATATCACACACAGATAAGAGACAGACCTGTCTGAGGGGTGGTGTCATTGTACAGGGATATTCCTCCACACACAGCAATACGGCCAAAAGTCTTCATCTGTTCAATAGCAACACTGGAAAAGTGACCACCAACCTGAAATGGTAATTATAATGCAGTTTTATTAAAATATTAACTAAAATTCAACTCAAACCTCAAAATATTCTCAGTTAATGTTATATAAAATGTATCTAAACAACTTTGTTATTAGATTTGGATTTAGAAACTTGCTGTAAATTTTAGTGGATTCTTACATTCTCAAAGTAGCAGTCATATCCTTCAGGTGAAGCGTTCTTCAGTGCCTCCTCCAGTGAGGAGACGGTCTTATAGTTAAAAGCCTGGTCAAAGCCCAGCTCTTTCAGGTATGCCACCTTGTCATCAGCACCCGCTGAGCCCACAACCCTGCAGCCTTTAAGTTTGGCTATCTGACCTGCTACAGAGCCCACTGCTCCTGCGGCTGCATTCACCAGTAACGTTTCTCCTGGTTTGATGGCACAGACCTCTTCCAAACCATAGAGTGCAGTCAGCCTGTGGAGCACAGCTAATGTAAATACATATATTGATTGACAGTTTGTCAGACTTTTGTTTGCATTGAAAATAGCAAGCAACAAATACTTGTTGAGTCGAGCAACAACATTACAAAACACATCTACTTTTCAAGGAACTCCGCAGTAATCTAATCGCAACATCAATTATGATACACAGCTCACAACATCTGATAATAACAGACTGTTTGACCTAAATTTCTAAAGCCATTTGCAAAGAAAAGTGACGAAGAGAAAAAACTTGTTCGGTTTTAAAACATTCAAGCCTGTAATGGTTTGAAAGCAGCACCCACAACGGTGTGTCCATACCCTGGCATCCCAATGGCTCCAAGCGCATGTGAGAGGGAGACATCCTGAGGCCAGTCAGCCAAAACTCGCGTGATATCACTCCCATCTGACACAGTATGTGTTCTCCAGCCACATCGACCAACCACATGACAGCCCACTGGAAACGCAGGATTATTACTCTGAGTTACCCTACAGTCAAAACATAACACACAGGAGATTTTGATTCAGAAATTATCAAATCCTTCAACATGCAAAAAAATTGATAAAATCACCCACTTCTACAAATTTGAAGAAGAAAAAACTACAAAAACAATAAATTCTCATTCTCTGTTAGCAAAGAAACTGAAGCACAAATTAGACATTCCTCCAGGAAACCATATGTCTGAAAAGTACATTTATCAGAGGTATGTGTGACATAAACAGTTACTGTCGGAACGTTCCTCAATAATACATTTTATTAAATGTACAAGATTTGTTACTGTAAACCAACACATAAGCCTCTTTTCACATTCACATTGTTCCTTTTACTTGGCCACTTGAGCTCCAATCATCACATCTCCAGCCTGCATTCGAACACGACTGTACGGTCTTAAAAAAAAGACAAAGAAAATAAGGGTTTGTTATTTGGAGGAATTGTTTAGTAAACATTCTGGAATAATAATACAACAAGTAAAGATTTTCACAGAATGCAGGATATGGTATATATTAGGTATGATGACATAGCAACCACTCGCGGCGAACATTCTTGACTCAAAAATGTGTTCCAAACCGCGTGGTACTAAAATGCGTATGCCATTCAATATCTTCTCCTGGCCGCGCCTGGTGGGAGTATGTTTTTCCTGAATACGACGGTAACTACATCGAGTGCAAGCCCCTGAAGCGTTGGACACTTCGGGATTTCAGCCCTAATGTGATTTCAGGTCACCGCGGCTTTCAGAAAATTTGCGTTGCGTTCAACCGGTCGGTGGGCTTCATCTACGCTTTGGACACCTCTGAAAGATAGGTTGACCTAAATACATAGCTTTTATATTGTTACTGACGAAATTCCATCGAAATCCATCGAGGAGAAAGTATTTAACTAAATCGCGGAAAATGCGTAGTAACATTTGTGGCAGGTAGATTAGCGAATGTACTGCAGGCGTCGTTCAAAAAAAAAAAACATCGTCTTTATTCAACTCATTCTGACGGTGTTTTTCTTGAAATTATTACTTATGCTATGTAGTTTAATATGTATATCATGGTTTTTCTGAAATGCTTGTCAAAATTGTAACATAGTTTACATCACTTCGAGAGCCTGTAACTCTGTCTAAATGAATAGGCTAAGAACACTTGATATGACAGTAGGCCTGGGCAATTGAAATGTGGATATGACAAAGTGAACAAGCATAATATTATTTAGATCTTTTTTTTGCACTTTTACATTTGAAAGAACTAACAAAATTCTACCTTCTATTCAAATTTCATGCAAATATCTGATAAAATAAGGAAGTTACAAGCAAAAATGTGTGAATAATAAGCATTTTCGGTCACATGACTTCTATTGTAGTTAATGTTAACTATTTTACTATATTCCTCGGTATTATAAACATCATAACTTTCGCAATCCTCAACTGATTTTCACAATTCAGGTGTCGTCGTAAAGGGAATTTTCAGCTCTGTCTAGTCATGTTATCCATTTTGAGTTTAGAGGTGTTTGGAAATTTTGTCATCATACCTATATATATTAAATGTTTAAAGACCGCCATACTCACCGCATATACGGGTCCACACTGAGGAACACAGCCTCCAGAAGAACCTCTGAAACATGTCAATAATTAACACTTTATATTTTAAAAAAATAAGCAGAATCAAAAAGCATGAAATCTTAAGAGCAAAACCTCCATCTCTAAGCTCAGGGAGTTCCACTAGTGTCAGCTCGAAGTCTCCGTCCTTAGGAAATCCTTCAAAGTGATGTTTTAGGACCCAAGTTTTGGCTTGAACCATGTTTGTTGCAGCTGTGTAAATAAGCGAGCATAATGTCGCATGCATGTTAATACAAAGCTTGCACGTAAGTTCAAAGGTAAAGTCGAATGTGAAGGGAAAAATCAAACCCTCCAAACTTCAGCAGTACTAAAATTATGCGGATACTCAAAACAGATGACGTAATCAGTCCACCTAAAGCAACAAAGATAACAAATCCGATTTAATTTAATACTCTACTTGTACCTGTCGGTGTTGTGTCTACGAAGCTCTTAAGGTGTATTCTTCCTTCCTGCTGTTACAGTGCGCACAGTTGCCCACGCTTGTACAGTCTGCGGGGGCGATCAGACCACATCTGTCAGGTGACATTTTACTTTCCTCTGATTGGACAAATTATTTGTTGAATTGAATAAGAGGAAAACAAACCAACACGGAAGACTTGTAAAAGTTACCACATGCTCTCGAGACACACACATTGTTCCGTGTTCCCAGCGCTGAGCATTACAACCAATCATAGACAGCGCATGAACGTAATGACCAATCAGAAGTTTAGATGAGTCACTGGCGTTGAAGAGTTTTGCTGCGTCTCGCTCGCCGGGAGCAGCAGATACGACCAATCAAACCCATTTACTGTATTATAACGGGAGTTCCCCTTCAGTCCGTTTGATCATTTATAACGCGAGATTATAACATAAATGATTGACTGTTTTTTGCTCGCTTTCTGTTTATTCCCAGATTAAATAAACGTTTCTTTTTCATGCTACTAAGAGCCGACGTGAAGATTTACAACTTAAATAGAATCACTCATTAACATATTGTCTGCCTAACCTATAAGAATACGACATAAAAAACGATTTTAATGTATAATCATAATTAAAATACCAAAAACATCAATACACTTTTTTTAAACTTGCAGTGCCTGTTTTTTATATTTATGACGTGATCATCTATGTACAGATGTACAACTTTGTGCCATTTTTATTTGTGCTGGTGAATTATAACAATAGTCGAATTGAACTGCCAGAAAACCTTGAGAGAATTGGGTGGGACCGAGGGGCCGCTGCTGACACTTTGAGTGGCTCCTAAACAGATTAGATCTCACTCCAAACTTTTGATAAAACTTGAGGGCCTGTGTCTAAGTGACACAAATTTAAACAACATGTCCTGAAAAAAATAACAATTTGTAATGACCTAGACATCTGGAAACCTTTAAATAACTAGAGAGCTGTTTATGTGAGGAGCAAGCATTGATTTCTGGCTCCATGAGGAGGCTCAGGATCAGAAAGAAAGTTATCAATAAATACAGATAGTATATATACTTTTTATGTGTTTTATTTTTGTACCCGAAATTAAAGTGATGATGGAAAATCAAATCTGTAAGGTCATTCCATTTGGGGTCACAAAGCCTGACCTGCTGATCCTTTAAGCATAAACATAAAGCCACAACTTCCCTATAATTTATTCACATTTATTATAATACAAACTTTGATGTATCAAGTATTACCTAGAGGATAAGAGTACTTTTAACTGTTATAATTGTAGGGTGTGCATTGATGCATGCAACATTTGGAAAGTTGAGTTTATCCCGGGTATGTCACATAACCTGCTTTTTGGACAATGAAGTGGCTTGGAATTTAAAAAAAGAAACCTTTATTATGATTAACAGCTAGAATTATTTGAGGACTTCCCTACCTGTGAAGAAATGTATTAACATTTTGTTGCAGTGTTCACCTAATGCACTCAAACTACAACATAGGGACATTTCATTAACTTATGTACATTTATATATCCAGTATTTCTTATTTATCATTTTTTAGGATTCTTCAAAATATCTTCTTTTGTGTTCTGCAGAAGGTTTGAAATGAGGGTAAGCAAATGACGAGAGAAGTTTTCTTTTTTTGGTGACCTATCCTTTTAAGCACATGCAATTTCAACACAGTTTGACTGCCACTTAAACCACCCCATTCACATCTCTTTTAAACAATACAAGAATGCAGTAAAACCCAAAATGCCTGAATTAGCCAGATGTCAGTGTTCATTAAAGTAGGGACACATTGCTGATGCACCACAAACTGCAATACAAGTTTGAATATTAAGGGTTTATCAAAACCTCTAAGTACAGAAGTAGTGTATGGTTTTCTATCATGTAATGTCATCTGCAGTAATTGGCATTTTAAAATATATTTAATACCTACATGATTTCTAATACCTTCAAAATGATCCCCACTTTGTATTAAATCAAATTACCACTCTATGCTGTTCTATGTGTTTTTTTTCATATGAATATTACAACATTTAGAAATCATTTTAATTAAAAAATGATTTACATTTTTTAAATATTGTATTTCTCTCATCCCTACAATAGTAGAAAACATCCTTTTCTGGATTGACAGCATGCATTTCTGTGTTTTACAGATTAAGGCGAATGTGACAGTCATTTAGCACAATTGTACAAGAAACCTTTATTGACTTGGCATCAGACTTTAATAATTGCCTTCCCTATGTTAACCCCTCGCAGCATCCCCCATGAATGCAGCAGGCATATTTTCAAACCCAACAGTAACATGCTCTCTGCACTTCAGCTTTCCCTGTAATCACAAAAACAGCTTAATGTTATCACATTTAGAATTTGAGTTTTTTTGTAGCATGCCAAGACATTAGTATCAAGACTCTAACTTGCCTCCTGCATCCAGGTCAACATTCGCTTCAGTGACTCTTCATTTTTATGCTCCCACCTACCCACCAAGAAACCTTCCATTTTCAGCTGCTTAAAAATCATGGTTAGCTGTGGATAAGGTCCTACAAATACACAAATATCACTTCTGTAAATGGGGGAAAAGTCCATAGTCACTGTTAATAATGTTGACTAATAGTAACTAACAACAGATAGCAGCACCAAAAATATCACACACAGATCAGAGACAGACCTGTCTGAGGGGTGGTGTCATTGTACAGGGATATTCCTCCACACACAGCAATACGGCCAAAAGTCTTCATCTGTTCAATAGCAACACTGGAAAAGTGACCACCAACCTGAAACAAAAATTCAAACTTAAAACTCAAATCTCATAGTTTCAAGATAATTGTATATGAGATTTAGCTTTATAAAGTGTATAAAAACAGAATTGTCTTTAGATTCTTTGTCTTTAGAACTTGCTGTGAGTATTAGTGGATTCTTACATTCTCAAAGTAGCAGTCATATCCTTCAGGTGAAGCGTTCTTCAGTGCCTCCTCCAGTGAGGAGACGGTCTTATAGTTAAAAGCCTGGTCAAAGCCCAGCTCTTTCAGGTATGCCACCTTGTCATCAGCACCCGCTGAGCCCACAACCCTGCAGCCTTTAAGTTTGGCTATCTGACCTGCTACAGAGCCCACTGCTCCTGCGGCTGCATTCACCAGTAACGTTTCTCCTGGTTTGATGGCACAGACCTCTTCCAAACCATAGAGTGCAGTCAGCCTGTGGAGCACAGCTAATGTAAAAATCATATTGACATTTTGTCAGACGTTTTGTCTGCAAACATTGTCCTGTTGTTGTATGTGTATGTGCTGTTGTTTGTATTGGTATGTGTATTTATTGGACCATGAGTCTGGAAATAAAAGTTGATTGATTGCTTGTATCCAATTTTTGTTTCTTGGCTGAAGTATCCCTTTAAAATCCAGAAGCACTGGAGTGTGTCCATACCCTGGCATCCCAATGGCTCCAAGCGCATGTGAGAGGGAGACATCCTGAGGCCAGTCAGTCAAAACTCGCGTGATATCACTCCCATCTGACACAGTATGTGTTCTCCAGCCACATCGACCAACCACATGACAGCCCACTGGAAACGCAGGACTATTACTCTGAGTTACCCTACAGTCAAAAATAAAGAGATTTTAAAAATGAAACAATTGAATGTCCAAATGAATTAGAAGAACACACCCCTTTTTCACGAGGTAAAGTCTATCGATAACTCAAATACTGTACATTTTCAAAAGTCACAATTCACCATCAAATGACAGCCCTCATTGTCTGTTTGCAAGAAAACTGCTACTGAGGCAGAAAGTAAAAGTTCCTCCAGGAGAAAATATCCCAATGTATTGTTTGTCTGAGAACAGAAATATGTTATAGACAGTCACTACTTTAAACAGCTTTGCCAACCCTTATGTCTTTATTACACACTGAACTCATGGCCAGTGATTGTAAATGAATCACAGATGCTTCCCAACTCCAATCATGAGAAAACTGTTGGAAATTCAAGCTTTCCGTCATTTAAACAGAGTGCAGTTGTTATGGTTGTTTTTCTTACTTGGCCACTTGAGTTCCAATCATCACATCTCCAGCCTGCATTCGAACACGACTAAATGGTCTTGGAGAAAAACACAAACAGTTCAGGATTTGCATTTAGGGTGCAAAATAATTGTTTAGGTATTATTTTATTGCAAACCTTTCACTTACCGCATATAAGGGTCCACACTGAGGAACACGGCCTCCAGAAGAACCTCTGAAATACAGCAATAATTAACACTTTGCATTTAAAAGGGTAAAAATGCATAGTTGAAATCTTAAGGGCAAAACCTCCATTTCTAAGCTCAGGGAGCTCCACTACTTTCAGCTCGAAGTCGCCATCTTTAGGAAATCCCTCGAAGTGCCGTTTTAGGACCCACGTTTTGGCTTGAACCATAGCTATCTGCGTAACGTTAACTGTAAAATAACCTAAAATCATACCACATGCATGATATGTTAATACAAAGAATGCAAAGACGAGAACCGCCTTCCTTTTACAGCAATAAAATAAACAGTCAACGGGCCTTGCGTCTACCCTAACAATACTGTTTTCCAGGGTGGTCAACAAAGATAACCATAACGATTTAATTTAAGATTATACTCGTAATATACTCGTGTATATTACCTATGCTGTGCTCTGCTGTGTCCACGAAGATTTCTTTTTGTTTACTGAGAGGGATCAGCCCACATTTTTCATGTGACATTTTGCTTTGATATGGTTGGACAAACTAATTGACCTATCGGTAAGCCCCTCCCCTCGAACACAGATGAGCCAAAAACAGTTGAATATGAGTTGCACGGGGACCGGAGCTCGGACAGTTTTAGGTTTCGGCGCCATAGCATAGAAACATTGTAAGATCATAAGTGTCCAGGGAGCATGAGGAATGGATTAATTAATTTATTATATTGAATTTCCCTTAACCCACACAAAAAGAGCAAACTGTGGTCGCAGTTACATTTACATTAATGCATTTGGCAGACGCTTTTATACGATTGCTTCTATACATGCTATACAGTTGATCCTAGATATATGTCATCTGCGATCGTGACGACCGTAACATGGGTCTTCTCCCGCTTGCCTGTATAATCTGTAAACCCTCGCTTCCAAATTAAATTTGTTATCATTCACCATATTAATTTTAAAATCGTTTATAAGTCCCACTTGAATTCTCCTCGACGAGAGAGTGTGTGTCCAAAATCTACCAAACACAACTTCGGACGAGGTTTTTACACTGACAGTGGCCATTGAAAGACATTAGGAACTCCGGTCGCTCGTCCGAGTTAGCAACAGTAACCAAGGGGGGCGGGGCTTACCGATAGGTCAATTGTCAATCACGTAAATTGTGTTTCTTTTTAAATACATTTTTACACATTTTGACGCTGTATTATGATGCGCATCCACCTTCTGCGTCAATAATAATAAGTATCTAAATAAATAAATAAACCGTTTGAGCAACTGCCCTCCCTACGCCTTGTGACGTAGGCAAGCGCGGGCATTTCGGAAGTGGCAATGGAGACAGACTGGCTAAACTGACAAGATTTTAAAAGCTTGAAAACATCAAACGGGATATTTTACAAGGTACGAATGTTTTTTGTATATAACATGTTTAAGGTTTTACTTTATGACAAAAAAATCCGCTGGTAAATCGTATTAGCAGTATTAGCTAAAGGCTAATCCTACAAACACCAACAGACCGCAACATCAACATTCTAACGTTAATTTAAATTCTTAATGACGTTAATCCAACAAACGTCAACAGTGGTTTCACATTCATCTAAAAACTCCAACAAAGGCGTTTGTTGGATCGGTGAGAATGAACATTAGCCGTAACCGGGAAGCAAGCTAATAAATAACGTTATAACGTTACAAGTGTTCAACGGCTTATGAGTTTCAAAATCTTTATTTCTCACTTTAGTTGTCTAACGTTTCTGCACACAGTGACAGATTTTTTGTGGTTCTCGCGAGAAGTGTTTTGTTTAGTATAAATGTAAAAACTGTCTGTCTTGTTTACTGTTTTACAGTTTTGTGACTGCACCCCCTTACGAAAAACAACCTTTCGTTTTTGTGTAACCTTGTTTTTTGCTTAATTAATGAATCACCTTTTATATAATCAAATATAATGGTGAAACTATGGTTGCCTTAAATTCTGCTTGATTTATGGTAACCGTGGTTTATAATAACCTTTAAAGTTAGAGATGTTATTTGTACTAGTAAACCATAGCTTTGTTTTGTAAGAGTGTTATTTCCAAACATGTTTGCTGTTTTAGGCAAAATAATTATGTCATCGCTATCTATATTATCTAAATGTCATTGTTTTGCATTTACTAAAAATGCAAAACAAAATGTTCTTCCAACCTTGTTCTAATAGACTCCCAACACAGCATCATTTAGATTTCGCTCAGCAATTGTGTATGTGTTCAGGCTTGTTTTACTGTCTTTTTCACCTCAGCTGAACTTTCTTCTTTATAAATGCATAGAATAGGTTGGGCTTACTGTCATGTCCATTGACCATTCGTGTTAAGACAAGGAAACAACTCCGAAGTGTCAACTCTGTTCGGATAAGCAGCCATGCTGGATGGAGCGCAGTTTGTTGAGGTGCTGTCACGGTTGGGTTACCCACTGTCGGCCAAATTAAAAGGCTCTGAGTTTGACTGGTTATTTGATTCAGCACCAGATAACCTGCATCTTTTACGTGTCGTCTGCAACCGACTAAACCGCAGCAACGTTTTAACTCCAGAAGAGCTGCAGGCATACAAGGCCCTCCAGGAGTCCGGGAAGCCCATCTTGGATGAGGCAACTTTATCTGACCTTCTTAAGACCTGTTCATCTCTGGATGGAGGTGTAGGATCACAGGGCTGTTCTGCACTTGGTGGAGGGGAAGATGTTTCGGTTGAGGATCTTGAGACAGAACTTCAAGCTCTCTACAAGGAGAAGCAACTTAAACAACGCAGACTCAACAAGCTGCAGATGCTGGCTACCAGCCGGGGTGCAAACTCCTCTGCATCCCAAGCACTGCTGCAGGATGGAGGGAGTATGATAAAGGATGCTAACTCTGCCTTAGCCGCTGAAAACGCATGCACAAACTCGGCTATAGAGAGTCTGTCAAAGGAGGCCACCAAGCTCGCTGGCATTTTTCACACTGACATTCGTTCCTCAAGTAAAGATATATCCGCTCCACTATCGGTTCCTCAACCATTGCTCCTCTTTCAGTTGTCTCTAGAGCCCTTCCTCCATCAGCAGGAACAGTTCACCAAAGTGTTAGCTGCCTACACTCAGCGACAGTTTTTTCAGGGAATCTCAGACATAATGGAGACGTCAAAACACTGCCAGCTGACCAATCTGAGCTGCTGCAGTGAGAGTGAAGAAGAAGAGGCTGCTCTACTAGTAGAGCTCAGGAAAAAGGAGATGGCACAATTGCAGTGGGCATACATAGTGGCACAGTATCAGCTGGTTAAAGAGAGGGCAGAGGAGTATGGAGACAAGGCAGCAAAAGAGTGGCTCACGCAGAAACTGGTGAACATCACAGAGGTGAATCTTTTTATGTTTTGATCATTTTGCATGGGGAAATTCTGCACATTATGTATCAGAATAGAATAATCATAAAATAAATTATTAAATGTACATTTACGCATTTGGCAAATGCTTTTATCCAAAGCGACATTGCATTAGACTATACATTTGGTGAGTATGTGCAATCCCTGGGATCGAACCCATGACCTTGGTATTGCTAGCACCATGCTCTAACCACTCACAGGATATAGATGACAACAGATGTTCATAACCTGAACCTGTTATTCTGGTAATCTCTATATACTGTGCAAACAAAACGTTGTTAAGAAAATATATACATTAAAAAAAAATATATTGAAATTAAAGACTGAACACTGGAGTTCAATATAGAAATTAAACTGGAAACAAGCACCAAACATAAATAAACTGATAAACCTACAAAAGAAACAAATTATAACTAGATAGACTACTAGTGGCAGAAGTGATTTAATCAAATGAGAGTGTTATTATATCCTCTCCCCTGGGTTGCAAATAAATATAACAAGTTTCTCATCATGTTCTCATTCATTCTTGTCTCCCCGTAGCCTCTCTGCTACTCACAGGTGAGCAGGCTTGAGGCTGATCTTCGCTCGGAGGTTCTCTCAATTCAGTCTGAAATTCAGTCTCTACTGTCAGACCCAGTCCGCTTGGCATTGCGAGATTGTGCCCGCCTCCTTAATATCCCCGTGGTGCGAGGTGACCTTGCTCTTCAGGTAGCCAGGCAAAACTACTACACCTCCAGACAGACTGAAATTCGTGATCAGCTGCTTCGTCAGAAGGCCTCCTTTGAACTTGTGCATCTTGCCCAAGATTCGGAGCTTCTTAGGGGAAGGAGAGTAATGGAGCAGCTTGAGGAAATAGCAAAGAGGCTGGAACATGCAGCAGAAACTGCTGCTCAAAGAGAGAACACTCTGACACAACCTCACTTGACTCAGGCCCCCTATCTTGGTCCTAATGCCAAACAACAGGTCATTAGCTCCAAGGACACAGCGTTTTGCAGGTAAATGTCTCTCATTTAGATACATACAATGTAATGACAAACTTTTAAAATCCACAAAGTTCTGGAATTAACCCTGCAGGTAGCGTTTGTAAGTCTGCATCCTGTGTTTATCCCTCAGGTTGCTTGAGATTCTTGAGTTGGGTAAGGCCTCCATGGAGCAAAAGGATCCATTCCAAACATATGGTAGGCTAGAAGCAGCAGCCTTCAATCTACAGGAGGAGCTGGCCACTGTACAGGAGGCCTTGGATGGTGCCAGACGAGAACAGGCCTACACTGGTGCACGTCTGGAACGTGACCGTGATATGCTTGACCAAATGGCATACTCTGACATTGTGCAGCCTCTTTTGAGGCCGCAGGTATGTGCTAGAACCACATCTGCACTGGAACTCTGCCCTCATGCACAGGTATGTCTTGTCTTTCTCTTCCTCACCCTCACCGCCGTATTCCTCATCCCTTTGAATCCCAAGAAACGTGAGCAGATTAATATTTGTCAAGTGTTTTTCATTCTTGTTTTTCATAACCTCTCGATGGTTTGTGGTTGGTTTGGTTTTGTCTGGCTTTCCTGCACAGTTGTGTTCTTATCTGTTTTTGTAAGACCTAATGCTTTCTTCTCTTTCCCTCTCCTGCTATTGCACTGAAGATAAATGCCTTCTGTTGGCTTTAAACAGAGCAAATAACTCTTCACGAGCAAATAAGTGTTGACTAGCATACACAAAGAGCACTTTAACATCATGTTTTCAAGGGTAATATGTATGAGATGTGGTTTTTGATATGCTTCTATTTTCTTTATAATGTTACATATAATTTACATTCCTTTTCTCCTTTATGATGACCGTCACAATTTTTTGTCTGTCCTCGGTTGTTGTCACCTCCTTCCTGTCTTACTCATATTCTTTGTTTTAGGAGATGACAATAGTTCTAGATGAGTTGGAGGGTAAGCAGAAGACGCTTTACACTCTTCTTCAGAACATAGTTGGAGACTTGAAGGCAAAACGAGCTAGGCTGGAACGCAGCGCCGCCTTGAGGAGAGAGAGGGAACTATATGTCTGTTTCCATCTGGACCCTAGGCTGCTCAGCAAAGCGGTCAAAGAAATGGAAGCTCGAGCAGCTGTTATGTAGGATTGGAATCTAAATATATCTAGTTCATCAGTCAACATGTATTCATGAATGTCAACATGTAGGTCCAAGCTGCAGAAGAAGCTGACTGAGAAAAATATGTTATATATGTAGCTTATTACATGGACCAATGTTGCTTCTATGCTGTGGTTATCCTACATTAAAATAAATTGTAACAACTTGTTCAGCATCAACAGATATTAATTATTTGCATTGTTGTCACACCTTGTATAAATTTGTTCTTACACGTTTTTGGTTAATAAACATTGTTTGTCAGGCATTTACTTCTCAGTCGCTTTTTGGTGAAACCTTGAATTCAAACTCTTTTAATGCTATTTGTTTCTTTGCTCAAGACATGGTTTATGTCTCAGATTACTGTACTAGCTGACTGCGTATAACTGATAGATCTGACTATACTGACAAATCGACGGTACGTTTAGAATTGCAGTAATGCGTCTCCACTTATCATCTTAAAAGTGGTTGCAGCCAATGTGTTGTGTTGCTTAAACAATTTTTTCATATTTTGTTGTTAGATTATATTGTTATATACATGTGTGTCTGCAGGTTTAGTACTGAGAACAGATTTATGAGATGAAGAGCTACCTCTGTAGCAGTCTGAATGCAGCCCCTCTCTCTGCGGCTGGCCAGTCCATCCTAGCAGCCCTTCGGGTCCAGTATCTTCAGAGAGCTGACAGAAGCAGAGCTAGTGAGTTAGATAGAACATTAGAATAAAATATTTGGACAATGTACAGAAATCTGAAACGTTAATAAAACTGACATTTTATTTTTGGTAAATGATTTGTAGAAAGACATAAAAAGACAATTGCCCTTCAGCTGTGTAGATGCTCTTGAACGTTACTGAAAGGAAATCTGTTTTAAATTGTAGTTTCTTGTGGTAGAGGATTCAGACTCTCTGAGCAAAAGAGCAGAAACGATGGAAATCAAGATTTGTTCAAAGAAAAAACTAAGTGAGTAATATCTAAAAAAGCAATGCAATGTATAATTGTTTTATCAGTGTGTTTATTCTCTATGATTACTCTATTCAAATCAGGTCTTGTTTAACCATTTACAGTTCTCATATGGATAGACCAGAGAGTTCTCAATTTTGTACTCTAAAAGAATGCGAAAACCAGTATTCTCAAGATCCAAAGCCGAGCCAGTGAGTTTTGGTGTTCAGGTCATCTGATGTGGTGTTTGCAACACTGATCAAATAGTTTATCAGTTTTTCCTGGGTTATTATCAGAGATGTCTGATTCATAACTTTATTCTGTCTTGATTTTTAGAGACTTGAATTTAAATAGATTGGAATTTTCTAAGCATTTTGAGCTTAGAGGTGTGTTCAGTGATGAGAAGATTGAAATGTACCATGCTGCTGTCGATGACGTTGTTCAACCCAACACTCAGTCTATTAAGCCAGTAGCACAGGGAGAGCTTATTTTACCTGTTTCTGGCTTTTTTAGTGAGGGAATCACCCGGGTTAACCCAGCTCTGACAGAATCAAAGGGACAAAGGAGCAAAAGGAGGTGGATTCTGGCTGAAAAGATTTTAGTGAGCGATAATCCACATGAAGCTCCTCCAATGAAAAAGTGCAGCTTTGAACAGCTTATATTGCCTATTGACAACTGCCATAAGGCATCCAGAGAAAAACTAAAAGTGGGCAAGCAGACTAAGAATAAAAAAATCAACCCATTTTGTAGCAACCAATCATATTCAGGAGAGAATGGTTTCATGAATAAGGAGTTGACTGAAAGAGATAACATTGATCAACACTTTGGGGTCATCTCAGAAGCCGAGTGTGACCAAGCTGTGTTTATACAAACACAGGCTGGTCTTCTATCAAATGCAGAGAAACCAACATCTAAGTTGCCGGGTCTGGAAAAGACCAGCCTTTTCCCACAAGACCGAAGAAAATCACAGTCATCTGCTTCAGAGGAAAGCTGTCGATATTTCCAAAGATGTAAGAGCAGCACTGTTCATGAATGTGATCAGGACACATCTGTTAAATCAGATGAATTACTGGACTTATCGAAGCAGAAAGAAGACAATGGGTCTGAGAGAAGTCAGATTCTCAAGGGTAGAACTAGTAAGTGCAGTGTTTAACATGTAAACCACATTCTCCCACTATTGAGCTTTTCAAGCAAATGTCAGTTCAGTCTTTCTGTGCTTTCAATTCGATTTCTTTGACGAGTGTGATTCAGGATGATATGTATCTACTGTACAAGCTAATAGTTCAGCAAACTGTGCTTTGACACAGATTTCCCCCAGCATGACGACATTGCATTGCCGATGCTTGTTGGAGAGAAAAATAGCGTGATGGAGTCTACACTGCCCACCACCCCCGGAGGTGCGCAGCCCAGCATCCAGTCCCTCGCACAGGTAGCGCACATGCACCGACCCTTAAATATGGAACAGAGTTTGTGGGTTTGTTTCGTCTTAGCAGATAGTAGGTTTTTTGCTCATTTGGATCCAAGATTGACCTTCTTTGAACTGAATTTTGTGCCACTTTTATGATTATTTTATGAAGAATGATTATATAGAGAGGTTTCTCTACTCTATATATTACATTTGCACTTTTAGCTGCAAGAAGAAGCTTTCATCAGTGTATTCTGTTTCAAAACGATAATGTGGTTTGACAATATTGCTCAGAAAAAAGCCCAGTTCACACAATAATAAACCCTTGAGTTGTTCCAAATCTATTTTTTTTTCTGAGCAACACAGAGAGAGATATTTGGAAGAATGCTTGTAACAAGCAGTTATTGGCCACCATTGACTACCATAGTAGAAAAAATTACAATGGTAGTCAACAGAACAAAGAAATGTATAAAGTAATTGTTCCCACGTACAATGTTAGTCAATGGTGGCCAAGAACAGATTTGGAATAACTCGAGGGTGAGCAAATGAAGACAGAATTTTAGTTTTGGTTGAACTGTTTCTTGAAATAAGTACTCTTTAATAAAATTATTATTGGTTCTATTGCGTTTCTAATGTCTTTTGTCGTGTCGCGTCCAGTGTAGACATCGTGTAAGTAGCACTGCAATAAGTTGTGGAAATGCAGAAGCAGCAGGAACCTAAATAAATGAAAATTTGTACGAAGGAAAAATCATTCCCAGGAGTCAGAATGATAAAGAAAATAAGTACAGAGACTGAACACATAAACCAAAGACAGTATTATATGAGACAAACTAGCTGGCAAACTCAAAGAACACACTAAGTTCTAGACATTCTATAAATACAGAACAGTTCACCAACTCTTATTTGAAGATCAATTATTCAGTGTGCAAAAATGTTGTGACCCAGAGTGCTGGTTATGTGTAGTTTTATTTGAACATCTTTCAAGGTGAAACAGCCGACTAATGAATAATGGAAATGTCTTACTGCAGATGTCTTGTTATGTAAAGAAGCGCACACACAGGGGTCATTTGTAGGTTGAGAAGTGCAGGCGAAGACTTGTCCTTGCAGCACTAAGAGTAGTGTGGGTGCATCAGCATGAAAAACTACTTTAGAGAGCTTTATTCTTGACAGCCTGGTGACTGCGAACATGTTCTCTTACTAAAGCTTTCCTGAGCTGATTTTTCTGGTGCTGACAGTCACATCAATACATTTGTCTTTTAATTCTTATTAAGCACGTTGGCAGTTATGAATTTGAAGTTTTACATTTGTGAAGATGAGCTAAAGTGAGGTCTGCATTTGTTTTAAAACACACAGGCTGGTAAGGTTACCTCAAGTACAAAACATTCTTCAAAATGGAAACCTCCTGGACCCTCACAGGAAGCTCATAAGACCACTTTAGCCCCTGAGAAGAGCAGCAGGACACTCAGAAACTTCAATCTAACTGCCAGCCCCGCACGCTCTAAAGTACAGCTCTCCCACAAGGCAGCCGTAAAACAGGGCTTAGTGCAGCCCTTAAAAAAAGCAAAAGCTCCTCGATGTGAGGTCAAGAGACCGAGACATCCCTTCAGACCCCAGAGAGAATCAAGTCAAGAATGGAAGGAATCAAACCTCTCCGAAGCCCCCGGGCCTTCTGAAGCAAGTCGCATAGGATCGAATGCATTGCCTTCTGAAACGGATAGAAATGAAGAGTTGACCACAGCAACCTCCAAAGGAGCCTTTAGTTTGATCTCTGATCCCAGAGTTTGTGACACAGGCCGTCTCTCACAAGAGGAACGACAGCGTGTGTGTGAGGAGGCTGGAAGAGCAAAATCATTAGTTGTTACTATGGTGTACCAGGATGGCACCATACAACTGGACCCAGAGCAGGTGTGTTTACAGAGCTACCAAATCTAGATTTTTGGAATCTAGATGATTTGTTTAATGATTGTTATGTGTGAATGGATTTTAAAAGTTGCTCGTGTGTGACATCTCTCTTAAAGAGGTCATGTACTGCTGTGTGTGGCCTACTGGTTCTGCTGAAGGGGGATTTGGACTCGGAGAGTCTGGAGGACAGACCGCAAGAGAAAATGCTATACCTCAGACTAGAGCAGACACCAGCATGGGCCCAACAAGACCTTAAACACAAGCAGGAGGCCTTTACCAGGTGTGTATGTGCGTGCATAGGAGTGAACAAAGAGATGTATGTGTTTTTATTTACTGTATTTTGACAGCCTTGCTGTTTTTCTGTTACAGGTGGTATGTGACATTCATTATTAGTTTTCTATAAAGAGGTGCTTTTACAGATGTTCACTGTGTTTTTGTGTTTATAGAGAACTGCTGCTGCAGATGGTGTGCGGCACAAAGCCATTTGTGTGCTTTAAAGCCAAAGACCTACTCCGTACAGCGCTGAGACATTTCAGCAAAGACCTGAGCTGGGAGCAAGGTGACAAATACACGTACAGATGCTTTATGTCTGAATATAAAAGCCACTTCCAAATGTTTTAGTCAGGAAGGGGGGTGTTGTTGGTGATATTTTGTGATGTTTAACTGGTATTAATGGTTCTTCGCAGTGTTGGGGTGTCAGATAATGGATCCGCAGATTGCAGCCTGGTTGTTAGATCCAGCCGACCCCGCATCCTGCTTTCAGACCCTGCTCTCCAAACACTACACATGTCCAGTTACACGCACATCACTGCAACCTGTACTCGGACAAGCCCAAGGTCAGTATACACACATTTCAGAAAATGCACCCAGCGGCTGTATCTGGATACACTACTTCAAGTTTGCTTTAGGTATTACACTAAGGGGATCACACAGCTTCAACTTCCAAGGCTGGTACAAGGCTGCTCTTAATGTTGTAACATTATTGTAAATCAATATCATGGGACACACTGCAGTGATCGCACCTTACAGTAGTTTAGAAGATTTTTCAGCTTTTCACAAGTAACTTTGTCTTCTGGTTTGATGGATTTGTCATCAGTCAATGATAAAAGCTGAGAAATTGCTAAATAACTTTTAAACTTATTGATGGCACCCATTCAAGTCCAAAACATACTTTTGTCTGTTCGGTTATTAGTGTCTACCTTATTTTTAGGTGACTCAAGTGATCTCAGATTTATCACTTCTTCATGGACTAATGGATGAATTGCATAACAAGCTTCAGGTACTTTCTGTCTGAATGTAAAATCCTTTCCAAATAACCTGATGTACACATGTCATTGCTCTAACCCCATCTGACCTTCTCCATGTCTCTCTATAGGCTCAAGGCCTGTGGCAGCTCTATTCTGACATAGAACAGATGATGATTCCAGTTCTGGCAGGTCTAAGCAAACTGACGTTAAATCATTCAATTCTTAAATTCAAACAACTGTGTCACAGACACATAATCTTTCATAACCATGATCCTTCTAGTTTATGATAAAATCATAATGCTGCATGTAGCTTTTCAAGTAGCTTCACATTTTATGTAATGGGGTTTATTCACGAAACATTTCTGTGGGAATTGTTTGTAAAACCAGCAGTTAGTTAAATCTGTGAGAATGTTTTTGCAATTAATCTCACGTTAGTCCAGACATTTTTATTGTACATTTCTGAATTAAAAGTTTGGTCATTATTTCTGAAGTGGTATTTCAAAACCCTTTCTCATTTGTTTTAGCAATGGAGAGTTTTAAAATTCATGTGGACAAGGAAGCCTTAAAACGGACTTCAGAAATGCTAGGGGTAAGAGTGTGTGATTCATTAAAAAGTAATGCACGCAAATGTATGCACTGAGATTTCTATAAATATCAGTGACCGTTTGTCCTGTGGGGGTGTGGAGGCTTTTCTGAGGAGAACTCAAATTTAATATTGATCACTAGATCTTTTACTGCTCTACTTCTGGCACCTTATTTCTCAAAAAGAACATACCATCTCTCCTCCAACTCCTCTCATCTCTCTGCCTTCTCTCATCTTTTTTCATCACTTTACATTTGATCTTCCCCTGAGGTTTGTCTATCTTTATTTCATAAGCTCCTGCACTCTTCACCCTTTCTTGTCTTCTATTATTCTTCTATTTGCTATATCCCCGTCTTCCCCTCCCAGTACATTTGGATGAAAGGAAGAGATGGATTATGTGGTGCTAGATTATTGGCTATTGCAGTATGGGTTTGAAAATGTCAGAATGTGCTGGAGACTCCCTGTGTGAGAATAAATATCAGAAGATTTAGTTTCTGTCTTTCAGTCTAAGCTGAAGCAGTTAGAACAGGAGGCTCATCAGGCTGCAGGTCAACAGTTCTTGGTGTCCAGTAGTGCTCAGCTCAGACTGGTCAGTGTGTTTGTGACTTTCAAAACCTTGTTTTGAAGTAGTTCAGTTTAAAGGGATACTTCACCCAAAAATTAAAATTCTGTCATAATTTACGCACCCTCAGATTGTTCCAAACCTGTATAAATGTATTTGTTTTGCTGAACACACAGGTAGATATTTAGAAGAATGTCAGATCTCGCCCCCCCGCCATTGACTCCCATAGTATTTATTTTCCCTACAATGGGAGTCAACGGGGGGCGAGATCTGAAAAATGTCCTAATTTCTTCCTGTGTGTTCAGCAAAACAAAGAAATGTATACAGGTTTGGAACAATCTAAGGGTGAGTAAATGAAAACAGAATTTTAGTTTTTGCGTGAGGTATCCCTTTAATGTCTTTGTATTCATAAATTTGTTTCTATTGCTCTCAATACAACTGTATAACTTTTTCTAACACTACAATAAAAAATGCAAACCCCTTTGAAACTGTATAGTGTGTTTATTAAACTATGTGCCTTCCCTCAGATCCTGTTTGAGAAGTTGCGTTTGCATGAACGGTGTGAGAATAAGAAGCTCCCCAAAACAAACAAACAGCAGCAGTCCACATCTGAAACAGCAGTAAGCACTTTTATTTCTTATTTTTATTCTCAGATAGTATAGTCCCATCTACATTCAAGTTAAGATTTGATATTCTCTGCTCATAATAGACTGTAAACAGAATCAGCAGCTTTAGTTTTCATTTTTTGAAATATCTTTTCTTCTAGTTATTACAACTACAAAACTTGCATCCACTTCCTAACATTATACTAGAATACAGACAGATCCACAAAATCAAGACTGCATTTGTGGACGGCATATTGTCATGTATGAACAAGGTGAGACAATTCCAATAATACACAAAGTTTTGAAAACATAATTTGCAAATCATTTGAAGGAGAGCGATATAGAAAGAAATAACCACCAGGTGGCAGTACAGGCATATTACTGTTGGTTGATTATGAGTCTGATTTTCCAGAATAAAATATATAGTTAAATTTATACTGCAAATGAAAAAGAAAACAACTAACAGAAAGTTCTTTTGAGTTAACTTTAATCTTATGTTTCTACTAAGACATTCATCTCTTCCACATGGAATCAGACGAGTACAGTGAGTGGCAGACTGTCGGCTAAACATCCTGTGAGTGTTCTCCATCTCATTATCTCCATCATGTACTTGGGTACCACTTTTTCATTTCTTTCTGTTTCCTTCCTTTTCTCCTATTTTATGTTCTGTTTTATATTGTATGTGAGGAAGCTGGTACCTTTAGGACTTGGTCATAATATCACGAAAACAAAATTTGACAGTCAGTCAGCCTTTTTTATATCCGTTCTGTCTGTCTGACAGTCTGCGAGTCCGCCAGCAATCTTTGGGAATTACACAGACACTCTGTTCTCGAGCCAAATTTTCAATCCATCACTCCTGTCATTCTCTAATTGATTTTTTTTTATTTATTTTTTTATTTCAAGAAATCCCTCAGACCCCAAACCTGTCACAAATGATTTCGAATGATGCGTATCCCCTGCAGACTGAAATAAGTCAAGTCACCCGTGGCAACGCACTGGAGTTTTATACAAGAACCAGTGCATGAAAATGTCATGCTTAAATGAGGTAGCACATAAATGAGCTTCATTAGCTGCTGGGACGAATTGAGAAAGATCAACGTCCGTTAATTGCAGTCTAGGGTAAGACTGAAAGTCTCCCCTGAGGTGGGCTGTAATAAGATCATGCTGAATCACACCGAATGACTGTGATATTAAAAGTGAAATTCACATGCAATTCCCTCTTCAGCCCAACATTATAATACTTTTCTCTCCCTCGGTTCCAGTGAGTGAGTTTATTTTTTATTATACCGTCATCCAAGTGAGATTGCCGCCTTTCATATTACAATTTCTGTGCTCTTTCAAAATCCTTCATAAGCAAGTCAAAGCCAGATGCCTTAAGCATTTGCATTTTTAAGAAGGATTAAAGGATTTTTTCTGCAGAACGGACTTTTGCTTCAAGTGAGGCTTTTAACCACAAAATGTTATTAAAATATACACTCGAACAATTTGATTTTATTGTCTTTTTAGATTTTGTCCTAGAAGAGATTGAATATGTTGTACAGTCTTATATCGCATCAAATTTTCTGATTCTTTCTGGTGCATTAATGAAATCTATTAATACACCACAGTATATGTGGATTTTCCTCTGTCGAATGGAGAAACTTAAATGCTGTCTCTGGTCTGCTGCATGAGGGTCTTTTCTCTCTTTTCCCTCTGTCTTCCTGTCTCTCATTCTTTGTCTTTGAATATACATACACACACACACATCTGCTAAGACACAAAAGCTGATAGCAGCCTTTTATCTTCATATGGGTTCGTTTAAGGCATTGCTTCCTTAAAAGTCAGAAAAAGAGCTGTCTTTGGTTCAAAATTCAAAGTATTCTTTAACAAAATGCCAGACATCACTTATGTATCCTGAGACATACAGAGACACTCTTGACAATTACACCAAAGAACAGCAGAATGAGGCCAGATGCCTTTCTCTTCATCTTCTGTATCTTGTCGTGCTGTTTCCACACTGTTCAAATCAGCCTGTGCTGTCGGGTGTTTTTTTTAATGAACAACATCCCCTGGTCTTTTACATACATATGGTAACTATCAGAAACTTTCTAGCCACCGATTCAAACCAGGGAACTGATCTGCCCGTATGGTGTTCAGTATAACTTTGCTAATGTTTATTCACTGAATTCATTGATTAATAAATCACGTCAACAGGTTGTGTAGGTGTGTTGGAAGTGCAATTACACATAATAATCAAATAAACATTGTTTTCATTCGTCATGAATTTTCGGCTTCCTTCAGATGAGTCATTCTCGTGCCGGGGGTGAATCAGAATGATTGATGGCTTTCCTTTAGTCATTTAAAGTTGCCCGCACCCAAGCATCACTGAGCGATGCATAATAACACGGCTGCAGGGGTGTCTGAGTCATTGTTTTACTTTATGTGCAAGATTATTAGATTCTGCTCTGACATGGCGTTTTTGTGTTAGAGAACCACATTGTGTCAGGATCTCACAAGCTGCTAATCTAGAGTGTGTATGTATGTATATGTTTGTCAGTGAGTAAGTGAGAATCCCATCAGATGTTCACCCAGAATGTGTGTATCGTGTGCGCTTGTAATGTTTATCCCTTCTGAAAATGTGTATACTGTTTGTGATTTTAGTTAAACATCATTACTACTAGTGAATAAGTAAGTCAGGGGGTTCCTTATGACTGTATCAATACTGAATAGAAAAATGATAGCGGGAAATGCAAGTATCGTCACATTTAGTAATGACTGGTACCGAAGTTTGGTATCGTGACAACACTACAGAGGTGTATAAAGACCTTACATAATGAAGCATTATGGTTTTATTACCTAAGTATGAGCTATTACTATCTACATACACATCAGGTCCCCTTACATGAAATTCTCCATGTTGTTTCTACAGTAGCCCTAAACAGATAAACTGCTCTACAGAGCTCATTTCATAAATACATAATCTCCTTCGGCAAAGAAGCGATAACATGACCACATCTTAGTACTGTGTCAGCCACCGTAGTGTTGGAGCTGTGGAGTGAGCTGTTGGCAGTTTGCAACCTCACCACTAGGTGCCTTTAAGCATATAGACCTTTAAGCTGTACAACTTAATGTATCACAATGCCATAAATGAAACCATAAAGCTTATCTTTGACATCCTCCACAGTAAGGTTCTTCGGTGTTCCATTCATTGATTTAACAGACAGGAGATTTTAGCTCACACAATGTTTTTTTGTGTCCCTATAGGAAGCACTGATATTACACAATGGATCTAATCTCAATTTGTCATTTTTTTGTCCTCTGTTTTCCTTATTCACTGATATTAAGAATGTTGCCAATTCAATTCAGTAAAGTAACTTGGCAAATTGTATAGACATTTTTATATTGATCATCCTGTGTTTCTCAGACCAGCTCAAGACCAATGAAAATGCAATTTGAATGGAAATGTCATATTGGTATTCAAACTTTATCTTTACTCATTTTTTTTTGTGATGGTGTAAGATAAAATATCCATTGCTTAGAGCAGTTGCTAAGCTACATAATTTTACCTTTAAAATGTTTTGCTAAAGAATCCACCCACCTCTCTTTAATTGACGTCCCCGGTGGATTGTGTTTTTTTTACTCAGATCTGCCGATAGATCTATTGTAATGTGGTACAGAGGGAAAAAAGTGTCTTACGTCACAGATGTGTTTATTTATGTGTGTACCTGACTGGCCGCCCAAACATAGCAGTTATTGTGTTAATCCACTACAAACAAGTGTGCATTCATTAAGCACCCAGCAGAAACAAAGCCATCATACAGTAAACCAAGCTCTGCAAGCCAAAGTAACTCATTAAGAGTCAATGAGATTTTTATCTATGCTAATATATATTCACAGTGGCTGGTTCGATGAGCTTTGAAACAACAGCTGCCACTGTTAATTACATTTTTCTGCACTGGGCTCACTTCTGTGTTTATTGAGGTTTTGCCGCACAACAAAACAGTGGCAGATGAGTTACAGCGGCAGGAGGGGGGTAGTGCGACTACAGTGCGCTAAAGAGAGAGAGAGAGCTTAACCTGTAGTTTTTGTTGCTCAGCATCATTAACACGTCTCATCCTACAAGGTTTTGTAAGGCTGGGCATCATGGACAAATTTCTCTGTAACTTGCCAAAGACAGCAGCAAACAAACTTAAAGGGGTCATATGGCGCGAATACGTGTTTTTTGTGTCTTTGGTGTGTTATAAGTTGCCCATGCATGTATTAGACACGTAAAATTGCTCAAATTAAATTGAATCTAAAATCGAATTCTCACCCAGACCTGCCTGAAACGCCTCGTGTAACCACACCCCCACAAATCCACATCAGTTTGTGGTATGAGTTAACTAACACCGCACAAATGTATACGCAGGTGTACCTGTTAGTACAATTGCTTTGGAACCTGATGTTCCAAATATGGTAAGAGGCTTCGCATTTCCGTCACACGCTTGCAGTATTCGACCAATCACTACTTACTGGTTAACTGGCCAATCATAGCACACCTCGCTTTCCAGAGCGATGAGCTTTGTAAACAATCCGTGTATTTCAGAGAGGCGGGGCAAAGAGGAGATACAAACATGCACGGTATGTGAAAAATACAGCGTTTTTGAAACGTTTATACGCATTGCATTACATCTAAAACAAACGATCATATGACCTCTTTAAATTCCTTGTATTTTGTTGAATGGAATAGATACACGGTGGCAACATTACCACATCTGCTTTTTAATAATTGAATGCCTTTCAATTATCCCATTTTTATTGTACAAGGCTGTTGGAGTTTATATTCCATGATGATTCTGTTGCAAATATTTGCAGTAGTTTATGGCGCATGAATGGAACAGTGCACATGTGTGTTTGCTGATCAACAGAGGCCTCTCTCTCACACAGCCTCAGAAACAGCAGAGGCAGCATGTTTCAGCGTTGTCATGCCGACAGGGTGCCGCTGTGGGATGGCGATGGATCTTGCCCACCGCCTGGATGATTGAGGGGTGTGTTGCCATGGCAACTGCGCCGAAGCACAGCGAAAGGCCTACGGTGGGGGGTAATTTTAGTTGGGATGTGCAAAAAAGGAAGTGATGTTAAACATCTCCTATTAAAGCAAATCTCTTGTGTGTGCCCGAATGGAGACATTGCTGCGTTTCAGTATTTATAATTGTCTCTCTTTTGAAAAAAGCCTATTCTGCACTATTTCGAAAGGATGACGTTACCAGTTCAATAGTTTATAGGCTACCCTTGTAAAAGAACATTGTGTACAGATTCAGAATACAGTGTGTTTACTGGTGGCTGTGGTGGCATCGCTGGTGAATTCCATCCGTACATCGCTCAATTAATTATCTATCCAAACCTCTTTAACCTCAGAATCAAATATTGCTGATTTATCAAGCCTTACTGGCCAGTGTTACTGCCCCCACCCATGTCTTCAAAAAGCAAGTGCATGCAGCTCTCAATCCATTTCTCTTTTTCCAGCGCAACCCCCTGTTGTGTCGGTTAATGGACATCTAACACCCCTGTGTGAAATAATGATCAGCTGTGTGGGCGTTGGTGTGTACTGCAGTATAGATGATGTAGTTGTAGTGATACCAAGCTTCCAGCAGATGGCAATAGGTCTGAGCAATCCAACCATTACTACTCGAGATGAGAAATTATTATGTCAACTGTTTACCTTTTTTGTTAAAAAGATAACCTTACAGTGCCAATGTCAGCATTCTCACGAGAGCAAACATACAACGGGCAACACCAAATTGCCAGTTGTATGTTTAACTTTTCCAACCTAAAAATGTCTAGACACGCTGATGATTTTAACCATCCAAGCAGCTTCCCGAGGACCTCCTCTCTTTTTTGCTATTATTAGAAGGGCAAGCATCATTATTGTTGCTCCTGTATTAGTCTCAGTACTGTTGCTAATACTGTTGCATACTGTAAATTTGGCTTTAATGCGTCCAAGCATTATCTTGAGACAATGCAAAAATCATAATGTTGCCAATATCTGAACGTTTGTGTTAATGCGGAAAAGCTACAGTGCAATTTTGGTTTTACATGTCCAATTCATTCCAATACACTTTTTTTCTTAAATACAATATATATTTAGCATTTCAACTGAACAGCTGTCTACTACCCCCACTGCCTTTTTGTTGGAATGTTGTATTCGTGAAAAAATGTCACTGGTAGTCAGAAAATGCATTTATACACACTAAACAAACATACATGATGTTCCTCTCCTGCTTACTAAACTGCTGTCAACTAAGAAGGACCTGTGTCAACAGCTGCAGAAAACTGAAGGATAGCGTCCATGTGAGAAATGTGTATTGATTGTGTGTGTGTCAGCAGTAGCATAAGGAGCTGACCCAAGCTGGCTTTATTTTTTTCACCTGTCATCTGTTTTTGTAACCAATGGCGATCAGCATCATCACTCATCGCATACTGGAACTGTTGCACGTGTGCTGCACTTTATTTCAAAGCTGATGTGATGATTAACAAAGAAAGACAACAGAGATGAAAAACTGAGGATGGATGTAAAGACGGTCTAAACAGATGCCAGATGAGACAGGGGTGCGTGTGTGCGTGGCCTTGTTTTTATATTCTGGTGGGGACATAAACCTGAATGCACACCAGCTCATGGGGACTCGTGTTGAGATCACAAATTGAGGTCCCCATGGGCAAAAAAAGCTTATAAACTATATTTTTACAAATCTAAAAATGCTAAACGTTTTTTTTATCTTTAGGTTTAGGGGTAGGGGATAAAATATACAGTTTGTACAATATAAAAATCATTATGCCTATGGACTGTCCCCACGGAGATAATAAACCAGACATGCGTGTGTGTCACTCAGACCATTCTGGGTGGTAGACTTTTACTGTTCTTACCATGAGATAGAAAGAGATCCTGTTGTCCTGTTGAGTGTAAGTGTGTATAATCCTAGTGCAGCATATGCTCAGGAGGGGAGAGGTCTGCAGGGTGGAGACCAGCCTTCTGTCACCCTGGCAACACTCCTGCAGTGCCAGCACTATTAATGTGAGTTTGTGTGTGTGGGGGGGAGAGGGATGTCTTATGCTGAGGCTTAAATACAAATGGTTGCACTTTTAGGCCTGCATGTGATATATGCAGAATGCCTGTTTTATCTAACCCTGTTGTATGAACATTTAGCATCACCCCTCCCCCAGTAACGACTGCTACACCGTGTCTTCACCGGACGTGACAGGCATTTTTCCTCTGTATTTTTTTAATGTGTAATCTCTCTGTTTGGTTTCTGTTCTTTCTTTTGGCTTACTTTTCCAATATTTCATTATTGATCAAATGAGTTGTGGATGGGCAGTGGGATGTGCTTTATTTTGAATTCCGCCAGTGTAGCAAAATCACCTGCCACAAAAATGAAGAATGTATGTGAAGGAGTGAAAGAGAGTAACACGAGGGGCGCATCTAAAAGACCAGCCCATCTCCCTCACGCCACTTGATTTCAGTGTGTGTGTGTTAAAGCTGTGTGTATGAGTGTAAATGTGCCCTTGTGTGTGCTGCTGTGAGAAAAGCGTGGTGAGCAGTATTTTCTTGTTTAGATTAAGCCGGATTAGAGTCATAGCGGAGCGCCGAGTTCAGCCTGATCCAAAGATCAATACTATACCACCCTTCCCTCTCTCACTCTCTTTCATCTCTATCAGACTCAAGTCTTTGCTTTCTTCCCTGCTTTTATCCCTCTCACTTACTCTTGACTTTGAGTTGATTTCAAAATGTTTATAAATGCTTTATTATTGGTACGGTTATACACTATAGTTTATAAACTGATTAAATTGTCTAAAATACACAAGCGTGAGACTGATTTCTAAATATTTGCTATTAATGTAATGCGTAAAATTATGTGATTAGGTTCCTGTTTGATATTATTTTGTGATTGGCTGCCTTTACACTATCCTGATTATTACACATTAAATTATTAGTCATGAAATGATGATAAAAAATATAATTTCTAACAAACGTCGATAAAGAAGACATGAAACTAGCGCAGCTATGAAATCGGTTGCCTTTGATAAGAGTTTGTTATTAACAGTTAATAATACCGTTTAGCAGACATTATATTATTTGACTGCAAAAAGAAATCTAGCAGAATCAAGTATCAGTTGTTACTGTAATAATAATATGTGAAAAAATAATCTTTTTTTTTGCCATATCGCTTCCTCTCTCTCCATTGGTATTAAATTGCTGAAGATCAATAGAGCTACTCAAACAGAAGCAAAGAGCCTCGGCTGCTATTAAAAGCTTTTCCTCTCTCCCAGACTAGCAACACTTGTCACATCCAACAGATTTACTGCACCCAATAATCCCAGAGCAGTTGATATTGTATCTACATGCATGCTCAAAGAGCAACAGAATGCTGGTCTCAGAACAGTTTTAAAGGGTACGGTTACTGCGACTACAGTACTAATACAGATGTAGACAAGGGATGATCATCTGAGAGGAAGAAAGCTGAAAATCATCTGATCTAGCTTCATGTTTCTGTTCACATTTGTTAGGACATGCACAAGTGAAAAAGACAAAAACACATTTGTTAGTACATTTGCTCAAGTGAAAAAGGCATGTGTGTTTTTGTGTGTGTGTGTGTGTATGTGTAGAGGGGCCTTGTCCGTATAGATCTCACAGCAATATCTGATGTAATGAAGGACTGAAAGGAGAGGAGAACTGGCCTTTCTACCAGCATTCTCTCAAACCTTTTACCCGCAGGCTTTCTTGTAACATATTTCAAATGGACATATACTGAAACCATATATCCGATTTTCTTTGACATATTTTCTCTGTGTAATTTGGTCGAACACACACAAAATGTAATGCTCAGTTTCTGTGGAAACCAGATAAAAGATAACTATGACTATTGACAGTTTTTGATGGCAGACAACTCTTGTCAGCCCCCCCATCCAAAAAAGGACACAGGGTTGATTTCAGAGGCACAGACTGGAGATTACCGCCTGTCTGCCGAATAGTTCTCATCTTGCACTGATCTCGTGTTCAAAAAACTGTCGTGACAGATTAATACTTAATTTCTCTTCTCTCATTAGTGTATTTTATCCCCAGCAGAGAGATAAAGGGCAAAGCACATTTAATATTCCTTCCCACATTCAGTAAGTGATAGATAGTTTCAGATTAATTTCAAAACCCAGTAAGAGACAGATCTCATTCACTTGACACAGTGAATGGTCCGCCTCCACTGGGTTGAGACATGTCGGCCCTATTTTATAAACGCTGTGAAGGCTGCATATTTGTTAAAGTCGGTGCTAAATTGAACCTGCTCTTTGTGTTGAGATATTGGATGTAAGAAGTACTGTGCTGTGCTTTTCAGAGTGGCTGAATCAGACCATTCTGACTGAATATTAACTGGCTCTTTTCTCATCCTGCAGAATTTTCAAGCTCTTCCAAAGCAGCCACTGCAGATTTTGAAGAAGCAGTATGTCCATGGTAATGTACATCTTTAAGCATTTTCCAGTGTGAAAAAGCTCAGGAGTATAATCAGACACACACATATATTTAAAAAAGTTTGGAGTCACTTTCATGATCTTAAAACTATATTGCCACCTTTCTGCTTTCTGAGCAGTTGTTGCATTCCATGAGACCTTAAATGTATTCTAAATGTAAAATATCAAAATCCTTTAAAATTTGTAAATGGTGATTTTTGGAACAAGTCAAACGCAAACCTTCTAACTAAAAAATATCACTTTCTGACTAGAATTATAAGCTTCTATCTTGCGAAACATTACTTGAAGCAGTACTGTTCAAGAACCGAAATAGTTTATTTCATTTTAAAACATAAAGTTAGTGTTGTAATAATGTGTTGACAAAGTTACATTTATTGCTTGAATATTTTTTCTTGTTCAAGTTAAAAAGTTGTTAAAGCACAAAAGACAGTGGTCAATATTTTGTCTAGTGCAGAAGTAAACTATAGGTAGGAACCTGATGCTTCTCTCTAGAGATAAGTATGAAACCTTTTGTTTTCTTAAAGAAAACTCCCAAATTATACACGACTTCACATCTTGACAAAACATCACATAATGTAAATAGGTTGTCACAGAATCAGAGTATGTGAATCTTGACAAAAATGTCAGATAGAACCTTGTCATGTCTAAATGTTTGAAATGACCTTTTTCAAGAAAAATATAATGGTGCCAGCCTATTCATTCTTTTATTGTAAAAATATTTAAAAAAATATTTTTGAAATGTTATATATATAAACAAAAAAATATTATTACAAATAATAAAGAAAAAGCCACTAAATAGAGAAAATAGAGAGATTTCAACGCTGTTTAAAAAGCAAGCTGTTTGATAAATATAAGCAAATTCATGCAGAAATATAGGCAAATACTGGCTACTTCAATGTTTCACTTTGATCTTTTTGTCTTCTCTGTTTCTCTTTCTTATCACTGACCCTTTTGACACTCATGGGTGACTCATGAGTTGATGTTTCTTCATGTGACATTTCTATTTACAATGATCCATTCAGTGTTTCAAACATGATGATACTGCATGATACCTGATATACTGCTAAATAATAAGTGATTTGTGCGTTCAGGTTTTATGAGTGATATGTAAAGATGTATAATATCATTTGATTATAATTTGTGTGTGAGTGTAGGTAAAAATTCTGAAGTGGTTTCTGTGCACCCTCGTGCCATGTTCATTCCACGTGAGGGTTGGACTTTCCTGTCTGCAGGTAGGTCATCATCAGCGTGTGTTTCTTAATATTGTAATACTACTTCCATAACTTCCAGCTGATCTTATTTTATTTGTAAAGGAATGTATTGCCATGCACATGACTGAGGGTGCGTGTTTTAGTGTGTTCTGACAACATACAAGCATGTATGTGATGTGTGCCAGTGTTTAATTTCATAATAGTGTCACAAACTAATTCAGACTCCAGATCCCGTGGCACTAGCATAATCATAACCTTGGAAACAGCCTGTTCTAGCCCACAACCTCATCTACGGGTCTGACAACAAAGTTAAAGCTAAAAAAGCTAAAACACGCTGATGTGTTCATATAGTGTTTGTGCGTGTGAGGAGCAGTGAGAGCATTCTTCCCTGAGGTGGCCTTGTCACATCCGCTCGAGATGTGTCCTGCTGCTTCCAGAAAGAGAACAGAGAGAGGGGCTAGAATGAGGACAAAGTCATCTCTCGTTCACTGCCTGTCTAGAAGCCTCTGTACCACAGGCTAACCTCAGATCACCTCACAATGCTTCACTCTATCCTTTCCTACAAGCTCTTACATTGCTAGCTGATACAGTTTTGTAACCCAAACCATCATTCCCACAAGGCCTTGCAACCTCTTTCTTAATAGCTCCACCAGTCAATACCCACTATGAATAAATATATTTTCCTGGAAGCCCTCCTGCCTCTTCCTGAGGAGATACAAGCATCCATTCTAGGACTAGAACTAGAGCCACACTGTTTTATTGTAAAAACTGTAATGAAGGGAGAGAGGACATTTTAAGAGAATAAGGGGGACAATGGGTTTAGGACACAGGCGAGATTCAAATCACCCATCAACATGAACATCACAGACCAATATGCCTGAACCGTGTGTGGTAACTGCTCGCCCACAAATACATATGAGGCATTTATATTCCCTGAGTTTATCGATTGTGCTTGCTTTTGAGTCTGTGTCATATAGAACCAAGAGGTATCTTTGTAGCCGTATTTTTATTTTACCTCAGTTCAACTGGATATTTAATCCCATCAGTCATGCTAGGAGCCTATGTGTGTGGATAGATCAAGTATCTTGAGCACCCGGTTATGAAGCTATTGATTTTGTGCATCTTTGTTTACACTGTCTTTCTACTGTAAGTCAATGGGACTGTTTTTACACAAAGATCAGACACTCTTTAACTGAACAACTGTGGTACCCATTCACTTCTTTTGTATGGACACAAAACCAATGCAAGTCAATGGGTTCCGCTGTTGTTGGTTTTCCAACATATTTTAAATGATCTTTTGTGTTCTGCAGAAGAAAGAAAGTCACACAGGTTTGAAATGAAGAGCGGGTGAGTAGATGACAGAATTTACATTTATTTGCGAACTATCACTTTAAGGTTTGTTTACACTGGCAAGCGACTTTGTTGTTCCATGTCGCACATCTCTTTCTGTGAGGTCTTTCAATAAAAATACTAAATATTTTATACACTTTTCATTTACTCACCCTCGTGTCATTCCAAACCTGTGTGACTTTCTTCTGCACACAAAACAAAGATATTTTGAAGAATGTTGGTGAACAAACAACACTGGCTCCTACCGACTACCGTTGAATGGACACAAAAGCACTGAGACATTTCTCAAAATATCCTTTTTTGTGTTCATAAACGTTTTAAAAGACATACGTGTGAATGATGATAGATTTTGTTTACATTTAGGGACACATATTTATATTGCCAGAACTCACAAAATACACATATACATGATGTCCTCATGTACAACATGTAATGTTTAATGATAACTATTTAAACGGTCAAGTACTGTTGAAATAGCCCTGGGGCATCCCTGTTGTTGAGTGTTTGACAGAGATTGCCTCAAGCCAGATTACTTGGGTTTTCTAAGAACTGACAGTGGCGAAGACTGGTTTTACAGGTTATGATGCACTCACTTGAATTCTGCTGTCACATCACTGCGGTGACAGAAAGGAAGTGACTTGACTGGGTTTTCTTTGACTGACAGTGTTGCCAACATGCTTCTCATTCCTAATGAGATGTACACGTGTGTGGCTATCATTTTTTCTGACTAATATATAGAAAAACAAGTTCTGTATTGATTAAGTGCGATACATACAAACTGCAGAGATACGGAAGTGTCTGTTCAGCCACTCAGCTGATGCTGGATATATATTCGATTAAATAACACTTTAGCTGATGCTCCTGTCGCATACAGTATACACTTCTCTGACACCGCCATCACACACACACACACACACACACACATTAAAAAGAGTAGGAACATCCAACCAACACTCCCATTTTACTTAAGCTGTTGCACACAGATACAGAATAAAACAAGCACACGCTCTAATGACTTGATAGTCCACAAACAGTATTTGGGAAAGTGTATTTTTGCTGTATTGCGGAGTATATAGTATGGTGGGTGCTGGTGTGTGTTTGTGCATGTGTTAGGGTGAGTCAGCAAACAACTAGTCAAAGCATTACACACACACATACACTCAGATTCTGCACCGCAATGTGAGCTTATCCTCTCAGACATTCTCTTTTATGTGACAGAGAAGCTGCTGGGTGGATTTTGGATGCTGCTGACACAGATGCGAGAGATGCCAACACACACACTGCTCACTTTCATCTCCTCCACCTTTACCTTACTATTAGAGACAAGTGTTATAGCTAAAAGCGGCAGTGTGGATGAAGATGGAGTTTGTGGGATGTCTTCATTGCATCAGTGTGTGGGGGGGGGGTGGTCCTGGTAAACCCTACATTGTGGGGACCAAGCGTTATGAAGATAGTAATACCAGTCATTA
The DNA here is from genome assembly GCA_006030095.1 of Triplophysa siluroides. NCBI lineage: Eukaryota > Metazoa > Chordata > Actinopteri > Cypriniformes > Nemacheilidae > Triplophysa > Triplophysa siluroides. The sequence goes on along the minus strand of VCII01000033.1, from coordinate 138,755 downwards.
TTGACCTTGTGGGGACTTTTTTTGGTTTAACATAGTTTAGTTAAGCAAAATGATGTTTATTTGAAAATGTAAAAATGCAGTAATGTTTGTGTGCGGGTTAGGTTTCGGAATACGGTGAGGGGATACAATACAAAGTTAATGCAGTATAAAAATCTTTGTTTGTAGAAAGTCCCCATAAAACATGGAAACTCATTGTGTGTTTGCATAGATTTCTGTCAGGTGGAGTTGCGTCTCTTGGCTCACCTGTCGTCTGACCCACAGCTGCTGAGAATCTTTCAGAAACCTGAAGCAGATGCTTTCACCGTGCTGGCGGCCCAGTGGTGGGTACACAGAGTTCCAAACACAAACAATACAAATGTCCTACTCCCGGCACATTATCATCTCAACAAATGGCATGGTGCAGCTTGTGCCTGCTTGTGGCACAGACAACAGACTGCAACTTAAAGAGATAGTTCACCCAAAAATGAAAAGGTTGTTACAAACCTGTATACATTTCTTTGTTCTGATGAACACAAAGAAAGATATTTTGAAGAATGTTAGAAACGGACATTTCTGGGGCATCCTTGACCCCAAAATTAAATGATAGTCGTGGCGGGTGCCCCGAAAGTCATTCACTGACTTCCTGTCATACGCATGTGTAACGGAGGCCAGCTAGTGAAGAGCTGTGCAGTGTGTAAACCTCACTCCCGACCTCAAGTGACGCTCTAGCAACAGACGCTAGAGACTGCGGTCTTTAGCCTCCTCGTTAGAGCACCCGACTCCCATGCCGGACTGACCCGGTTCGAGGCCCGCTGAGAGCGGTGCAGTTTGTTCCGGTTACACATGCTAATGTCAGACTGAAGACACAAGCTTTTGTGAATGTGTATGACTTGATGACCTGTGACCAATAGAAGTTTGATACGCCATGCCATGACCTTTTCAGTTGGAGGAAATGCTAATAAGAATATCACACAATCAAATTTTCTACAAAACGGCTTTAAAATCACAACACTGAAAGTCTAGTGTGACCTCGGCATAAGATGTATATCCCAAACAGTCAACCAGAAAGTGTTTGAAGAATTTTGCAAGCACAACCACAAATAAAGAGAAACTGCAAGACTGACAAGAGGACAGAGTGTCCTGCAGTACCAGTCTGTGTGTTTTGCCCTGAGGCTGAGTCCAGTGAACCAGACAGTATAGAGTCCGACACAGAAGAGAGCAAAGATGAGAGGCATTCAGTCTGATGCTTATGTCCAGACGAAGTGTGATTTGATTCCTGACATGAGCTCAGTTCGTGCGTGCGTGTGTGTGTGTTCCTTTATTCTGTCATGATGATGGAGTCTATGAACCCATTGCTCCGTTAAGATCATCATAGCATCTAAGTTAACACGCTTATGTGTATTGCTTACGTCTTTGAGCTCACAATTTGTTATAATATAGTTTGAGTGCTGACCTAACGCTGACCGCTCTATTTTAGCAAGACCTCTGCAGGACAGCCTTCATTCCCTTGTGTGTCTACAAACACTGACCTACCAGCTCTGCTGACACTTTCATTACATAAATGTCTCTGTCTTTTTAGGAAGGGTGTGAGCGAGGACAAAGTGAGTCTGGAGGACAGAGAGCATTCCAAACGTGTTGTCTACTCTGTGGTTTATGGAGCTGGTGAGAACTGTTGCCCATAATGCATTCACATCCTCACTACGAAATCAAGTCCCCTAAAGATATCTTAACATGTCATGCCTTAGCATTCCCCTTTATCTTAAGGAAACAGTTAAAGAAAAAATTCTGTCATTATTTACTCTTCCTTGAGTTGAGTTCTAATGAACACAGAAAAGATATTTGGAGGAATGCTTGTAACCAAACAGTTTTTGGCCACCATTGACTACCATAGTAGGACAAAATACAATGGTAGTCAAAATTACCCCAGAACTGTTTACTTTCCTACATTCTTTAAAATATCTTTGTGTTCAACAGAACGAAGAAATGTATAAAGCAGTTTCCCTATTGTGGTAGTCAATAGTGGCCAAGAACTGTTTGGTTACAATCATTTATGCAATCTGTTTTAATCAGAGCAAAGAAAGTTATAAAGGTTAGAAATGACAATAGGGTGAGTAAATGATGACAGAATTGTCATTTTTGGGTGAACTTTTCCTTTAATGCCAGTTAGTTGGCTGGCACCTGATTTGTTAATTCCATGTGGCTAATTACTTGGGACCAACATGACAGTGCCTGATGATGGCACCACATACAATTCCATACATACAAAAAATATAATTACAAAACACAAATTCAAATCTTTTTATTTGTAGGAAAATTCATTTTACTTTGTAATTATACATTAACATTGATATGGACCAAGAAAAAACGTTATAGCCCAGACTGGCTCAAGTTATTGTTCAGAGTTGTTGCTAACAGACATCTCACCGAATGTGGCCTCCATGACACAACTTCACAAAGAATCGTGTGTGTGGGGTGAAGAGCGAGAGGGACAAATGGAAGGTGTGACTGTTCTACTTAAGTAGCGTGTGGTTAAAGGGTCAGTTTAAAACATTGAATATTCTTTTCTCATTCATATGTTTTTCAGTCCAGCTTTTATTTCTAGTATCTTGAAGCACAAGCATCACCAGCATGCACTAAAATATATGAGCAATTCCAGCGTTATGGCTGTGACATATAAACTCTCAGAGAATATATTTGTATATTATATACTGAACCATATCTTAAGCATCAGAATAATCAGTCTATGCACAAGTTTTCTATTTGAAAAAAGGAAAATAAACATGCGTTGTGGATGTGACAAAAAATGACACGACAAACTTTGTAGGATTTCTTTGAATTAAAGTGTGCAAACCAGAAGCAATAATACCCAACAAATGGAGAAGGGACGACTCTTCACAGAACTTAAAATAGTTACTGAAAATGGCTCTAACCTGACTATAGAAAATCATGCACTTAAAATAAAACAAATGCTTTAAAAACATGACGAGTTTTGTATCTGAAACGTGTATCTGAACCACCACATGTTGACATCTGTGCTATTTGTATAGAAAAAAAATAGTATAGTAAGCACTTAATTTTTTCATGGTAAGATTGACATTTTCACAAAAGTGCCAATGTGCGTCAGTGTTAAATTGCTGAAAAATAGATATATTGGAGTCTTTCAAAGGCGCAAGGCATGATGTGATACAAACATTTTCATTTTTACCACATCTCATGAAAACTGATAAAGAGTTTGCCAGGGAGGGAGGGAGAGATGGTTAGCATGATGAATGACTCAGCGCTGTTAGAATTCAATAGTGAGTGAGAGGAGGGGGCGAGAGAGCCATAGTGTCAGCATATGTTGATAATCTTGCAGAAAGCGGCAGATTACCATGGTTACCGAATACTTAAAGGAAATGTTGTAAAGGAAATACACACGTATGGGGGGAGGAGAAGGGGGTGGACACACACAACTGGGTCAGATATAAGAGGCTAACTTCCTGGAGGGAAGGATGATGATTAGAGCAGACGTGGAGTAATTATGCAAAAGGAGAAGCACTGGAGGGCAAATGACCTCGCCCAGTCAGAATGCACAGACTCTTCATCACTTCTGCCTGCTTCCTACCGGCTTCATCTCTCTACTTACATGATAGATTCTCTCTCGCTTTGTGTCTAGAAATAATCTCAATTACTGGCAGACGGAAGGTCAGAGAAAATGAGCCGGAGTCTCGCTGGTACATGAACTCAGTCCTACTTTATTAGTCAATGCATAAAGCAAGTAGCATGGGTTTTAAACATGTCATGGTGTCATGACATCTTGTCATGACACCATCTAATGTAAACATCTTATTTATAAATACACATTACATTGCAACTTACATTGGACCTCACATTTGATACCATTAAAATATCTTAAGATGTGGCCTGATGCATGATGAATGTCAGTCATATCTAAGGATGTGGGAATATGGGGTGGCAACCACTCGCAATACCCCAGCGTCATGGCATTTTACATAGATGAGCACCACTTACATCTTACATCGTCTTCAGAAAATGAATCAACTTGCAAATCTTGTTGCTTTTATTTACCATGTGTTGTGATGGCACATTTGTGAAATCAGTGAAAGGCAGTGTCCTCCAGTTGTTGTCATGGTGGTTGTTGTCATAGCAACATTGAGAGACTCGTTTTAAACCTCTTTTTTTAACACCAGTTTGCTCCTCAGACCTTGTTTTATCTAACCTTGTGCTTTTTTGAGCTTGGAATATTTCTGTCCTCTCTCGCTGTTGTCCACTATCTGTGTCACATTCACTCTCTCTCTCTCTCTCTGGCTCCCTTACACTCAGGAAGAGAGCGGTTGTCTGGCATTCTGGGCGTGAGTGCAGAGGAGGCCAGTCATTTTCAGGACACTTTCCTGCAGACCTACAGAGAAGTACAGGCTTTCATCCAACACACCATCCAGCACTGCCACAAACACGGTGTGTGACACGGAGAGGAAAAAGACAGATACAGTGTCTCACAGTGTGCATCCCTGAAACTCAGTGGTCTGGATGTAGCATTGTGCAAAAAGCATTGTACAGTCAATAAGATAAAATGACTAGTATTCGACTGCTCATGTCACCCAAAGATGCCAGTCCAGCTCTGTGTAAAATGAACAGGCTTATGTTAGGTTGCTCATATAACTGAATTAATTATAATATGTGAGTGCACATGATTTAAAATATATATATGGGCCATTCTACAGAATTCGTGCAAACTGCTTTCCCACATGAAAAAAACAAGTTTAAAAAGCATTCAAGTATTCAAGTATTCAAATCTTAGTTGTTTACTAAGACCCTTCTATGATCTATTGAAATCCACAATATTTATGATATCAGTAAGTTTATATATATAAAATGATCATTTATTGGGTACTTTTAATTGGGAGATGGGTGTCCCAAACCCCTAAATTTTATTTTATGAAAATTAAATTAAAAATGATATAAAATGTTTTTTTAAAGTGAAGTTCAAATAAATATTTATAAAATTTTTAAATGATTAAACTTTATGTAAAAAGAATGTGTCCCGGATTTTCATGTCACTATCGAAACAGTGTATGTTTTCGTCCATTGGCTGAGACTGATTTTAGGCACATCCCTACATTTTTTTATCAATAATTATTACAGTGTCCCTCTCTCTACAATAATAGCTACATGGTGAGTAGATCGGTCTTATCATTTTGAAGTAAATGTGTTCAAAATCTGTGTGTAACTTTAGGGAACGTCACTACCAAATATCTTTTTTCTACAATTACGCAAACTTTTTTGATAGTTATTCCATAAATTTTGTACATCTGTTCATAAATGTGCTTGCTAACCATGTGCTGATTAGCATCTTTGAGCTAGGCTCAAAAGTATAAAAAAATGGTCACTACCAAAACAGTATCGACCGAAACATATCGCTGGGTATCATTGTTTCGGTATTGACAAAAATTGTTTTGGTAGTGACAAAAAGGAACATTTAATCCTTTATTTGGGGAAATAAACAAAACTCTGTACAGTTATGCAAATCATTAGTATTTTAGTAGTGATACAGTATGTGAGCTCTGTAGGTTTTCTATTAGATATATACTGTCAGATGTGTGTATGCTATGTGCTGGCTGCGTATGTGCAACATAGTTATTTGTATTAACATAAAATGTTGAAAGTCTGATTCAGCAAATTAAAAATTATGATCACTACCAAAACATTACCATCGCTACTGAAAATGCGTTTGTCACGATCGAAACATGGGATGTTTTTCAAAGATAAAGTATATTAAATTATCAACTATGATGTTAGGATAGTGTTTGGTTCAATGTGTATATAAACTAATGAATCCTTAACTTTGAAATTGGTATGATCAATTTGATGCCTTTACAAAGAAAGATTGGATTCAAAATACAACAAATCTCATAAATTACATTTGAAATATTGTTATAATTGTAACTGGTATTGATTTACATGTGAATGTTTTTTTTTAAATAGCATAATATATATATAAATAAAGTAGATTTAAATCAAATCTAATATGTAAATATAACCCTTCTTATTAAATTATATATTATTGAGTTTCGGTAGTGACAAAATTTGGGGAGAGGAAGAATATTTCAAAACTTTCTGAAATTACAATATGAATATTAACTGCATAATTACTAGAAATGTGTACCTTTGATGTTACACAATTCGCATCCATAAACAAATCTGGGACATTTTTTTTTCAAGATGTTTCCCACTCTGATTTTGCACCAATCCTGTAGAATGGCCAATTTTTTTTATAATAGTTCAAATATACTATTTTTAGTACAACATTGAATAAGTGCAGTTTTGAGATATTCACCAAAGTGCCAACAGTTGGACAGCAAGCTGAGATTTGGCATACACTCTTAAAAATATGGGTGCTTCTTCACAGCAACGCCATAGAAGAACCATTTTGGGATTCACAACGAACCATTCAATCGAAGGTTCTTTAAAGAACCATCTCTTTCTTACTTTTTTAGAATCTGAAGAACCTTTATTCACCGCAAAGAACCTTTTGTGAAACAGAAAGGTTTTTCTCGGAGGTTGAAGGTTCTTTATGGAACCATTTAGACCAAAAACTGTTCTTCTATGGCCTCGTGAAGCAGCTTTATTTTTAAGACTGTGCACACAAAACGTACAGTTCACAAACACACTTTTAGGGTTATTATACACATAATGCCTTTCACACCACAGTGTGAACATGTGATTTTAACTTCTCTTTCTGTGACTCACACAGTTATGGTTCCTTCTAAATATATCCTATCTACAGTAGATGCTCACCTTATCTTTTCTTTTTTGTGGCTAAAACATTTTCTTTTCGTTCTAATTATTGTGCTGATTTGGAATGGCAAATGGTGTCAGGTGTGAGGTTTATCAATAAAGGGGGCAAAATCATTTAAATGTGAATGATGAAAAGACAAAAACAAGAAGTTTTGTGAGAGAAAGAAACTCACGTAAGATTTGTAGTTACAGCTCCATCAGGTGGAATTAGCTTGTTAAGTTCTACTACAGTAACATTTTGTCCGTATCTTTGTATTATTGTCATCTAAACTAGGTACAGTCCATTAACAGGCAATGGTGTAAATGGCTGCTTTCACATCTTGAAAGAAATACATTCTTTATCAGCTCAAAATTAAAGTAGACAAATATCATGAGAAGTAGCAGAGAAAACACTTCTTGTACCAGTTCAACAGCTACTGAGATTTTAACCCTACCCTTTGGCAAAATAACTACACAGAAACGACAAAGCTTGCAAAAAATGTATATGTACTGCCGCTGAACAATTTAGAGACCATTTGAAAATCAGGGATTTCTCATTTTGTTATTTCCTGTATGTATTGCCTTTGAGAAAAATCTGTCCTAATAATTAGCTGAAAAAAGACTTGTTTAACATCATGTCTGTTGTAATGACGAGGCATTTTAATTCAGTGCGTGACAAAAGATTCCCAAAGAAGACAGATCATATTCTTAGGCTAATGCTGGACTTCAGTATGAACTATGGTGGACCCAAAACGTATTTATACATTTAAGCCTCTTTAAATATATAAATGTCGTTGTAATTGATAGAAAAATACTGAAATGTGTTTGTTAGCATTGAGGGACTCTCCATATCTAACAGAGTGAAACCTGTCCACAGTGAAAATGATCAAATATTGCCTAAAGTTATTTTGCTAGGCCTTTATGAACTCGACATACAGTACATGCCATAATGTCAACATCAACTTAAAACTATCTTGAGGCCAGTTACATTTACATTTATTCATTTGACAGACGCTTTTATCCAAAGCGACTTACAAGTAGGAGAGCAAATAAACATTTTGTCATCACGCTAATCTGTACCGTTCGTTTACAGGGCCGTGCTACTTGGGGGGATTTAAGCGTTTGTTAAAGTTTGTTTAAGCGAATCTAATCTCTAATAAAATGCCTTCTATATATGCAAATCACGTGTTTGCAAATCCTTCATGTTTGTCATATTTTGTTAACTTAATTCAAATTTTAACTTTGTCCACATAATGTTTTAAAGCCACTGTTTATTATTTTCACTGCACACAGCTTTACATGGAGAATATAGCGATACAGCACGTTTCTGTACATACACACACGTGTACTGACAGGTCAGGGACAAAAGGAGAAAACACACAGAAGCACATTCCAATGACACGTCATCTGTGTTATCCATACATACGACAAACACGCGCATTCCTAAACCCTGTCACACATATGCGGTCTCTCTTTGTGCCCTGGCGTCTCTGTGCTTCTGGGACAAAGATTTTCCGAATGAGACCACCAGCTGACCTCACTCTTTTCCAACAGGGGTTTAAGTGCAAAGCTCAACCTATTGTCTGACTTCCCGCAATGTACTGGCATTAGTGATTTGTACAGAATCTCTGTGTCAATGACTGAGTGTAATTTGTGTTTTTATCTGTTCTTTTTGCCTGTGCCTTAGGTTTTGTAAAATCTATAATGGGAAGACGGCGTTGTCTCCCTCACATTCACTCTGCTGACTGGAGCCTTCGAAACCAGGCAGAGAGACAGGCTGTCAACTTTGTACTACAGGGTATCGTGCCCATCTATTTTTATGTGTGTGATGTTACAATACAATACATTTCATTAGGTTTGTGTGAAGGTTACTTTTAATGATGCTGTGCGTAATTGTTTGGAGGATCTATTGACAGAAATGCAATATAGTATACCTAAAATTGTCTTCAGAGGTGGATAAAGAAGACCTTTGTCGCCTTAGAATGAGTTATTTCTATCTACACACACGACGGGTTTCTACATTAGCCCTAAACGGACATACTGCTCTTCAGAGTTTCATAAATACATTATCTTTTTTGGCAAAGAAGTGAAATCGTGACGACATCTTAGTGCTTTGAAAGGGAGGGGTGAAGTGAGCCGTTGGTTGCAATTCGCAACCTCACTGTTAGATGCCGCTAAACTTTATACACTGGACCTTCAAATGTCATTCAATGGGCCGGTTGCATAAACTGCTTGGACTAGTCTTAGAAGTAATTCATCTAAATATTTTCTTCAAGACTGGTCATAACTTCTGTAAATCAGTTACATGAAACGATAGATTGGGCTAATTGAAATATGAAAAGTAAGACTGATTAGTCCTAACTAATTGCTTATCAATAAGACTAGTTGTGAAGCAATAAGACTAGTTGTTATGCAACTGGGCCGTTATCTATAGACACTTTTCCATTGCATAGTACTGCACGGTACGGCACGGTACAGCTCACTTTTGGGGGATCTTTCACTGGGTACAATACCTTGTACCTGATAATTATACCGATACCGATTTACACACAGATCACTGATTGGGATTTGCCACACATGAATACGCATTTCAATACCTATTATTGGCATTTCGTTATATGCTTCGTGACAATAATATAGAGATTGAGATCCTAAGCACAATGCTAAATGCTACATTAGCATATACCCTCTTGCACCGTCGAGGAAACCATATGATCGTTGTCTGCTCTTTGCTGTAAGATGTCCCAAACTCTCTGGTATTTTAGCAGTATTTTGTTTTGCTGCCATCCGCCATCGATATGCTCCATTATTCCTGTGTTGTGCGTGTGTTTTTCGTGTCACAATGCTACAGGAGTAGAGGCGGCGCAACAATGACGATAAGTTTATAATCCCTACCCACTTTGAAGTGGTACTAAACTGCTGTGGAAAAGCAAAGTGAGCCGAAGTGAAATGAGCTGTACCGAGCCGAGACGTACTAAACCTGATGGTACCATGCAGTGGAAAAGCACCATTAGATAATAATACTGTTTGTTGTGTTTGTGTGCCCTTCAGGCTCTGCTGCAGATCTTGCCAAAATGGCCATGATCAAAATCTGTTCCCAAGTGTCTTCAACCTCTTACACTGCCAGGTACACAGATAATTCTTTCCTTTAATGCTTTTCTATGTGTCTCTTCCCTCAGCTTATCTGTGTGAATCACTTCCCCTGTTTATATTACAGGCATTTATCTTTGTTAAGAGCCATGCACCCCTCCCCTCTTTTTTCCCACAATTCCTTTCTTTAACTATTAAGATATATATCTCTGCAGCTGAGGGTTTTCCAATCCTCCCCAATGCAGAGAATGTAGAGCCTTTTACTGAAACATCTAACGTAATAATGCTATTACACTCCTGAATCATGGATTGGTGGTCATGACCCTGTTATATCTTTGTGTTGGATTGATACTTCTGTTGTTTTCAGGTTGGTGGCTCAGATCCACGATGAGCTGCTGTTTGAAGTGGAGATCGCACAAGTCCATGAGTTTGCTGGTGAGGGCGTCCCTCTGTTATAAGAATATGAAAGTTATATTATCTTGTTTCCTATTGTAGACCCAGTGTCAAAATAAAATGTGTTTTTCATATATGTATTATAATATGTTGAACAGTATTGGTTAAGAAGACCATGGAATCCCTTCAGAACATCGAAAGTTTAGGAGTGAGTCTCTCCGTAAGTGAGCTCCCACGCTTCATTTAAATTCAATCTTTTAGCTCAGCACATAAAATTCAGACACATTTTCGAGCGCCAATAGAAGCCTTAATCATATCAGACAGGCTATCAAACAGATCTGTTCACTATACGCTAAAGCTGTTCACTGTCACAATGTTTTACTGGTAACCTAATTGCATTTCCTGTCAGCATCCCCATTTTAAGCCTGGCTTGCGTTACAGTAAGACCGAATGATGCAGTAGATGTAGGTCAGGGGATGTAGGGGATATAATGATCATTATCACAGCCAAAGGTTAGTTCTCTCTTTGTTCAGGTGCCCCTTAAAGTCTCACTGTCTACAGGACAGTCATGGGGCTCAATGTGTGAGATGAACCTCGTGTGAACCACTGCAGCTACTTCTCCCTGAGTCTCTTGCTCTTCTTCGCCATCCCATCGCTATGGTAACCGAGCAGCTGCAGCTCCTAATTCTTCCCGTTGACGTATCCGAGGGCAACGGTACTAGCGATCTGGATCGAACCAGTTCCATTTTGGGGGGCTTCTTTATCTTTCGCTGATTCGTTTTTATCCTTTGATGTTGCACAGTTGGATTATACGGTTCCTCATACTGTGGTATCACTTAGAATTCCCTTAAATCTGTAATGTGTTTTTTCTTTACACCCTTATATTGGCTAAACTGTTCACTTTATACCGTATTTCTATTTAATCAGTAGACAAGTATGATTTATGAGTTCAATGTGGTTCTCAGATGTTTAATATAAGGATGGGCGTAATTTCATATGTATTACTGAAGCACGAGCTTGTGTCACTGCTATCTGTCTCACAGCCAATGTAATGGAACCTCTGTCTCCTGATGAATTTGAATAAACTCATGCCTTATTAAGTCTTACTCACTCCATTTGAAACCTGTTACTTGTGTGTATATACAGCCTAGCATCTCTCTGGTAAACACAATGGCCCGATGTTGTGTCTGTGCTGTGATGACCCCACAGAATGCTCCATATTAACACACAAGTACACACCTTTAAAAATTGTTGCTGTTGTATATTTATAGGCTAAGATGGCTGTAATAATGTCGTGATATCCCTGAAAGCCTGTTCTTAATGGTCTTACACCTGTATTCATGAACCTCTTACATTTACCTGACTGCGTCATGGTATTTGTTCACACATATTCATTACTAATGCTTTGTTTGGAGCAATTATCCTATCACTGAGATTTGGTTAGGATAGGATTTTGCTATGGAATGTGTTAGGTATTGTTAGTTATGAGTTAGCATTTTTTTTAAGAATATAATGTGTATATATACATTTACATTTAGTCATTTAGCAGACGCTTTTATCCAAAGCGACTTACAAAGAGTCATACAGGAGCCATAATACAGTAGGTGCCAATACAAAGTTACTGGTTTCAACAAAAGCTAGACCACAATTAGGGCTGTCAAACCATTAATGCCGATTAACTACACCCAGAATGAAAAAAAATGTTTACATAATATGTGTGTGTACTGTGCATAGTCATTTTGTATTTATATAAACATTAACATACACATACATGTAATATTTTCCAGACATGTATACATGTGTACTTGTTTATAAATAAAGAGTGAATGTGCACAGTAAACAGACATACTTTATATAAACACAAGCTTTCCTTCTGGATGCAATTAATCATTTGGTGACTCTTGATATATCGCTGCTGTCCTTCTGAAACGGCTCTCACTAAATCCTTGGTGTTTCGAGTCCGATCCGTGGGCGTGGCTTGTTGGTTTTGACCAAATCCTTGGTGTTTCGTGTCTTACTAAACCCTAACCATCTAAATTACCCATGCTGCTTAATCTTGCCAATTTTTTTTTTAAATAATAAATCATTATTATTAGTCACGCTTTATTTTTGTCACTGGGTTTTGCAAAAAATTTAACAAATAAAAGTATTAAAAAGTGCTCGTCAACTTTGACAACACAGCATTTAAAGGGATAGTTCACCCAAAAATGAATCACCATTTATTGACCCTCAAGTTTTTCCAAACCTGTTTAAATGTATTTGTTCTGTTGAACACAAAGAAAGATATTTTGGAAGATTGTAAGCTATTTTCAATTCTGGGACATCATTCACTACCACAGTAGAAAAAATATTGTGTGTTTTTTTTGTTCTGTTTAATACAAAATTAGACATTTGGAAGAATTTGGGAAAGCAAACAGTTGTGGGGCATCTTTGACTTAATTTTTCCTACTATGGTAGTCAATGATGTCCCAGAACTGAAAATTGCTAACATTCTTCAAAATATCCCCCGTTGTGTTTAGCAGAACAAAGAAATGTATACAGGTTTGGAACAACTTGAGGGTGAGTAAATGATGACAGAATTTTCCTTTTTAGGTGGAGGATCCCTTTAAACATTTCAAAAGTACACTAAACAAACAGTTGTGTTAAAACAACACATCAAACACACTTGTGTTGTCCTTAACTAAACACATTTTTGTGTTATTTCATTTATTTTACACAAAATGTGTTAAAAAGAACACACAATGTGTTAAATAGCGTGACACAAACAGCATGTTAATATAAATACATCGTTTTTAAGAGTGTCGTGTTTTTCCATTTAAAAAAAACCCCCAGCAAATTTGGACATCCAAGGTTTTAGAAGAAAAGCGACGATATGGGTAATATAAATATTGTGAATTTTATAACAGGCAAAATTTGTGTAACTTGGGCCCAGACTTACTAACAGCTTATGGAAGAGCAAAGGGCTCTTTTGGCATAAAAACAATACTGTCTGTATTTAATAAAGACACACTGTGAAAAGTAAGGTTTGTGCTCGCCATTGTACTGGTACCTGCGGCTTTATTTACCGGCCAAATAAGCCTGTCTTAAACGCTGCACTAATTTGGCTGTTCTTACTAGATTACGTTGGTCATTATGAGATTTTGTGCCTGTGTTTTAAATGTGCACCTTTCTAATAAATCACCCGCAGAAATCTCCCTTCTCATATGCACTTTTTTGAAGTTGCGCTCCGTGCCATTTTGCCGTGTTTAGTACATCTGGCCCTCGGTGTGTGTAGGTATCTAGTTGCTTTCAAAACTTGTCCAGACAAATGTGTACAAGCTTTATGCATCGCACCTTTAATTAATACAGTATATACATCCCTTTCTTCCATAAATCAGGAAAACTTCTCTTTACATCTTTACAAAGTTCCTGTGTATTTAGGAAATAAAAGGAAAAGAAAAAAGGAGGGGCAAGTAAACAGCAGTTAAAAACAATCAACAAAACCTTCAAGAAAATTAAAATAAATCGAGACTGTACAATGATTTCAGACTCAAAGAACCATCAGGTGATCACTGCAACCAAACAGGTAAAGAAAGGTCAGATTTGCCACACTGAAAACCCGAAAACCTTGTGATGCCACACCCACCCACACATTAGACACACCCCCAATTGTGGCAACTGACCCCACTACTATGTAGGGCTGCATATCATTTCCCTGCTGTGTTTGTCTCTAGTTACAGGCAGCCAATGACTGAAACTGTTCGGCATGCTGACATGATAGGAACAAATAATGCCAACTTACACCTTGTAAACATGTGGACTGAAACAAAGAAGTATTACAGCAATCTTGTCAAATTACCTCATAAGTGCCATACATTTCCCAGGGATGTCCCCGTAACAGACATTCACCTACAGTTCGGATGCCCCCTTATATAAACTCAGTGCTAAGAGGATGGCAAGGACTCTGAAAGTTGCTTTGCTCTGATTGGTACAAATGATTTATTATTATAGATATTGGAATCTCAGTTTGCAGTGGTTTCCCAAAGAGTGTCGTTTTTTTCGTTTTTGTAAAGAAATAATTATCTTTATATCGTTTTTGATACAAAATGATCACAAAATGTACCCAGATGCTATTTACAGTAAATTACACTTTACAACTTTACACATATTAAAATGTTAATAAAAAAGTTTAATTGTCTTTTATTTTCCATAAAATCATAAAAGCGTGTTGAGCCATTTGGGAAATCGGTGGAGATGATTCTGGTTTCGATCACTGAAGTAGACTGTTTGAGTCCTGTGGAATTGAGATTGACCAATAAGGCTTCAGAGCTTGGCGTAACTTTCAGAGGTCCTTTACATCACTCGGTCAAACGTGTTCGCTTTAATGGGCTTTGGATCAGTACACAACAACAGGCCACAGTAAACTGAAGAATTCATCTTAAAGATGCAAGTAATTAGAAACAATGACATATAAAATAATAAGAATATTCAAACAAAATTCACATTCACACCTTGTCAGACCTTGGCTTGCCTGTGTTGATGTTGCTGTGCCAATACTAATAACATAATTGTAACTGTCACCAGTAAAGTATGAGGGATTGAACATCTGTGCAGCATTTGAACACTTTTAAGTCCAGGTTTTTTTTTATATCTCATGGATCATGTTATTTTTCAACTCTGATACTTTGTATTATTGCTTAATTAAATGGCACGTGATCTTGATTTCCAAATCAGTCCTACAAATATGGAGTCATTGCAACATTTCAAAAACAAAGAGCAAAATAATTCAATACAGCAAACAGCTCAACTTTGGCAAATGTAACTCTACTAAAATAATATTAATACATTATAATGGATCATAAGCATATGGGACAAACTTAGCCAAAATAAAATAAAAAAATAATATCACAAATATGCTGCAAGTGCTTTCAATTAGAAACATGAAGGGGGAGCTACTCCACACTATCACATACAGAGTCAATATGATGACACAAGACAATATCTGGCATTGTGCATCTTCCCATCTCCACCCCTCCATTCTTTGAGCAGCTATCCGAGGTAATTGAATCATTGATAACTTTCAACCTTTCTCTTTAACCCACACCCTAGAAATGTATATACAAAAAATGCACTTCGCTTCTTCATAGGTAAAACCCCAGTTTTATCCTTCCGTCAGAACTGCCTCGAGCACTTGAAAAATTCCAGCATACAAATTTCAGAATCATTCAACAGCCGTTTGTTATCTATTGAAACCTGAAAACAGTTTCGGTTGCTTCTGAGGTATCGATCTAAACCCTTCACCCAGCGTCCTTCGCACAATCTGCATACATATATCCTATTTAGTTGAGCCTTTAGCGTGTGCAAGTCTTAGCGTGTGCAAATCTAGTGGCATGATCAGGGCTGGTCAACAGATTTAGTTAACCCGAGCAGTGATCAGTGTTCTTGCACTTGCTTGCAATTTTAGCATTACAGTAAGGCTCTGGTAACAATACATGCACTTTATACTGGAAATTCCCAACCCCATGCTAACTGCAT
Organism: Triplophysa siluroides; assembly: GCA_006030095.1. Lineage (NCBI taxonomy): Eukaryota > Metazoa > Chordata > Actinopteri > Cypriniformes > Nemacheilidae > Triplophysa > Triplophysa siluroides. The sequence goes on along the minus strand of VCII01000033.1, from coordinate 123,005 downwards.
TCAGAATAATACGCTTTTAAAGTCAAGGCATTTGCCCTACAGCAGAATAACACTCGCAGCAAAAGGTCCAAAACACATCACTGTTCAAATCTGGATCTTTGAAAAACGTAATTCATTACTGATTTCTGTGTACATTCACATCTGCCAGGACTGTGGTTGATCCTAATGAGAGATAAATACCATTTGTGTGGTTTTCTGTCAATATGAACCATGGCACTTAATTCATTCCAAATGTATACTGTACCTGCTAGGGTTAGGGTATAGAGTATGAGATAACTATTGCATTCATATTTTCATACAATACTCCATAGTGTATCTTTTTTAACAGAACAGCACACAAATGATTCTGAAAACCTTACATAGTAAATATCTCAGATATGTGGAATCTGTAGCTTATTAGCTTTAGGCTTACACAGGCAATGTTCATACTGATGGTGTGAAGAACATCAATTCACATTTTTTATCAGCCCAACCTTTCCGCTCAATGCATTCAAATGCAGTTTCACTGAACATTTAACATGTGGTCTGTTTTAAGCGAGACCGGTGAATGCTAGTTCCACTGGCAAATCTGTGTCTTTAAAGTGTCTGAAATTGCTGTTTTGGTGCCTTATTCATTGTCAACCCACATGGCTAATTCAGGAATGTCCTTCCTCGGCTAATCCGTTATCAAAACATTGCATTCAATCATTGGTAATAACAATCAGGCCTTCTTACGCTAGAAAAGGACATCTTACCATATTCTAAAACAACAAAACAATCAAGTATTTTAGAATAAACTTAAATTAAATAAAAGAAAGAGGTCCACTTTTAAAACTTGCCATGTGAAAGATGGTGTTTTCTTGCTCGTTTTTCATTCAAAGACATTTCATGCAACAACAATTTCTTTGAACAATGAAGCACACACGTTTGGTATATGTTCCGTTTAAAAAAGAAGCTTGTTTTACATAGTTTTAAATATAGTTTAGTTCTTATTCCAGGGCAGGCACTGTACGCACAAACCAGGTACAAAGGCATGCCACACACTTGCATTGCTCTTGCATTCTACTGTTGGCAACTGTGATGTCATTGAAGCAGCAAGCTGGTGGGTAATCCTATTATTTGGTTGACCCGCCCATGTCACATTCTTAGACACGCCCATAATCTCCACACTGCTACTGTGACATCACCGAGGGAAGTATGGGGTAGTACAAGCTCGGATGAAAAAGGCAGTGCAAAAAGTGGGGCATGCAGAAATGGGGCTTGGGTTAATGGGTGGGGACGTAAGGGAGGGAGGGGTCTGGCCCAGGGTTGCAGTCAGATTTTTGGATGGGGTTAAAGGCAAGTCAAGGAAACTGGTGAGGTTCATGTTTTTTTTTGCACTACATCTTTGTATATATATTTTTTATCACATTTAGTATTTTTTTTTTTTTCTTTATACAACAGTATGTCACAGATGAGGCTCATTGTGGTTTGTATCTTTCACTCTGCTGGTACTATAATAGGAAGATGGAGACGGAGAGAGATTATGGGTATGTTGTGTATATGTATTAAAACGTTTTTCATATACATATTGAATAGTTGCAGGATATAAAGTCATATATTGTGTACTCATACAGTTTGATTTTAACATTTATCCAAATTTAGATTTGTGCTCAGTTGAATTTATGTTCCATCATATTGCTTCTGTTATGTCACCCAAGATCATTTTAAATACGCTTCATACCTGTTCGCATTTTATTAAAATTTTGCATATTGCATTAAAGCATTACTACCATTCAGATTTTACCCCTGAATGGTGAAGCTATCCGCAAAGTATTTACAGTAATTACATCTGTAAACTTAAATTCATTGCAAATTTAACCTCAGCCAAATAAAGATTTTATTTTATATTTACCATGAAATAACTTTCAGATTTTTTTTATGTTGGTGCTGTAGCTCAACCATAGACTGTATAAAACATGGACGTAGTGTCCGTGACGTCAACCGTAGGTTTGTGAATAGCAATTTTGAAGCCTAAAGTGGGCGGAGCCGGTCGTCACCATCTTGGCAGCGCGTCACTCCCGTATAATAAAAAAGGGGAAAAGGCGGGATGTGGGTGGAGCTGAGGTGCCTGGTTGGTGAAACCACTTGTCACTCAAGTGGCCACGCCCTTAATTAAGCAGAATTTTAAGGCTTAATATAATATAAATGGATGAGTTATAAAACAATTCACCCTCATCACAGTTGTCATGAAGGGCTATATAGACCAAAATCATTTTTCTACCAGGCTGTAAACATGTTTTTTTCTGCTATATTGTTGGCCGTTTTAACATGGGGCTCAATGAGATTCTGCTCTGTTTTGGAGCCAGTCTCTAGCGGCCAGTCAAAGAATTGCAATTTAAGTAAATTCCGTGTTGGTCACGAGAGAGACCGGAAGGTTGCCGCTCGAGCTCAACACAAAGAACACGCTCGACCAACATGGAAACAAAGACTATGCTACAAAGTTGTGATTGATAGACACAAGGGGAGCACAGACACAGTTAGAAAAGACATGCTGTGCTTCTGACAGACTTACAATTCCTACCAGACTGCTGCTGTTTGAGGTTCAGACACGTTCTTCGGTATTTCCTCAGAAAAGGTGGATCAAACTTTTCTACCTCCAACCCTCTAGTCCCTACGTCCACTACTTCATGAACTGTTTTGAAGTGATCTGTGCTACTTTATGGATTGGCTCTTAAGATGACTTGGAAAAGCGTCAGAGGCAGAAATAAGCTGTCTTGTTGGATTTTCGTGTTTTAAAGAAAGTTCACTGAAGAAATGTATTTTGATCCAAACAACATTACTGGACTTGGTTATGGTGTTTTAGGGTGGAACAATGAACATGAAAAGAGACATTCTTAGTGTGATAAAGGAATGAAACATCCATTAAAAATGAGCATAAAAAAATAAAATTGTAGGAAAACAACAAAACAACATAAATAAATAGGTAGAAAAGGACCAGGTCAGCGGATGGTTCAGGGTCATTGCCGGCGGCGTTGTTTATATTCTATCTTTCACATTATGTTAACTTTCTGTCCCTCACTCTTCGTGAAGCTGTAATTGGTACCGGCTGTAGCGAATCTGGAAGAAGAGCCTCTCCAGCGCTGAGCGGGTCATCCCTGGCAGCGTGTGGTCCTCAGTGTCTCCCACTCGCCGGAAACCCAATGACTCGTACAGCTTGTGGGCGGCCATCTTGACTGCCGTCGTTCCCAGAACCACGGCCGAGTAGTTGTTAAACATGGCAAATTCTAGAACGCGTCGACCCAGAGCTTTGGCGATGCCTTTTCCACGGAAGCGAGAGTCCACAGACATGCGACGGAGTTCCACTGAGTTGTCGTCTTCTCGGCCTTGAGCTGCCACGATGCCCACCACTTGGCCTTGCAGAACTGCCACCCAGAAACAACAACCTGCCGGATTTAAAAAAGAAATTCAATTTGTCTTAAAGCCAGAAAGCCTTTATATACTCTGCAGATGATATTCTCCTCTGGATTAATGATGTAGAGCCTTTTTAACCTCGTTCAATCCATTCAGTCCTAGACCTACTGACACCAATGTGTCTTATATTCTAAATTCCTTCGTTGTAAAACAATCCATTGATTTCTTTGGCATTCTTTGATTTACTCTCATGTTATTCTAAACTTTTATGACTTTTTTTCTCCGGCAGAACACAGAAGATATTTTGAAGAATGTTGGTAATCAAAGCATTTTTTCCCTATTGACTTCCTTTTAATGGACACAAACCACTAAAACATTTCTCAAATATTCAATAAAAAGCAATATATAACCAGGAGTGTCATTTTTTTCACAAATGCTTAAATGACTTGCATTTGATTTTGGAAAAAGTGCAATTGTGATGTCATAATCTAATTTATTAACTACTATATCGTATTGTGAATGTAATTTATTCTTTGTGTCATGTTGTAGTGAGTGTCCTGTCATGAAAGCATGAGCTCCAGGGGCTAAGGACTATTAATCACTGCGGGGCTGGACGTTCTGCTTCACCCCCATTAGGTTTGATGTTGAACACCAACACATTTGCATAAGCCCAACCCCAGCTGTATGATGAGTACATTTTCTAGTAGCAATGATAGCTGCAAACGCTGTAAATTCACTTGTACATCGTTAACATTTTAACATCAAAAAATACTTTCATTCCCAAATTCATTTAAATTGTATATAGCCTACATGCATTGAATTCTGTATGTTACCGAGTATTATACGCATATAAAAGCCAGTCAGTATAGACGCTCAATGCCTTAAAGAAGCATCCATCTCACCCTGACCGCTAACCCACATATTTGTCTAACATTCTCTCCTTAGAGATGCTGGATATCGCATTAGCATAGCAAGAGAGAAAATCCCTTGGGAGAATTCTTTGTCTGCATGCTGCCACTACACAAAACTACCATACATACTCACAGCGGGGCTTTGATTCACACCTTCCCCCATTTCCTAACCCAAGTCTTCAATCCTCTCTTTCAGCGGGACTCAATAAGACGCCTGTACGTTGCAGACACGCAGAAATTCTGGGCAGCACGATTCTGACTACCAATGTTTGCAGAAATGACCAAAAGAACCTACTAATGCAGTGATTATAATTATCCTCATATATTAGGTTGTAGGTATTTTGGGCACAGAGTCTATTCTAAGCCCTTCCTCGAAAATTAAACTCATAGCAAATAATTAAAAGTCACCATTGGTTCAGACTTGTGTCTTTTCTTCATTTGGATAGGTCAGTTTATCACATATTTATCTGTACTTCTTTTGAGACACCAGTCGTATTTTAAACCACACTAATACATGATCTTTAACTTGCTTTACATATCTAATAGGCTTCACACACCAAGAGTGGTCTGTAGCTATGGGGAGCTATTTCATGTGTGTCAGTAAATTTGTCAGATGAGAAAGCAGATCCTGTCAATGAATCAGTAACTGTACGGAAACAGATGAATTCATAACACACACTCACAATCCTGAATCATCTTGCTCTGTAGTGCTTCTATGCATATGTGACGTGTTGTGTTATAGCATTTGTTACCGCATAAAAGGCAACCAGCCTTTTTATTTACTTGTTTTTCATGTCTGAAATCATTTCTTGACATCCTTCAATCAATGGCGAGTGTCTCTGAAGGTGTTCCATCTAAGCCTGACTAATGGAAGTCTTAATTGCAGTGGAATATTTTAATCGGGGCATATATGCTCAGGCCAAAGTTAATCAATCAAGGATGTGAACTGCAAGGACCTGCTTTGGCAAGCCCTGGATTGAATTTCCTTCCCCTCAGAGTAATAAAAAAACGCAGTTTGTCACTAAACTGGAAATGCTTGTGCTCACAATTAGGACAGAAGTTATTCTTATTGTGTGGGTGACAGGGATTCAAAATGATGGTTGAAATTCTGAGGTTGCCGCAATACAGTTTTAGTGTATCAGCATTTTTTCCAGGTAATCAATAGGGCCACGTGACTCTGGACAGTTATCCTAAGCAGAACCGAGAAAGACTTTCTGCATATTTTATGAGTCTTCGGCACAAAAAATCTGCACATCAGCTATTTAAGTAAGAGTGCAGCATTTAACCCCAGTAATACAGATGCTGGGACTCTTTTCTCTGTATGTAGATGGGAAACTTTTTGACATGAACCCCAATATATCTGAATTTACTATATATAGCGTTTTAGATGACTATACATTTACATGTTGATATTATAGTATATATAAATATGTATTTAATACTAAATTTATGACTTGTTGTAGTGACATGAAAATGATTACAAAATCTTGTGATATTTAACAATCCTTCTTTCACAGGATAGAATACCCCCAAAAAAAATTTTCTCATTTACTCTCCTCATGTTACTATTGACTTTTAGAGAAAAAATATGCATTGAAAAGGAACAGTGTCCCTAACATGCTTTGTATTTCCACAGAACAAGTGAAATCATACAGTTTTTTTGGATGAACTAAACTTTTAAAAGCGTGTGTATGTATGTGTAAAAACCCTTACCTGTTGGTTTCATGTAATATGCCTCAATGTCAGCCATGTCGGTGTGCAGAGCGCAGTCCAGGTAGTTGAGAATGACTTTTCTGCTGTAGTAATAACGTGCTCCCATGAGAATAAAGGGCATGCAGAAGGTCAGTGTGAAGGATTTGGTCATAACATAGCACATTACTATGGAGAAATGGAAGAAAAATAAACGACACCTGTCAGAAAAAAGAATCAAATGTTTGATTTTTGGCAGAGGAGAGACAAACATACATGTATTCAGAGTAACATTGTGCAGAACAATACGACCCCGACCAGGCCAATGGGATGTAATGCGTTATGGAAAAATGACTGATTTAACCGTGTGTCCTGTAAAACAACCCTTTCAAAGTAATATTGCCCTTTTTATACCTCCTGAACGTTTCAGAATCATAATATTATTATACATAGCTGTAACTAAACCCATGGGCATCAAGTGTGCGCACAATAACACTAGAGGGCGCCCTTGAGAACACACTTGACTCGCTTCATTGCATGTTTCACGATCATATTTGCCACACATTCTGCTGCCACGACTTACTGTCAACGTGGACACCTGCGTCTTTACAGCGCTTATTTAAAGTCACCGAACCAAAGAAAAAATGGCTCTATATGGGTAGTTGATCTTATTTCAAAGAATCATCATACTTAAATGACAGTGTGTACAATCATGTACTTAAATTACAGTGATGCTGCGTGCTCTGTAAGGTTCTGTAGTAACTGGAGGACATGTCAGTGTAACATAAATGTAAAACGGGTTGCTGTCTGGCCGGATCATAAGCAGTTACAGCCTGTGATTGAAAACAGCATTAGTAAACATAGAAATAAAAACATGAAATAATATAGGGATCGTTGATATTTAAAATAAACTTTAAATGTTGACTCAAACAGTTAAAAAACACAACATGCGAGCTGAATTCAACAGTTTTCGTGCACATGAGGCGTATGTAGGAAACGCAGCGCCATTGGTGCTCTCGCGCGGGATTCATTCATTCATTCGGCTCGCGCGCGCACACGCATTCCCCGGCAGTGCATGCCGCATGCTCGAAACTGCTGCTGTCTTTGTGCCTTCTTTTTTCATATTCACGGGGATTTTTGGCAAAATGCGTCAATTGTTTAAATATTACGTACGAAGGAAAACCTGTTACCGTTATAAGCAAAACGATTGTTCGGATAGCTGGATTGGTGGGATTCTATGTTGGCCAATTTGGTAGGATTCCTTTGATTTTAATAAATTAATTCAATGTTATATATGTACTTAAACAGTTGAGATTTTAATTTAGAATGCACAGTGACTTTAAATGAGGTACAGATGAATAATACGAAAACCGTTACGCTCATCGTACACCTTTAATTTGGCCACCTACCTGTGAGGAGAGCATAGATACACTGGGTTCGAGTTTGCTGTTTAATACCCCGAAATGCCGAATTGGGTATCCGCTCCATGATTCCCTCCTTGAAGATCCGGCGCACCTCCTCATTGTCTGAGCGTTGAAATTCACGAATAATAACCTGGTTCCGTTTCTCCACATTACTCTCGCGCGCACTGTGAGAAGGCGAAGAAGAGGACGTCCACATTTGCGAGGAGGAAACTATAATTGACTCTTTTTTGGTCCCAGGTATGGCCTCATGATCGTCTGCAACGATTTTTGTCTCGCAAACCATTTTGGGAGACGAACAATGCATGCAACTGGCCTGAAATGAACTGGAATTGGGGAGAAAAAAAAGGAAATGATGGATGATGGTTTTCTTTGTTATGGAAAGAAAAAAGACTGATGTACTGCTGCAACCCTGAGCTTCCTCACGACCAAGACTTGCCGGTGCATCGCGGTGTATTTATAATGCGCCAAACCCGCATTCAGATTCTAGGGTGTGGGCGTTCTCTGCATCTCGCTGATTGGATGCAGCGCCGCGCCACATGACAGCGGTGGGAGGCGAGAATACAAAAGAAACACCCTAAAGTGACTTTTTAAAACAGTATTTTTTTCATCCGTGAGTACACCGGCGAAATTCCTCATATGCGTATTTTGGGGGAGGGGTAGGGAACGGGGTAAACCGATGGCTTCATATGATTATGATGCCTTTGGAACACACGAGGTCTCGCCACGAGCTCCGCATACTCTTGTAGAATCGACAGCGTCATAAAACGCCTCGGTTTTCCCGCATGAGATACAGCTGCGCAACATTAGTGAGCACATAGCGCCATATGTGACGGCCGTTTGACACATTTTACAAGATGCGCGTGCAGATATTGATGCTTGGATCGGATGTCAGAGGTTCGTTCTCTGCAGCAGATTTGCTTTTTTGTGTGTGTGTGTGTGAGTGACACACCTATGCTGCACTGTTATGATTTTTGTTAGCACACCTTTTTCTTGTGACCTTTGTGTTTCTTTCTATTCTTTTCATATGGTTTAAACAATAGGCGATGTCTTAGTTAAAATGCAGGGGAACGCGAATTGTGGGATATTTTAAATACTTACCTCTCCCATATCACACGAGGAACGTTTTGTTTGATCGTTATTTTTACATGCAACAAACATCCAACGCACATGCTACAGGTCATTTTCGTATTACGTCATTGTCGAGCTTTAAATGTCTTTACGATGCATGACTGATGCCCGAAAAGAAATCGCCTCGATTTGTATGGGTCGCATTCCAATCGTATTGTACAGAACTAGTTTAGACTGGATCTCACGCTCCCCCTCTCCCAGCCCCTCGTCCTAAAGAGGAAAAGAGTCGCATTTCCCCCAAATATTTGAACGTGTATATGCTGCGTATTTTGCGTGCATCCAAATACAGATCTTAATGTACGCGTGTTGTGGCTCAAGACTCGGTCTATGTCACAGCATCTGCTGTGCAGGCTGGTTCCTTTTCATTTCCCCGGCGTATCCTAATGCACAGCTACTGTAGGCATGCTGTTTGTATGTATATTACTACTATGTATATTATTATTTTACAGGTACTGATTTAATAAGGATACCGTGTTCGAGAGCATGCATGCAAGAACACTGTGTTCTTGCTTATCAAGTCTGTCTGACCTAAAATTAGATCCTATTAGGATATAAGTACAGTCCAATAGTATAGAGAGTGCATCTCTCTGGGAAAATGTAATGTCGAGGTGCTCTCTATGGCTCTTTAAAACTTTAGGATGATCATGACACTCGTTCAGGTTAAAAAGCCTTATTAACACATACTGTATGTGCCATATGTGTTCATTTTTAATGGCTTGTACAGTTTTTACACATGTTGCATTGTATGTTTATTTTTTAAGTGCAACCCCCAATGCTTAAACAACATTGATAATGCTGAGTGAGACTGAAAGGAAATTATAGTGAACGAACACAATCTGCCTTGATGAGATAGAATGGAACATGACATTTAAAACTGAACTAAACACAACTTCTTATTATACAAACCAACCCATCTGAGTGACTATTAAAAGTAATCGTTGGCCCCTTTTAAAGGAGGGTATGAGGACACTTGTCATTTCATCCTTTGCACTGTCTGTCCAACTTGACCTTTGACCTCAGCCGTCCATAGAGAAGTGGTGGTCAAAAAGTGGTCATATGTCATGCAACATTACGAAATCTGCCCAGTGTGTTTTTCATTTGGGCAGTAACCCTTGACCTCTTAGAGTTCCTGAATGTATGATCCCCAGCACGATCCTGTATTTGTGGCAAGATACTCTGGTTTCTCACACTGACTGATTGCAGCAAATAATTTTGATAGTATTATAGTGTTACAGAATCAATTTACTGTCAACACTGAAAATATATCATCCCGAGAGACTCATTAAAGTATAAAAAGCATAAGAAATTATAAGACCTATTTTAGGACATAAGCTAAGGTCAATTCACACTTGAAATTATGACATGTACATTGTAATACATTGTAGCTTATAAGTAGTAGTATTAATATTAGAAGTTTTATTATAACACAAATAGAGTGCCATTCTAATGATGAATGAATATTCTATTGCCAGTGATTGTTATGACTGATGGTAAGTCGATGGGTCCAGGGGCCTCATGAATAGATGTGTGTGCGTGTGTTTGTGCACGTGCATCGGTTGGGGATCCAGCATTAATAGGTCTGTTGCAGTGGGCCTGTGGGTCTATGAGTAGCAATGGGCCTGTGGGTCTATGAGTAGCAACCCTCAGTACTAAGGATAGAGTGTTAGCATTGCTCAACACAAGAAGTCTGTATAGATGTGAAGAAATATATAGTGTGGCGGCGTCTGGGCTTGTTTATAGAAGTACCTTTTTGTGTTTAAGGGGTAAAAATAAAAACTAGCAAATTTAGCACAAACTGATGTTCATATTCATAAGTTTGAATAAGCTATATATTTTGATGATCTTAACAGTCGAGGTCATTTTGAATCCTATAATCATCATCTGAATCCTAGAATCCCTGCGCTGTATAACTTGATGTTTTTTTTATTGCGGTCATGGAAATTATGACATGCTTGGCATGGCATGTAGTCTAACTGGTGCAATTCCTTTGTGAAGTACAATGTAACGTATGTTTATTATAAATATACACAACGTTTTTGATTGACATTTATTCTTGTGCTCCAAAGAAATCCTGATCCTGAATAATTATATATTTTTATATGTTTATTTCTACATCCTATATTTAGAATACTAAAGTTCTATAAAGTTCAATTTCAATTAAGGATTATAATGCTTTTTAACAGTGGTTGTTGACATTTGGCCTTAATAGACAAATTCCATCTGTAACCTGAAAGAGGGTATTCTCACTGTGGTTACTCGACTGATTAGTGTTTCAATTCTTCAGTCACTGGACTATAGTTCATGTTAAATACCCTTTGTTTTAATGATTAATGTTGCTTTGGGTATTTAGATGTTTACTGTATGAGAGATAAAACACTCTAACCAATTAAAGGCAGTGCCAGAATAGGGGTACAAACTATAAAGCAGGGATAGTTCAAAGACTATATCATCCTTAATTTGCCCCTTAACTATTAGCAATGGAACAGAGGGCACACAGAGGCCCAGAGGGCAGCAGGAGGGGAGGAGACATCAAATGAAGAGCAGCAAGATGTGAGTTAAAGGAATGAGTCACACTGTGGGTTGCATTGGTAGGTCGAAATTACCTTTTGACTACTTATATGTACCTATTCATATATAGTGACATGATAAGTATTAAATGAATTAAAGAATACTGCATAGTGAATCCTCCACAGGGATTCATATTCCTGAATGCTGCATCCTCACACAGCTTTACTGGTAAACTCATAAAACAGGAGAGGGGAAGTGGCAGAAAGAAGGAGAAAACTGGCAGGAAACCAGCATGTCTCTGGTGTGGGAACATCTGTTAATAGGGTTAAATGGGATGCGGTGTTCTATGATCTATCAGCAACTACACACAGACACATCATCACCATCATCATAAACAGGGGTTTACCCAGAATTATTTAAACCAAGCAATGATCAGAAAATTGATGATTCAAGCAAAAATGTATTTAACTAATTGAGCATCTTTCAGGATGTGATATGCAGGGTCAGTTTAATACTAATATATAACATGCTATATATATATTAACACTATACTGTTCAAAAATTGAGGATCACTTTTATTTATTCTAAAAGCATTACGAAAAAATTAAGGGACAATTTTAAATTTATTTTCACTTTACTTTTTACCGTTTAATGATCATTTTATTCTACTAACTACTAACAATATTTCTACCAAATTTAAAATAAAAATATTGTTTCTATTGCAGAAAATAAGAACTGGAGAAACAGTTAAAAAAAAAACAGAAAAGATGCTCTGTATTTTTCAGACCTCAAATACTGCAAAAGTTCATATTCACTTAAGTAATACAACAGTAATGTTTAGGAAACGTTCAAAACAAATTTTATGTGATAACCTCGATTTTTAGCACTGTTTTCATGTGTCTTGTCATGCTGTCAGTCTTTCACATTGCTTTAAAATGACTTTATGTCACTCCTGAGGTTTGATTTTGTTGAAATTCAACAGACACTGGAGTGGAATGGCCACAATACATCTAGACATGCTGATTAAATGAACATTTGGAGTCTTTTCATTTTTGCTGTGGCTGTATATTTTTACACAAAAATATTATATTTCATTTTATTTAATGACAAATTTTTTAAAATAAATAATGAGGAAAAGGTAACCAGTAAGAGCCCAGCTGGGACAACTTCAACAATGTTAAAAAAAGCATCACATGGTGAAACCTGAAGAAACTGGCTGGTAAACTGCCAATTCTGCAAATTGAAGTTGCTACTTTGAAGACAATAACAGAGCTTTGTTTTAGTTTTCTTTAGTCGCAACATAGTTCTCATCATCACATTATTGTTCTGATTGTTTTCTAAGGAATGAATAAGTGATCCTAAAATTTCGAACGGTATGTATAACAAGCATATAGTTTAAAGTCAAAGTCTGCTTTATTTGTTAATTCTGCCACACGTGCAGTACATACATATGAGGATTGAAATTGCGTTACTCACAGACTATAAAAATTATATATTTGTGTCGTGTGTCCATTGAAACGTTGGGCATATGAATTCCAGCAAACCAGTCTCACTTGTTTTCTACGTAACAGTTCTGTTTTTTACCCTAAAAATAAACCATCTCTACCTGGGTGTGTCCCAAGATGCCGACTTTCGGCACAGTGTGTGTCCATTTTCCTATGGGACACAAGTCTAGTGCCAGGGGCATCATCCAACCAGAGATGGTCACTATCAGGACACAGAGTCAGAGCGAGGGAGAGAAGGAGAGTTAGTGAGTGGAAGTAAGAAAGAGAGCCAAAGAGAATGACTGGAGGAGGGCGAGAGAGAAACAGGAACAAACCGGATTCTCCATCCTGGAGGAGACAGACAGACAGACAGGTCTGGGAGGGAGTCTGGAGGATTGGGGGGGTATGTATCCTCCTTGAATAACAGATATAGCAACTCTGCTTTTATTTTTTCCAGGATCAGCAGGAGATGCGGAGCCATCAGCAGATGTATAATGCAACAGGGCGCGTACTAGATCGTCACTCAAGTAGCACACACGCACATTTACAGTGTGTGTAATGGGGCAGTCTTTTGTTCAATCTATTTAATGCACCTTCCATCTTTTCCTCCGCAGACCCCCTGCACAGACACTCTTTACTCCACACGGCTGTAAGATCTTTCTCCCTCTCTCTTTCATGCATTTGAAAAGTGAATATTTTATTATTAGACATAGCCATGCTAAGACATTCATAGCCCAGCCTGCTAATGAGTAATTCATTTGAGGCTTCTGCAAAAGCATGTATACATAATTCACGTATTACTGTCTTTAAGTATTCATGAGGTCCTCATCATCATAGGTGGAATGCACGCCATAGACTTGATCGAAAATCGGTGCAGTTACCATTAGATATTCATATTAGAGTATCTGCTGTTTATATTCTGATCTCATCCGTGATGCAGGTTCGTTTTAACCTAACTGATCAATAAAGGATTTGTAGTGCTTGGCCTTTCATGACACACCTATTTTCCCCTCATCAACTAACTATGTTAAATTAAAATTATTGAGTAAATTGAAAAGCAATATTTGAAATTTAAAGTAGCTTAATATTCTGTATGCTCCTATTTATATCACTGCAGAGTTATTATGCAGTAAAAAAAATATTAGAAGCACTTCAAAATAAGGTTGATTTGTTAACATTAGTGAATGCAGTAACTTACATGAGCAATATACATTTTCAGCATGTATTCATTCTTGTCAATAACTAATTGTTAACCTTGTTGTAACGTGTTACCGTTTTATTTACTTTACTTACTATCTCAGAGATCATGCATGTTTCATTCATCAGGCTCTCCTGGAACACAGGATTTTTTTCTTTCTTCTGCACCACCATTATAACAGTTAAAAACAAGCACTGTGCACAGTGGTGTAGTCGAGGGTATACCCACTTCTTTATCAGTCGGCATTGCGTATCCACTTGTGCAGTGCAGGGATTGAACGGGTATATACACTCGGTAATTTTTCCATGGTGTGTCATAAAAGTCGTGAATAACAGGATGAACTGCTGGCAATATTGTAGAAAATGCCTACAACTGATCTCAGATCTGATCTACCTCCCGCTCCGTTTTAACTGTGAAAGAACGAAATGTAAGTAGCTAAATGCTTTATCATAGAAATGTCAGGGGTAGTTCACATGTTGCATCTAAAATTCATGCAAAACGTTGGCTGCGTCGCTTTCTTCCTCTTTCCACAGCTCTCGGGAGTTTGCGCGCTCGTGGTGTCGTTTAGGGCGCGCTTGACCCGCGTCAACATGGTAATTGATAAACGACCGAATGTAAAATCAAATCATGTAAACTTCAAAACGCCGAAAGCATTTACATGTTTCAGGTAAAGTAAGTGTGACAAGAGAAAAACATGACCAGACCTTCACTATCTCATGCTAAAGCGCATGTCACTCAGGTGTGTTTAGGTTGTGGTTAAAACAGATAACTTATAATGTTTGTAAATATTTCAAATGCATAACTTCTAAATGAATTCTCGTTCTTTAATTATGTTTCTTTATTCCTTAAGTGTTACCTGTTAAAAAAAAAGAAGTATCTGCAACTTTTGTAATTTGATGTCTGTGTTATTACTTTGAAAGTAAATGGGATAGTTCACTCAAAACTTGACATTCTGTTATCACTCATTTACCTTAATGTCATTTCAAACCCACATGCTCTTTCATGAAACATAAGATTGTATAATATTTGTATAAAAATATTTACCACGATGAGTTTACTTTTTTACCGATGCTGATAATCATGAAAAGACAGACATGGTTAAACGTTAGCTATTGTTATATAATTTGCACTCTAAAAGTCTTAAAATGCACATATATAGATCAAGAAAGTCAAAAAATTTTTTGACATTGGTATTTCTAAAACCCTGCGTATTTGTCTCTTCATATAGCCTGTAGGTCAGGATTGATTGCAGAATCTGCACCTTTTCTGTGGCCATCACTCTTCTGATACGAAACCTGGCTACATTATAACACCCAGGCGTTCGCTTGGCCACCTTAAAAATGGGGGCATAAATTAAGAGTATACCAACTTCTCCAGGCACCACTACACCACTGACTGTGCGCTCTGCAAATGTACATTTGCTTTCTCACCGATACATTGTATTGATAGGAAGGAAGAGAAATGAACACTATGTTCTGAGAGTTAGTAGACTGTTGTTTGATTTTGCAGTGTTGCCAATGGTTTGAATGGCTTTGGGCCATTTTAGCTACGCCAGGACATTGCAGCTTTCTACCATATCAGTGATGGCCATGCTGATCTCTGAACTCTTGTGTTTACTCTGATGTTGTGTCTGTTTTTTTCTTTAAACTTGCTTGCTCTGCAGAGCTGTTTTCACACCCCAAAGGGAAGTGCTGCATTGCTGCGACAGTTATATTAAACCTTTATATCTTTGCTCCCCCATCTGGTCAGTTGATGTCAAAGCAAGATGGTGAATAGTGCTTGAAGAGTCATTTAGAGGCAGAACCGTAAATCAGTTAGCGGGAGTACATGGAACAGTATGTCTTAACCTGAGTCAAGACTGGGACTAATAGTGTTCTTGATATAGCTTGGTTTGAGCAAAACCAGATAATTGCCAACAGTAATAACAGAATAGAGGACTTTCATAAAAAGAGAAACATTACAGGGTTTTAAAATTGGATGTCATCAGCCCTTGTCAAAACCATTACATAGTATGAGCAAGAGTGTATCATTTTTGTGAGCCAAGGTATATTTATATTTCAATATTTTACATGATATAACCAATTAAATGGCGTTTGTCACAAATACACAGAGTGAACAAGCAGAAACACAGACTTTGGTTTGCACGACTCATTTACCATAAGCTTAATGAAACATGTTTCCTGTATGAGCAACAGAAGACATATGATCATTTATAGCTGCCTGTTATACCACATGTTAGTAGTTCAAGTATCAAAATGTAAAGTTAATTTCAAGCACAATGCATAAATGATGTTCTCTATCACTTTAATTTCTTTGTTACAAATATGATGTCACAAATGCTTTGTTTAATTCTAATCTGTTGTACACACAAAAATACACTGTTACAGACGTGAATTTACATCTTTAGTAGCAAATGAATCTATTATCTCTTCTTTTATAAGGCCCACATATCTTATTTTGTGAAGACATTTTGCCTTTCTAAATCTCTGCATATAAAAATGCCAGGCTATCATAACTTTTCATGCAGTCTTATCTAACCATACATCTATGATTAGCAAACTCTCTAATGACAACTTCTGAAGTTCTACATTTGAAAAGACTACACATTTTATATATATATATCTAAATGAATATCTAATAGTTTCACTATTGTTTTAAGAAATATGCTATTTTGTCTGACTGTAATCATATATTTCTAGAACACAAAAAAGAAAAAAAAAACGTGCAAATAATCATAATGATAAATAATAATGTTTTTAAACTTTGCAATAGGCCTTTATTTTGCAGTGCAATGTGCCTAGAGTGGAAACGCTGACCCTCTTTACACACACTTATGCCATATTTGCAAGTGCAACATAATGCAAGTGTATTAGAGCTACTTCCCTAATATGAATGTGTTGTTTAACGTTTGCATTTTTATTTTTAACCGTCATTAAATTGTGTAGAGTTAATTATTAGGAATGTGTATATATAATGTTGTAAGCACGTAATATGGTGAAAGAGTATACATACATGTATCCTTAAATGCTCTGGTATATGTTTGTTTGAGAGGGAGACTGAGAGTGTGTGTATGGCCATGAGAGCAGATAGTATCCTAAAAGTATATAAGGATTTCTATATCTGTATGGGGTGTTTATGTTTGGCCTTTCAGCGCAGGCTACTGGCAGGCATGCAGTCACACAAGGCCCTCCTCTCAGCCCTCAATACCAAACTCTCTGTCTGTAAAACACATGGCAGATAAAGCACAGATAAAGTTAAGACCCACAGTAGAGTTCTCTGCAAAATGTCAACAGTTTGTTCTTAACAGCACTTATTGCATTCAATAACCATAATGACTGACGTGTTTCACACATTGATTGTGTAATTACAGAATTTACAAGTAAAGACATTTAATGGTTACATGCCTCATGATTCAAAATGTTCCCATTTCAGTCTTACCCGTGAGTCCAGGTTAAAAGCTGTTTTCTTCAGATCTTGCAGGGCTCTTTGCATGAACTCAAACGCGTGACAGTCAACACATGGTCGGCCTGTTAAACAACAGAGAAATTAGTTCAGGATGTGCGCAGGTGCATATCTAGAGCCATTGTGCTACTCGTGTAACATTAAAGGGAAACATTCACCAATCATTTACTCACCCTCAAGTTGTTCCAAACCTGTAGAAATTGCTGAACACAAAGGAAGATATTTGGAAGAATGTCAGTAACCAAACAGATATTATCCCCCATTTACTGCCATAGTAGGGAAAAAAATACTATGGGAGTCAATGGGGGATAAGATCTGTTTGGTTACTGACATTCTTGCAAATATCTTCCTTGTTCCGCAGAACAAAGAAATGTTTACAGGGAACAATCTGGGGGTGAGTAAATGATGACAGAATTTACATTTTTGGGTGAACTGTCTATCCCTAACAGCGTAACAACGAGCGTAACATCTATTATTAACATATTTATAAACTCGATACGATACGTTCTCTATAAGAGCATATGGATACAGAGGTCATCGTGTCTTACTCTCTGCGGGGATGACTGTTCCTGGCTCCTCGGCATTAGTGGGTTTGATACAGACGGTCTGGAGCAGCACCAGCAGCATCATCGTCGCTACAGCAGCGCTTGGCCTCATTCTGTCGAGCAGCATCACTGAACAAACGAGGCGACAATCTCTGCAAGATCACAACACAAACGCTTTGGCCACAAATAAATGAATAAATAAAGGCAAACACACAACATGTTTAACATCCACGTGTAATGACGCTTTTGTTTAAATCGACTTATTTAAGACAAATACCTCACAAGCGTTTACAAAATAAAACATAAATGTATTTTAAAGACTGGAATAGAAGAGAACGTGCATTACCTGTAGTCAAAGCAGTACCGTTAGTCAACCACCGCCCTCGTATTCAGGGCACAGTAGCTTTGAGAAGCGTCGATAAATGGAATTGCGATCTATTTTGTCCTTCGCGGAACACCGTAGGATGGAGCCCAGAGGTTCCTTATGCTCAGTAAACGCATTTTGTTCTGATTGGCTTCTGACGGTCACATGGGTTCAAACCCCTAATCGCTTTCAACAGCTAAGCGAAGCAATGAAGCAGAAAAAGCAATTAGTATGAAAGAGGTTATGAATATAGTATTTTTTGATATCGAGAAAGCGAATGATTCTATGTGGAGAGAAGGTTTAATGATTGAAATGCAGAGAATGGGTATTGGAGGAAGATTTTACAATTGGGTTTTAGACTTCCTAAATAATCGGACATCCCGGGTTAGAATTGGAGATGCTTTATCAGAAGTTTTTATAGTCTAAATGGTATTCCTCAAGATAGTGTTATCAGCCCGATCCTGTTTAATATTATGATCAATTATATTTTTATGAATGTTGGTAAAAAAATTGGATCATCACTTTATGCTGATGATGGGACTATATGGAAAAGGGGGGAACATATTAAACATGTGACTAATAGTATACAGAATCCTATACTGAATATTGAAAGATGGTCATATGAATGGGGTTTTAAAATGTCAATAATTCAATTCAAGTTTATTTAAATAGCGCATTTCACAATGTGCATTGTTCCAAAGCAGCTTTACAGGAGCAAATAAGAAAACACAGAGGTAAAACACAGCACAGTGCATAGTGTTTATAGAACAAGCAAGATCATTCTAATAGATAATATCTAATTAATAAATAGATGCAGTCTCCCGGTGAGCAAGCCAACACTGCCCTGCTGTGGCGAGGAACCCAAACTAGGATGATAGAAAATAGAAAAGTCATGCTGCATGCTTATTACTAGAAACAAAAGGACAGATAAAGTACATCTTAAATTATACGGGCAAAAGTTCAAGTACTTAGGGCTATGGGTTGATGAGAAATGTTTATGAAGGAATCGTATTAAGCATATTGAAACAAAATGTAAAAGGGTAATAAACCTAATGAGGCCAATTACTGGGTATGAATGGGGAGCAGACAAATTATCACTAATGGCTATCTATAGGGCCTTAATACGGTCATGTCTAGATTATGGGTCTATGGTATATGGAGCAGCAGCCAAAAGCACTTTGGAAAAACTTGATAAAATTCAGTTCAGAGCATTAAGAATCAGTATTGGTGCAGTTAAAACAACACAATGCGTTGCTGGTGGAAGCTAACGAGTTACCATTATATAAGACGGTCAAAATTATCATTGTCATATTGGGTAAAGTTAAAAGCATTAGGAGAGTAACAGCCTGCTATAAAGGTGCTAAATGATTGTTGGGAGAATGCACAACAAAGAAAATGTAAAGGATTTGGTTGGAATATTTAAACTGAAGCAGAGGAATATGGACTTAACAGGGTAGAGCATGGACCAAACACTGTATGGGGTAATGTTCCTCCATGGATATTCCCAGTGCCCAAGGTAAACTTTCATTTTATAGAACAGAAGAGAATATGGGCTGAAAAGCATGAGGATAATATTGGATATTTGGTTAAAAATTATGTGGAAATCAATTATTATAATTATATGACAATATTTACTGACAGATCTAAAAACCCAGGGAGTGAGCATGTAGGAGCAGGAGTATATATACCAGAGGTAAATGTTGAAATAAGCAAAATAATGAATGATGGAGTAACCGTATTTACAGCTGAATTACAATGGATAGAAGAGAAAGGCCTGATAATGTTGTACTTTGTTCAGACTCTGCTGCAGCTCTGAGTAGCTTGAACTCGAAACATAGAGATGATTTATTGCTGGAAATATTTACAATAATGTTAAGAATACAAAGAGTTGGAACTGATGTACAGTTTTGTTGGGTGTCAACAATGGCAATGAGAAGGCAGATGAGATTGCAAAGAGAGCGTTGAAATTAAATGAGAATGAAATCATGAAAGTTCCATATGGAAAAGGCGAGGCCAAATCATTAATTAAAAGTGAGGGATTTGTGGCAGGAGAAGTGAGACACAGATAAACAAAGGAAGACACTATTATAACATACAAAAATCAATCACGGTGAAAACATATAAAGGGAAGTGTAGAAAAGAGGAAGTGGTTCTTGCAAGGTTAAGACTTGGACATACAGGATTAAAGTCAACTTTGTATTTAATGACGAAATGCGATTCTGATAAATGTGACGGTTATAATGTACCAGAAAATGTAGAGCATGTCATTTTGTGGTGCAATAAATATAATGCAAAGAGGATCATTTTACGTGACAAGATGTATGAATTAAAACGAGGATGGAATTTGGAAGGGATTTTAGGAAGGAATGAGGAAATGAGGGAGTGCTGTAAGGCTCTATTTAGTTTTCTAAGAAATACAGGATAACATCAGAAAATATAGGTAGGGTATAATTTAAAAAAGGAAAGGAAATAAAGAGGAAGAAAAGAAGAAAAAGTGAAGGAAGAAAGAAAGGAAAGAAAGAAAAGAAGAAAAATAGAAACGTATAAAGCTTATTATCATTATTTATTTATTTTTCATACTTTTTTATTACTATTATTATTTTATTATTATTATCATTTATTTTTAAATAAAGAAAAGAAAAAACTGATGTTACACACTCCTGTACAGTAGGTGGCGGCATGCACCTATAAATGCTGGTTTGTGATCCGCCATTAAACAGAAAGAAGAAAAAGACCAGCCATGCGAGCTTGGCTAAAGTTAATGGCTCGAAAGTATATTCACATTGCTTCTTCAGGGCGACTAAGTGTTACATTTTATGATGTGATGAGGTTTTTTCAGATATTGTATTCGACCGAGCGCATTTTTTATTGATATGGCATGAATGTGTGCTTTATTATCTATTGTGTCAATAAAACCATATCACTGTAATAAGGGGTCTTAAAGTGACCATGAAACAGAATAAACAACATCAATTAGTGAAATAAGACATTCTCACGGCCAAAATCAGACTGTATCCATTTTAAATGTTTTCAATCGCTACTCTTTAGTCATGATCACATGGGTCCTTCTGCTTGTGTGTGTTTTCTTAGGTAGCCTGTTAAAATGCCCGATCTCAGTATTAGTCTTTTTCCAAGATGGCGTCGATGCGGGAGAGCGACACCGGCCTGTGGCTCCACAACAAACTTGGATCGACAGACGAGCTGTGGACACCTTCGAGCATCGCCTCCCTACTCACAGTGTCAGTCATCGACAACATACGCCTGTGTTTTTCCACCCTTTCGCCTCCGGTGAAGCTGAAACTTTTGCTTGGGATGCTGCACCTCCCGCGCAGGACCGTGGATGAGGTGCGACTGCAGGACTCACTCTGACCTGCTGCACACACAGTCTTCACTCACGAGCGTGCCATGTTTTATAGGAATGACATGTTAATTATTGGTAATATTGTGTTCTGTGTTGCTGACACTTATATGTTGGATGTATAATAGCATGGCTTTCACCACGAGACTCCTGTAGCTTACATGGCTGCAGCTGCTGCCTGGATCATGTCAACTTCCTAAGCATAACTTCAGCCTCTGGGCTCGCGCTAACTCGCTAGCATGTTTGTGTGTTTCCTGTAAGATGCTGCTGTCTTTAGTCATGCGTTTAACTCTGGGGAGAGGGCGTTATTCGCATGTAATACTGATCAAAAGGGACTATTTTAAATGCACCGTAAAGCGTCTGGTAAATGAACACATGTAGGCGTAGTGGGGCAAAACGCCCCCTTTGCAAAATGTGCATGTGCAACCATATTTGTGACCCTGGACAATTTTGGGTCAATTTTAAGAAATTGAGATTTTTACATCACCTGAAAGCTAATGTAATAAAATAATGAAGCTTTCTATTGATGTATGGGTTGTTAGGATAGGACAATATCTGGCAGAGAAACAACCGTTTAAATCTCTGGAATCTGAGGGTGCAAAATATTGAGAAAATTGCCTTTGAAGTTGTTAATCAGAGGCACTGTAGCAGGCCATCCACTCACAAAAATAAAGTTTTTATATATTTAGGGTAGGGAATTTACAAAATATCTTCATGGAACATATCAATTTATGGCATAAAAGAAAAATCTATAATTTTGATGTATTTTTGGCTTTTACTAAAAATGTTTCCCTGCTACTTAAGACTTGTTTTGTGATCCAGAGTCACATTTCCAGCAAAATACTATAGTCACTATTGTCATTGTGCAAAATAGTGACGCGGTATAACCTCAAGTGTCATAAAAAGGAAAGAAGGACGATACACTTTGAAGATCCATAAATGATCATTTATTAAAACATTATCACATTTTATAGTAATAACAACAACTGTAGTCATTTTTATGATAGCATTGCACTTTTGCTGTAAGACAGAATAGTTTAATAGTATTTATTTTTTACATCATTTTTAAATAAGCCTAGAAAACTATAAATGGCTTAATTTCAATGCCAAAGCAAATACAGTAGCAGCAATGTAAACAATGGCAGTATGATCCAATCACAATAAGAAGACAACCCAAGAGCGGTGGTAACAAATTCATTTAGGTAATTGAATAAATGGACCTCTCACTCTCTCTCTCTCTCTGTTCTCTCATTCTAGATGAAGGAGGCTTTGTCAGAGATCATTCAGCTGGCCACAGTGGATTCTGAGCCATGGGTTTTAATGGTGGCCGATATCCTGAAATCCTTTCCAGAGACAGGCTCACTAAACCTGGACCTGGAAGAGCAGAACCCTAACGTACAGGACATACTTGGAGAGCTACGTGAGAAAGGTCAGACATGAGTGTTTTAAGAGGGTCTTGTGTTGTTTATCTAGCTTTTAAGTATGACATTAATACATTGCATCTTTACTGGTGTTTTAAATCTGCATTCATCCTAATATTGACCCTCCGATCCAATACCACAGATGCATGTTTGACCGAGAAAAGACAAATATGGACTTGTTGTCACGTTATGATCATTGATCCTGTTGTAGCTTGATCTAGTATTTGTCTGATTCTGTGGGCTGGACAAGACAGAATTTAACTCGCCATTCATTCACACATGCACAAGGAACTATGGGAACTGTGAAGCCTGTTTTTGATTTCAACATGAATGAACCCAATATTAGTGAAATTTTGGGTTTTGCATGTCTACTTTCTAATTATCACACATACAGCATTGGTAATGTTGAGTTTATTGTTGCAATTTTTTATAAACAATGTAATATTATTGCCAGATTTTACATTAAAAGGCCTACACATTAGCACTTGTTGAATCATAAGAATGTGAACCAAAGTGCTTTTCTCTCTTCTTTCAGTCAATGAATGTGAGGCTTCAGCCATGTTGCCTCTGGAGTGTCAGTATCTGAATAAAAGTGCTTTGACTACACTGGTGGGGCCGCTCACTCCACCCATTAAGCATTTCCAGCTGAAGAGGAAACCCAAGAGTGCTACGCTCAGAGCTGAACTGCTGCAGAAATGTATGTTTAAGTAGTCCTATTCATTTCATTTGACAGTTCACACAAAAGATTGTGTGGTCATTTTCATGTTGGTTTTAATTTGCTCTAAAGCCACAGAGACGGCCCAGCAATTAAAGAAGACAGCAGGAGTGCCGTTCCACTCCAAAGGAAGAGGGCTGGTGAAAAAGATCGACACCACGAGTAAGACTCATCTGACCTTACCTTATATGCTTCCTTGTTTCTGTCTATTATAACAAAGCTACACACAAAAGTGATATTAATCTCTCTGTATATCTCACAGCACCACTGAAGGGAATTCCCAAAGCACCATTCCGCAGCCCCACTACCCCAAGTATGTTTAGCCCTCCCAGCAACAGAACTCCTATCGCCCCTGCACGTACACCCCTGCGCAAGGAGAGGGGAGTGAAGGTAAACGTCCTGCAAGGAAAATGATTTGGTTATTGAGAATAAGGGAGATATGAGACACTGTTACTGTTTTACTGAAAATCAGTTCACTTTTCCAGCTAACAGTTACATTTATACAGTGAATTGCAAATTGGATATCATTTGGAATAGGGCCTCTACAAACTGATTTCCATTGTCATATTTTGTAATTGTGTGCATTTACTTGCAGCTGTTGGATATATCAGAGTTGGATATGGTAGGAGCTGGCAGAGAAGCCAAGAGGAGAAGAAAGACTGTGGGTAAGTTCAGGAAAACTATTCAAATGTGTGGTTTCTGCACCTTACTGTGAATCTGACCTGATCAAGAATGATTCTGGGGTTTGTAGTTTTTATGTATTTTTTTTTTATCTCATTCAGACACAGAACTTGGAGAGAAGGCTGCCAAAGAAGAGGCTGTGGTGGAGAATGCAACACCAGACTATGCTGCTGGCTTGGTATCCACACAGGTACTCAGAAATCTCATCGGCTGTTTTGTGGAGTTGTTAAACGCTAGGAACAGAACAATCTCTCATTGTCCTTTTCTTCATTCCCATTTACAGAAACTGGGGGCACTAAACAGCGAGAGCGCCATGCCGTCAACCAGCTACCTTCCCGCCACCCCCAGCATGGTTCCCTCCTCGTCGTATATTCCCAACTCAGAGACACAGCCAGGTGAGAACTTGCGGATTACATTAGATTGTCTTATAATTTGACAAAACAGATGTGACTATTATGAGTAATAGTGTTGTCACGCTACCAAACTTCAGTACCAGTCGGTACTAAATGTGACGATACTTGAATTTTCTGCTATCATTTTGAGCGCTGTTGAACCGATTATGAAAGACCTCTGATAGGCCATTGTGTTTCCAAGCTCAACGGATATGTCTTTGAATGGCTCCTTAACGAGCGATTGCGCAACCAAACCCGGAAGCGCGTGAAATGATCATTGCAATGCTTCCGGGTTTGGTTGCGCAAGCGCTGGGTAAGGATTACTAATGAAAAAACCCAAGATATGTAGATTATGCGTTCCCTTTAAAGAGTTCTTAAGTGTCATTTTTTCACCAGCGAATGCAGGTGGTTCAGGGCGCGAAACTACAAACCGGCAGTCCGAAGAGTCGTCCACACCCAGTGCTGCTCCTGCTTCACTACCTAATCAGTTTAAACAGCGGCCGCCCATGTATAACGCCAGCACTGCCAGTCCCACCGCCCCTACTTCACCCACCACGCCAACCAGCACACCCACCAATAATGCCCCGCCCCCTGCTGCAACAGCCGCACAACAAGACATGCCCACGCAGCCCCCCACCACCGCACCCACACCAGCGCCTCCACAGACCCAACCCAAAAAGAACCTGTCGCTCACGGTGAGAACATCTTTAATTCATTCAAACTATCATACATTGGGTTCATAATGTACAGTTTGTTAAAATTGTCATCTCGTATTGCTCGCCTACCCATAGAGAGAACAAATGTATGCCGCTCAGGAAATGTTCAAGACCGCAAACAAAGTCACACGGCCAGAAAAAGCCCTTATTCTGGGCTTCATGGCAGGATCACGAGGTATTCTGATCTTAGATTCTCATATTGTCATGATATTCTTCCGTTCCTCAAACTCTGTTTTTAATGTCTTAATGTTTGTCTGGTCCAACAGAAAACCCCTGTCCAGAGCAGGGTGACATCATTCAGATCAAACTGAGCGAACACACAGAAATGCTACCCAAAGCCGATGGAACCGGCAGCACCACCATGCTGGTGGACACAGTGTTTGAAATGAACTACTCTACTGGGCAATGGACCCGCCTCAAGAAATACAAACCCATAACCAACGTCTCCTGAGGAGGACTGAGTTAACCAACTCACACACACACACCTGCTCCTCTTCATCATCATCTGAGGAGGACTCCTTTAAAAACACAAGTGTCATGTTCACATGCTGGACTGTACATGTATATACGGGCCAAATTCTGAGGTATTGGGAGTTGTAGTAGGAGAATTTTTGGATATTGGTTTCCGACAGGTGCGAAGGACTTCCTGTTTCGATGACCTCACATTCTGTTTGTTCCTGCATCGCCAAAGACAGGGACCCTCTTATAAGACAGTTGTTTTCTTTATCTTTTTGTTAACATTTGTACTGTTTCTCGTTTTTAGGCCTATTTCGGATTTCCCAGTGTCGGGGAAATGTTGCAAAATTGAGGCAAGGCTTGTTAGTTTGTGTCTTAACCTACTTTTGATTAACACGTGATTACAAGATCTTAAAAGGGTACAAAAATGCTATTACCGTGTCCCACAAATAAAAAAAGCATACATTTTCAAAATGAATATGTTGGGAAAATGTTTTCAAGTTCCTCCTTGACCAAAGGGCAGAAAAAAGAAAACAAACAAAAACGTGAAGTGTAAAACTGGTTATTTTCTGTACAAAATGTTAAGAATATTACTTTTTAAAAGGAGGAAATAAATGAAAATGTCCAGACGTGTTTAGTTCATTCTTCATTGCCAAACCCACAGTGGAAATAATATTGGTTTGTTGCAACACAGAACCACTTTCAAAAACACTTATCTTTAATTACCTGTTCGTTCTGGCAAGAAGTAAATTAATAGCTTTTTGTCTAAAACAATGCTGTTAAAATTCCTGATTATGAACAAATGTTGATATTAGTTGAAAGATTTAGTATAGCACCTATGTTCTGATGTGACTCACAAAAGTGTTCAGGCAGTACGATTTCTTTGGACACATAAGGTGGATGTTTTAAAATGATGTCTTTGCACAATTGTGTTTTTCAGAATAATTGAAAAAGTAGTTCTGCTCATCTGGTATTGATTTCAGCTTTTAAGAAGGACTTGTTCTGTTTCACTCTAAGACAACATTGTGATACCACAGTATGGTTTATTATTACAGTCTCTGTTTTGGGAAAAAATTTTTTGAGAAAAAGATACAAATGCTTATGTCTATTCATCAGTTATCTACAGAATTGTTTTAGATTTACATTTAATTGTACATTATTACAAAGTAGTGTTAAAAATCAACAAAACAAAATCTCGCTGATCCAAAATATAACAGCTTGGAATTACAACTGTAGCCAAGACATAAGCTTTTCAAACAGCTCATGTACCTCACGTAAGTTAAAACAGTTCTGTTCAGGTTTACAACATCATGCCTAGATATAAACATTTAGACAGATTCAATCATCAGACACTCCAGGATCTCTCCAGCCTCCAAAAGTCTTCTCCAGATAAAGCGCCACAGCCATTGTCAGACGATCTTGAAACTTCCCCGCCACCACCTGCACCCCCAGGGGTAATCGCTCTTTACTCAGCCCTAGTGGACACTGGGTCACTGGCAGCCCCAAGATGTTCATAATTCCTAGGATTCGTAATAAAACATTTAATGGTCTTTTACAATGGTTATTTTTTTGCCCTGTGACTTAATTAAAAGCATTTTACTTTAAACCTTTTACCATGAGTCACTCGCTGAACTACAACACAGTTTATAAATAATAAAAACACTCCTTATGTCAACTGATAAAAGCCCTCTATAGAGTAAACTCTGTTCCAGAGCCCGAGTTACAAATCACAAATGAGAACTGAAATATCATGGTGGTAAAACATCTGAGCTGGTATCTGCCAGGTTGAGGTTCAAACCTCACAACATTGGATAAATAGTAAAGAGTCTTTCAGCCCATTAAAGAAACTAATTATGGTAAATTTCAGAAATGCGCTGCTTATCAACCACAAAATCTGCATGTGTTTTCCTTTCCTACCTGTGTAAGCTACGTTAGATGGTATGAATAGAGGGTGATGGTGTTTGGGGGCGATAAAAGGATGAGAGGGGTAGATCAGAACTCCATCTGTCCCCAGCAGCTCATCCATCTCTCTCTGCAACTCCTCCTTCTGTCTCAGGATGAACTGAGACGGTACCTTGCTGTGAGTCTTCTCATACAGAGCCAAACCTGGGGGGAATTACATGTTATATACAACAATGAGGTCTCCTCCACCCATCACCTGTCTATATCCAAAACCATCTGGCAGTGTTTTAGCTAATAGTCCTGAACAACCATAATTCAGACATACAGACGTGCTCAAATTTGTTGGTACCCTTACAGCTCATTGAAATAACGCTTCATTCCTCCTGAGGAGTGATGAAATTAAAAGCTATTGTATAATGTATACTTGCATGCCTTTGCTATGTCATAGAATAAAGCAAAGAAGCTGTGGAAAGAGATGAATTATTGCTTATTCTACAAAGATATTCTAAAATGGCCTGGAGACATTTGTTGGTACCCCTTAGAAAAGATAATACATAATTGGATTATAGTGATATTTCAAACTAATTAGTTTCTTTACTTAGTTTCACACATGTATCCAATCTTGTAATCAGTCATTCAGCCTATTTAAATGGAGAAAAGCAGTCACTGTGCTGTTTGGTATCATTGTGTGCACAACACTGAACATGGACCAGAGAAAGCAAAGGGTTGAGTTGTCTGAGGAGCACAGAAAGAAACTAATAGATAAGCAAGGTAAAGGTAAAGGTAAAGGTAAAGGTAAAGGTAAAGGTAAAGGTAAAGGTAAAGGTAAAGGTAAAGGTAAAGGTAAAGGTAAAGGTAAAGGTAAAGGGTGCAATACCATCTCCAAGCAGCTCGATGTTCCTGTGACAGTTGCAAATATTATTAGGAAGTTTAAGGTCCATGGAATTGTAGCTAACCTCCCTGGGCACGGCCGCAAGAGGAAACTCGACCCCAGATTGAACGGAAGGATAGTGTGAATGGTAGAAAAAAAAACAAGGATAACTGCCAAAGAGATACAAGCTGAACTCCAAGGTGAAGGCACGTCAGTTTCTGATCACACCATCTGTCGCTTTTTGAGCAAGAAGACTGAGGAGGACTCCACTTTTGAAAGAAAAAAAACTAAAGCCAGACTGGAATTTGCTAAAATTCATATTGACAAGCCACAATCCTTCTGGGAGAATGTCTTTTGGACAGATGAGTCAAAACTGGAGTGTTTTGGCAAGTCACATCAGCTCCATGTTCACAGACGAAAAAAATCAAGCTTTCAAAGAAGTGAACAGCATACCTACAGTGAAACCTGGAGGAGGCTCAGTTATGTTTTGGGGCTGGTTTGCTGTATCTGGCACAGGGTGCCTTGAATCTGTGCAGGGCACAATGAAATCTCAAGACCATGAAGGCATTCTAGAGCGAAACGTACTGCCCGGTGCCAGAAAGCTCTGTCCCTGTTGCAGGTCATGGGTCCTCCAACAAGATAATGACCCAAAACACACCGCTAAAATCACCCAAGAATGGATAAGAACAAAACATTGCACTATTCTGAAGTGGCCTTTGAGTCCTATTGAACATCTATGGAAAGAGCTGAAACTTGCAGATTGGAGGATGCACCCATCAAACCTGAGACAGCTGGAGCAGTTTGGGCCAAACTACCTGTTAACAGGTGCAGAAGTCTCATAGAGAGCTACAGAAAACGTTTGCTTGCAGTGATTGCCTTTTAAAGGTTATGCAACAAAATATTAGGTTAGGGGTCCCATCATTTTTGTCCATGACATTTTCATTTGTTTTATTATTTACAATATTATAAAATCAAAGAGCAAAGTCTGATTTCTATTAAATATGGAATAAACAATGGTGGATGCCAGTTACTTTTGTCAGTTTCAAGTTATTTCAGAGAAAATTGTGCATTCTTCGTTTTTTTGTGGAGGGATACCAACAAATTTGACTGATTACAAGATTGGATACATGTGTGAAACTAAGTAAAGAAACTAAATAGTTTGAAATATCACTATATTCCAATTATGTATTATCTTTTCTAAGGGGTACCAACAAATGTCTCCAGGTCATTTTAGAATATCTTTGTATCTTTTATGGGTATTTTAGTGTTACAAGGGTTGCATTACCAATTGCAGCCACTGTATGTTCAGATCTTCCAAAAATTCTCTTTATCATCTCCCATACGAGCCAAACAGATCGTCCTTCAGCCATTAGCTCAACAAAAGGTGTGGGAGGCTGGAATACACACACACACACACACACACACAGACAGTCAAACTTAGTTTTGTTGTCAAAACCAGATGCTGTTGTTCAAATCTTCTATCTACCCAGCAAATAAACAACGTTGCTCTGTTTTAATAGTGTTTTATTAACCCCACTTTCCTTTCACAATTTAGGAGTTTGAACATTCAGCCATTTTACATTTAAAAAAAATAAGCTGAAACAATGGCATGACAATATATTATATAATGATATTATATCAATAAATGGGTTGCTTTTAAAAAAAATTATGCAAATTTAATTTTGAAGAAAATAAACTATACCTTGCCATCTTTGTCAGGGAGAGCCAAGAAAGTGTCCCAGATCTGAAAAGCGTATTTGAGCTGAGGAAAACTAACTTGCTTCACAGTAACTCCTAGATCAGCCTCAAAACGTGCAACCACCTGTAAAACAACAACTTCTCTGCAGTTCAATATATACCACCGCAGAAAAAAATTAAGAGACCATTTCAAAGACTATTTTCAGCTTTTCTCTGAATTTGTTTGAATGTGTTTAGGTAAAATAATATTTTTTGTTTCATTCTTTGAACTAGGCTTAGTGGTTAGCACGTTTGCCTCACACCTCCAGGGTTGGGGGTTCGATTCCCGCTTCCGACTTGTGTGTGTGGAGTTTGCATGTTCTCCCCGTGCCTCGGGGGTTTCCTCCGGGTACTCCGGTTTCCTCCCCTGGTCCAAAGACATGCATGGTAGGTTGATTGGCATCTCTGGAAAAATTGTCCGTAGGGTGTGAGTGCGTGAGTGAATGAGTGTGTGTGCCCTGCGATGGGTTGGCACTCCATCCAGGGTGTATCCTGCCTTGATGCCCGATGACTCCTGAGATCCCCGTGACCCGAGGTAGTTCGGACAAGCGGTAGAAAATGGAATGGATGGAATGGAATTCTTTGAACTACTCACAATTTGGATTCTTCCAAATAAAAAAAAGAAACAAACAGAAAAGATGCTCTGTATTTTTTCAGACCTCAAATAGTACAAAGAAAATGAGTTCATATTCACTTTTAAGCAGTGATATTTATAATCATAAATAATTAATGATATTTATGTGATAACCTTGATTTTTATCACAGATGTCATGTGTCGTGCGGTCAGTCTTTCACATTGCTGTTGGATGACTTTGTCACTCCTGAGGTTTGATTTTGTTGAAATTCAGCAGACACTGTAGTGGAATGGCCTCAATACATCTAGACATGCTGATTAAATGAACATGTGTAATGGTCTCTTAATTTGATCTGTGGCTGTATGGTAGTTTTTAATGGAAGGTTCATAAAGAAGGATCGTTTCATATGTTTGCTGTTGTACTGACCAAATGAGGATCACTATTGCCATTGTTTCGGAAGACTTCTCACCCTCTTTTGAGCTTCAATGAGCTGGTTGTCTACTGCCGTTGTCAAGTGAGATCCACCATCATCTACTACGGTGAAGTAACGCAACTTTCTCAGATCCACCTTTTGGGAGAGGGACAACCTGAAAAACAATGAATACTTGTCAGCATTTCTACACCTTCACTGTTAAATGCCTCGATTTCTCTGAATTATATATTTGTGTTTGATATGCACTTGTCTGCATTGGGTCCAGCCATAATCTTCAGAAGCGGTAGCAGATCTTCAGCGTAGCGACACATTGGACCAGAGCTCACAAAGTCGTCATGGAGACCAGAACATTCGGGAATCTGACCATCATTTGACACCACACCTGAAATCGATTAAAACGTCATTTTCTTGTCCTATGACATACAAATCTCATACTTTTCCAAATAACAGAAGAAGGCTGTATTGGCTTTTATTGTCCCACAGACCTCTTGTGCCTTTGTGGCCAAAAATCCCATTGAAAAACGACGGAAGGCGGATACTTCCTCCAATATCAGAGCCGAGGCCTATTACAGACGCACCACCACCTATGATACTACCCTCTCCACCTACAGAAGAGAGGATGCATTATAATACTATAGTGTCCCTTAATAGGATGTATCTTAAAAAGAAAAAGTCAAAACAATATAGAACAGAATAACACAGTGATACAAGACCTGAACTTCCTCCAGCTATCCTTTCTAGATTATAGGGGTTGTTGGTGATTCCATAGAGGTGGTTGTTGGACTCCAGCCACATGCAGAGCTCACTGGTGTTTGTGACACCTATAGGAATTGCTCCAGCACGCTTTAACAAGCCCACAACAGGAGCATCCACACTTGAAATGGCGTTAGCCCTGGATATCAGCCCGGCAGCATTGGGCATACCTGGGAGCAAATGAGAGACAGATCCATCAACATCTATTTTGGCCTGTTAGGAATAAAGCACAACTTAATTCTGGACCTACACGCAGTGATATCTAGTTATAAACCTCCCTAAGTATTCAGTCCTTACAAATCAAACAAAGTGTGCACTAGATCAAGAAGGATAGGTAGCTGTATTTGAAAGAGACCAGACACCATTAACAGTTGTGTACCCTGAAGTGAAAAAGACTCTTTGATAGATATTGGAACACCCAGCAGTGGAAACTGATCTTTCAGAACATCCTCTCGTCCTGTCTCCTCTATTTTTTTATCTGCCCAAGCGGCTTCCAAAAGGGCTGATGAGAACCTGAGAGAGAGAAAAATGTATAGTAGTGTACTTAAATTACTACAATGGCATAACCAATGGCTTTGATAAAAGTGTGTGCCATAGGCATAGATGATTGTAAATGCAGTGAAGTGGAGAGCTCACCTGTCTTTGACTATAGCATTGAGCAGTGGGTTTACCTCCTGTATTCTGTCAATGTATGCCTGGACAACCTCCACGCTAGTAACCTAAATGTACAAATGAGAGATGTTCAGTAATTCAAAAGACCAAGAAAACCACATAAACTAAATAATCGTGGAACTAATGGTTTGTTCTTTTATGTATTATGTAATGTACATACATTTTTATGTTCACGTATGTTATTTAATTTGTATGTTTAAGAGAAGATACGGATGCTTTTCTGTGACACTTTACATAAGGTTTAATTTGGTTATTACATTAGTTAGCATTTGGTTATACTGTCATTCAAACTAACACATACGAACCTAAAAAAGATGCATTCAAATAAATGCATTAAAAAATATGTTGTTGCTTGCTGTAAGAAAGTTACACTGATGATCATGCATGCATTAACTATATTAACTAAATGTAAAGTGATAAGAGATTTTCTATTGAAAAGGAGTCCGAGTGAAAAAAGACATTTGCCTACCAAACAGAGCCATAATAACACTTATTCTAGATAACGCTGACATGTAAATAATTATAAAGATAAATCTCAAGATATCTAAAAGACTAAATATTACTGTGCAAAACCAACTCATACAACATATAAATTATAGTACAGAAAACAAGCTGTTAGACATGACGTCATCTCAATCACTGTCATGCCTGAACACGTGTGTTTCTAATGTTTGTTACTTATCACATAAGAGCTTATGCAAATAAAAACAAACCTCTCTCCGGCGTATCTTCTGAGCCAGCTGCGCTGCAGAAAGCGTGAGGAGTGGGTTTCTAATGAGAGGAAGATGTTTGGGTCTGTCTGATCTACCGGGTGAGACCAGCCTAAAAAGTGCCAAAAGCAGCCTAGGTACCAAGACCTGGAGCAGGTGCTGCACGCGCTCTCCAAATGTCCAAGACATTGTGCAACAGTCTAATTGCGTCCGAATATGCCGTTTTCCACTATATAGTATGCGAAAAATATACGTCCACTGACTGTCCAGTATATCAGGGAAACACTATATAAACTGTAGCCAAAAACACAAAGAATAGACGCAAATACCCGGATGAACAACTGCGGCCACCAAAAAGCGTGGAGTGGAGCGGTCAGATGGTTGTGTAGTGTAACACCTGAAGTGACATTACTATGCAAGTGATACCGTATACACCTGCTAAAACACTGAGCTTTGACCTTGCTTATCAACCGTGTATGGATAAGGGCTGGAGCCATCAGCGGTTCGGATAAGTGCAATCCGCTATCTAACGTCACGCTTAAAAACAATTATGCGCGTCTACGCGGGATTGTACCGTAACGATCCGCCTGTTAGTCGAATTGTGGAAATGAACCGCTGTCTGGACATCTAGACTTTTTATTGTTTGACTATTCAATCAGAGCATTTGGATACGGAAACCTATATGACCTTTCATATATGGTATCTGACTTTAAAAATGAATATTTTAAATGCACCCGTCTGCTAAATGTAAACATGTAATGTAAAAACGCCCACTTTGAAAAATGTGCATTGTGCAACCATATTTGTGACCCTGGACAATTTTGGGTCAATTTTAAGAAATTGAGATTTTTACATCACCTGAAAGCTAATGTAATAAAATAATGAAGCTTTCTATTGATGTATGGGTTGTTAGGATAGGACAATATCTGGCAGAGATACAACCGTTTAAATCTCTGGAATCTGACGGTGCAAAAAATCAAAATATTGAGAAAATTGCCTTTGAAGTTGTTAATCAGAGGCACTGTAGCAGGCCATCCACTCACAAAAATAAAGTTTTTATATATTTAGGGTAGGGAATTTACAAAATATCTTCATGGAACATATCAATTTATGGCATAAAAGAAAAATCTATAATTTTGACCCATACAATGTATTTTTGGCTTTTACTAAAAATGTTTCCCTGCTACTTAAGACTTGTTTTGTGATCCAGAGTCACATTTTCTGGCAAAATACTATAGTCACTATTGTCATTGTGCAAAATTGAGTGACTGTATAACCTCAAGTGTCATAAAAAGGAAAGAAGGATGATACACTTTGAAGATCCATAAATGATAATTGATTGAATCATTATCACATTTTATAGTAATAACAACAACTGTAGTCATTTTTATGATAGCATTGCACTTTTGCTGTAAGACAGAATAGTTTAATAGTATTTATTTTTTACATCATTTTTAAATAAGCCTAGAAAACTATAAATGGCTTAATTTCAATGCCAAAGCAAATACAGTAGCAGCAATGTAAACAATGGCAGTATGATCCAATCACAATAAGAAGACAACCCAAGAGCGGTGGTAACAAATTCATTTAGGTAATTGAATAAATGGACCTCTCACTCTCTCTCTCTCTCTCTCTCTGTTCTCTCATTCTAGATGAAGGAGGCTTTGTCAGAGATCATTCAGCTGGCCACAGTGGATTCTGAGCCATGGGTTTTAATGGTGGCCGATATCCTGAAATCCTTTCCAGAGACAGGCTCACTAAACCTGGACCTGGAAGAGCAGAACCCTAACGTACAGGACATACTTGGAGAGCTACGCGAGAAAGGTCAGACATGAGTGTTTTAAGAGGGTCTTGTGTTGTTTATCTAGCTTTTAAGTATGACATTAATACATTGCATCTTTACTGGTGTTTTAAATCTGCATTCATCCTAATATTGACCCTCCGATCCAATACCACAGATGCATGTTTGACCGAGAAAAGACAAATATGGACTTGTTGTCACGTTATGATCATTGTTCCTGTTGTAGCTTGATCTAGTATTTGTCTGATTCTGTGGGCTGGACAAGACAGAATTTAACTCGCCATTCATTCACACATGCACAAGGAACTATGGGAACTGTGAAGCCTGTTTTTGATTTCAACATGAATGAACCCAATATTAGTGAAATTTTGGGTTTTGCATGTCTACTTTCTAATTATCACAAATACAGCATTGGTAATGTTGAGTTTATTGTTGCAATTTTTTATAAACAATGTAATATTATTGCCAGATTTTACATTAAAAGGTCTATACATTAGCACTTGTTGAATCATAAGAATGTGAACCAAAGTGCTTTTCTCTCTTCTTTCAGTCAATGAATGTGAAGCTTCAGCCATGTTGCCTCCGCACTGTAAACACAAATAAGTTGGGAAATCTTTTGAGTTATGATGTTCCCAATTTTGAGGAAGCAGAACTATTACATTTTGTGTGCGTTGTAATGTTATTAATTCCTTTTACTCTTGAACATTTAGCAATGTAATTTATTTATTTGCAGTTAAATAAAAGAAAGGTCTTAAAACACTCTAGACATTTCATCTGCATCAACAATTAACAAACAGCCTTTACAGAGAGTGATGCAATATACACGACTACTATTGCAGCTCCCACAACATAAGCATATGCACCACTCTTCTAAACGATGGTAACCCCAAAAGTAAAAATACAACAAAATCTTCTAAATATCCAAGATAAATAAACAAGGCTTTTCCTTTCTAAAAACTCATAAAATAAAACTTAATTTGCTCTCCTAATGCAGTCTCACGCAAAGCATGCTGGGAACTGAAATTCATTCTAACAAATCGTCTTGAATGAACTTGTTGAAATTAAGTTAAACTAACTCAAAAGTAAGAATTAGTTTACATTTTTTTGTATAAAATTAAGTTTACACTACTTTAACTGTTTAATTTATTTGAAAATTTGGGTTTGAAGTGTATAGTGTCAGTATCTGAATAAAAGTGCTTTGACTACACTGGTGGGGCCGCTCACTCCACCCATTAAGCATTTCCAGCTGAAGAGGAAACCCAAGAGTGCTACGCTCAGAGCTGAACTGCTGCAGAAATGTATGTTTAAGTAGTCCTATTCATTTCATTTGACAGTTCAGACAACAGATTGTGTGGTCATTTTCATGTTGGTTTTAATTTGCTTTAAAAAGCCACAGAGACGGCCCAGCAATTAAAGAAGACAGCGGTAGGAAGGAAGAGGGCTGGTGAAAAAAAGATTGACACCACGAGTAAGGGCGTTTTCAGATTGGGGTCGTTTGCTCCGAATTTGAGTGTGATTGTTCCCGGCGCCCCCCGCAGCGTTGGTTTGGTTTCAGACTCAACTTGATTCAGTCGAACCCTGGTTTGTTTGCGTTCGTCTTACATCATCAAAAAGGTGCCCGGCGCATGACAGAAAACAGAACACGGATCAATATATTGTGTTTTTATTAATTTGGTGCTATTATGCGCAGCAGAGTAAATTACATTTGGGTTTACTGTATGCGCGTTGCTTGCAGACGGCTTTCTGCTACTTGCAAACAGACTATTTTGAGGAAACATTGGATAACCATCGACCTGCCGCTCTGATTCCACTCGCAACGCTGAAATGCGATGCAGCCTGCACTCTCGCTCAAATCCAAGGTAAAGCATCAACATTATCATCCCTTACATGTGTTTTATGGAAGGAAATTCATCATCATTGGCTTAAACGCATGCGCAAGTCACTTTACTTCCTCATCAAGTGCGCATCCGGGCCCGTGTTGCTTTCATATTCATGCAAACCCCGCCACAGTTCGAGAGCAACCGAACTCAGACCGCCCTCCTTTATGTAGTCTCAGGTTCTGTGGCCAGGTGCGCACCCGAGTTCACTTGACACCTTTCACATTAGCAATTTTTTATGCGAACCGAACTAAACTTGAAGTGTGAAAGCGACCTAAGACTCATCTGACCTTACCTTATATGCTTCCTTGTTTCTGTCTATTATAACAAAGCTACACACAAAAGTGATATTAATCTCTCTGTATATCTCACAGCACCACTGAAGGGAATTCCCAAAGCACCATTCCGCAGCCCCACTACCCCAAGTATGTTTAGCCCTCCCAGCAACAGAACTCCTATCGCCCCTGCACGTACACCCCTGCGCAAGGAGAGGGGAGTGAAGGTAAACGTCCTGCAAGGAAAATGATTTGGTTATTGAGAATAAGGGAGATATGAGACACTGTTACTGTTTTACTGAAAATCAGTTCACTTTTCCAGCTAACAGTTACATTTATACAGTGAATCGCAAATTGGATATCATTTGGAATAAGGCCTCTACAAACTGATTTCCATTGTCATATTTTGTAATTGTGTGCATTTACTTGCAGCTGTTGGATATATCAGAGTTGGATATGGTAGGAGCTGGCAGAGAAGCCAAGAGAAGAAAGACTGTGGGTAAGTTCAGGAAAAGTATTCAGATGTGTGATTTCTGCACCTTACTGTGAATCTGACCTGGGCTGGCTTTGTATCACTACGTCGTTCTTAAGTATATATCGCTACCACTCTTAAGGTATAACTTAAGAATGACGTAGCGTTAAGAAGTTTTCGGGAAACCCAGCCCTGACCAAGAATGATTCTGGAGTTTGAAGTTCTTATGTCTTTATTTAATCTCATTCAGACCCTGAAGCTGGAGAGAAGGCTGCCAAAGAAGAGGCTGTGGTGGAGAATGCAACACCAGACTATGCTGCTGGCTTGGTATCCACACAGGGATCCACTCAGAAATCTCATTAGCCGTGTGCCGGCTGTTTTGATTGTGGAGTTGTTAAACGCTATTAACAGAACAATCTCTCATTGTCCTTTTCTTCATTCATATTGACAGAAACTGGGGGCACTAAACAGCGAGAGCGCCATGCCGTCAACCAGCTACCTTCCCGCCACCTCCAGCATGGTTCCCTCCTCGTCGTATATTCCCACCTCAGAGACACAGCCAGGTGAGAACTTGCGGATTACATTAGATTATCTAATAATTTGACAAAACGAATGTGACTATTATTATGATTAAGGAAAAAACCCAAGATATGTAGATTATGTGTAGGTCAAACCCAGCAAATTCTGCAGCATTTCTATTGTCATGGGCTGGCTTACCAACAACAGGTTCTGTTCGCAGCGACAAACCTGCGGCCGGACATGGTTCTGTGGTCCAGCTCCAGTGGGACAGTCCTCATAGTTGAGTTGACTGTACCTTGGGAAGAGGCCATTAACGAAGCATTTGAAAGAAAGAATCTCCGGTATGCCAACTTGGCAGCGGGATGGACAGCGAAAGTGTTCTCGGTGGAAGTGGGCTGCAGGGGCTTTGTTTCCCATTCCACTACAAGGCTGCTTAAGGAAGTGGAGATCAGAGGACAGGCTCAACGGACATTAGTCAAAGAACTTCCCACTGTTGCTGAGAGAAGCAGCCACTGACTGTGGTAGAAACGGGAGGACATAATATGGGCTGCCAAATGACCGTAATCAAATGGTGTTCTGTGTCGTAATGTTATGCCATACGGAACCGGGGGCACTGAGCATGCATTAATGGTGCCAGTGGGGCTAGAACAGCCTTAGCCAATGGCGTTAGAGAGTCAGACTATTGACCAGAAGGTTGCTGGTTCGATTCTCAGGGCCGGCGGGTAATGAGCAAGGCACCTTACCCCAACTTGCTCCTCTGCGCTGCAGTGATAGTAGCCCACTGCCCTGGGTGTATGTGTGTTCACGACTTGCAGTGCGTGAGTTCACTACTCACTGGACGGGTTAAATGCAGAGATCACCATAGCTGACAAATAGGTCACTCTCAGAGGACAGGTCCAGTGGAGGATTATCAAGAACTGGCCAGTGGTGTGGAAAGAAGAAGCCAATGGCTGTGGTTGAGGCGGATGGACACAGCATGAGCTGCCAGATGACCTTGTAACAATGCGACACACACCCAGGTCTGATCAACCTGCGGTGGGTCTCCTTGGCTGAGGGTGTCTTGTGGTAAAGGGCCGAGATACCCAATGAAGCTGAGATGGGAACCATACAAAGGGCATTATCAGCAGCATCTCACCAAAAGGCATCTTGCATCTTTGCAGAATAATGGATGTGATGACACACAACTCATGAGATGTCTCACTAATAATAGCAAGGAAAGGTAAGTACGTATTTCTATAATCATTTATCCCCCAAACACAGAGGATGCCTTCCACGACGATCCCAGAACTCCTTTCCTCTATTCAAATTTACTGACTGCTCCCCCCTGTCATGCATAAGGCGTGGGTAATGTCCTATTGGGCAATT
Organism: Triplophysa siluroides; assembly: GCA_006030095.1. Lineage (NCBI taxonomy): Eukaryota > Metazoa > Chordata > Actinopteri > Cypriniformes > Nemacheilidae > Triplophysa > Triplophysa siluroides. The sequence goes on along the minus strand of VCII01000033.1, from coordinate 83,219 downwards.
CAACTGTGCTGAGATAGTGAGATTATAACACCTTGTCCTATTAAGCCAATCTTAAAAGGAGGAAATAAATTAAAATGTCCAGATGTGTTTAGTTCATTTCCAAACCCACAGTGGAAATAATATTGCTTTATGTTGCAACACAGAACCACTTTCAAAAACACTTATCTTTAATTACCTGTTCGTTTTTAATTAATTTTAGATTTTTGTCTAAAACATAAAGTCATGGAAGATGCTGTTAGAATTAGTGATTATGAACGAATGTTGAAATTAGTTGAAAGATTTAGTATAGCAACTATGTTCTGATGTGACTCACAAAAGTGTTCAGGCAGTACGATTTCTTTGGACACATAAGGTGGATGTTTAAAATGATGTCTTTGCACAATTTTGTTCTTCAGAATAATTGAAAAAGTTATTTTAAGAATGACTTGTTCAGTTTCAGACTCTGTTTTGGAATAAAATCATGTAAAAAGATACAAATACTTTTGTCTATACATTAGTTATCTACAGAATTGTTTAAGATTTACATTTAATTGTACATTACTACAAAAGAAGGTTTAAAAATCCACAATTAAAACAAAATCTCGCTGCTCAAAAATATAACAGCTTGGAATTATAACTGTAGCCAAGACATAAGCTTTTCAAACAGCTCATGTACCTCACGTAAGTTAAAACAGTTCTGTTCAGGTCTACAACATCATGCCTAGATATAACCATTCAGACAGATTCAATCATCTGACATTCCAGGATCTCTCCAGCCTCCGAAAGTCTTCTCCAGATAAAGCGTCACAGCCATGGTCAGACGATCTTGAAACTTCCCCGCCACCACCTGCACCCCCAGGGGTAATCGCTCTTTACTCAGCCCTAGTGGACACTGGGTCACTGGCAGCCCCAAGATGTTCATAATTCCTAGGATTCATAACAAAATTTTAATTGTCTTTTACATTTTTTTTGCCTTGTGGCCTAATTAAAAGCATTTTACCACGAGTCACTCGCTGAACTACAACACAGTTTATAAATAATAAAAACACTCCTTATGTCAACTGATAAAAGCCCTCTATAGAGTAAACTCTGTTCCAGAGCCCGAGTTACAAATCACAAATGAGAACTGAAATAGCATGGTGGTAAAACATCTGAGCTGGTATCTGCAAGGTTGAAGGTCCAAACCTCACAAGTGGCATTCAGTTAGACATTAAAGCTTGTGGTAAACAAAAACATTACATAAAGAGTATGAGTCTTTCAGCCCATTAAAGAAACTAATTATGGTCAATTTCAGAAATGCGCTGCTTATCAACCACAAAATCTGCATGTGTTTTCCTTTCCTACCCATGTAAGCTACGTTAGATGGTATGAATAGAGGGTGATGGTGTTTGGGGGCGATAAAAGGATGGGAGGGGTAGATCAGAACTCCATCTGTCCCCAGCAGCTCATCCATCTCTCTCTGCAACTCCTCCTTCTGTCTCAGGATGAACTGAGACGGTACCTTGCTGTGAGTCTTCTCATACAGAGCCAAACCTGGGGGGAGTTAGAACAATGAGGTCTCCTCCACCCATCACCTGTCTATATCTCAAACCATCTGGCAGTGTTTATGCTAATAATCCTGAAAAACCATCATTCAGACATATCTTCATATCTTTTATGGGTATTTTAGTGTTAGAAGGGTTGCAATACCAGTTGCAGCCACTGTGTGTTCAGATCTTCCAAAAATTATCTCTTTATCATCTCCCATACGAGCCAAACAGATCGTCCTTCAGGCTATAGCCCAACAAAAGGTGTGGGAGGCTGGAATACACACACTCGTACACAGACAGTCAAGCTTAGTATTGCTGTCAAAACCAGATACTGTTGTTCAAATCTTATGTTTTAACAGTGTTTTTTACCCCACTTTCCTTCTTTCACAATTTAGGAAAGAAGTGTAAACATTCCGCCATTTTACGTAAAAGACAACCAAGCTAAAACAATAATGGCATGACAATATATTATATAATGATATAATATCAATACATTGTTTGTTTTTACCTTTGTTTAAATAGAAATTTAATTGTGAAGAAAATAAACTATACCAAGAGATATAACAGAAAAGCAAATAACAGAAAAGATGCTCTGTATTTTTTCAGACCTTAAAATAGTTTTTTATGGAAGGTTCATAAAGAAGGATCGTTTCATATGTTTACTGTTGTACTGACCAAATGAGGATCGCTATAGCCATTGTTTCGGAAGACTTCTCACCCTCTTTTGAGCTTCAATGAGCTGGTTGTCTACTGCCGTTGTCAAGTGAGATCCACCATCATCTACTACGGTGAAGTAACGCAACTTTTACAGATCCACCTTTTGGGAGAGGGACAACCTGGAAAACAATGAATACTTGTCAGCATTCTACACCTTCACTGTTAAATGCCTTGATTTCTCTGAATTATATCTTAGTGTTTGATATTGTAGATGTATACTGCATGACATTAAACAATACTCCTACTTGTTTTTGTGCCACTAGATGGCAGCAGCATCCAGTAAATTACATTTATAGCTGACGCAGTATGATGCGTTGTCAACCCAAGAGCGCTTTTATTCATATGCATTTACAGTTTGTGATATGCACGGATCTCTCACCCTTATACACAGTATTAATTTAAATGCATTCATCAATATCTGTAGAATATTGTTTTACGTAGTCTAGAAAGGTTTTTGATAAACTGATCCTGGAGAAAGAGGGATTTGGCTCAGAGTGATTACGAAATGCAGAATTTGAACCTTTTTGGATTGGCTATATTAGGCTACCTCTGCACCAGACTTCATCCTTCATCTTTTATTGTGTCACTAGATGACAGCATGAGGTAACATGGTGGATAACCTTATTAGGATAATTTTGGCAATAATTTTGGCAGTTTATTTGTACTAAAAATATCTTCCATCATCAGTGATTGAGAAAAAAGACGGAATTCTGGTCATGATAATGGATAGTGCTCGTGCAATATATTTACTTGTGCTGGAATCGTTATAAATTCAGCACGTTTCTCTAACTTTTCTCTGCGCATTAGTATTGCCGCACACATGTGCAGAAACATGCACTCACTCATCTATAGCTACACAACCGCATGCAACTCTATAGCCATTAACAGCCACAAGAAGCAATGTAATGATGCACTCGGTGCACTCAAGCGTTAATTATTTCCTCAATAAGCCATGCGTGCTTTATTTTGCGTATGTGATCTATTTTTACACCTTACAACTGATCAGACATTTAAAAGTCATGACGGTTATACGAGCGCCTATGAATTAATGAATAATTGCGGCATGGGTGTAAATTACCTTTCATGTTTGGCATTGTTATTTTTTCCACCACATCGTGTCACGCACTTGATAAACAAAAAATAATTCAATGGTGTTCACTACTGCCGTCGGTACAAAAACAGTTTTTAGCTTCATAAATAGCACAGCCTTGCTTAATAATTCATAGATTGCATATCTGATAGCAGGGTGTAAAGCTCGTGTAACGTTCCTCACATTAGGCTACTGTAGGGCAGTCTGTCGACGAGCCAAAAGTTTGAAGAATAAAGTCTGTAGCCTACTGTAACTCTGAAAGAAATGCTGCGCTCTTCTTGAATGTTGTGCTGGTATGTGGTTTGGCACTAATATTAATCGTGAGATGTTTTTGTCTTTTTGGCCTCGAGAGATGTCAGTAAACAGACGCAAACACACGAATATACTCACGGACACGGATTCAGTTTGATTGAGCGCGCGCCCCTGCAGGTGAGCTGCTGCCGCTGCTGGTTGTGGACCCGCCCAGGTGAGTCGCTTCCAATAAGAATTCAAACTCACTCTGCGCACATTTCCTGCGATCACACACACGCAGACACCGGGATCTCCCCGTTTTGTCGCTTTTAAAACGAGACACGAGGAATCCTGATCGTACCACAGGAGGATTTCAGTATATTTACAACGGAGAAACATCTAGAAGGTGCCTACGACTTTATAAGTTGATACCTGTAGAGCAGATCAGCGCAGGGTAGGTACACCGGACGGAACGGATTTCCGATGGACGAAATTACGTTATGTTGTTAGGTAACTTTAGAGACTTTAGAGACTTATTGGTATTGATATTTGCAAATAAACGTACAGTTTGAAACGACTCGAGGCTTTTTAGGAACGTCGTAACAGGTCGGATAGCATCACTTCTCTAGGTATAGTTTATTATACGCAGTCAAGAAGATTGTAGCGGAAGGTGCCGCGCACCGCTTCACACTATCATTTACATCGGACAAGTCCAAGTTGTTTTTGCTAAGAAAATGCACGCCGTACAGACATGCGGTTTCCTTTATTGATCTCTATCCCTTCTCTTCAACAGGAATATGTGACGCGTTGCTGAAAGTGAGGCCAGACATCAGTATGTAGGAAGCGCCGCACGAAACCTGAAGATCAATGCAACATCGGTCACGGATTTCGGAGAAGGTGTTTGCCGCGCGAGGCCGGACTGACAGCTGCATTTAGTACAAACCGCACTTAAAGAACCAGACGATTGCGTGTTGCGTTTCATAACTTGATCGAGAGGCGGACCGCTCTTTTTTCTTGTCAAACAATTGCATGGACCTTGAAACTGCAGTGTCGGTGTCGCGTGCTTGTCAGAGACATGTAAACGCGCACGTTGGAATTTAAAGTGCGCGAGCTAATGTTATCCGGGACCATCGTTATGGACCACGATGACCTGGACCCGGAGGCTTCGGATTCTGCCATGCACGGGATTTACGGAGCGCACCGGCCCAGGCCCTCCTCTTACCGGGCGCTGCGAAGCGCCGTGTCCAGCCTGGCACGAATAGATGACTTTATTTGCGAGAAGATCGGCTCAGGTTTCTTTTCGGAGGTGTTCAAGGTAAATATCTTGGGTTATGCCATTTACATTTACATTTAGGCATTTGGCAGACGCTTTTATCCAAAGCGACTTACATTGCATTATCCTATACATTTATACATAGGTATTTGCAATCCCCTGGGATGCTCTTGCCACTGAGCTACAGGAAAACATTACAGATTTTTTAATTTTACACATGATCCAAATGCGTCATTCTGTTGCTATAATTTGTCATCAAGCTGGTAAAATGACTTGGGAAAAATGACCCTCTTGTCACTTTAAATTGACTTTGGTGTGACTACGCTGTCATAATATGGCTCCAGGTTTTTCTGCCTTGTCAATTTATGATCTAAAATGCAGGAGATAAGAAGCTATCTCATTGTTCTAGCATACAGGGCTCGTAACCTGTGTAAGGACAGAAGGTCTGTGTTGTTGAAAGTGGATACCCGTTGACAAGGTACGCAGGTGTGCTGCCGGAAACCCTATACTCCCGTGTTTGTGTGCGCATCCGAGCCTGAGAGAAGAGAGACCTAATTAGCCATCTTTCTCAAAGTTCACCCTATATCTCTCACTTTATACTGTCCAGGCACTGAATATGATAATAACTTCCTAGCAATTACTGGCAGCATTCAGAATGTCACAGCTGATAAGGTCAATATATATGCAAATTCTATAGCTGCTATTTGTGTCTGCATAAAGTGCAATGGATGTATATGACATGTTTAATGCTGACATGCATGCGTAACAATCTTTCAGATTAATTGGAGTGTTTGTTTATTGGTTTTATTTTGAATTGCTGGAAACCCGAGTTAGTCTTGTCTCTGTTTCCATCAATAGCCAACAATAATACGGTTAAGCAATCTAATGTATGTAGTACCTGTCGTGACAGATCCTTCAGGTGCTGTTTTTAGAGTTTGCAGTCTGTCAACAATCAGTCTGCTTGGCACTTGACTGAAAAAAGCTGTTTTTGTTCAATTTCTTCTAATTGTTTTTCCCATCTCATGGATGTCTGTTGGGTCGATAAGAAAAACATTAAGACTTGCCTGCATCTGTTTAGATAATGGCTTGGTTTATATATCATCAGTTCTGCTGAGCGAAGGGCCATTATGTTCTTCTCACTGTAGCACTTTTCTCCATTTATAAGAAGCAACAGAAGGAGTGATTAAAGAGGAGAATATAGTTCGTGGTTTGATGATCAGCAGACCGGTCTTTTTTAAGTGGTGCCAAGACAAAACAGTTGCTTAGGTGAGAATTATTTTTCCCACTTTTGACTCAAAGAAAGCAACACTTTAGTGTGTGTTGAAGATACATTACAGTATAAATACTTGATCCATACATGCTGTGTGGATGGCAATGCCTTGGATAGCAAAAAGGGACATTTGTTTATACGACAAGATGTCACAAGCACATCAAGTTGTGCATTATAACCTTTGCAAAACAATTATTTAAAACGTTTACATGATCTAATATTTGTTTATTGTGTAGATAGAAATAGCTCATACTAAGATAATAAAATAATTTCAAACACTTCATTGTGTAAGGTCTTCATACATATCTGAAAAGATGCATATTAAATTGCATTTCTGTCAATAGATCCTACCAAAAATTACACACAGCTTTAAATAAATGGCCTTGCTTCCCTATAGTGAAAAATAAATATACAAAAATGTTATTGAAATACATTTACTTCATGCCAAGTATACTGCAAATCCATTTACATCTTATGCACTTTAAGGAAAATACACTGCGATAGTATTTATGGTATACTTAATTGGTATACTTAAAGTCTGCTAAATTGGAGCAACTAATTTTGTATTTAATATACTTTAATTGTGCAGAAATAGTGCTGAAGTTCAACTAAAGATACATTTAAGTGTATTTGATCGTGCTAAAGTGGAACTATTGCAAGTATGCTTCAGGTACACTTTAACTATCTTGCATTGAAAGATTGATTTTATTAAAAAATCATAAAATCCTTATCAAAAGTGACATTAGAACACATTTTATTTAAACACAGACTTATTATGAAGAAATGTGCATTGTGTATATATAGCACTCCAAAAAAGGTTATTTATAATTGTATATCAGTAAGTCACGTCAGTAAATCTGTTAACACATATAAACTATACTTAGTATGAAATAAATGCATTTTAAATGAATTGTTTTTTTACTAGGGTTGTGTTCAGTTTTTGTGTAGTGGTACATCTGAGCTTTGTGTTAGGGTCACTGTATCTGTGTTAGTGTGTTTCTGAAACTGTAATGAGTTTGTCAACTGGCTTGGCGATGTCTGTAACGCATCTTGAATTTCACAATTAGAAAAGGTGCTCAGATGAGATCTGAATCCCTCTTTGGTGTCACACGTTTTAAAAATGGACTCAAGGACATTAAATATACATATGGAAAGTGTAGGTGAATTTATTTTTTGCTACAAAAAGTCCACGCTGTTCATTGGTGACTTCTAATGAAGTTTTGAGTGGGGGGGGTTTGAAGTGATCATTTAAGAGGAGTTCTGATTGGTCGATCGGTCTGTGGTACAAACAATTTGCAAGCTAGTTTTGACATGATTCTGAAAGCCTGAACTTACAACACAAAATCCCCCTTTTGTGCTTTCCTTTTGCATATTTCTCTCTGTCTGCCTCTCTCTCTCTCTCGCTCGCTCCCTCCCTATTCTTGTTCCTTGGTGTCTCTTACTAGTCAGGGCATGCATGGTTGTCATCTCCATTGCTGCCCCAAAGCTCGCGCGTACGTTTGTTTGTTTGAGTTTGCGTATGTTTTAAATATCAGGGCTGTCTGAAAGTTGGAAGTCGGCATGCTGGTGCAGCTGGGCCTGCGTCATTGCTGGCTTATGTCTGATATATTTAAAGGTTTGGTGGTAGGTTGGTTAAAGATTTTGATAAACGTTGTATGTTTAAAAGCTTAAAGAGTCCGTTTGTTAACTGGAGAGTTGTTTATTCATTGATCAAGGCATCTAACATCAGGTTGCTCTAGGCAGGGGAATATTGTCCCTGAAGTCATTTCAGGTAAAACATGTCTGATGAATGTCACTCAGCCAAACTAAACTGGGTTTCAGTGCCACTTCATCCAGAAATTGTTTGTTAATGTGTTGACGGAGTCGAATGTGAAAATTTGGAGAGTGCTCAAGGTGAGGCACGTTTTATGAACGGTGTAAGCTGTGGAGATGTTTGAAAGATGGTTTATGTGTCTGAGAGTGTTATAGGGCCTGTTAAGAGCTTAAGATTTGGACTGGGTTTCTCTGGCAGTGAGGTGTTGTGTGGGAGTAAGTGGTGATGATGTTCTGTTATGAGCTGTATGGATATCTCAGACTGTCTAAACAGCAATATAAGAAGTAAGTATGATGATAGAAATGAGCGGTGCCACACGACCGTACTTTTCACTGCTGCTATTCACTGCAGTGTATTATGCGACTTCCATGAACCTTCAGTTATTCTGCTGTGTGTCATTTTGAGTATAGATTAAGAGCGAGTGTGTTTAAATTGATGTAATATAGATTGCGTATGGCCTGGTGTATAGTGCACACTGTGTGACGTATTGCACTCTGGTGTTTATTTGGGAAATCCAAGTTTGAATCCTGCTTGGGTCAAGTTTTTTAGATCCCCAAATCAGCACAGCAATAGTGCAGAGTTTATTTTTGAATGTGCCTATCACAGCAAGTAAATAAGAAAACAAATCTGTCTGTCTCTCCTTACTTTAAGTTAAAGGGACAGTTCACCCCAAAAAATATTTTCTTTTCTTTTGTAAGACATGAAGCGATTATAAAATTGTGACTGAACGCGACCCGATAATGTTTAAAGATTTCTGCCAATCTCATATTAATCCTGAGTGCCTGTACAGTAGTATTGCAAACGTCGTATCTTCGAAGAGTATTTAGTTTGATCAAATTTATAAAAGAGAGATACAGCTGTACGATTATTTCGGGAAAAATAAGAGCTGCTAGAGGTGGGACTAACAGGGAGAGTGGGACGGAACTACAGCACAAGCAAGCAACACATCATCACGTCATCCTTTCGTGTTTTGTACGTTATGCACGTACACGCCGATTGCCAACAAAACACAGACATATGAGTTAGTTTGTCTTACCGCGTGCAGTTACTGTCCGGCATCTTTTAGCACTGGGACCGCTGCATCTATCAGTTTCAAACGATCTCCAAATACAGCGTTATATCCATCGTTTATGTAACATCCATCATTTGAAATTCTGTGAACAAACAGACACACCTAAACTTCATTATCGCAAGAGTAACGGGCTAAAGCTTGACAAAGCGCAGATAACCTCCGAAACGAGTTGGAGTGCTGGGGGGTATCAAGCACAGAAATACTACGTCATATGCAGTGTTGGGTGTAACTAGTTACTAAGTAATTAGTTACTGTACTTTTTCAAGTGAAAAGTAATTAAATTAAAGTAAGGGATTACTCTTATTTTTTCTGTAATTTAATTAGTTACTTTTTATGTAATTAAACTAAATACTTTGTGTAATATATGTTTGTGCAATAGTGGAATTACCATCAAAATTCAAAGTCTAACTTTAAAATTAATGCTTTAATGTATAATTCTCACATTTGTTATACTTTTGTCAGCAAATAAGAGTACTTTATGTCGTTTATAATATATATTTGAATGAATTAAAAGAGCCGTGTCATGTCTATCCTTGAATCACTTAACTAATCGAGGTTGATGTAGGATATAGAAAGTAATTAGTAATAAGTAACTAAATACTTTTTGGAGAGAGTAATTTGCACAGTAATCTAATTACACTATTGAATATGTAATTAGTAACTAGTAATTAATCACTTTTTCAGAGTAATTTACCCAACACTTGTCATACGTCCAACTCGTTTTTGAACAAGTTGACCATGTTAAGCATGAGAAGCCAGCAGGTTTAACAGCGTAAAGAAGTCAGAATGCATGACATAGCATGATACCCGAGCTTTAATACAGCCAGCTGTCACTTTAACTGCTGCTAAATTCCTGATTTATAAAGTGAACATCGATTCATCTTTGGATTGAATGTGCTTATTGTGCAGTTACTGCATTTAATTTCAGATGGTTACAGTCATTGTTTTCAATAGCAAAAGCCAGTTTGGCCTGTGAAATACTAAATAAACATGTTGTTTATGTATACTCAAAAAATTTTCTTGTTTGTTGCTTAAAAGAAGAAAATCGGAAATCGGTATCGGAAATCGACCAGTTTGCTTGTAAAAACCGGTATCGGAATCGGCCATGAAAAATCATGATCGGTGCATCCCTAATGGTAACCTTAAGCCAAACTATCACGGTATGGCGGTGTTGCGGTTGCAGCTTTAAAATGTGTTATTTTAAATGTATGAGTAAAAAACATTGAACACAATAGATTTTATTTTTAAGCAACACAAAATATTTGGAACAGTAGTAAACATGAACAGTATGTCAGGTCAAATCAGTGCTTCCCCAACATTTTGAAAGCATGGCACCTCTTTCTAGTCTTCTTTGAAAATGCAGTTCCAGTAATTAAACGTACATGCATTCATCCATACATATATACATAAATAAATTAAATGCAGATGAGCGAACAACTAATTGAGCTGAAACAAAATATAGCACAGAACCTGATGGATTCCTGCACAAAACAGCTCGTACCTTTGGAACGGTATAACAGAAACTTTTAGTGGTTTTAAAACCGTGACTTTTCTAAACCGGAGTATGCCTTGAAACTGGTATTCGACCCATGCCTAGCTGGGTTAGGCATGTTTTGATGCTGGTTTGACCAGCACATGAACAATTTAAACTAGCGCAAACCAGCATCAAAACATAACAAACCAGCATATGCTGTTTTTTCAGCAGAGTTGCTCTTTCTTCTCAATGTGCTGCTGCATTGTGAGAGCTTATTTGATTTTTAAATAAGTGTCAATTTTATTATGCATTATAATGCAGACAATTCGGCACAAATCCAGTTATATACACTGTTATGTATATAACATTATATTACGGATGGATAAAAAAAGACAAAATGTTATTCCAAATATACTTGGGCCATTTATATACCTGCCTAAGTAAAGTCAATGTGTAGGAAACACTGCTAACCTTCCGTTAAGTCCTAATAAACTTGGTCAGCCGTCTTCTCTGCCAGTAACAGTTGATGTTTACATGGGAATGCAAGTTCACGGAGTAAACATCATGGGAACGCATATTGAAAACACCACTACTTTTAATTCTTTTAGTGTCATGTGAGAGGCGCTTAGCGCAACATGAGAGAAAGAGAGAGAGAGAGAGAGAGAGAGAGAGAGAGAGAGAGAGAGAGAGAGGGGGACGCTGAGCGTCAACACGCTGCGTGCAACTCTACAATGTAAAATACAAATTTAAAGGGGAATCATGTCAAATGATTCCGTGGCGGCCAGCGTTGATATTTTAGGTGTCAGCCACAAATAAATCAATGTATGGGAAAGACTTCAGAGAAAGATATTTGGAAGAATGCGTGTAACCAAACAGTTCTTGGTCACCATTGACTACCATTGGAAAAATTTCAATTGTAATCAAAAGTGCCCCAGAACTGTTTGCTTTCCTACATTCTTCCAAATGTCTTCTTTTGTATTCAACAGAACAAAGAAATTTATAAAGCAATTTTCCCTACTGTGGTAGTCAATTGTGGCCAAAAACTGTTTGGTTACAAGCATTCTTCTAAATATCTTTCTCTGTGTTCATCAGAACAAAGACATTTATACAGATTTGGAACAACTCAAAGGTGAGTAAATGATGAAAATTTCATTTTTGGGTGAACTGTTCCTTTAATGACCATTACTTGCCAGTACAGAGATCTATGCATCACAGGAAGCTAAAATAACTACGAGTGTGTGTTTAGGGCGTCTTTATTTAGTCCTGAGAAGAATGTTCTGCACTTCAGCACAGTTTACCTTTCCTGATAAATGTAGTGAGTGATACACACAAACACACTCGAGTGTGTGAGCACTCGCACTTTCCGTCTCTCTAGTTGCTGGTATAACGTTATACAAGATCACTTATGGATTTTAAAGTTTCCTGCTGTTGATCAATTCTAGTTGTGTAACAGTAGATAATGGTGCTCATTGTGATATTTTAGCTTGCTTGCTTTAGGGCTGCTGGCAAGATCAGCAAGACAGCACAGCACAGGTCTGTGTGTTATTGTGGTTGCCTTAAGTTTCAGGATTGATCATAGCTCATCATGGATGGATTTCTACCTTTGCTTGATTAGGTTGTCATATTGTTTTTGCGTAGACAATCAGATTTGAAGATGAGGAAATTATGAATATAATTCTTAGAGATCTGACAGCGGGTGAGTCAACCCTGTATGTGTGCTGACGGGAAACTGTTACCCTGGGCTGTTTTATATCAGGTTTGGGGAAATAACTTTATTATCTGGGGTTGTGTTCAGGCAGGCAATAACATCTTTAATTCATAGTGACTGAACACGCATAATTTTTGCCTCATGAATCAAAATCAATGGCTCGAAATATAGCCGTACTCGGTTCTCAAGTAGTTATTTGTAAAGGTTTCATGGCAACAACCTGCCGTAGGCTGAGGCTCAGGTTAGAATGGGAGGCCAAAGAGGTGAAAAGTACACACACAACATGGCTAGCTTACTTAAACCTAATTCCAGGGATGGGTCTGGGAGAGCTAGGGGAACATTCCCCCCTAGATTTTCCTTGGGACTCTCCAAAAATGTCCAACTGACATTAAACACTTTTTACTGATAGTTGGTGTTTCCTATTAAATAATGATGTCATGTTGAATGCAAAAATGTACGCATACAATGAACTATGATAACGTAACTTGAAAGATTGTGACTAAGCCAGAATTTCTAATATACCCCCAGTCCAGCCAGCCTAATAGGCAAGAAGCCCTTTACAGGTGAAAGTGAGGATCTGTTTTACCTTATATTGTGCTACCTCCCATACAAAATATAGCACTAACCCCTCCCCAAACCCTAACCTTAACCTCCATGCAAGGGTAGTGCAAGCTGATGGTGAAAATATCAGCTGTCAAAAGGGACATCACAAAATGACCTGATGATGGTGGGATCTTTACTCTGTTTTGTTTATTGTGTGATTGGAAACTGGTACACACACACACACTGAGGGATCTTCCTGTTGTCATGGCAACCACAGAGCTTGAGTGGCAAACCCCCAGTTTAATGCCAGTATTGTGAGTCAGTTTCATTTTTATTTTGAGATTGATGGTTGTGTTTTCTGTTTAAAACCAGATGCACTAAAAGAAATGAGAACTACAATGGCTCAGTCGTATATTTAGAGAATCCAGATCCAACATTCATACAAAAATATTTCAAGCCGATGTTTATCCTTTTATTCCTGGATGAGGCCATTCTCAGGGCAGATCATTTCTCCTGGAGTCAGTGACTTTGAAGTCTTGAATCGCAAGACTGTGCGTCTGCGTGTGTGTATAGAGAGAGAAAAGGGCCGGAGATGTTGGTCCAGCAGCTTTAGACATGAATAGAGCAGAGGGACTTGTAGGTCATCTGTAAGTGACACAAGCATTTCTCTTCTTCTCTCAAGGTGCAGCATCGTGTCACAGGGAAGGTGATGGCTCTGAAGATGAACACTATGGCCAGTAACAAAGCCAACATGCTTAAGGAAGTACAACTGATGAACCGCCTCAGGCATCCCAACATACTCAGGTCTGCATCCAAAATATAAATCCTGCTGGGTATTTCTGACTTAAGAACCTTCTTCCATACACATCTACGAGTTCTGTTCACGAGTTATTTCGTTAATAATAGACAACACAGAATAAGTGTACTTACCTGCTGAAGTAGACCAGCAGTATCACTTAAGTCATACAATGTTTTATGGTATACATTATTCTGTATGATCTGTATGTTTTAATACAAAGTCAATATACCGGTTTACAGTTAGCAAAATGTAAAGTTAATATACCCATGCCCAAATGATATGATACCTTTTTAAATTATGGTTGAGTCCAACAGACTTTTTTGCATCCACATATTAAAAGATTATTTTGTTCTTAGATCAACAAACCGAGAGCACAGTCTATGCTGTTGGGCAATAAACACAGCTTTGTATTAAAGCTTTATTATTGATGTCACTGCATGACAGCTTTTGTCTTCACCAGGCCGCTATAACTGCTGCCACTGTTTATATAGAGTAAAATATTTAAGTGAACGCCAGAGGGGTAGACGTTGTGCTCTGTTAATATAGAGTCTTACAGAACAACAAATTAACCATGAACTAAAATTTCATTTATCCCAGACAAAACCCACATCAATATCGAGGGTGTGTTTGTTTATATGCCGGTACAAGATGTTTAAATCTTTTATCTGTTTTACCTGCAACAGCTTGTGTGGTCTTCTGTGTGTGCGAGTGTCTGTGAGTGAGAGAGAGTGTTTACATGTATGCATACTTAAAATGTTCTTCAAAATGCAGGTGTTCCATCTCACATTCTTGAGACGGGCCACTCCTGAAGAAACTTGTTGGCGCTTTCTCCTCTTTTATTGTTTTTCAACACCCTTGTCCCATCTCTGTGTGTGTTCAGGTTTGTGGGAGTGTGTGTACACGAGGGACACCTCCATGCTCTCACAGAGGTAAGATTTGAAGTTCATAGATACAACAGTGATACACAGCATTTATATTATAAGGTTATCATGTTTTGTATTCATTGTATGATTAAATGTTGTACTTTCATGACACATTGTGTGAGTTCAGAAGGTCAGTGCCCTGTAGCTGTAGTTACAATACTGCCATTCATCGAAGTTTAAAATGTAGAGAAAATTACTTCAAGCATTCTTAAATCAGATTTTTTATTAGGAAGGATGGGATCACACAAACATCGTGTACTGTACATGGGCATTGATTTTGAGAAGCAATGTCCCAGATCGGAATTCAAATGGAATGTAGTATAAACTTTTTAGTAGGAATTTTAGAAAACCATTATGTACACAGTTATTTTTGCAAATCAGTTGGTTCTCTCTAGAAATTTGACACCTAATTTTAAACCCTACCCTCAAAAAGAAATGTCTATCCTGTGTTTGTGTTGTAGTACATTAATGGTGGTGACCTGGAGCAGCAATTGAACAGTGATGTGTTCCTCTCGTGGTCTGTGAGAATAAGCCTCAGTCTGGACATTGCCAGAGGACTGCAGTACCTCCACAGCAAGGGCATATTTCATAGAGACCTCACGTCAAAGGTACACACACACACACACGCACACACACACATTATCTCCGTGGAGACAGTCCATAGGCGTAAAGAGTTGTATTCTGTACAAACCGTTTTTTTATCCCCTTACCCAACCCCTAAACCTAAAGATCGTATACAACTTTTTTGCATTTTTAGATTTTCAAAAATTATCGTTCTGTACCTCAAATTTGGTCCCCACAGTGACACGGGTCCCCATGAGTTGGTGTGCATTCAGGTTTAGGTCCCCACTAACATATAAAAGCCAAGTCCACACACACACAGGAAAAGTGTAAAAGATAAATACTTTTTTTTATACAAATTGTATTTGTAAAATCGGCACTGTGCATTAGTGATGTGTGGGTCAGGGTTTTTTCCAACTCGTGGCTCCCGCTGTTATGAAATTATTTGGCCCGCCCCAGCCCGCACCGCACCACTGAATCTATTTTAACAAGCCGCCCTGCACCCGCGAACATCAAATAGACATACTAGCCATTGTAATGTAAATGAAAATAGACTTTATTTCAGCCTAAAAGTGCTTGGAAACAGCCATTAGATTACATCTCCCAGTAAACTGGCAACAACATATTCTTATGAACAATAAAAACTATACTGCTGTTGTCTCCTGCTGCAACTATTTCTGAGATCCGGTCGCAAACATTAGGTTTAGCAGCTCGACCTTCTTTTCTTTTACTGATGTAAATTCCCGACCTTAATTTGTCCCGCACCTCGTCTTTCATCTTTTATTTCTCTGTTTGTTTTGTTGTTGTGGATTGCGGCGGGAGCTGCTTGGCGCTTTCGTGACATGTTCGGTTTGGGGACATCACGCAAGTTACGTTGCTACGTAGGCCTACGTATTGTAACCTTATCAAAGAACCTAATAAAATATGAAGATGTATATTCTATAGGGAATTGCATCCAACATACATACATTAATGACCCACCCCGCAAATAAAGTGACAATTTCTTTACCTGCCCCAACCCAGCCCGCGCATCACTACTGTGCATGTATTGCAGACTTCACATTGGCCTTCCACAACAATGTTTAACAGTAGTTTAAGTTGGGAAAAAACCATGCACGTGCTAACAGCACGCAAGCGTTCATCTTTCTGGATGTGTTTGTGTAGAACTGTCTCGTGCGATTGGAGAACGGGCACTGCAGTGCTGTGGTGGGGGACTTTGGCCTGGCAGAGAAAATTCCTGAGCACAGGTCAGTAAATTGTATCTCTATAACTCGAGATAAGATTAGAGACACCGCACCCCTGCAGAGAGAGAGAGAGAGAGAGAGAGAGAGAGAGAGGGATTCAAAGACTGATTGATGGTCTTCCATTTTCCCATAAAGCACCTGCAGTATCTATAGCCGGAGAGTAAATGATTAAGTGTATGCGATGTAGTCAGCACATCCTTAGGTTAGTGCAGCCCAGCCTGCTGCACGTCATGTTGATATTTCGAAAGCTCTGTGACTGTACCTGTACACACCTACATACTGTATAAAGGAAATGGATGTTAAGTAATGCTTGAGGTATGATGTTGACTCCTCCTTACCTAGTGTTCACACTACTTTCAACATGAATTGAGATGCTGTTGCTCCTAAAATACAATATTTGGAGTTTAACAAGATTCCAGTGCATTTGACTATATTTTATGTACATATATATATTTTCATATAAAAGTACAGTATCTTGGCCCCCCCAAAAAATATTTTATAACTATTTTTTAGTTTTACTGCATATTTCAAAGCAAATGCTATTTAATGGGTTCATACACAACACACCCATACAACTCATAGGTGTCACACGATGTGGAAATCCAACACGTTGTTAAACTAATAATCGTGCCCTTATGTTTATACATGTGCACGTGTCACAACGACGCACGTCACATTCCTCAAGAAAGGTCTATACTGTATATCAAATCACTAGATCATCAACAACATAAACGTTACATGGCCCAAACTTAACTTCCGGTAGACCTCCTCAGAGATTCAATTACCGTTAAGTAGTTTTAATTTAATTTAGTACAAAGAATATACAAGAAAGGTTTTAAATAAATGTATATGACTAGCTACTAGCCAGATCGATAACCAAACACGGTCTGGACTTCGGGCCAGTCGCGTGCGTCCGATGAAACCATCTGTGTCATCAGTGTAAAACCACTGTCCTGTCATGTCGACATACAGAGATGTACATACTGTTGTACGAACAATTTTCAGACCTATGAAGTTGAAGGCAACTGACTTCAGAGATCCAATAAATATGACCTTTGGACCACTTGCCTCAAAGTAATTGCGAAAATGATCAGGAAAAGTGCTGTAAGTTCTGAGTCCTTCTGAGATTCTTCAGTAATTGTTTACTCATGACAGATTTGATATTTTATAATATATTCCTATATAAGGTAAATTTGAGTGTTCTTTGATGAGGATTTAAACAGAAGCTCACAAAGCCGGTTGGTATCAAAAACTCCAGTTTAAAATACTTTATGAATACCGACATCACCTCCTAACCATTCAACCTTGCCAGCATATCACATTGATTTTGATTATGTATATCTACATCTGTATGTAAAGGGGCCTGCTGGTCGTGTTTGAAGTATGATTTATTAATATGTTATGCCAGGTTGTTTAATAATGAGCTCAAACAGTACGGCAACAGTTAACCCTTGTACCCTGTACTTGTACCCTGAATACATTTTAATAAGGCTACTATATTGAGACATACAGTATTATCTAGGCAATCTGAGCTGCAAATCCAAGTTTGCTGTCTCGGCATAAACGTTACATAATCAGACAGCAAACCCCAACTTTGTGTTTGTGAGCGTGTTTGACGTATGTGCCCTCACAGCTGTTTCTGTGTTTGAGTTACACATCACTGTCTATTATTATAGTGTGTGTACATGCGAGACATTGAGGGTCCATTTCCGTTCTCTTTTCGGTCTATTTCAAGAGTGTGTGAAGCAGTTTGAGAGATTCAGTGATGCTGCTATTCTGCAGTGTAGACAAGCCCTTACTTTTCACAACGTTGGTATTTATATAAACAATGAATTACGTGTTTATGTCTGTAACTGCAAGTGTGTTTGTATGTGTTCGGGACAGGGGGCTGATGGCTAAATTGGGGCTATTTGGAAAACTTTCCTAATAAGGACAAAGTATTTCAGCAGCTTTCTCACTCTGACTAACCATCTCTCGCTCGCTCTCTACCAAAATATTTTTGAGGAAATATCTCTCAACTGGGTGTGATTGTGCCAGGCTATTATTAAGAACCGTTACAGTATATTTTTTAAAATACAAACACTAAACTTAGTGAGGACGTCTAAATGGTATTCATACTAAGATTACGAAATTAACTATGTGCTACTTCTAAGCCTAACACTACACAGAAACTGTTAATATTATTCGGCCTTTAGCAAAACATGCTAAATAATGAGCATTTCAAATATTAAGAGTAATACAGACACTGAAAATCTGTATTCATCATGAAGGATCATTCTTAAAGATTCACTTTATGTAAATGTTATATTTTTATGTTTTTTTAGTGATGGGACAGACAAACAGACCTTGGCTGTTGTTGGCTCTCCATACTGGATGGCTCCCGAAGTGCTGAGAGGAGAACATTACGATGAAAAGGTTGGACACTCAGAGACAGGATAGAGTTGTTATCAAGGCAATTCCTTCCAACATAACTGCTGTTGCTATGTGAAAGTATATCAGATACAAAGTTTGTGTCATCATTCCGTTGGATGAAGAATATCAGTCTGTTATGTATAGATGTTTTTTAGAGTGTAATGGAGTACAATTTTTTGTTACATTACAGGTGGATGTATTTGCATATGGTATCATTCTCTGCGAGATCATTGGTCGGATACAGGCAGATCCTGACTTCTTGCCACGGACTGAGGTACAACAATAGAAATACAGCATTTTAAAGCTGTTGAAACTCCTTTGAAACGCGTGTGTGTGTGTGTGTGCGTGCAAAATGATGTATTAAAGGCACATTTCTCCAACTAATCACACACAGCTCTTATTTTTTTTAATATACCCTTACATTCTGATTTCGCATTGTATCTCCAAATTAATGTAGAAACAACACATTTCTTGAAGAGCATCATTTTATGAATGAAAGCCAACACTCTAATATTGTTGGCTTTGCAACTGATCTCTTTATTAAATATATATATTTTTTCTACTAATCAAACCCATTATAATAAGTATTATTTCTGACAGATAGGAAATATAAAGAAAATAAATCTTAAACACTTTACAGTATTTACTGCTAAATACATGAAATACAGAATAATCCTCATTATAGTGACAAAATCACATTGATTTCTTATTTTCTTTTGTTCTTTGATAAACATTAGTGACAGGAGTCACAGCAGCAGGTCTAAGCAGGTCTAATGCGCTTCCTATTTTCACTACTCTTTGCATTCATTTAAGACTTTATTTAACTCGTTGAAGACTATGCTGGCGAAAATACTAGACGAAATGTGCTTTGTTGTTGATAATCTAGTGTGTTTTTGGTCATTCAAGCATGAAAGAGAAGTTAATACTGGTGCGATGTCTGACAGATTCTGACGCAGCCCATGTGTACACCAGGCGGGACGGCTGTTGCCTTGCGTTGAGCCGTGTTCCACAGCCAGAAACTGTCAATCTATACTGGACATGTCACTAAACTATTTAAGCTTTATTTTGAAATGGTTGTAAAGGCCTTTATATGAATAAGAACGTGGTTATATAATGTAACGCTAGACAATGATGACAGGAAAAACGGATGTGGCGTAAATGGCGTTAAATATTAATCTGAAAAGAATTATTGCATGGGTTAACTCATTAACGTTGACCGCCCTGTTTATTATTCATATTTTGTTAATTCTACACACATGATAATATTGTAAATAATTCAGCACCCATTTAAAATGTTGCCACAAGAGCCACAATGAGTACCTTTCTCAAAATCTCACTTTTTCGGCCTGCCTACATTAATATTTTAAATATGATTAATTGGCAAAAAACAGAGAAAACACAAATTAAAAGAGTTAAGAGTACAATTCTTTGTGGGGTGTAGGTCGGAAATATTGATATAAATCAAGACTTGGATTTACAACTAAAGAATAAACTGTCTACATTGGCAGGGTTATTTATTTTTGTAGTTTGGTCAAACATGTAGACGACTAACAAAAGTGATGTAGCGCAGAAAAGCCCCTGGTGGACACTTGCTGAACCACGGTCTTGTCTTCTCTGGAAACAGTTCTTTTCCCTGCTGTCCTTAAATTGACCATCTTTGACCATATAAATGTAAATTCTAAACTTGTGCAGTTAAAAGTGTTATTGATGTTTATTTCGTCGCTCTGGTTGCAGGACTTTGGTTTAGATGTGGAGGCTTTCAGGCAGATGGTGGGAGACTGTCCTCCTCATTTCTTTAACCTCTCTGTCACCTGCTGCAGCGTAAGACCCAACACAAACGTGTACAATGAAACCAAAACAGTGGAAAATGGCCGTGAGTGTCAGCAGGTGTGTTATGAATATGTATATGTGTCTTTCAGATGAATCCACAGAGTCGGCCCACATTCACAGAGGTGGTGGAAGAGCTGGAGAAGAGAGTGACAGATGGAGAGCAGAGTCAATGTGTGGAGCCTGATGTACCGGGTGAGTCTGCAAACAAATACTGCAGAGGGAATGTGTTGCCGGGGGCACAGTCATACAAGCACACTCGTTCTCATTCTAATTTAAGTGTGCTTTATTGACAAGAACTGAACTGATGTTTGTTTTGCTGAAACATTTGCAGCATAGACGCTGACAAAGTTTAAAGTACTGCAAATGGGTTGAACAATAACAGAAATAACATTAGAGAATGCAATGCAATTACAAATAAAAGTCAAGAAAAAGATCTAAGCTGGAAATATCTTCCTTTTGTTATATACTTGCATAAATTAAATTTCACAAAATGATCAAATATTTCTCAAGTTAAAGTGGTTACTACAGTTTCTGTTTCATATTCTGAGCCGAGTGTTTTTTCTCTCTTCCGTCTCAGACCTGTTGTCTCCGAGCTCTGCATCGAAAAGCATTCTCCATCGAAAGCTTTCTCTAGACGTCCACGCCGACACTCGTCTCTGCCGCAGCAAGTCGGACGTGCTCCGCCCCTCAGACTCCCTCCTGAGCCATGCCACACCCACCCGGGTCAACCCCTTCTCCCAGCGGCTGGACCTCAACGGCGGCCGCATCAAGCTCTTCGATACCCCGAGCAAGTCTGTCATTTCCCTCAGCTTTGCGCTTCCCCCACCCCCTGACCCCTGTAGCCCCATCTCCAACAATAAAGCCCCACCCCATTTTCATAGACGCAGCCAATCGCTGCCTGGCACAGCAGACGATATCAATTCCCTTTGCAGCAGCAGTGAAAATGACAAATGCAGGAATAAAGAAAGTGTTATGGATGTTTTGAAACTTGATGTGGCTACACACGAAGAAAATCCTGTCAATGGCAGTATGCTGGACATGGGGAGAGACAGTGTGTTGACCATGAGCAATGAGAGTATTTTTGACTTGCCTAATACTAGTGGACTTGTTGATACACCTAGTGAGGATATTACGCAGTCATACCCTGAGCAGGACCAACAGGAAAGGGATCTCGAAACGAAAAGTTGTGATGCTGTAGCTGATGACTCCGGACTGCCGTTAGATCTTGAATCTGCAAACAGATCGACATTAGAGGAGAGTTTCGAGGAGCCCATGGACTGCACCTGCTCTCCTGGCACACCAGAAGGCGCTGTTCCTACATCACCCAAACATTTCTCCAGTGGCTGGAGCTCCCCCGTCTCCAACGGACCACCCTCGCTGCCCCCGTTACTAGACACGGACAACAACAACGGCACCATCCCCATAAGACGATCCGTGGGATGGGGGACTAACAGCTCTAATGGTGCCTCGACTCCCCTTACGCCTCCAGAACCGGATGAGGTCATATCCTGTCCTGGATGCTGCTTATCGGGGATGAGTTTTCCCTCCATTTGTGCACGTAGACCTCGACAGAACCCTTACAAGAACTTAAATGTCGAGGCAGCTGGGAAAAGGCTTCTGTGCAAGGCGTTGCCACCCTCACCCACAGAGCCAAACGTTGCTCTGCCTGGCACGAGGACATGATGAGACTGATGTAAATGAATGCTGCATGATACATACGCACTAAATTTAAAGTAGATGCTACTGCTTTATGTGTTCCAGCTGAAATCGAGTTGAAAAATGTCACTCTGCTGAAAAATTGCTATATTGGTTAGACTAGGTGGGTCAGTTCTGATCCAATGTACTAGTCCTCTAAACTTGAATGTTCTCATAAGTTTTACGCCTCTAATGTAATAAAGACTATTTTGTCAATATTTTTGTTATTTTTACAGTTATTTGAAAGTTTATGAAAATACTCTGAGAATGGAAAAAATGCTGAGATTTAATATTTTATTAATGACATTAAAAATGACATTCAAGAAATGGTTGTTGTCATCGCTGCAGTGTCCGCCAGAGGGTGTTGGTTTCTTTCTCAGCCCCTCTCCCCTTCTTTTCTTTATGAAACGGGTGGTTTCATGTACTTGTGACATCTGTCCTGCTCTCACTTTCTTTCTGTTTCCTTACTGATAGTACCAGCTAATGAAATCACTCCATTCATCAGTTTAAGGTAAATCTGTTGCCCTTTTCTCTCTGAATGTGGTGGTTAGACGTTAGACCAATCAGCTTTTCACGTTTTGATCAAATAAAGCTGTTTATTTAGTGCGTTTTTCTTGAAAACAATCAAAAATAGTTCTGTTGTGAGGATGTCTGTCGCTCTCCAAAACTCTTTTCTCCTGATGCTATATGTCGGTGAGTACAGTTGTCTGTGTATCCTTTTAGCCTAAAGTCTCTGTTACTTTTTAAGATATATATTTTTTATATAAGCACATAGTATTTATAAGTATTGTATATTATATATATTCATTTAGCTCAGTTTCTAGCTGAGTGCAGAGATCAGGGGTTGAACTTTAAGTGTCTGCCTAATGCATACGTGATGTAAATGTATAATGTCGTTTGTACACGTTTTCGTTAGTGTCCGTGCTCTCTGTATGTGACGTGCGTGTAAGAACAGTAGATCTTGGATGTCACCTTCACTGGGAGTGCCCTGATGCCACCCCAAACACAACTTACACTGTCCAGAGCAAAGCGAACGGGTGGGTATCATCTACACGCGTGTATCTGCAAATGCTTTCATAAGTCATGGTAATGTTCACGATAGACAAACGCGTGGGTACCAACACTAGTCGGTTAAAGGAAGGGGCTTTGGAAACAGTTGAACAATTGGAATAATGACTGAATGGTGTGAGATATTTTATGTAAAAATTGCAAATGAGAAGCAGAGGGCAGCAAGTCGGTATAACGGGTGAAACTGCGTGTGGTGGGGCTGGAAACCGCAGAGAGACGCATCCCAGGCCTCCAGCCTCGCATCTGAGGCGCTATTGTCTGTGCGTCACACACGTTTCCTCTGAAATTCGAAAAAGCGAGATCCGTTTGCCCTTCTCTTATTGTTTCATTTATTCGTGTTCATGCCTATGCGCAGCAGTCACGTTTTTCAGAAAATGAAAGTGGGGTTTTAAATGCCTGTTTGTACATCAGTTTTAGGCGAGTGCTCAAACTTATTATTGAATTGTTTTCTTTCTTTGTAATTCTGTGTTTTGTGTGTAACAGCAAATGGGAAAAGGTTGCAGACTGCATCCAGATCTCCAGACACAGCTGTGATCTGTCAAACGTCTTCACAAACTTACACTCCTATAACTACATTAGACTGAGCTCAGAAGGGCTTCATGACTGGATGAGTGAAGCGCACTTATGTGACGCAATGAATGACGGTCCGTTTTAAATCTCAAGGTTCAATTCAAATAAGGAATAAAGCATGACAGATGTTGTACATTTATAACAATTACAGGCGTAGTCATATAATGAAATTAAAACCCTTTCATGTAAGTAAACCTAAGCAAAATGTAAGTGTAGTTTACTTGTTTGTACAGTAAATAGTAGTAACAGTAGCCTTGTATTGGAGGTGCTGTTTCAATCTCTTGATTTTTAACATTTTTAGTCTTTACGTGTAGCCTACATAAGTAATTTTAACTATAGTATTGAGGAACACTAAATAGGCTACTGAAAGTATACTTTCAGTTTAGAAAAAGGATACTATAGCACACGTTGATGAATTTATTTGTAAAGAATAAACGTTTTTTCGTTTGAAATATTAAGGGAATGAAAATTCTGTTTGCTCACACTCGAGTTGTTTCCTACCTGTGTACATTTTATTGTTCCACTGAACACAAAAGAAGATATTTGGAAGAATGTTTGTAACTGATCAGTTCTGGGGCACCATTGACTTCTATAGTAGGAAACAAAACTATGTGGTAGTCAATGGTGCCTCAGAATGGCTTGGTTTCCTACATTATTTTAAATATCTTCTTTTGTGTTCAACAGAACGAAGAAATTTATACGGACTTGAAACAACATGAGGGTGAGTAAATGATGACAGAATTTTCTTTTTCGGTAAACTGTCCCTTTAATTAATTTTGTCAGATACCACTAACAATTGACTGTTGCACTTTTCTCGCTGTCTGTCTTCTGTTAGGTGCTGCCACATTTAGTCCTCCCTCCATCAACATTTCAATTGAGAATGGAAGCCTCTGGGTTACGGTAAATTTTCCTTGTGCTCCATCCGCAAGCTGCGGGCTTGAGGGCGAAGAGAAGGAAGAGGTGGATACGCTTTGCCCCTGCCCCTTACTTGAGTTTGCAAGACTCTCAGTTACAGTTGTGCTATACAACAAACATAAACCATCAGACAAACAGGTAAAACTCTTTCCCCTATGTTTGTCTGTTGAAATTGCTGTTCAGATGTAAATTTACAAAAAAATTTACGATCATAATAATTTTTACGATAAAATTACAAAAATGTATGCTTTTTTTCATTTTTAAAGATACGCTCTGATGAAGTGATGGATGAAAAGCACAGGGCAGAATTTGGATTTGTCCTATCAGGGCAAGTGTACTGCGTTGTGGCCAACTTTACATCTGAATTTGAAGTATCTTCTCTTCCCAGTCCTCCACAGTGTATTTCTATACCAGCAAAGATCGGTATGCAGTAATGTTAATAGTATAGTTCACTCAAAGATGAAAATTCTGTCCTCATTTATTCACCATCGTGTTTGTATGTGACCCAAAATAAGACATTTTCTCAGTTATGTTGTGTCCATATAATAAAAGTAAATGCGGGCCAATGTTATTAGGTTGTTTATGTTCTTCAAAATATCTTTTGTGTTCTGCATAGTGGTGGGCATAGATCAATTTTTTTTATCTAGATTAATCTCACTGTAATCTTGGAATTAATCTAGATTAAAATGGCTCATTTGAATTCTGCCGAAGGCATTCAGAATATGTGTGCTACCCAAATAATGACTAAAAGTAAGTCTTTGAGAAACGGGTTTCTCAAGCCAGGTGGCGCATTAGACCAGGGGCTCATCTCCTGTTTCCAAAATGCATCACAAACTGCTTGAGAAAGCTGTTCTACTATGAAAATTGGTGATGAAAATAAATTATGTTCAATAAGATGTACTTGTGTTTACTAACTGTTTATTCAGTTAAACATGCATTTTGAACTGTAGGCCTACATAAGAGGTCGTGATGAACTGTTTACAGTCAGTAGCTTTGTGTCAATCAGTCCAAGCTCTATTTCTCCTTCTTCCACCAGTCCCTCAGGCAGACCAGCTTGTTCACATTTTCTGGTGACAAACTAGATCTCCTCTTCTGCACAATATGGCCTGCTAAAGAAAAAAAGTCTCTCGCATGGGACAGTTGTGGCAGGAGTCCCCAAGTATTTACGGGCAATGTGGGCCATCTTACCATAGACAGCAGTGTGCTCCGACCACCACTTCAGTGGACACTGATCTAGACTGGCACTGGGCTCTACCTTGTACCTCTCCACAGTATTGTCTTCTGGTGTCTCCTCATCTGATTCTGAGTCTGATCCTATCAGTAGCAGGCCTGTTTTCTTCTTGGGTGGCTCAGGGTTCTCCTCCCCGAGTGGCTGCAGAGCAGGTTCTTCTCCCTTCACCAACTCACTTAGCTTTGCCCACACTGGTTCCCTCTCTGCTCTGGGCAAGCACTTGAGGTCCTTAAATCATGGATCTAGAGCAGTCGCCACCTTTGATGAATAAAAAAAGAATAATTATTGCATGATGAAAATTTCACTTTCCAAATCCAACCTCCATATTTCTTCATGACTCATTCATCTATTCATTGACCATTATAGACTGTTAAGCCAGTAGATCGGTCAAACAATGCAGTTATCTTCTGGTCAGTCTGACATACCTTAAGCCATTCCAGGTTTATATTCTCCCTCCCCTGGTTGAGGTCCTTGGTAAAGGCAGCCTTGAATCGCACAATATAGGCAGGATCATCATCTGAGATCTTCATCGCGTGCTGGAGGTGGCACAGGGTAGGTAGAACCACAGAGCAGGATACATACTTATCCCCACCAAGGAGCTCAGTGATGTATCTACACAGACAGACAGACAGAGACGCACACAGACACACACAGACAGACAGACAGAAACAGAGCAATAAATAATTAATGACTGATTCATTTAACTCAGATTACACATTTTTAAAGTTCTTAATCACATTACATTTAAGGGCACGTGTTTCTTAAATACAAAGTGACATTTAAAATAACTTGTATGCCAATTCATGAACACGCTATCTTTATAGACCATACCTGCATGGCTCCAGCAGTTTCTCTAGCTTTGCCAACTTCTCATATTCAGCATTTGTTGGGAGGGCCAGATTGTGCTTCTGCTGAGAAAGCGTTGTGTGCAGTGCGTCTCTGTTGCGCCTCACGCGCTTGATCATCTCAAGGGTGGATTTCCACCGTGTTGGAACATCTTGCACGAGTGGCTCCTGAACTTGTCCAAGGGAGGCTTGCTGGACATTCAGCTCGTCTGAGTTGGCCGGACTGTGTTTGAAATGTCCGACCACTTTACGGCACTTGGCCAGTGCACCATCAAAACCATCTTCCCGAAGTGACATTACAATAGCTCTCTGTACAACATGCGCAACACAGGCCAAATGTTCGAATGGCAGTATCCTCCCTGCTGCCACCATATTAGGAGCGCTGTCTGTTCCAATAGTGCTGATTTTGTCAGCTATCCCCCACTGATTAGCGACGTCGAGAAACTGCCTGGCACACGCTTCTGCAAAGTGACGCTCCTCTGTTTTCATCACACCTAACAGACAGACAAAGTAGATCAGAATAAGTTCACTACTAGTATTAAACAACTAGCAATCATCAACTAGCAAACATAATGTGGTGGTAATTTGTGGTGTCGTGGTAATTAACAGACTAAGTAAGTAAATTAAATTATGTAATTTAAAATTACATAACGTAGCCTACCTAAAGCGAAGGAGTGAATTTTCCAGCTGGCATCGATGAGGTGTACAGTAACGCCGAGGTAGTTATCGTTGTTGACAGATGTCCAATGGTCCCCCGTCAGTGCTACACACCTTGCCTCTACCATCTTCTCATCTTTTGCGGCTTTCTCTGCGGCGTGCTGGACATGTATTCTCCTCATGATAGTTCGCCTCGCAGGTTGTTTGTAAGATGGGAACCTGTGGCCGCCTGGAGAACAAGCTTGAGCCCATCATCTTCAACCACGCTGATGGGCCGGCAGCTGGTGGCAATCCACTGAGCGAGGAGATTAGTTAGCTTGGCTGATAGAGCTGTGCTGACGGGCTTGCCTCGGTTGCACTCAAACATAGTAGTTTGACGACGACTTTTCTCCTGCACTACATCAGTGCTTGGCCCGGCATCTTCCGCATTAGCTAAGGGATGCTTTGCGTTTAGGTGGTACTCGAGACTGGAAGAACTCCTACAGTAAACCAATTCCGCATTGCACAAGGTGCAAACAACCTTAGTCTTGTCGAGGTTTCCATTGGGAAGCTTCTTAAAAAGAAATTTTCCCTGAAGCAAACCCGGCGGCTTCATAGCTGCATCCATGTTAGCACGTCACGTTTGATGTGGTAATTTCACAGTAACGTTAGGGATACAGGTTCGAAGAGTCGTTCTCGCCCCCTACAGTGCAATTCGTCTAGGTATACATCCGCGCTAAAATATCAAGGTGAAAGTCATCATAGCTTGTGTAGTATAGACCCAGCTCACAGCCCAACTTTGAGAATAGATTAATGGCGACATTTTTTTTATCGCCCGATAAGAGTCTCACGTTAACGCAGCACGTTAACGCCGATAACGGCCCACCATTAGTTCTGCATAAAAAAAGTTATTCAGGTTTGGAATGACACGACGGCGAGTAAATGACAGAATTTTCACTTTTGAGTGAACTATCCTTCTTTCAGCGTTGTGCTATTACGTTGAAAATCTGAGATCTCATCTCACATACTTTTTTTCCATATGTGTGTAATGGTGCATTATTTGCACTGATGGTGTTCATGTTCTCCAGAGAGCCTCGCCATTGTGATTGTATGTGCTGTACTCATCGTTCTTGGCCTAGTTTTTATTCTTCTCTGGAGACAGTGTTCTTCTCCTGAACTCCCTCTGCCCAAATCTTTGGTAAGGGACTTCATTTTATATTATAATGAATACTTCACTAACCATTCATTCAACATTCCTATAAAACCTTTTTGCAAGAAGTTTTTTCCAAATCTTCTACAGCAGAATCAATTCATTGTTTTTCAGTTATTCCGTCACAAACACGTTAAAAAAATCCATGAAAAAATGTATTGTTTCTATTGTTTAAATGGTTTTACATTCAAAGCAATTCATATCGTATTGTTTCAGGCGTTACTTTATGACCAAATGACAATTCAGAATGAGACATTTATTGACTCCAGCAAGATTGCATCAGACCGGCTGAGCTCTGAGAGTGACAGGATATCATTTGTGTCCCTCGCTGTCTTTACACACATGGACAACCAGTCATACTACCACAGTTCTCAAAGTCTGGGCAACGGCTATTACAGAAGCCCCATCCTGCATGACCCCGGCTGCACTGAGGAGTCTTCAGGAGGCTTGCATGTGGAGTCCGGAGGCTTGGAAACAGATGGAAGCCATAGTTTTGAACTTCTCCAGACAGCCCATCTCATTCTTGAAAGAGGGGAAAGATGTCCTTATCTTGATGAGTGTGATAAAATCCTCAACATTCCTCTGAGCTCAGTGCGAGTGAAACGCACTGAAGAGACAACAACTGGTGTCCCAGAACAGTATGAGGACCAGATGAAAGAGGAGAGCTGGTAGCTGTTTTAAGGTTTATTGTGCCTTTGGAGAATATTTGCCCTTGGGATAACGTGCTTACTTCAAATACATCCAAGTTGCCAAGACACTTGCATTTGCTTGGTGCATGATTTCGACCACCTGCTCCAGTGTTAATATTTACATAATTAAATGAATCTCAAAAGTATTCGTTTTATAACCTTAATTTTTTACCTGACCCTTTAATGTGGAGCTACACATATTGTCACCTTTTGCACGTTTCTCATGTATCTGGTCAAAAGCCACCAGCCTATTAGCTGTCATTATCGCTGCTCTCCACATTTCATGTGCTAGTGTTTGGGCTACCCCCTACAGCTTGTGACTCACTCTGCAGAGCACTATAAATCCTTCCTTTGTTTAACACCCTATCAACTGAAGTATTCTTTTTGGGTAGTTATGGGTACGGTATGGCCTCTGTGTGGCTTGATTCATTGTTTTTAGTCTCTGACTCAGTCGGCCCATTTTGACTCTTATTTTCTGTGGACCGTGTCTCACAGTTAATCACATAAGGTGCTCAATTTTGCTGATTTTGCTAAACTAACTGGAACATTTGTGGAAATGCTCCCAAAAAGCAAGTGTAATGCTAGGTTCTGGAAAATGTAGTTGAGCATGTACGTTAAGTTTGTGTGTGTGTACATCCAGATGACGTTAACGTGTATCATCTTTAAAATGGGTCTTATTAGTTTTTACAGAATTTTGGTGTTATAACTGTTAATGGAAGTGTGCAAATAAGTACCGTTTAAAACTGGGAAATTAGTTTTCTGACTACTTGATTTTTCCTGAACCCTAAACTGTTTGACGCCTCCAAACTGATTTCTAA
Source organism: Triplophysa siluroides (assembly GCA_006030095.1). NCBI lineage: Eukaryota > Metazoa > Chordata > Actinopteri > Cypriniformes > Nemacheilidae > Triplophysa > Triplophysa siluroides. The sequence goes on along the minus strand of VCII01000033.1, from coordinate 53,074 downwards.
AACTCGATTATTTCTGCCATCATAATTAACATGTGACTGTGTTTTAAATGTCAAGTTTCTTGTTGACCAAACGTAGCAGAGTGGAAAACAAGTCAGCATGGGTTATGATCGGTTTAATAAACCACAGCCCACATTTCTGAAAAACAACAAGCATATGTGCACACGTCTGTATGTTTTGGAAAAAAAAATCATGATGTACTGCATATGACATGAACAAAATAATTGCCTTCAAATGATAAAAGCACAACTATTGAATCATTTTTGTGAAAGAATGAATGCCTTTGTAATTATATCAATGTTAAACCTTGGTGTTGGTCTGAAACTATTTCATGTTCCAAAAATAATTCTGTGATACATTTTAAACTATGTATAATGACAACATTTCATTTTAGGGCATTGGAAAAATTCTATACATAGGATGTTTAACAAAGTTGTGTGACAATGATCCTTATAGGAAGCTGTGACTCATTCGCTGACTCACTCTGTACATAAAGGACCTCAACCAATGAAACCACCATATTCATCAGAACCACTCATTATCATAAATAAGGTATATTCCGTTTAACAAATAACTGAGCCTTATGTAGCGTTTCAGATTCATATTTAACAGAAGATTCATCAAACTTGTTTTTAACCGTTATATTGTGAAACATTGTAGCCAATAAACAGAAATGATAAAGTTTGAATATTTATTTGGCTGTCTTTTTACATAAAGTGAATTATTACAATTTTAAATAATATATACAAAGGTATTTCGACTTTGTGAGAACACAATATCACAAGCGTGGCCTTGGCACCTGTCCATCTCTTCTCCATCATTCACTTGTGTTTGCGGTCCATCTGTCTGTCGCACAGTGTGAGAACCAGCCTCCACCTCATCTGCGCCAATACTGTGAATTTTGAACATAAAGCATTAGTAATAAATGCCATTTTTGCCCAATGCTGTGCCAATTTTAGTTCAATGCTGTGGAATCTATTGCATTTTGAATTTAATTTTTATTAGTTAATTACTGAATTACAAAAAAAATCGGGTTAAAAATATCAATTTTTTGTTTATTGTGTATTATACTGCCCATCAACCATCAGCTGCTTTTTAGAAAAAAACATCAACTGAGCACTACAAAAAAAAACATTCAGAGCACAAACTCTTGTTTTAAGTAACTTTTCCACAAACTCATTTAAAACCACTCTTGCCATAAGAAAAAGTGTTGCTTTCAACAACAGGAAAGACACTGTATAAACATACCTGTGCAAATTTGTGAATCTGCTCAACCACAGCAGCAAACAGCGCCCCTACACTCTCATCAATCAGACTGTGCATGTAATGCACCGCCTCCTCATCTGAGAGGTCCAATCGGAACTTGTCCTGAACCTGCGGTGGGCAGACAAAAACGTAAATGGTCAAAACTACCCGCATACTTTATTTTATTGCTTGATTTAGTTTATCTCCAAGGTTTTGAAGCAAAACACTGAGGGCCACACACAAACCTTTTTTACGGTTTTGTCAGGCTCAAGTGCAATGTCTGGAATATTAGCATCCACCATCAGAGAGAACAAATTTAGAATAAGATTGGAATATCTGCAAGAAATAACAAAAAATGACTTTTAATCATTTCAAGGATCTGTTTAATAATATAATAAATGTGTCGACATTAATGGCGAATTCATGGTTTAAGGCCATTTTCACTCGGTTTAATGTGGAAATGTAAGCAATTCACCTGCGCAAGTGTAGGAATGCAGTGTAACACTGTTTCCTGAACTCCTGGTATTGTTCACTCTGCACTCCCCCCATCCCTTCCACCATCTCCTTGCTCAGTTTCATGGGGGGTGGCAGAGGTTTAGGGTCACGGCCCAGAATATATCCAAAATCTATATGAAACAGCTTCCCTACAAGCCAGAGAGACCCGTCAACACATTTAGAAACTTAACACAGAATGAATGTCCATAAAAAGAGTGATCTTTCACTGAGGGTACCAGTCTTAGTGAGAAGCAGGTTGTCTAGATGTCTGTCTCCCACTCCTAGAATATAGGTGATGACACAATAGCCCGCTGGAAACACAAATGCAACATTCAAAATGTTCTTCATGCGGTCAAGTATTTAATGGTTTAGTCTAATATAATGGATAAAACATGCTAAATGAAGCTCACCACAGCTTTTAACATATGTGTCCATGACTTCAGAGCTGATGCCGTATGGGCCCTTGTCATTTGGAGCATGTTTCCGAAAGAAACTCTTTATAGAGACATTAAAGACAAAAAAAGACTTAATGAACTGAATACAGAAAATTCTTTGGTGAATAACATGATTAAATGTGCAGTTTAATCTTACCTGAATGTTGCCTTCAGTGGCCAAAACTTCAGCCACAGGCACTGACTGCACAAACTGCATGAAACCTGTAGATAAAATATATACTCAGCATTCAGTGCTTCATGTGTGGAGTGAGATTGGCCTGCGACGCACACGTTACGAAGTACTGACCGTGTTTGGTGCTGGTCGCCAGAACTTTGTATGGTGTTAATTTCAAATCCAGATTCTCTTTTCTCAGAAGCTGTTGAGAATAAAGTTTAAAGATGTGTGTGTGTGAAGGCTTGGCTGTATTTCTGAGGCGTGCTTGTTTAAGGAGTGAGGCGTGTAATTGTTTTTATGACATGTCAAGTAGTAAAATGTGATAAGATGTAATGAGGTCTTCTGACCTTGTCCATGAGTGAAATAATCTGCAGGATGAGCTGGTCCTGTCTCAGGTCATCTCCATGTTTAAAGATGACAGGATACTGCTCCCCATCCTCTGTCTTAAAGATGAGCTTAGCTGGCATCAGAGCACTCTGGGAAAGAGAAAAACAGTGCTCAAGGGTGAGTGATACATGTGGGTCGATGTGTAATGGATATGAACAGTAAACACAATACCTTAAAGAGCGTGGCAGTCTCAGGTATGATGCCTTTGATGCGGATCTGCGGTTCAAGTGGGAGGGGAATGGGCTCGATCTCTGACAGATTCACCTTCTCATTATCAGCCAACAGAAACTGCAACCGCTCCGTCTGAGACAAATTACAAGACTAAATGTCTAGCAATATATTGAAGTAATAGTAAAAGAGTTGCATGTTTTAATACCTTCTTCTTGCGGTTTCCGCTCTCTCTCTGAACAGCCTTCATGAGTTGCACTAGTCTGTCTACAAATGTCTGCTGAGAGGCCAGCAGGGAGCGCATCACTCTCACGCTCTTATCGCCCTGACAACAGATACACACATCTCACTACACCTGTAATACACTGCCATTTTGTATTAATTAAGTTATTAAATAAGTTATATAATTAACATTTATATTTGAAAGTATGTGGATGATATTTGGCTTTATTGAGCCAAGAACACAAAAGTGGTGACATCCTTTAAATAGATAAGGCATTGCATTGATTAGCCCCGCCCCCTTAAATCTCATTGGTTTCATTCTTTTTAACCGTTCATTAAACATATATTCTCAAGGGCAGCGAATGCGTTGTTTCACATTCAGTGTGGACAGAAAAATGTCTTTGGATACATTAGTGTGAAGGTACCTTGAGCAGAGCCTGACTGAACCTCCTCATTACATTGAGATACATGTCATGGGTCTTTGGGTCTCTCTGCTGCGTGTCCTGATCCTCACACTCCACAATTACATACCTGCAGAAAAAGACAATGTCACAAACCAAACATTTGTTTTGAATCACAAATACGGAGTCAGAGTAACTGGCAAGTTACAACTGGTGTTAATCCATTACTCACCAATACAAATAGTTTGCCAGTGTTGAGTTCTTGCAGGCACGTGATATTAGAAAGGTGCACAGATCTTGCTGTTGAACACAGATAATACACAGTTACATACACACAGACCATAATCTCCATAATCACGCCGCTGATCTATTTACTTTTCATTACTTACTTCCAGATTCTCAGCATCTGCTCCCTCTTTGCCTTTCTGTGAGCTGGGCGTCGCTGTGATAGCAGGCACCATCTGTGAACTACAAAAAACACGTACTTAATAAACTAAAGAGAATCTTTGTATGGTACATCAAAATAAGCATTTACGATTTTCAATGTATTAACACATCATGAACATCTTAAAGGAACCGTACACCCAAAAATGAAAGGATTGTCTCTATTTACTCACTCTCAAATGTCTTAGTTCTGATGAACAGAGTAACACCGTGTCTACACCGGACGCGACGCACCAAGAAAAAAGACATTAGAACCCATTATAATTTAAAATGCTGTCCAAACTGGATGCGGCACGACACGACGATCCCATTAGAAATACCCGTTTGTCGTGTCACGTCGCACCCATCACGTCCGGTGTAGACACGGTGTCAGAAACCATAGTACCATAGTAGGGCTGTACGATATTGAGAAAATATGCAGTTTTGTTGTTGAATGTTGCGATAACGATATTTCTTGCGACATAACATTTCCTAGACAAATGCTATTTTTATTAGCTATTTTTTTAAATCATTTATACATGTAATTATCATACTGAAATAAACAGGTAATAGATATTCTTCTGATGCAATTAAATCTAATTCAGGCACAAAAAAAAGATTGAGGAAGAGGCAAACATTTAGACCGAGTTTAAAACACTATAAATGACTAAAAACTCAGCAGATATTCTGATTTCTGGTTTGCTGTTAAAATAGACCTGCAAACACAAAATGCATTACTCTCAAACATTACTTGTTATTCTCATGTAACCATACAATCATCAAGATCATCTTAAAACAAGAGCATCTTATAAACTAAATATTTTCTCGCCCTGCCTGTTTTTTAAATAAAAATAAATCGCTAAAAAAGCTAAAGTTTTTGCTAAAAAGCGTAGCATCCGTTAATTTCTTGTGGCGTTTCAACGTTTTTTCATAAGGTGTTGCATTTGTAAAACTTTGATTGATGGTTGTCTGTACGACTCCCGTATTGTTACTTGGCTTTTCGTTAGCAGTTTTGGTAGATTTGGCCTTAAACTTTCGGAAGTCTTCATACAACTCCCTGTGGTTGTGTTCCAGATCACTGCGGAGATTCGTTTTATTTCCTCTAGATGTGACCACAGTTTTTTGGCACGACTTACACAGTACCTGCATTTGTCTTGACATGTCTTCTCTCTTGAAGCCAAGTATTGGCATATTTCAGACGTACCGTTCTTTTTAGGCACAAGTTCGTCGCTGTTATTTTCCTGCCGGTCTCTACTGCTGCCATATTTATTTTCCGTTCTCTGCTTTGAGCTGCTAGGTTCACCATATATATAGTATAATAGCACCTACTTGGTGGGTATAAAGATAGTAAGGCCCCTTCTGATTGGTCCAATTTGGTCAATCTAAGCATGCAACCATTGCATGCAACACACAAATGATTGACACATAAAACAAATGTAATTGATCGCAACTCTCTGCGATATGGATATCGCATATACTATTATCGAGATAACGATAATTTTCGATGTATCGTGCGCCCTATACCATAGTAAGAAAAATTACTTCACAAATTGCTTTTTCTTTGTTCTGTTGAACACAAAAGAAGATATTTTGAATCATGTAGGAAATCAAACCGTTCAGGGGCACTTTTGACTACAATTGTAGTTCGTCCCACTATGGTGGTCAATGGTGGCCAAGAACTGTTTGGTTATAAGCATTCTTCCAAATGTCTTTTTCTGTGTTCATCAGAACAAAGAAATAAATACAGATTTGGAACAACTCAAGGGTGAGTAAATGATGACAGTATTGTTTTATTGGGTGAACTCTTCTTTTAAGTTGTCTGAGAAACAGACAGATGTTTGATGTAGCTGACCTGTCCAGATCACCTAGCGTTGAACTCTCTCCCAGACCCCCCTGACTGTCTCTCTTACTGGCAGGTTCCAAACCACCCTGGATATCATTGAAGTTTTCATATTTCAACGCCTGCACCAGCTGGAGTAAGTACATTAAAAGATCCTACAAAAAAGAGAGTTTCCTGTCATCTAGAGAATTTTTAAGAATGACTTTAGAACCCGTTAAAAATAGACAACACATGTATGATAAAGAGGTAGATCACAACATCTAGAAACTATTTCAGAGAACTATATTGCAAATAAAAGCATGTTACTGTTCCATTGACAAACACACATGAAAGGAGGTGGGGTATGTGCATATATAAGGTCAGATTTGATGTTTAAAGAGAGAAAAGACTTGGATAATACTGCTGTCGAGGCGGTTCGGCTGCATGTTCTGTTGCCAAAGAGTAAACCGATTTTGGTTGTTATTTGCTATCGTCCTCCTGACCAAAATGTCTTTTATGAGAGTCTCGAAGAGATTTTAAATGTCAAATTATGTTTTAGGTCACGAGTTGATAAATTTGTGTGACTTAAATACAGATATGCTGAAAAAGGATTCGTCAGTTTTTAAACATTTGAGTTATTTTTGTAAGTCATATGCATTGAAACAAATTATTGTTGAACCTACTAGAATTACTCCTAAAACTAGAACAATTATTGATATTATATTGGTTTCAGACAATTCCAAGATCTTTAGAAGTGGTGTTTTGGAGGCAGGATTAAGTGATCATAACATGGTTTATGTAATTAGGAAATTAAAGAGAGAGAGGCAGCAAAATACATAAAACATTAGATCACTTAAAAGGTATAGTCCACAAATATTTGTTGAAGAACTTAGTAAGGTTAATTGGACTGATGTGATGCAGTGTGATGATGTGGATATAGCTTTGGATAGGTTTAAGAAGAATTTCTTGCAAGTATTGAAGAAAGTTGCGCCATACAAGGAGATAAGAATTAAACAAAGAACAGAACCTTGGATGACAGATAGTATTTTGAAGGATATTAAGGAACGCAATGATAGTTTAAAAGCATTGAAAAGGGATGGAAATAATGATAACTACGAGAAATTTAAACATAAAACAAATGAGATAAGATGTAAGATTAAAGAGGCTAAAAACTTTTTTTTAGAATAAGATTAGTGAAGCGAAGCAGGATTCTCAAAAATGATGGCGAGTTTTAAATGATTTAGGGTATCAGAAAAGGGCTAAGAGTAAAGGTTCTAGAATTAGTCTTAAAGTTAATAGTCAATTGATAACAGATCAGAAAGAGGTAGCAAATTGTTTTAATAGGTTTTTTACTACTGTTGCTAAAAATTTGGTAAAGGACCTACCAGCTCAAACTGGTTTATATAATGACAAATTAGTAAAGGATTATTATGCTTATTGTGGTGTCACTTTATGAGGTTTTTCATTCAATAAAGTAAATGAGTTTATAAGAAATTAAGGGAACTGAAATGTAGTAAAGCTACAGGTTTAGATAATATGCCAGCAAGGTTTATTAAAGATTCAGCTAATTTTGTAACCCCTGTGGTTACTCACATTTTAAATCTCTCTATTGGCCAAGCTAAGGTACCTGATGAATTAAAACAGGCAAGAGTTTTTCCTCTTTTTAAGAAAGGGAGTGGGGTTGAGTGTAACAATTATAGGCCTGTGTCAATTCTATCTTCCTTATCCAAAGTGTTTGAAAAGATTCTACTTGACCAGATTGAAGATCATATTTCTAAATTTAATGTTTTATATGAATTTCAGTCTGGCTTTAGGAGGATGCATTCCACTGAGACAACAATTTTGTATTTGACAGATTACATAAAGAAAGAATTGGATAAAGGCAAATTAAGTGGGATGGTGTTGCTAGATTTACAAAAGGCTTTTGACACAGTTGATCGTAATATCTTGCTTTAAAAAATAAATGCTATGGGTTTTGATTGTAAAGCATGTAAATGGATTAAGTCCTATCTTTCAAATAGGTGTCAAATGATAGATTTAAATGGAGTGTTTTCAGATAATTTGTCCATCTCATGTGGAGTACCACAAGGGAGCATATTGGGACCCTTACTTTTTTAATGTACATAAATTATCTAAAAATGGCCTGTTCTAGCCCGCTTTTATTATATGCTGATGATGCTACAATAATTGTTACTGATGAGAGGAAAGAAATGGTAGAAAGTGAGTTAAGTAGAGAGATTGCGGAAGTATCCAATTGTTTTTTTCAAAATAAGCTGTTTTTACATTTAGGGAAAACTGAAGCTATTTTATTTGGTTCTACGGCTAAATTAAGAAAATGTTCCAAATAAGAAGTAAGGGGTGGGGGTTTTGACTATTACCTCTGAACATGAAGTGCAATACTTAGGATGTACTTTGGATAATAAATTGACAGGAGATAGCATGGCTGTTGTAGTTTATTCTAAGGTACGTAATCGAATAAAATTCTTGGCAAGACAGGCTGCTTACTAAGATAAACAAACCTTAAAAATGTTAGCTGGTGCATTAGTGCAAGCACATTTTGATTATGCGGCAACTTTCTGGTATAGTGGCTCTACGAAACGAGACAAAAGTAAACTACAAACTGCTCAGAACAAGTTGTGTAGAATTATTAGTACATCCACATAGAATAGAGTCTACATCCACAAATGCATTTGAATAATAATCATTTAAGGGAAATAGGGGTTTTAAAAGTGGACGAAAGGGGAATTTTTCCTTAAGTTGATGATGGTATACAAAATAAAACAGAGAAATGTTCCAAAGTACTTGTATGACTACTATGTTTTCGTATGAGATGTTCATGGTTTTTCTACAAGGGCAAGGATAAATAATATATACTTGTGTCGGTTTAAAAGTTGAATTGGGAAGAATTATTTTTTGTATTCTAGCGCTGTTGCTTGGAATGAATTGCCTGGTTGTCTAAAACAAATTCAAGAAGAAGGTCTTTTTAGAAGAGAAATTAAGAAATGGCTTTTTTAACTATGTTTTTAGAAGTTATTATGTGATGTGCTGATCTGTGTTGTGGATTTCACTCCCATATTGAACTGCCCGTCCATTTTTCAATACCGAGGACCACAATGAAAACAAGCCTTTGGCTTTTTTTGTGTATTCTATCCTTAACAGTTTTTTTTAAATGTGTATGAATTGGTCTTTTGGGCTTGATTGTACTTGTTTTCTTTTTTATTGTCAAATAAATAACAAATAAAATAAAATAAAAAATAAAAAATAAAATATAAAATATAATAAAATGACACAAACACACAGAATTTACCTCATCGTCAGCCTGCTGCAGCCTCGCAACAGCGTAGCGTCTGACTGTGGGGTTGGTGAACTGTGAGGACAACAGCTCCAGGGAGTCCTCCACATCCATCGGCCTCCATTTTCCCAGTAACTCCAGGGCCTGTTTTGCCTCCTGGGGCATATCCCAGTTCACACACTTCAGGAACTTAGTCAAGGCCTAAAAACGAGATTCACAAAGAGATACTTTACTAGATACAGATTAAGCATAAGATGACACTAAATCAGGCACAAGCCTGATCCCATAGGAAAATATACTGCATCAAAGCACACGTGTACATATGTTCACCCACCTTCTCCTGTGTGGTGAGATAGTATCTGAACTTCCACACAAGGTCCTGTTCCTCTGAGCTCAGCTGTTTAGTGGGTGGGTAGCTCACTATGATCTATAAACGCATACATTTTCATCTAAAAACACATGTTTGTTGATATGTATTAGTACTCTTTGTCTTTGTCACTAACATTGAGTTGATCTCGTGTGGCTGCGTTAGGTTTGAGATCGTGGTCGGATGGTCCACTTCGTAAACTACGAGCCAGTTTATGGTGTTTACTCTCTACAAGGTTCTCCTGCAACAGAACAAACTTATATTTAGACTAACAACATCAACGGAAAACACCATTAGCTTAGAATCTAAGAAATGTGATTTATGTTTGGGTTGATCTGCTCTCACCATGCACATCTGAGGGTCGGGAACTTTTACAATATCTGAACTGGTTGGCAATGGGGAGGAATCATCTGCATCCTGAAGAGGAAAAAAGGCATAAAGATGAACTAATGTAAATGTAACCTGAATTACACACATTAAAACAATTTCAAGTGTTCTAAGAAATTAAACAAATAAATGTTAAAGGGATAGTCCACCCAAAAATGAAAATTCTGTCATGAATTACACACCCTCAACTAATTCCAAACCTGTATAAACGTCTTTATTCCGTTGAATACAAAGGAAGATATTTGGAAGAATGTTAGCAACTGAGATTTTTGGGGCACCATTGACTGCCATAGTAGAAAAAAATATTGTACATGTTTTTGTTCCGTTAAACACAAAAGAAGATATTTAGGAAAACAAAAAATCTGGGGCACTTTTGACTACCCCAGAAATGTGAGTCGCTAACATTCATCCAAAACTTTTTCTTTGCGTTCAACAGAACGAAGAAATGTATACAAGTTAAGGGTTCAACTTAAGGGCGAGTAATTCATGACAGAATTTTCATTTTTGGGTGAACTATCCGTTTAACTTTAACTTTAACCTTCAAGACAAAATCACAGTAGATCAGAACAATCTTGTGAGAGGAATGTAGTTTCCACCAAAATGCATTTACCTTTTCATAATAGACGATGCTGTATTCTCGCTCTCCACTTTTGACCCGGGGAAATTCCACCATCAGGTACATGAAATTAGAACTACGTTTTTCACTCTGTAAAGAAAACACACACACATTATACATCATCTTAATTTGACACAATTGTGGTTTTTGGTTTTGGACTCTACACAGTTTACTCACCTCATTGATCATTTCAATCTCTCTGAATGTCAAGCGATCCAGCCAGTCTACTTTAACCATGTGACCCTGACGATGAGCCTTTGTTAGCTGAAAGAGAGAGAAGCAAACAAAAAGGCTTAAAGAAGAAACATGTTTGCATGACAAGCAGCCCTATGAACGTGTGTGTGCAAACTTTCAGCCAATCACGTGAGAGCACTGTGTCAGCCACCAAAAGCCTCATAAACAAAAACACTTATTAGCCAAATGCCAGTCAGCAAGTGCCAATATGAAGTTGTAGCACACCAAGATGACTCAGGTTTTAATAACAAACTTTTAGTTATAATTAGTACAGTAACACTTCTCAACCAAAAGCCACCAATATCGCAAATACATTTTCATAAAAAGGTCAAAATAAAAACATAAGGCAAGCAGCATATTGTGAAATGAAAGCGCTTTAAAGTGCAAAACAAACAAGAAAAAAAATATTCATCCTATTTGTAAAAATGTGGGTCAGAAAAAAACAAAACCTAAATAGGTAACCTGCCCTACATCTTGCTCATATATACCACATAAATAAACACACAAGTACACACTCATACACGCTAACACACAGCCACACACACGCAATCAGTTTGCAGTTTTGAACCTGTTTTCTCTCATACTCACGTCACCAAGAATCTCCAGGTCTGGGCCCTGGAACAGAGGGCAGTTAAAACACTCATACACACCCTTGCAACAACAAACATTCTCAGATCTCATTCTTTCCACAAACTAAGTAATCTATAAACACCAGCAGCATATCCATCGATTCATCTCTCTATCTATCCACCCATCCCACCCTGCATTCTTCTCTTCGTTTAATATGTCCCTTATGTACAATATCTGTCCACAGGCATATTTTCCTCTTGCTGTCTCAGTTTGGCTTTTCCGCTCTCTATCGCACAACTGACCTTAGCCAGACGGCCCATCTGATCTTCTGCCAGAGTGCTGCTGGTCCTTCCTGGCGTATTAGTGGGCTCACTGCCATCACCCTCTACGCCTGGCCACACCTTCAGATCGTGCATACCTTGCCGGAACATTCTAAAACAGTGTAAAAGATATAGAAAGATAGTTGAATAAATCTAACCATAAATGTGTCTATTTGAATTCACTGAGCTTCTATTTAACAGATAATTCATCAGATCATTTACTAAACTTATAGAATTATTAAGATTTTTGTATTTTAATAATATTTGTGTTGATAAGGTGTTTATTTAGAGAGCTGTAGAAATTACATATTTTTGTAGGCCAATTCGGAGGTTAGTATCACACTGGTACCCACAACAAAAAGGCAATATACATTTTCCTATAAGGTTTTGGATTATTACACAAAAAAAACTCACAAGTGATGCTTACACATTCTGTCTATCATGTCAATCAAGTAAATCTTTTTTTATTAAAAATATATAACTTTATGAAAAACATGCTTCCTCATTAATCTCATACATTTTCTGGGATTTTGATCCCATGTTGGCTTTTGGGCATTTTTATGCATGGTGTTCAATATCCGAGACAACATCGGTTGTCTAATGCAGCAATTTGTTAAAAATCGGGAGTGACATATAACTTGTTTATTTTATGTCATAGAACAAAAAGTGAGCTTGTTTTAACCACAGACTTCATTTCAGGCATTTCAACCAAATGCCATTGACTTTAGGACAAAGGAACCGGAACTTTACCCATATTTCCCAAACAGAGTGACTGTAGTTCCCCCAACAGGTTTGGCACTGCCGGGTCCATACACATCCCACACAGTTAGAGCCACCTGGGCACTCTGAGGCAGGTCAGGGTACTTCACTGGCAACTTAAGCCACTCGTTCCAACTGCAGTGAAGAAAAGGCAGGAATAACAATTTGACAAAACATGCGAGACAACCTAAAGCTATTCACATAAAGGTGGATTTATATGAAAGTTCATGAGCATCCATATGGCCAAGTCCCTTAATAGAAAAGAGCCATTGATGTGTAAAGCGTGACCATTTGAAATAAACTTGATGAATGGAGCAATGAAAACAACGCCATTGATTTGTGAGAATAGTGTAACTATAAAAACACGTCATAAAGATGCATGTCTATGTCACACACTCTCTTTTACGTCAGCACACAGCCCCATGCAGGATTTGACTGCTGTAATATACAGTATGTACTCACTTCCAGCGAGTGCTGAAGGCCTTGTAGGAGGTTCGTACGGGCAGGGCGAGAGGTTTGCCCTCAGCAAACACCTGACAGGTGACATAGAGGTCGGAGCAGCTCTCCTGATAGAGTCCTGAGAAGCGCAACATGGGGTCCTCCAGCAGAGATTTATAACTCTTTTGCTCTCTCTTGCCCTCCAAACTTCCTCTGCAAAAGCAAGCATCACACAAATGCTGTCTCTGTTGTCTGTATATGTGTACATACTGTAATGTGTACATACTGTAATATAAACACTGTACTTGTATATACATGCGATAAAAACATTCATAAAACTGGGAGAAGTAATGACAATGTTGCCGAGTGCAAAAACGTTGCTATGGTTACCTCTACACGCCAGCGTTTGGTATTAGGTGGTCGTATATAACTTTGTAAGTTTAGTTTAACTTTGTAAACTTTTGCGGTAGGCCCACCTTGTTTTAAAACGCCGTCATTCGCTCCCCGAGACTATCTCAAGTGTTTCATGGGGTGATGGCTCTTCTTCATGCGGTTTGGCTTTTACAATCGGCCTCCTATTATGATGTCTTGCGCAAGATCGCTTACGGGCACCCCGGGATTCCTCTTCCCTACTAACGTAATGAAATCAACTGATTCCATTATGCGCTTATACAGCCCGAGGAATCATTTATGATCTGTATTTATGGTGCACCCAGTGAACATAGACTCGTTAAGATCGAGGGCAAAAGGACAATGATGTCAATAGACAGATGACAGCCCAAAAGCTCTCATCGGACTCGCATTCTTCTGACTGATTCTGCTGTCATGCTCGAGTTTGGTAAACACCGCAAAAACAAAACGTTTTCTGTGAGGAAGGCATCTTTAAAATCAAACGACACCACAGGTGTATCTTACAAGTTACGTGTTCATGCGAATGCCAGCAGACAATACGTGTAACGTTATTAAAATAAGTTTCTCGATGCTAATATATTATATATATTGATGTATACACTTATGTATACGGATAAATCATATTTAGATGCATATGACAGATAGGACATCTTCATATTACACATGCAACGTGTCCAGTTAAACGTTTAATCTCGGCTAAACCTCGATATTGTAGCTGGTGTTTGACAGTTACAATCAAAACAATGACTAAGGGCCACAAACATACTTACATTTTCAGTTGGACGTTTATGTCCAGATCGCAACTATACACATAGTTAAACTTGTCTGTGTCCATCTTCAGTAATCAGTGAAGTGTTACAAAACGCTAGTAGATTACATGAAACGCATATAAAAGACAAATGCAGATTTGTTAGGCGTTAGGAGATAACAGCAGGGCCTAAGAGCAAAGACTCTTCGCAGAATCTGACGAAGATGTTGCTTTCTCTACTGTTCCTGCTGATATAACTTAGCCTGATTAGTGACAGCAACTGTGGCTAGAAAAAAGTCTTAATTTAAGACAATAACAAAGTTGCAATGTACATCTGACAGGGCATCATCGCGTCCGCTTTTAGAGAGGAAACATCACGTTGAGGCGTAAATAATCGAAGGCGATTTGTTCGATCGCCGCTGCAGTTCGTATAGAGGGAACGGATCAGCGATGACTTCTTTGGTCTGGTGAATCTCGGTAACTTCCTGTTTGGTTAAAGAACGGATAGTAGAAGAGGACAAACTTCCTGAAGCATATAAAAGTCCTCTTACATTGTATACAATGTGTATTAGTGCATAAAATATTTGCATTAATAATTTGTGGAGTTTCTGAGTTCGAACAGAATTTAAGCAAGATACTCAAGATAAACAAAACGCTTTATTTGATTTAACACAATTAATTGAATGTGGCACATTTCTTTGTTTATGTTTTAAGATGTAATTATGAAAATGCCATCGCATCTTTTTATTTATTATGTAATAAGAACTATAGTATGATAACTTTGGGGGGTTTGGAGTTAAATCTCACTTACAAATCACTTAATATATTTAACATCTATGTTTAATATTTGCCCAAATAGCTACAAGAAATATTATATAATCATAATATATCCTATATTTAATAACCTCAAAACTACCATGAAAGCAGCTGCTATGGCCTTTGTGAGCCATTCTGCTCAGGTGGACAAGTCATTTTCAATTGCTAACTGTCTTTGGAGTGCCTGACATGAACATGATGTTCTCCAAATGTCTGCAATAAACAATTTATGGTTTTGTTTGTCCATACAGGCACCGAGTTGTACTTTCTAAAAAGTGTCTTCACATAAAGTGTGTTTCTTATGATCATTTGTTGAGTCAAAACCAAGTCAGTAAAAAACAAGCTGTTCTTTAATTCACATATACTGACAGCTTGGCATCTGATCACTTGCTTCTAAAACTTAGTGTAACCTTGTGTCCCCCCTGCACATTAGTGTGTGGTTATATAAGTCATGGTGATGAGTCAGACTTCACAACAGAACAGGACCACAGTCCATTTCATGCTCCCCTCGGGATTCAAGAGCTGTTATAGAGGATAAGGCTCATTGCCACCCCTCATGTGTTCCGAACATTCATAGAGGGGGCTCTGCTTCCTTGCTCCTATAAGCTACATACCTTTGAGTTGAAGCCAAAAGGGCAGCTGCACTTTCAGGATGATGAAGGTTTCCACTGAATAGGGCTCAACAGACCTGAATTTTATAAGTAAACCGCTGCCTGTGACAGATCAATAACTGGTTAATAATCTTAGTTTTTGCATGTACTGTGAAAGTTGGGTAGAGTAGCTTTAAATCATCGTAATCACACCAGACAAATGTTGCTTTAGTAGACTGGTTGGTCAAGTAGGTCAACGATTCACAGCTACTTGTACATCAGGAGGTAAAGAATTAGATTGTACTTTTTTAAATGGACAGTTCGCCCCAAAAGTTAACATTCGGTCATCATTTACTGACCCTCAAGTTGTTCCAAATCTGTATCTAGTTCTTTTTTCTGCTGAACACAAGTTAAGATTTTTGAAAAACCTTCAGCAATTTTCTGTTCTGGGACATCATTGACTATAGTAGAAAAAAATATAAATGGTAGTCAAAGGTGGTGCAGAACTGTCTGTTTTCCTACGTTTTTCAAAATATCTCATTTTGTGTTCAACACAACAAAAAATATAGAATATGTTTTACTACTATGGTAGTGAATGATGTCCCAGAACTGAAAATTGCTTACATTCTTCCAAATATCTTTCTTTGTGTTCAACAGAACAAAGAAACTTATACAGATTTGTCACAACTTGAGGTGAGTAAATGAAGACAGAATTTTCATTTTTTGGTGAACTGAACCTTTAGACTTTTTAAACAGAACGTATGACGTATGATTAAGGTTATTATTTAAAATATTGTTTTAAGTGTAAGAATGTCACTTTGACATAGTTTGACATCCACTCACGCTAAGATAACAACACTGTAAAAATGATGTGCTCAATAAGTAGTTTTAACAAGTTGTTTTCATTACTTCAAATAATTGTATAAGTTATACGAAATGGAACTAGATGTTTTTAGGTCAGTTTAATATAATTTAAGAAACCAAAGTTTTAGTTTTTTTATGATATACAGTGAGCATTAAGTTAACTGCAATTGTATGCTTTTTAAAAATTTCAACTGTATGCAGTTTTAATAATATAGTTAAATATTCTATGTAAATAAATGTGCATTGAACTTTTAACCATTTTCGAAATATCAGTCTCTCTTTCTCTAAATAGGCTATACGCTATATAATGTACTACAATTTCAAGTACATTATATCACTCATCTGCAACATTGATCCGTTGGTATTGTAATAAGGATTGGCAATCAAGAGGTAGTTTTTTAGCAATTACAGTTACAGTTTTAACAGTTTTAGAGTTCCTGCTGAATGAATAAGAGTGAGAATAATTTACTAAGGACATTAAAAGACATGAAATGCAACTATTACACATTTTTTCAATACACATAGGCCTACGACAGAAACAAACTAGAAAATAACAGCCTCATGCAAAGCATTCAACCTTTTTCTGTTTATTTTCTAATTTTGGTTCCCAAAATGCTTTGCATGAGGCTGTTATTTTATAGTCTTTTTTCGGTAAAGATAAAGACTTGTTAATGTTTAATGTTCATTTATTACTGGCAACAGTTCATTAACTGTTGCCAGTAAATTACATAAATGTAAAAATTGCCAAAATGTTAAGTGCACGAGTGATCTGAATTTTTCTTCACATTGTACGAATCCTGTTTATAGGTAACGGAGTAATTTTTATCAACTCATTATTTAACAATAATTGATTTAATATCCATTGACAAACAAAAATACTGCTCAATTGTCGTCTGGCACAATTTCAGCTCTAATTTGACACAGATCATGCTATATAAGTTCATAAGTTCAAGCAGAAGGGAATGTTTTTCTCCTGAGGTGTACGGCCGGAGCAGAAGAGAGTCTGTGAGTCACTTTAACCAAACCAAGGCGCAAGTCAGAGCCATAGAGCAGTAGTACCACATGTAGTACACGGAGGAGCTTTCAACACCTTTCAGACTACTGTGGGGTGACACAGGCGTGAACGCTACAAACACAACTTTGTGGTGCCCCAGGGTCTCCTTAGCAAACGCCTATTTCTTCTATCGCAAATTTTTCCATGTTGATAGCAAAGATGACGAGAGATGAGCTAATGTGCGAACAAGTGGGTTAGGTTTGCTTCTGGCTCAAAGAACCTTCTCTGTATCCTCTCAAGCCCTGATCCCTTCTGCTCAACACCTTACTAGGATCCGTCCTCAACAACACAAGGGCAGAATATTACATCTTCGTCTCTGGGCATAAACACATACACACCTGCAGCAGTTGTGCAATAAAAGTCCAATCCCGTCTTTATGAGCTTCCTTCTTCTCATGCACATCCTCAGCTGGACCGGGCCCACGTGAGGTCACTGACAGGAGACACCGGCATGACATCATCAGCATGAGCTCAGTCCAAGGGTCAATGCACACTGAGGACCACGGTTGTGACGGATACCTGTGTTTGTGTTTGAAGATCACCTAGTAACCACATGGTGATGTTTAGATCACACCAATTTATTAGTGACCGTCCTAAGCATTTTGCTTAAACTTTTGCTTCAATACACAACAGCTACTTTATCAGTTACATACCATGGCAAACCTGGATCATCTTAAACTGGTCATTCATATCTGATCAGACCCAATTTTCTCTTCTTTGCTTTCTCACTTTCTTTTTCTGACACTTTTCTCCTCCTCTCTTAGTCATCCCAGGATGTGTCAGAATTTCTATAGTTTTTCAAGGTCATGCTCAGTGGAGCGGAGAAAGGCAATCACTGGAGAAAAAGGACGAGTGCTGCCAAGCCACAGCTTTTTCCTTTACACCCCCCCCCAAAAAAAGCCTAAATAACCTGCCCCCAACTCAGAGACACACCTAAGGTAGGGGCAAACCACTCCTCTCACCGTGTACTCGTGAGTGCACAAGGGGGTATATATGGAGGTGCGAAAGCGAACAGAGGGATTCAGACAGCGACGCAACTAAAGAGATGGATTCCATGATGAGACACGGCGCAATGATGATCTTCATTGGCTTCATGATGTGGACAGCTTGTTCGGCTGCACCAACGGAGTGCCACTTCAACTCTCAAGGTGAGACCAGGTGCAGGCCTGAGGATTTCACGATCATTCCTTTGAATTCTCAGAGTGCACTTGTGATCATCTGATGTTTTTTATGTCCTCTCTACAGCTCTGTGTGAGTATGAGGGGAAGCAGTACTCTATGGGAGAGAGTTGGATGGAGCAGGGCTGTGTTCAGTGCACCTGCCTGCACCCTGTGGGAGTGGGATGCTGTGAGACGTAAGAATTTAATTCCATTTTCTTCAGGATAATTAACAAACAATGTACTGCAATTATGACTCAACTGCCTGTTGAGTCAAACTGTAAATAGTTCGTTTGTAATTTCACCAAATATTAAAAGTGAATCTGCTAAACTACAGTGTGCATCAGCCTGTGGACTTTCCTGCTTGGTGTGAAGTTCGAGTTGAAACCCTGACCTGTCAGGTCACACTGGTGATGACCTCTGACCCTCGTCTGCCGTGCATTCCCGGGGAGAACAACATTGACCCAAGACATGGGGCCATCAACATGAATCTAGCAGGTTAGCATGGAGGGAGACCAAGCCGTCAATCTCAAATCACCTGCCTGTCAGCTGACATCTGAATCAAATTACACTTAAAGCAACTATATTAAAAAAACAACCATAAATATGTAAGCTGCTCAAAATCTCCATTTGAAGGAAGCCAGGAAGTGGTCAGAATAAAAGAAAAGTAATGTGTGTGTGAGGGGGAGAGTGTTGTGTTGGAATATATAAAAGTGAGATCGAAATCAGAATTGTATTTGCGAGGTTGTGCAATTTGAGGATGTAATGGAGGAATAACTATCAATGGGTATTTTATCTAATGCATTTTACCGTTGTAACACATTCTTAGCACTGCATGTTATCTTTTCATTTATCATTTTGATCATGGGTCAATTAAATACACTCAAAGAATTTCAGAGAAAAACATGCATGATTCTCTGCATAAAAATCTTAATGTTGCACAATCTTTTCTTTGTCATTTATGCACTTTTGTAAATAATCAGCTAAACAAGCAAATTAAAGCCCATGTATCTGTCTTATGTTTAAAATGATTACTGAAATAAACATAGAAAATCATCTCATTGCCTTTAGTTTTCATTTACCAATAATGAACAGTGCAACATGCAATTTATAAGATGATTTTGGTCTTTGCTCTTTATTCCGAAATGGACAGTCTCATGATAAAGATTTTATGTACAGTATAAAACAGCTTATGATAGAGCATTTAGGTTAAAATAGTAACATTTGTAATTACAGGTTGAGCTTGGAGCAAAAGAATTTAAACAATAAATACAGAAATGTTCACAGGATGTAAAGCAGTTTGTAGGATAACACTGAAAAGTTAACAAGACGTTGACATGAATTAACTGCACTTCAAAACAAACGCCACTGAAACAAAAATCAGCAAATCAGCATAGCGTACTGCACTCATTCAACAAAACACACTTTCCTTTAAAATCTTCCAGGATACAAATAAAACAACTCAAATGGTTATGCTGTTAGTCCCTGTGAACTGTGAAACATATGATGCTAGAGTGGGATTGGTGGGAAGCACCTTGATTGGCAGGTCCCAACTAAAGGTGTCAACATCCACGTTCTCCGCCCCAGTCCATACCGTGACCTCCGACTGATTCTGCAGAACCACAGGTGCCTCAACTGGCTCCCGCGCCGTGACAAACTCAAAATGCAGACGCCATCTTAACGACACTGGTGAAGAGACATTAAAAACATAATAAAGAATACAAATCAACGTGGATTTAAAATTTGAAATGTGGATTTGTTAAACCATTCAATAAAAAAACATCTATAACACAGATATTTTCTCACCTATATCTGTGGTGAATCCTGGCGTGACGTTGAGAGGTACGGGGAGAGAGAAATGACTCGAGGCTGTGTGCAAGCAGGACTCGAGGTGTCGCCCATGACCAGTGACACTGACCGGCTGGCGGGGGCGTCTCTGGTACTGCTCATTGACCTCCTCCTCACTCTGCAGACTAACTGAATACTGAGCAGAAATAAACATATTCAAATAAGAATACAGACATAAAGCAGCATTCTTCTAAAGAACATTTACCTTCCTCAGTAATGTATTTTCTTATTTCTAAACACAATTGATGTGTTTAGTGTCCCGTGTGAATGCCCACTATTCTGCAAAGTTTGGCCCGAACATGATTTAAACAGATGAATGGGATTTCACAGAGTAGGACATGTTCCTGGATCAACAACGTTGATGGTCCTGAAAGAACATTTCTATCAACCAATCAGATTTGAGGACCAGGTTTTAGGGTCAATGTTCAATTTAAGACTGGGGTATGGGCTTGTGTCCCAGCAAACTTTTACTTCTCTCTGATTGTTATTAGCTTGTTATAGAGCTTGATTCTAAAGTTTGCTATGTGTACGTTTTGGGTCATGGGTAGGGTTCAGATTAGGACAGTTTTTGACAGGAATGTTGTTTCAAGACCAATGATGTTGATCACGTCTTACTTGGCAATATCACAATGATCAATCAAACGCACATGAACCAGCTCATCTTCAGAAGCCTTCAGAGTTCCGTGAAAATTACACGCAGGTGGGTTTTGTTAGGGTTGGAGCTAAACAGGATAATGGCTCTCCAGCAGTAGCACTAGAAGAGTTTCTCTGTTTTGTTCAAATTTCGTATGAATCCACCAAGTTTGCCAAAACTGATGCACATGCTCAAAGACATCCTGTACCTGTAAACATGGAATATCCCCCTCTGAGAAATTGAAGGTGCCGACAATATCTTCTCCAAGCCTGTACACGGTCTTAAAGATGCAGAACTTAGCCACCTTTCCCCGCATGTTTGTGATATTGAACATGTCTGTGAAGAAAACACATATTCGCCCAATCGAAAACTGAGAAGCCCATGACACAAGAATAGACTTCCAGGTGTGACTTTAGACCTTTTAACTAAGAAATCACACAATGTACTTTCAAATGACATAACAACACATATGCTCCCTCACATGGGCACCGTCTTGACGTGGTGATCATTAGCATGTCAAGAGCTCTTTCTAGTGGTCTAGTGTCTCTCCTGCTTCCTTCCTCTTCCTCCAGGAATGGGTTGGAGGGAGCCACTTCCTCATCCTGTGGGAATGGAGGCTCTGGCATGCCTATAACAGATCCACAAAAATCTTTCATAATCTTCAATGCACCAGAATCGTGCTACGCCAACAAATGTCTTAGAGAGAAAGAAAAGCGTACAAAAGTGCACAAAAGGTAATGATATGGTCGTAAATTCAGACACCTGTTACTTTTTACTTATTTCACAAGCGGAAGGGTCCAACAATAGTGTTAGGGAGTTTAATTCGTACAAGTCGTATTTGATTGCTTATGTGACTCACTTTGACTTAGAATTATTTTTTTAGGTTTATCCACTGAAGTAAAGGAGACAGTCTTAGCTTTCTAATAATAATAATTTTTAAGAACCATTAAAACAAGATTCCTTGATCGAAATTCATATTCACATTGACATAAACTGGTTTATTTACATTTTAAAAAATTGTTTTTACTTAACACTATTTACTTAACTCAAAATGATAAGTGACATTATGTTAAAAGCATGGCTAATGATTTAGGTGTAAAACTAATGAAGATTGTGTGTAAAACCTTTTCAACTACAATGGAAAAAATGATGTGCTGCGCCTTCAAAGCCAGCTGGTAATGCAACTCAAACTGCTTTGCATGAACAAACCTAAGGGAAGCCCTAAACAAAAAAGGCCAGGAGACAATAACGGCAACCTACCATGTAGTACTAGAACTCTGAAAGGGACACGGAGTAACTTGATGGGTGAGTTGACTCGCTGACAGCCAATTGTGAGCTTGTACACATACTTGACCGCCTGACCCCGGAAACTTGGTGGACCATCAGTGGGAACAACCTCACTATAGGAATCTGCGAGATGGGAAAAGATTGATTTGTAGTTATCAAAATTTAAAATAAACCATGCGGCACAATAATGTCTGTCTTGCTTAGCTCATGATGACATTAGCCAAGCTTGATGTGCAATTACATGACTGTGTAACTGGAAGTGATTGAATATGTATTCCGTTTCTTACAGGTCTTGCTCTCTCCAGGGTCCAAGCGAAGGTCACAGAACAAGATTTTAGGTGGTGTGTCCAGTACACACTGCCCTCGTTCACCTGAATCAACAATAAGAAACTGTATTGTAAATCACTTGGGATAAAAGCAATTCATTAGAAATCGGAGCTACGCGAAAAACTTTATGAACCTCATGATCTAAATCCAGGCTTTCTATGAATAATCTGAGATTAAAGAAATCCAATTTAAAACTCATCCATTGTAATTCATTACATGCACACTTTCTGACAGGCTCTCTGTACATGGCTTTAGTTATACAAAATGAAAAAATCAACACGTAATTTGGATTGTTTCTAAAATCTCTATCATTTTTACAAATGCTTCGTATTGTAGATGCTTTGTCAATCTGTTTCCAAAGTTGTATTGGATTTCTGACTTCTCATCTTCTTCAACTCTGCATTTCTTAATAAAGCCTGAGCTCCATTGGTTGAGTTTTCAATCATTATTGTGCACCGCTATGCTTTTACCTACCTTACTTTAATGCTTACTATATAGTAAATATTCAATCATTAAATGTGTATGGCTATGACATTTCTTTTAATACACATTTTCCAGAGTCCATACAATACTTTTCAGTTTCCACAACCACTACTTTCCTAAACTGCCTCAAACAGTATAAACAAAACATATCCACCTTTCTGTAACATTTGCATATTAACTTATTTCAATGTAGCTCTATAACTAAACTGTTCCACCCGTGTGACACACAAACAATTGTCTAATTCCACCTGGCAGAGATTTTAACTAAACATTTTAAGCTGTAGATATGGTTAATTCTGGATTTATTCATCTTTAATGCAGCAATATATGTAGCTCTCAGATCAGCAATATAAGTTTCACCTCTGCTTGGTATAAGCACAGTGTCGCTCTCGGCTTGCACATCCTGCTTGGTGCCCTGAGCGGGCAGAGCCACACGACTATCACTGGCATGGAACTGGCAGTGAATCTGAGCACTGGCCCAAGCCAACACCTCACTGTGGAAGATTAGGAGATTTAAGGAATTACATCGCAAATGTGGAAATACATCAGAGAACATCTTGGACTATCTAGTGTCTTTACCTGCTGGCAGATGTGGACAGATGTGACATTGGGTTTGTGAAAGTTATGAGACACTCTAAAACCTCACCGGCCAAAAACACGGGTCCTCGTGCCATAGAGGCCACCACCTCAATCATCTGAGAGAAAACGAGAGAAAATCTCGCAAAATGATTCTTTCTTAGCAATTTAGCTGCGGATATGTGTGGAATAATGGAGCAACCAAGCGCTTCAGTATACATAATGCACATTATGCAAACTATATTGTCTTCAAGAACTTATATTTAGATGTATTATGGATTTAAGCATCAGTAACAGTTACAGGTTGTGCAAATCCAGAATGTGACTAGCTCAGATGATGTATGATACGGCGAGTTGGCGTTACGCAGGTTAGCAGCAGCACTTTCTATCATTCATTTCTATTAGGAGTTGAAAAATACCTTGACGTTGTTTAAAACGACGCACCACGATTTCGTTGGATTGTTACTTTCCACTATACATTAAACTACAAAACTGAGAAACTCAAAACAAAACAACCGGAGGTTGATTTCTCGGAGTCGTTATGACGTTTCCCTGAGTTTTCTCAAACGCCTGTCAGACTACATTCACATACAGAAAAAAATGAAACGGTGTCCGGGTATTGCACTAGATTTGAAACGAACCTTAAATGCACACAGGGTTGTTTTAACTAGTACAATATATAATAGTAAAACATAAAACGTCGTCTCTTTTCCTTAACCCCGGTAAACACGATTAGCCAACATGATCTGCTCCGTGGCATATGTGACGTAACGTTACAATCCAACGAAGGGGAGGGAAGATTTCATCTAGAGGATATTCCACTATAAAATAATTTTGTTAAGTGTAAATAGTGAAGGAACTTTTTACAAGTAAAAACATATATTTAAAAAAAGACAAAAATAAGTGTTACCTACCCAGTTAAAGAGATAGCAAAACTCTTCCCCATGCTACCCCTCAGGTGTGGTCCTTGGTTTAACCCAACACTTTCCGTTGGAATGGATAGCTGACGTTGGCTTGACCAGTTCAACAGTGAAACAGCGATGTGACGTTACAGCTCTGAACATGTGTTTTTACACTAGAAGACATTCTTTACTGCCCCTTTGAATGCCACACAAATGCCTCCACGTGTACAAAGTAGTGTTTGCGGTTTACATTTTTCCACGATTTAACAAGGTGGAACAGCGAGAGCCGCAGCGATACCGGGTGGCTTTATTGACATAGTCATGCTGGAGAGCATCAAAACAAGTGCAGCGAAGAGAGGTGGCGAGGTAAGAGATTTACAATCCTCTCCCAAACAAACCCGATGAGATGAAAAGGATTAGAAGTGATGCATGAGTAGTCGCAGAAGTTTATACATAAATAAATGTGACTGAAGTAAGCAGAGGACGAGAGTCTGACAATGGTGCATAAAGAAGTGTACAATGCAGAAAAGAGCAAGACATTGTGAGTTATTTAAGAGGATATGATCGAGTTACATCTCCAGCCTGTGGTTGGCGTTGATCACTCTGGTGAACTTTTTCGCTCATATGTAACTGACCTAAAGTTGCCTTTATACACGAAGATCGAGTTTGCTCTGCACAACCCAAGACAATGTAGCATGTTTTTTATTAATGTGTCATTAAGTTATTTTACTAATTTGCTTCTTCATTTACCTAGATTAACAATTTTGTCTGTTTTGCTTATATTGTAGCTCATTTAGACCAGTTTTACACACCGGCTTTTGGTTTGGACCGATTTGGAAGCTCCAAAATATGGATTTAAATGACAGCAAGTCTCTGGCCGAGCTTATGAGCCGGTATGTGTCTACAGAAGTTGGATTTGGTGTCCCGAAGGATGGGTGGCGGATATGTCTGGCACACGAGTTCAATGAGAAGAGGAAACCTTTTCAAGCCAAAGATGTTTCAATCTCCAACATGATCGAACATGTTGGTCTAGGTCTCAGGTATGTTTATCAATAAATGGGCCTCAGATTCATTTCATCTTCACGTCAGTTCTTTAAATAAATGGTTCCGTTAATGTGACATTGTCTCGTGTCATTCATAAAAAGTAAGAAATCCTAACAGACCTTAAGGGCCGTTCCTCTCAACTGATAGTTCAGCCCAAATCGAGAATTCTGTCATCATTACTCGCCCTCTTGTCATTTCAAACCTGTATGACTTTCTTTCTTCTGCAAAACACAAAAGAAGTGGCATCCATTCACTTCTATGGACACAAAACCAATGCAAGGGAATGGGGGCGAGTTAACAACATCCTTCAAAATATCTTCTGTGTTCTGCGGAAGTAAGCAAGTCACAACGTGAAGTCTGAAAATGATTCATTTGTAGGTTACTTGCTCGCATATAAAAGAAATGACTGCTATCAGCCATCCAGGTGTATTAGGACTTAACTTGGATCAGGCGGGGTTTCAGAGCACCTGTGTCTGGCCTCGTAGACTGGTACATTGTTTAAGGAATAGCTTTAATATCTGACATCAAGACAAGGCTTTGTGAAACTGTGTAGCTTCTGGCTGGTTAAGGATTGGTCAATATTGATCTTGTTTTGCATTCATGATTAATGATTGACTCGTGGTCATTGGCTGAGTTTTATTACTGGCAAAAGTTCTTATTTGTGCATTATTAGATCTAGTTTGGGACAATATGTATTTGTACCAAACACGTTTTTGAACTATTATCCAGCATTCTTACCCAGGGAGACCTTATCAACCCCTAGGATCCTTTAAAAATGACTTCACTATGAGTTTTAATTGTGCATTGATTCCTAGTGACACAATCGGTGCTCTTATGCGAATGTGACTAGTATTCATGTTCCTAAACCTTCCCCACGCTTGATTGATTATTCACCTAACTTCCATGGTAATCACATCAGACATCTAAATGTTATGACTGGGTGAAAGTTGAGATAAGATGTGATATAAGAGATGTTAAGTCCTTCTGTTATGATTATGCTGTAGAAACTGATGAACACAAAATATTTGCTGTGCAGAAACAGTTCACATCTGTATCTGTCCTTTTATGTTTGTGTAAATCGGTTTGTGTTTAAGGCACTCCTTGTGCTGAGTGCCACGGTCCTGAAAACAGCTGGATGTGCATTTACAGACAGACAAAGAGTTCAATGGGGTGGTTTGAGGGTGACTAAAGGGAAACCTAGTATGTATAAAAAAAGAGGTGCATTATTAAGACTAAAGCTGTTAGAGAGCCACAAAGCCCGATTTGAAAAGTCAAAATGTGAGTCATTGAAGTCTGTATATTCATCTCTTGTGTTTGTCTGAACAGGTATCTACGATGGTGGTACAAAAAGACCCAGATTGAAAAGAAAGCACCTTTTATTGATATGTTTCGAGCCTTACCTCTGAAACAAATTTATGGTGAGTACAAAGGCAAGCAAAAACCTCCGGTCAATAACAAAAACCAATGTACGTAATTTTTTCTTTTTTTTGCAGGCGTTCCTCTGGGTGGCATTGGGGGAGGTAGTATCACCCGCGGATGGAAGGGCGATTTCTGCAGATGGCAACTAAACCCTGGAATGTACCACTATAAAACTGTTATAGCTAACCAGGTAACCAATTCACTTATAAATAAAAGACTCAGCGATGCGTTTAAAGGTCCAATGTGTAATATAGTAAACATAATTATGTCTTCAGAGGTGTTTAAAGAGCTAACATAATGAAGCGTTATGTTTTTGAGCTATTTCTATCGACACAATGCGGGTCCCCTTCGCCATGTTGTTTCTACAGTAGCCCTAAACGGAGAAACTGCTCCACAGAGCGCGAAAACGTGACAACATCTTCGTCCTGTGTCAGCCAGTGTTTCAAAAGGAAGAGGCCATTAGTTGCAATTCAAAATCTCACCACTAGATGTCGCTAAATTTAATACACTGGACCTTTAAACTGTATTTGCATTTATAAAATAGTAACAGGCTGTTTTTGTGCTATTTCATTTCCAGTTTGTCCATCTGTTCTTTGCCCAGTTTAAGTCTACCTAAATTGCTGTCTCCTAGTTTACAGTATGTTTGCGCAGGGGTGGTCAGACGGTATACCAGCAGGTGTTGTCTACCGAACGTCCCTCAACACTTCAGGATTGGAACTGGGGCTACTGCGGTGAATATGCATTTTACCACGCACTGTACCCACGAGCCTGGACCGTTTACCACCTGCCTGGCCAGAACGTCACCCTCACCTGCAGACAGGTGTCACCTGTCATCCCCCATGACTACAAGGTGACCAGATCTTTGACATCTGTTTGATATCGCCACCACTTTTATTGTTATTTACCTCAACTAAATTTGGTTAGAGTAGAAGCATTCAATATGTACAAAGATAACGAAACCGTATCCACATTATTGATCCATCTCAAACAAGCTAAGCACTCTTTTCTCTTTCTCAGGACTCCAGTCTGCCTGTGGCTGTGTTTGTGTGGGATATTGAGAATAAGAATGACTACACGCTGGACGTTTCCATCATGTTCACAATGGTTAATGGGTCGGGCGATAAAGACGATAAGTGCGGGGGCCACTGGAATGAACCATTTCACCACGAAAAAGAGGGAGAAGCCGTGTCTGGGGTCTTGCTACATCACCAAACACCTGTAAACCCGTACACTCTGTGTATCGCTGCAAGAGGAAAGGTAATGTTGAATGAAAATGTTAAAGCAACAGGTTCTGCCTGTAGTAAAACATGTAAATTAGTCTTGTGTTGCGAGCAAGAACAGACGCAGTCTGCCAAACAGGTTTCACAGTTCACCATCACACTTTTGGTTGAGCATTTGTTCCTTTGAGAAAATTTGAGAGTTGTACTTGCTGATTGGCTGACAGTTATCAGAATCAGAAGGAGCTTTATTACCATGTGTCATGTGTGTTTACACACACACAAGGAATTTGACTTGGTGACAGGAGCTTAGAGCAGAAAAAAAGTGTACACATGGTGCAAATATACATTAAGATAGAAAAAATTTGAACTTAATAAAAACAATAATGCACTATATACAAAAAGTGAAAATATATAGACAAAAAACACATATGATTAAAAAAAAGAGTGTACAGATGTGTTATTTACAGGTTTAACCTATTGTTTCTTTCATGGTGCACTGCGCTAATGTATGCTCACATAGAATGGATGTGAACATTTGACCATGTGCTTGTAATGTTTCAAGAAGCATTCTGTAGAAGCAGGAACAAAGTTAACTTTAAAATCAAACTCATTGTCTTGCAGTCTGGCCTAGAGATCAGTCACCAGACCGCGTTTAGCCCAAAGGGAACCTGTAGTGCTTTGTGGAGTGACCTCATGACTGATGGACGACTCGACTCGCCCGAGGGCTCCAGCACACCCACGCAGAAGGGAGAGAATGTAGCAGCAGCCCTGGCCGTGGGCTGCTCGGTGCCTGCTAATGGACGCCACAGTATGGAGTTCAGTTTGGCCTGGGATATGCCCACAGTCACCTTCGGCTCGAGAGAGAGGGTGCATGCAAGGTGTGTGTACATATGGGCGCATGCAAACACTTCCTTATTCATACAGAGTATGCTCAAAGTCCTTATCTTTACTATCAATCTAACTTTCTTTCTATATTGATGTACTGTGTGTCAGGTTGCTCTGTAAAAAGTTTTTTTTTGGAGTGACATTCAGTCAGTAGTTCACATAAAACATAAAACTAATAATTTTATATTCTTGTGTGAAACACATAAGGAGATTTTCTTTTTAACTCTGCTGGGATTTACATAAATGGGTAAATATGCTCTGAACGTTTCAACCTTTGACATCTCCTAAAGGGATGGTTCACCCAAAAATAAACATTTTGTCAATATTTACTCACCACTGTGTCACTCAAACCTGAAACCAATGTGTTGTTTTGATTGTAGTAATGGGAGTGAATGGGGACCATATTCCCTAGCTTCGAAAGGACGCAGAAACATTAAAAATGATGGGACATGACTTATGTTGTATATTTCAAGCATACAATCAGGTTTGATGTAGAAAATAATAAATCGGCCTGTGCATTCATTCACAGTAAAAGTAAACAGCTGTCCGTTTGTTGCCATAACAACCAAACACAGAGAAATTTAGGTAAAAAAAGCTTAATCAAATAACAGATTATATATTTTTTTCTACACGACCCCATGTGTATGGCTTAAGGACACTTGAAATACCATCATTTTTGTTTTTGGTCGACCTGTCCTTTTAAAGATATTCTTTGTATGTTCCATGGAGGAAAAGAAGTCATGGTACAATATAAGGGAGAGTAAAATTCATGATGGGAAAAAATGTATCAACCAGGAGATTCTCGAAATATCAGGACAACCAGTTGGGTCACAGTTTGCGTAACACTTTATATGTAACTCGGAAACATATTAACAGTTGCACTGATGCTTATCTCAATGACTGTATGAAGTAAACGGGTGGAGTGTTTGTTTCAGGAGATACACACGTTACTATGGGAGCAAAGGGGACGCTGCCCCCTCGCTGTCCCACTATGCTCTCACACACTACAGTAAATGGGAGGAGAGCATAGATGAGTGGCAGAGGCCCATTCTAGAGGACAGGTAAAAAATACATTTTTCAGTAGTAACAGTTCATGAATTAAGTTGCATGGGGAGAGTTTCTATGTGTATTGTGTAATATGTGTTGAAATAACTTATAATAGTATGCCATTTAGTGTATTTTTACTCATATCCTGTTAAGTGCACTTCATACAGTCAGATTCATACGTGTTGGGTGTGGTACTGTCCGCATACACTGTTTTACCCTTTAACATAAAGCATATTTAGTTTTTGGTTGCTGTTTGGTCTTGTAGATAAAACCACTGCCACTTTGATTAAGCCTAAAAACTTCATCGACAATGGATTTTTTTTTTTATTACCATTTTTAAATAGTTTGAAATAAACAAAAATGAACAATGAATCAATTAAATTTGTATGTGTTTTCTCATCATTTATATGAGCTAAGCTGCTCTCTGCTGTACACTAATACATTACATCTTTATTTACTGTTTGTCTAGTTCACTTCCAGCGTGGTATAAATCAGCTCTGTTTAATGAGCTCTACTTCATTGTGGACGGTGGAACTGTGTGGCTGGAGCTTCCAGAGGACAGCGATATCAGTGGTGGGCTCCGTCCTGAGGATGGGGGGCTTCCAGCTCAGCCTCAAGTCGTCAAGGAATATGGGCGATTTGCTTACCTAGAGGGTAAGAGGATGGCGCTTATCAGTTTAGATTACATATCAATTTAATGATGATTTGTTTAGCACAGGCCTATTAAAGCCATTTGAAAAGTGATGGTTAGCATTGCTGAGAGGTTTTTTCCATTCGCGTTAAAATGCAGTCAGGTTTAGATTAAGGTGATATGATGACTTCTGTTTATTTCACTCTTTAAACACAGGTCAGGAGTACAGGATGTACAACACTTATGATGTGCACTTCTATGCTTCATTCGCTCTTATCATGCTGTGGCCCAAGTTGGCTCTGAGTCTGCAGTATGATATTGGTGAGCTAAACACTTCAAGATGGTATTGAAATGAATGGATCTTGTTTTTTAAGTTTATACTTGCTCTTTCAGCTGGTAGTGTCGTACAGCATGACCCCACAGAGAGATTAAATCTAATGAGCGGTCAGTGCTCACCGGTCAAGACCCGGGGTGTTGTGCCTCACGACATTGGAGACCCTGGTAAGTTAATACCATGTTTATTACCCTGTATAACCATAAAACAGTTTCAAGCATAATGTTTTAGATACAGCAAAAAAATATAATGATGACAATTAAAAAATTTTCATATACATATATATGTCTATAACGTTATAGACATCAGATACTAACGTTATTAGAGGAACCGATATTTAATTAAAATCTTTTAACTTGGTGTGCGTACTGATACACGCGCGATATTCATCAATAGATAATTCACGAGTTCGCCAATGCACGTTAAAATGTATGCGTATTTGGCGTGCTGTCCAGGGAGAGGGCTCCGAGCCCGGCAGTTTCTTCCGAACTTGGAGTACCCTTCCCCTGTCCGGTGAGATGGCTCCGGGCCCCGGTATTCGCCCGAACCCAGAGCCCACCCCTGTTGTCCTGCGGGAGAAAACGGTCTCATGTTGAGGAGCCGGGGTGGTTGAGGGATGCCTGAAGACTGTAGAGAGAATGCAGTTAAGAGAGCTTTGTCTATTTGTAGTGGTTCTCTTGAGCTGATGAGGTAGATGCTGAGATTGCTGACCAGCCGGGTGGATTAACTGCTCGTCTCGTAATTTGATAATTAAACGTCATTCACAGAAGCACGTCGCGATGATCCTTCTTCCGTTAGCGTTATTCTCCTCCATCCATCCATCCATATGCATTACCATTTGCTTGTTATTTGGCGTGAGATTTGTTTAGTTGGGCAGAGTGAGAGAGCCTGAAGGGTGTGCGTGAGAGCTTACAACCCTGAGCTCGTGATTGAGCAGACACCTGATGCTAGACGCTCTAGTGATAGGGGCCATGCATGCTTGGACGCTCCATTGCGTCATCGATCCCCCGTTTTATCGCCGCCCAAAAAATCCTGAACAGAGAAAAACTGTTTAACGGTTTAACTCTACAATTCAAGAGTCTTTGTAATGTGTTTTAGCAATACATTTTCATAAGACTCTTTCAAATGTTCCTTGTATTCTTTATATCAATTGCTCTAATATTCGTAAAACCACTTTTTCAAATAGATGATGAGCCATGGTGTCGTGTCAACGCTTACTTGATTCACGATACAGCGGACTGGAAAGATCTGAACTTGAAGTTTGTGCTGCAAGTGTATCGAGACTATTATCTGACCCAGGATGAGCAGTATCTGAAGGACATGTGGCCCATATGCCAGGTGAGCTCTGCTGTGTAGAAATATATCCTCTGAATGAAAAATGGAGCCTGATCACGTTTCCAAGGGTTTCGAGACACATCACTCACAGATCTGCTTTACTTCTGATATAGACAGTCATGGAAACAGAGCTAAAGTTCGATAAGGATGGAGATGGGCTGATTGAAAATTCTGGCTATGCAGACCAGACCTATGATGGATGGACAGTGACTGGACCCAGGTACAGTATAGCACAAAAGACTACATGAAATGTATAATAGGATACATGAGGGTGATTCTGGACATGGTGTAGTGTGGGATACTCAACTACTGTTGTGTGTGCAGTACATTCTTGTTCTATTACAGGTGGGTTTATATTAAGATTTGCTTATTCTAGCTGGGTTGTTATGTAATAAATGTCACTTACAGTCAACAACAACATACACAAGTAACAGGTTTGTTAAATTTATGCATGTTCTAGTGCATACTGCGGTGGTCTGTGGCTGGCGTCAGTGTGCATGATGTGCAAAATGGCCCGTCTGCTGAACTGCGAGTCTGTTTATCAACGCTACAGAGATATTTTAGACAGAGGAGGTGCAGCCTTCGACAAACTCTTGTGGAATGGTGAGTAGGACAGTTTAGTCATGTCATGGATGGTGAAAAGCCAGGTCCGCTATTAGATCTGTATCCATATTGAAGGATCATCTGGGATGAGAACACAACTTCAAATAACAGTTTCTTCTTACTCTTTTAGGCAAGTACTACAATTATGACAGCAGTGGACGAAGCCTCTCCAACAGTGTAATGTCCGACCAGTGTGCAGGCCATTGGTTTCTCAAGGCTTCTGGGCTTGGGGATGACGACTTCCAGGTAGGCAAAGACCACAGTATACTGTGTTATGCTCCATCTGGCGGACAGGTATTGCATATGCGCCATTCCAACGTTATGGGTGTGACATTTTGCATTATGGATGTGACATATAAACGCCCAGAGAATTAATTAGTTTCCAATATAATGAATCATTGGTTGTCTAAACATCAGAAAAATATCAGACTATGCACAAGTTTTCTGTTTTAAAAAATAGAAATAAACCTTGGTTATTGATATGACAGAAAAAGGACACAGTTTTTCAGAGATTACACACTTTGTAGGATTTCTGTGAATTAAAATGTACAAACCAGAAGCAAAAAGACCGGACAAATAAAGAAGGGATGTCTCTTCATAGAATATAAAATAGTTACTTTATTTTAATTTTCATGTGCCCATTTATGAGGAATATGTACCGTAATAGATGTGACAATCCTAATATGGCGATTATCTGTAATGTAAAATGATGCACAAAAAAATTCAACAATGCTTCAAAAACGTTAAGAGAGACCTCTCCCATGGATATTAAAACCACCAATTTTGACGTCTGTGTTGTTTGTAGAGTAAAACCATTTTTCATGTTATGGTTGACAAGGAATTGCCCATATGTCCATGCACCCATATGCAGCCTAATCTTTTAGCCGTACGAATACATCATGAGTGCAAGTAATTGTTTATAGTGATGATGTCCTGAAATTGCTGGAATTATGCAATTTGTTGTTCTGGGCAAAAAAAAAAGGGAGACAATGCTTAACCAAATACTTTTGAACATGCACTTCTCTGCGCAGGCTTTTCCCAAGGAGAAAATCCAAAGTGCATTGAAATCGGTGTTTGACCTCAATGTTATGAGCTTTGCAAAAGGACAGATGGGGGCAGTCAATGGAATGAGGCCAGAGGGCGTGCCTGATCGTTCCAGCGTCCAATCAGATGAGGTGTGGGTGGGTGTGGTGTATGGATTGGCAGCTACAATGATACACGAGGTAAGTCAAACCTCAGGTCATTGTTGTGGTTACTATTGTAGTTTATTCATTTCATTTCATGGAAATTATACTAAATGATTTCTTTCTCCAACTGTATATCAAGTGTGATATGCCCGATTGTAACAGATTGTCTTCTGTTTCCCAGGGAATGGTGGAAGAGGGTCTGCAAACTGCTGAAGGTTGCTATCGTACTGTATGGGAGCGATTGGGAATGGCCTTCCAGACTCCTGAAGCATACTGTGAGAAAGGCATCTACCGCTCTCTAGCTTATATGAGGCCTCTGAGCATTTGGGCAATGCAGCTTGCACTGAACAATCGACCAAAGCACATTAAAACCACTGAGAAGGACACGGGACTTGAATGAGTCCTGGAAGTATGCTGAAGGGAACGTAAAATGTCTTGAATGAAGTTACCTTTGATTTTCCTTGATTGTTGAACGTCTAAAAGACTGCAGAACTTGTTTGTGTGTAGCACAGTTACATACTTGTGCACACAAAAATCAATATACCTTTATATAATATTATAAAAAACTGACTTTTTCACTGAAACAATGCATTAACTCTACCAAAGTTCTTCCATGTAGAAGCTGTGATCACGGGTCTACAACTGGAAGCATGAACTTGGTCACAATGTCATATTCATGTGTTCATGATGATATAAGATCTAGGGTTATTGACAATGTCTGAATCTTAAAGAATTGACTAATAGAGCATGATTGAGTATAATTACATTACATGAATGCTTTTTTTGAGTGCGGAAAAAGTACCTTAAGTTTCCAATGTCTTGTTTTTAGATGTTTTTCTTTTAACTCTTGTATGTGTAGTATTAGTATCTATCTGAGACATTTACAAGTACTGTACATTATTCTACAACAAAAATAAGAGACATATAAATTAATAAATTGGAATGTTTATTAAATTAAATTCAGTTCACCTTTTTTTAGTATTGCTGGGAATATGCTCCAATTTCTTTGCCATTACTATATGAATTATGGTAAAATGTGTACATAGATACAAGTCAATGGACTATAGTTTGGTTTAAACCCACAGATTCAAAAATGACACCGTAACTATCCCACCTATAAATAAGGAGCCTGTTTCTCCTTTAACAGTCAATCATACATTAAGTTTGTTCGGAAGGCTGTGGAGTCTGTAAAAAAGTAGCATTTCACATAAATTTTGTATTATAGGTAATCGTATATCAATAACTGTTTTTAAAAACTAAGGATGGACTTGCAGACTTTGCACATTGTTGCAGTGCCATTATCGTGCCAGGATGATTTTTCTGGGGCTCAAGAGTGATTAGCTAAGCAACAGTAAAAAGGTTAAAAGCTTTAATATATCAGGTGATTGATTCAAATAAACTGGATCTGGAACCGAGAATGGACATGAACTAGGTTGCCCTGCCATAATGTAATTATAAGATGGCTTCTTAAAATTTAGTCAATAAAAAAAGTTTGCTTAATGAAAATACGGGTAATCATTTACAATAAGGTTGTTTTTGTTAACAAGTGGTTATCGTTTCAGCTAACATGAACAATGAAAAGATGTTAAGATCTAAAGCTGTAACTGTTAACATAGTTAATGCACCATGAATATTATTGTATTAACATTAATAAACATTAACAAATTCTGAAAAAGTATATTGCTCACTGTTCATGTGAATGCATTTACTAATGACAAAAACCTTATTTTAAAGTGATACAAAAATTGTAAATATTACATTTATTTTGCTCAGAGCCGATGTAGCCCCTGTGCACATTCCGGGTACAATATGACAATATGTGTGAACAATATGAATGCTCATAAGGTTGAAATTGTATTTAAGTATGAAATGTGCAGTGTTTGGAGGCTGAAAATGGATTTCAGGGAGTGAAATTTAAGAGGGCATGTACAGTAGTTCCACCAAGATTACCATTTTTTCCATGAAATGGCCTGTGAACGGTATGCACTTTTTGGTAACACTTTACAATAAGGTTGTACTGTATTTGTTAACATTAGTAAATGCATTAACTCATTTGAACTAACATGAACTAAGATGGTTCAATGTTAGCTAATGCATTACCTAATTGTTAAAAAATACAATCTTATTGTAAAATATTACCGCACTTTTTATACATGAATACAGTGGTATTTTGCATCTATATTTTGAAAATATAAAGTATGTCCCCAGCTAAATTCACCCTAGTGAATCTCAGCCATTTTCACCACTGGACCCTTGAAAATTCGTGAATCTCATATTTTCTGCCATTAGCGTGTATTAACCACTAGAGGTCAATGTTGAGCCTTCTCATTTTTTTCTGTCATCGGTCCTTCAGTTCTGAGTGCTCCATCTCTCTTAAGTGCTAAAGAAGCGTTTCAAGTGCATACGATGTTTATCTGAGCTGGGCCACACTGAGCTAGGTCCTATTTTAAACACTGTTAAAAATAAATGAGGGAACTGATATTTAATTGATGGACAACCCGGCGCTGTGTTATGGCCTGTGAGGAAGTGAGAGAGTATAACAAAATCACAAAAAAATACGTATGCATAATATTACAACATTGACAGTATAATGATAACTTTAACCGTCTTGGCCCATAGCTGTATCAATAACCTGCAAAGTATGTTTTGAAAAAAAACCATGGATGTCAGGTAATATCAAGAAAACATGTGAAGCAACGGAGAGTACAAAAGAACTATGGTGGAGAATATGTAGGATAAAAATGAAGCCCACGAAAGTCAGCATCACCACATTTTCTTTCCTGTTTTATATCAGAGTTTAAAGAAAACCCCTCATACCACTGGAAAGAAAAAGATAAGCTCTAAACGCTTCATTGTGCCGATGCTCACGCTTCAAGATGCACTACTTTACTAGAGCGCTCAAAAGATAAGTTAGCTGCTTTTGAATGAATCTAAATGGAAAATTAGATCATGCTGCGCCTGAGAAGCTGGCACATCTAAACCACGATAATAGGTGCCCATTGTTACCATTATCTGCTTGCAAAACAGGAACTTCAGCTATAACCATATTCTATGCAAGAGAGATTCCCAGCAAGGCCAATCTGAAGTCTCCTTCAAATGTATAATCTAATGGAAAGTGGATAAAAGAATAACATTGTGGAGTACATTGATGGTACATTTATATTTATCCTAAGATGCGAAAACAAAGAATGGAAGTAGAGTAAGGTAAACATTTCATTTAATCTTTATTTTAGTCATTGTTTTAGAAGTGTTGGCAAATCAGTTTGCCGTCCTGCTAGAAAACAGAAAGAGAGAGAAAAGAGCATCCTGGGAAAGAGGGAGAGAGCAGACTGCATAAAATAGCTTTAAATAAAGTGAAGATTTACTACAAGCATGATAATAAGGACCATATATCCATCATTCTAGCACAGTGTAAGAATTACATGACATTTAAAAGACGAGCAAGAGATGAACACATGATCGAGAAGCCATATCTCTGGGAAAGGCATGCCACAGAGAGAGGGGTACGTCGTGGATGCTGATTTACTTTGACAGGATAAAAAGTGGAGCAGAGCCACCACATGCACCTCGGCTAGTTTGGGGTGGGTGACGGTACAACAGAGGAAGTGAAAGAGCTCAGAACGATGGCTCTTTGCATAACACAATCTCTAATTCTGTCCGAAACAGCTTCCCTCCGTCAGACAACGCCATGATGCTCTTCTTCGAGCTGGCCAGACTTTGAGTGTCAATGACCTGAGGACAAACACACACGCACAGCTTTCAATAAGTATCCAGAGTAACCAAATGAGCGCTTAATCCCCATCCAACACCAAATTACCATTTTATGTTTTTGGTAGAGGTCTCTCAGGAGTGCATCCAACTCGTGTTCATCTATGTAACCATTACCGTCCTGTAGAGGCCAAAAATGAAAAGAAAGTATGTTGGTACAGTTCCATGTAATGTCGGACTGTGTGTTTGCATGTTGTGTTTATATGGTCTTCAATCTATCGATCAGAATGGGCCGCTAACCCACCTGTAATAGATACTGTAAATACAAGAAAATAAAAGAGATAAATACATATCAAATAAAGACAAAAGCTTCTGACCTTGTCGTAGTAGGTGAAGATGCTTTCAAATTCAACAGCTGACAGTTTGATGTTCTGGTAATGATGAGGACAAAGAAATCAGATTATATTTATCATATGTGTGAGTAGGGCAGAAGGTTATATCGTAATATAGATTTGGCTTTAGATTATTTTTCGAGGCCTGAATTTTATGACTAGAAAATAATCCCCCTAATCCCTGGGATTGCAATAAAACAAGGCATCATTTCTAAGCATTGGGTTAAAAAGATACAAATCCCAGATGTTGGGTTAAATTAACCCAGAAAATGTATCGCATCCAGAATTTTTTGCCTCCAGAGTTTGTGCCTACATGATATACAGTATGCCTGTGTGCTGTGCATATTAATTTTGTATTTATAAAAACAAACATGCATATATTTAAGAAAAGCATAAAATAGAAAAATGAATAAACATTTATATATATTTTAAATGATTGGTATTGGCATACATGTGGTTGTGTTTATAGATTCAAAATGAATATGCACAGTACACAGACATATATTATGTGAACACAAACCTTTATTCCGGATGCGATTAATCGCGATGAATCGTTTGATAGACCAAGTTAAATTACAATGCAGCGGTTGGGTTTGTCCCTTGTTGACAGAATGCTGGGTTGAAAATAACGCATGCACAAAAATCATTTGGAAAATATAATTGTTTTCCCATAGAATTGAACTGAAATGTCATATTCAAACCTTGCAGGCTGTATGTAATTATGCTATTTGTTATATCAATTTACATCCAGCATATTATATCCATTGAATATCTGTGTTTTGACATATCTTGCAAAAAATGCAAATTAAATGGATTATTGGGTGATATAATGTGTCTTGTCAATGACACGCTTGAGGATAACTTGCGAATGACATGATGCTGATAAATCTGTTGGACTGATCCAAATGTGGCACAGTTCTACTTGCCCTCACATATTTTCATTTATTGTGTTGAAAGGAAGGGTGAGATACACAAATAAATCATGCAGTCAGTGTAGAGAGAGCTAGTATACAATCTCTAGGTTCAAAAATGATCGATGGAGATTATTGTTACTTATAATAATCTTCATCATTCCATGCGCTCTGGTAGAAATCAGCTCTACACTGTTGCCATATATGTTTCTAAATATATTTTTACTTCTTTCTCTCAATCATAAATAATACTATATTTACTGTACATTCTGTACTTATATATATCATGGCTGTTACAGTAAATGATACTGTAGTTTTCGCACTACAATGATCACTTGCAATCTGCTGCCATTAGTATTCCACTATAATACTATTGAAATGCTATTTCAATTAATGCTTGCACTTTTGCTCAGATGGCAACTGTGTGTTACTCAGTCCACGTGCAACAAAGTTGAATGTAATCTAATCTATCATAATCTTATGAAGGCTGCTTGATCTTACCTGAAACTTGAGGAGAAAATTCTCCTGCACAGGAAGAAGTCTGGAGGCACAAAAAGCAACACATAATACAATATTGCATTTATAATTTTCTAGCCCCCTCTCTCCATCTCGCTCGCTCTCTCTGTCTTAACTTTCTCACCTCGCCATCTCAGACAATCCCAGCTTCCCGTCACCATTCAGGTCAAACATTTTGAGCTGCAGAAAAAAACACAAATTATCGAACAGCTGGTGTGATTGTGTACTGTATGTGTGTGAGAGAATAAGAGCTGTAATGTATATGTGTGTGTGTGTGTTTGCTCACTATGGTCTGTGTGTACTCGCTCAGCTTCTTGTCATCATAATGTCTGTTTGCTTTCTTCAGGAGATCTGAGAGGAAGCCCTGAGGAAAACAACGTCTCAGTTTATTTTGCTTATGATTTTATCACAGCTTTCGGAAGTTTGATGTGTTGACTTATACCTTTAGTTCATTAGATTCAATGTATCCACTGCGGTCCGTATCATATTTTCTCCATGCCTGGAAAATTGAAAATAGAGTTTTTGCATAGACACATCCACACATACTGTACACGCGTTTACAACAGGGTCGGGATTTTCTGTCAACTCCTTTGTTTTTCATTGAGATAAATGTCTTTCCTAACATTATCCCTATCTAACCCTCACAGAACATTTATTTACAGACATTTGGTTTCCACAATGGTAGACACACACACACACACAAAACAAATCAAATCTTTTGAACCAAAATGATTAAACAAATAAAATGTTTACATTTGTACACGATAATGTTATTGTCCTTGTGTGGTTTATCCAGTAGATTTGATATTCTGGAATCAAACTGGGATTACTGGGAAGCTGATCTAATGTGGAAGAACACCCACTTGCCCTAATTTACCGTGAAATGTGCTATTATGTACATTACTGTAAATGCATGTGAATCCGTCTGCTTTGTAAAACAAAACACCTTAATCATGTCCACAAAAGCCTTTCTCTACAGAACTAACATGTTTTGTATTATTTACAAAATGACCATGTCATACAAATGAATCTCCATTAACCCAGTTCTTCACACAGGCACACTCTGGGTTTCTCTATGTATTGCAGACCATTCATAATAGATAACCTACTGCAAATAGAACTTTCTTGCTTCCTCTCTCTTGTTCACTCTTACTTTCAAACAGATGCATGCAGAAACACCTCAGCTCTTAAAAACATGGTTCATGATCACACAAGATGTTGATAATCGTTTGAATTATTGGAGACATTAAAGGTGTCATGAATTAAGACATCAATTTTAACCCGACCTTTTGTTATGTAATAGGTTATCGTATTCAAGTGTCAGAACTGATAACGCCCTTGTTACTGAAATTACAACTTTTATTGACACCAGGCCCAGCGAACGCCAGGTCCTGAAATGCGCCTACATATGACGTCATTGATAGGTTGAACACCGCCTCCACAGAAGAATATCAACGACTACTTCTCTAGCCCAGCCCACTGGTTTGCGCATGGGAGTACTGAAGTAACACAAGTGGAGCGGAACCAGATAGAGCGAGCAAGCAATAAACATGCCATTAAAGATCGGAAAATATTGTGCAGTGCCTGGTTGTGGAAGAACACAGTCGCTGCATAACCTTCATTCGCATTCCGACATTAGGATTGTTTTTAAAGACGTTCCAGCTCACGTGGGTAAAACTTTGAGCGTTTGTTCGCTTCATTTCACCATGGATTCCTTTGTGAACAAGGCACAGGTCGACGCAGTGCTGTGCCATCAATATTGGATCCGACAGGAACAGCGCAGCAATCTTATGCGAGTAAAAATATCTGTACAATGCGTCGATTAACACTGAGCGTTTGTCGAGCCGGCCTCAAAACCCGGGTAGATAATTGCCTATGACTTATTGATCTTGATGTTTTTAAATGTAAAAACCATGCGAACGTCACAAGTAGACCTCAGACAACAGTATAAAACAATAAAAAGCGCCAGTTCGTGACACCTTTAAAACAATCAGATTACTGAGACATTTAATCTACTCTAAAATCTTCTACAGAACATGAAACAATCCCAGTGTGGTTAAGTGTTAAACATACTTCCATAAACTCTGCACTGGACCCAACAAACTGCCTGAAGCATAAGAGAAAATTCTCCTCTGTTGGCAGGATCTGAGCCAGCTGAAAGATGGAGAAACAGAAAAAGAGAAAATAGTTTACAATTAGAGTTTTTACAACAAAATATATTACAAGCATAACAAATTCATTCTAATACTTAACAATATCTATTTTCAAAATTAAGATTTGAATAACAAAGAGAAAATATTTTCTCTTGTAGTGCCCACTTTCTCTAACCAACAACATTTCCTAGAGTCTACAGTAATACAGTTGAAGGGGATTTCAGCACCATGGACAGCCACACAGTGGAGCACAAAACTCAGTCTTTTGCTACATGATCGACCAAGTGCTGTTTGAGCTGTGTATAGAGCCTATCTCTCTGGCTTAAGATGAGGGTGCCTGCAAGAACTGG
The DNA here is from genome assembly GCA_006030095.1 of Triplophysa siluroides. NCBI lineage: Eukaryota > Metazoa > Chordata > Actinopteri > Cypriniformes > Nemacheilidae > Triplophysa > Triplophysa siluroides. The sequence goes on along the minus strand of VCII01000033.1, from coordinate 10,893 downwards.
ACAGGGATGAGAGACCATTGTATGCCCTTGGTTATCTCTTCTGGCCTAAACAGTGGAGCTCATCATTGCTGAACTGCTGAAGAGAAACTAAACCATATCAAACCTAAAAGCGCAGAGCCAGCAAAGTCCCACTTCTTGTACCACACACAAACATGAACCCAGAGGCTCACCGTACTGGAAATAATTATAGTTTCATCCCATTTAAGAATGAGTTGCATCGAACATATTTGGTGTAACATTGTTACGAAACTATAGTTTTGTGGTTATGGAATTATCCAAGAAAGAAACAATATGTTTATAAATGTATGAGGAAAACAGCAAAAGCTGCTTCAGCATGAAACTGACTTAGCAAATAAGTGGCATGCAGTGATCTTCTACGGCTAGCATCCTTTAACCTGCCTTTTAGTTGGACTACTGGGTGGATGTTATATAACTTCTTTAATACTGTATTTATGAGCCCAGTTGACATGACGCCACCCGCTACACACACACATTTAGATATGTCTTTTAGGATCACTAACAACGACTCAGGGCTGTCCATATGGTCCTTTAGTGCTGTCAGATTATATACTTTTTTGAAATATGGGATTTCAAACATCACTTACTCATTCTTTATTTAAAAACTGTGTTATTTATTTAAAACCTTTTACAACAACAGTAAACTCATCAAAAGTATGTAATAGCTTGTTATTGTGGAAGTTTGTTCATATTGGCTGCTTTTTCTTCATTATTTGGTCCAAGTCATCCATTATAAAAGTATTTTTACATCAGATTTTTGTTTTCTAATTATGTTTTTTATGAAGAATTTTCAAACATTTAAAGGGATAGTTCACCTTAAAATGAAAAGTCTGTCATTAGCTTATCCTCTTGTCATTCCAAACATGTATGACTTTCTTCCACGGATCACATAAGATATTTTTAATAAACTTGGTAACCGAACAGCCCTGGCCCCTATTGACTTCTATTGTATGAACACAAAACCAATTCAAGAATGGTTTTCTAATGGAAATATCTTCTTTTGTGTTCTGCGAAAGAAAGTCATACAGGTTTGAAATGACAAGAAGGTAAGTAATTGATGAAAGAACTATCATTTTGGGGTTAACTATCACTTTAAGTATTGAGATTACTGTAAAAGAATTGTAAGATCTTTAGAAACATTTTAGTTAAGTTTTTCCAAACTTTTGACAGGTCCTTTGTATAACTATTAATTAAAAAAACACTTCACACTCTTTTAATTTATTGCATGCAAATGCTTGCTTTGATTGTTCAGAGGTTACATTTTTTAACATTAACAGTACACAATCCTATAATTTTAGATGAGGATAACCTATGAACTCCCAAGAGTTGCCAAGATCTGGCATCATCAATGTGACAAGGCTGTCGCTATATCTGAAATAACCAGATGTTTTGGTTAATACAGTGGTCACTGCTCACTCTGCCCTTTATCTGATTTTTTTAAATGCTTATCATAACTATGAATGTGCCTGTGGAAATTGATGATTTTTTGTTCAATTATTAAACATACTACATACTACTATAACATTTTTATTCTGTTAATGCTTTACCTAAAAAAAGGGCACACTAGTAAAATCTCTCTGAGGCAGAAATTGCCTCATACATTGATCTCAACATGGCTAATCTGAGGTTCCAGTTTAGCTTCACAGATTGCACATGGCGAGCAGATCAGTGACTCATACAAGCCTGGAGAAAGAGTCTGAATGAGCTGTGAAACTGCTGCCAGCTGTGAGGATTAGTACCAGACAGAAACTGTCAAGCAAAACTATCTAAAGTGCAAGTAAAAAGTTGAATGGACTTCAAAACTTTGGAGAGATATGCTGTGATTTATAGACTAGAAACTAGAGGGATTGTGGCCATAGTTACTTGCAGCTTTCGGCAGAATCATTGGTCATCTTTATAGAACCAGTTTTAATTTATAGTGACACAAAAGTTTTTTATCTGCCGAAAACAAAATGATACCTCCAGGAATGTATAATTTTGGTCTAACAAATAAAGCCGGGGAAAGAAACTTGCAATGAAAAATATATTCAATACAGCCAGCCACATTAAAAAAAAACTTTTGTGTGGAAGCAATATATGCCTGTGGTCTTTTTCCTGGATTAGGGTGGTCTTTGTTCAACATGAATAATTTCTTCCACCCAGTCATGCCGTCATCATGATGGACGTCGCCCCCTACCCATTCTCCCCCTCCCCTCATTCATTCCCCATTCACCTCTCCTCTCATCCCGCTCACTGCCCCACCATTCTGTCATGCTTTTGAGTGATGCCACCCAAACCCCTAATCTCCTCTCACTGTCCTCTTTGAATGTCCACCTGGTGCTTTATTGATCTCAGATGGTGGCACTGCAGAACAGTCTTCCTCCAAAGCTTCAAACCACTGCTGTGAACACACTGCACACCAGAGATGAAAAAGGGTGTGAATTTACCTCTGACATCTCGATCTTCCCATCACCATTCTCATCGAATTTCAGCATAAACTCTTTCATTCTGTCTCTGAACGAAGCCTTTGAAGGTTCCTGAAACCAAACCAAACTTTCATTCATTGTTACATGAAAACCATTCAAACATTTCAAGAAAAAATCTTTACAATATGCCATCCAGAAATTGCATTGACATTGGAAAATATCAGACAGATGAAATCTGCTCAGATGTCAAGAGCATTAGGCAAGATTAATCTGTGGATGTCATTCTGTAGTTCTTAACTGTATGTGCCATTCAGATCACCACATACTGTATCAAGTGAAACTGCTCTGATGTTTTTTAACATTAAAATGTGTGACTCACCGCACTTGTGCCTTTCCGCGCTACCTCAAGCTCCAGAATAAAATGTTCTAGTTCTTTCCCTTCAATGCAGCCATTCCCTAGAAAATAATGAACATGAATAATGAACATCCAAGATGCAGACATGGCTGGTCTCACATTTTCAGATGCAATTTGACAGCCTGTCTTATAAGAGAGATGAAGATCTACTCAACTCAGTCCTTGCCTTATTAATTTAACCTATTGAAGAACAAAATAAGTTCTCACAATATTCCCTTTAAATTTATTTTCAATCAGCCTTACTGGTATTTTCTGTATGAAGAGTTTGTTTCCAAAATAAGATAACTCATTTTTTTTATTGTCCATTCCAATTAATATCAATCGAACTGCAGTTGGTTTGTTTTGACTTAAACCATAATAACTATAATAACTCAAAAAATACAGCTAACTTACACAATAAAAACATGAAAACATTAAAAACATGATTTTTGAAAAATATTTAAACAGGGATATCAAAAGGATATTTGGAAGCCAATTCTTCATACATATTAATATGGCATCCAGAAACGTGTACACAGTTTGCTTTTCAGGGTCACAGGTCTCCCTCATGCATAATCACTATCAGACTATCAGTTTCGTCATTTTTAACAGTTATCAGATGCCATTATAAGCACAATTTTACGTTATATTTTCGACATATACATTTTTTCTTCTTCACTGGCGAGTTACATGTATATGATTAGGCAGCTCAAGCACTCTATTGTTTGTTGTAGTCCTCCCATATTTTGCTGTATTCTCTTGACCATTTCATTGCTTTGACCCTTAAAGCAATATCATTTTTTACTTCAAATATAGTCCAAAAAGTACAAAGCTATTTGAAAATCTATTTTTTATGTCCAAATTTCAGTAGTTTCTTGTCTTGATGTGGAAACGTCTTTATCCATACCAGGGGCGTCGCTAGACCCCTTTTACTGGGGGGACGTGCCCCAGTTTAAATCTGCTGTGCCCCAGTATAAATTTCAAGTTTAAGTTTTAACAATTTGCTTTAATTGTCAGTTAACATTGACAACAGCAGCAAAAACTGATATGTAACGTAATAACCTAATTCTCTCTTGAAAAACGACGCAGTCGCGCACTTTAAACGGTCCGAAAACACAAACTCGTGCCGTGTTTTCCCGCAGAAATCCTCGTCTGTGCGCGTCTGTATGTTTTCTTCAAACAACTGCAGGGCTCATGCAGGCGCGCAAGGGTGACGACACGCGACTGATGCAGGCTATGAAAACATGACGAAACTAAAGTAAGTTTCTAATAATATCGATCATCTTATTTTATCTATATCATGAATGGCCCCTGTAGTTGGACATCAGAACTTGTTTGTGCAAAGCTAGGAAATGGAAGCAGAAAGGAGAGATGATGAGTTTGAGGGAAGTAAGACTTGATAAACAAACTACTGTACATTCCCAGCCAGTCAGGTCTCAGACATTAACGTTATAGGAACTTGCAGAAATAGCTCTAGTTTAGGACATTAGATAAAAAGTTGGCAGTAGATATGGCTGGGATAAATGTGCTATTAGGCAGTACAGTTAAATCCAGTCCAGGTAGTTAAAAAACGAACCAACTTTGTTTGGACTTGGCTTTGAAAACAGAAAATATAGTTTTTTAAGATAAAATATGCTCTTTATATTAGTTGGAGTCATAAAATGACTGGTTTATTGAAATATTGTAATTATTTATTGTTATCATTGTGTAATGTAGAATGAATGCAGATGTGCAAGAAGAAAATTCTCTCTGCTTTCATTATTTCCATACAGTGCATGCAAACATGTTAATAAAGTTTATATTGAGTATGTTGAAGATACTTAAGATACCTATGTTGAAGTATTTTTAAATACATAATGATTACATTCCCCAGTATTGTGGCCCTGTAGGAATAGTGGTTTAAGCAAGGGACATTTGTATAGTGCATTGTGTTGCATCTTCTTGCACACAGTTGGTTTATAAGAAAAAAAAGTGATATAAAAAGTAATGCCCTGTGCCCCGGTAGAGCTTTGGGTCTAGCAACGCCTCTGATCTGTACCATGTGGATTTCCCAACAAAGAATTTGCGCAAATAGCAGTAGAATGATTTATATAAGCTGACCCACTGCCAGTCACGTTATTACAGTGAGCTCCAGTGAGTTCGTCTTAATAGAGTTGACATACTAATAAATGAGAAGGATTTTATTTCAGTACAATCAATAATTCCAACAGCACACGAGGGACATCATTCACTGAGCAGCGAATATGTGTAGAAATGAACGACGTCAACAGGGCGTCGAGGCGCTTTTTCAATTCGCACTGAATTATTCAAGACGCTTGAGCGTAAAACTGCGACGCATGTTGAGTTAGGCTACAGCTCGGTCACCACACACTTACATATATATTTTTATATCGTTTAAATGTATCACTTAATGTTTTTTATTGTAAAACAACATAACATAAATACAATATAGGCTATGTCCGCGGTGTCCGTGAAAATGGGCTTCGCTTATCTCTCCAATAGCCTATAAACCAAACCAAAATGACAAAATTCATTTTCTTTCGTTTAGAGTAATAAAGTTTACAGTATTTTATCACTTTGGTAACTGTATGCACTGTGCACAACCTCTTCCTCTACAGAACCAATTCACATAGCCTACAGCCTAAACTGAATAGCTAAAAATCATCATTTTAACATCGCATTCATCTTTTGTAATCACTATTTTCTAGTTATTTGACAGAAATGATATATTTAATATTAGGCTATAATAACAGTGACATTTCTAAACTTACATACAATGTACATAAATGTGATGGTTTTCAGTAGGGACTTGTGCTTTCACATGTCCCGGGACGTTACACTCACCGTCAGTGTCGAATTTATTCCAGATGTCGAGGAATTGGGTTGCAGTGAGTTCCGCCAGGTGCAGAGGAAGCCCCTTTGGTGCCTTGTTCGCCATATCTTTTGTTTTCCCTCTCCTTTTCAGATTTTTAAGGAAATATATGTCCTGTCTTGGCAGCACTCCTTTACACCTCTGTGAAACACTGTAAGTACCGGACAGAGACAGCAGTTTTTAACCCCCGCTGCCGGTAATGCAGTTTGCAGTTCATGCAACTATCGACAGGTGGCAGCATTGTGCGATGAAACGCACAGTTTTGAGTAGTCCAGTCGAGTGCATTCAGACCAGCGGGATTATGCACATCATCATTCAAATGCGCGCGCACGCTTCCACGAGCAGAAAATTACATCAAAGTTTGATAAAGCATATTGACTGACCAAAGTTGTTAAGAGATGCTTTAAGCATGTCTGGAGAGACATTCAAATTACATTTACATTATGCATTTTAATACATTTACTACTGAATGCCAGACAATAGCCTATATCATCCTTTAGAAGATACAGTACAAAAAGGTCATTTATTTTCTCTCTTCAAACAAAACATTTGCTTACAATATCTACAGTTCAGACACAAGGATGAGTACAAGCCTCTGCAGGTCCAGGCAGGTCCTGTACCTTCACATGATTACTTTTAAAGAGCCTGCTGTAATCCTATACTGCAGGAGAGGTGATGAGAAATAATCAAACATCTGAAGGACACAATCACCCTTCTACACTTCTGCTGAAGAGGAAGAATGAGAAATGATTATAAGATTAAAAGTCGGTAAGAAGATGGGACAGAGATAATATCAAAGAGCTATTAATTACAAATCGCTATTAAATTGTCCATCTATAGCTTTGATAAATGATAAGAGTAGATTTGATTGATAGCTATAGTTGATAGTAGATCTGATTAATATAACATTTTAAAGGGTACACAGCAGAGAGAATCATGTATATGACAAGTCTCACTCTGAACTGTCTAAATGTCTTTGTAATAGTGTCACGTAATAATGTAAATCTATATTTTGTACAAATCAATAATATTAGCATAAGAAACATTAAAGCATGTTATTGCTGAATTTGTGACCTTCAGAATTTTCACACTTGGGAAAGCCAAGAGATCCACAAGGAAAGTGCTTGTATCATCACATGGGTGTTATTTGCATTATTAAATATTTACTCCTAAAAAAAGAAAGGTCCCAAAAAGGCTTTTAACAGAGTAAAAAGTACCACGGTTCTTTGGCAAACCATTTAAGTGCTGATGCAAGAACTCTGTTTAACTTTTTTTGCTGAGGGACCAATAATAAAACACCAAATGAATGATGTTTTTGACATTGTGAAGATTCTGTGCAGAACAGCACTAAAGAGAACCATTGAAGAGCATTTGTTTATTTATTTATTTAGCCTTTGTTTATTAAACTGACATGTTCTGTGCATGTGTTTGTTTATAGAACAAGATAAACTGATGATGTCAGGGATTGTGACCAACCCAAGCGCAGATAGTGATAGGGTAAACAGATAACACTTCATTATATAAACACAAAACAAAACCCACGAGGGGGCAAAACCAGAGACAGTAATCTAAAACTTGACAGAGATAACAAGACACTACACTAGACTGACTACGAATTAAAGGCGCAGTTTTTGATTTACAGCGGCCACTAGCGTTGTATTAGAGATTTGCAGCGAATCGCAGTCAATTCACTACGGTGGCCACCATAGTACAAAAAGCTGTCATTCTCATGTTGACGCAGGGAAGAGATCACGGGCGCATTAGAAAGACATAAAATAAAAGGTCTGTGGATGTTAAGTATAAAAATAAAAGTCAGGCAGGAGCTAGGACCTGCGTCAATATTATAAAGTCTTTCCAGCAGAGACGCGTCAGGACGCGCGGTACTAAGGCTTTTAGCAGATATACTCACAGATATCTATGGAGATACTTTCCAGCAGAGAGTTGTTCGAGAGAAAGGTCGTCTTTAATCACCCCCGAGGAGGTTGCTTTGATTCGGATAAGTATGTGAGTAACGTTGGTTTTTCTGTTTGTTAGAACCAAGATATGTGTCGAGATACTGGGGAGAGAGAGAGCGCGTTGGAGCTTAAACTATAGAGAGAGCGCGTTTTACTCTCTGACTCAATGATGAATAAATTTACATTTAATCCGCGGGTCACATGCGTTCCGTTCCGAAGAGTATCCGTACGGATCACGGATCATCCGCGATCTGTTTCATCACTACTGCAGGGGAGAGGAAATGCACGTTGTAGAGTTGTATGTCCGTTTAGAGATGCTGTACAAAACATAGCGGCGAATTCAATGTATGTAGGGCCGCTCTGTATGTAGATATAAACAGCTTATTCTAAGGTATTAGAAACATAACGGTTCATTACGTAAGGTATACACCTCTGAAGAAATTTGTTTATTATATTGCATTTCTGTCAATAGATCCTCCTAAAAACCCTGTATTGTTCCTTTAACACTTGACTAACACACTGACTAGACTAGACTACAAAAACAGGAACGAGGGTGTAGACCAATGACGTTACGTCATTCACGAGGGTCACAAGATAACTAGGCATACATGTACTTCAAAGTACACAACAATACAAAATAATCTGGCATGCCAAAACCAGCGATGCCTATGCGCTTCCACACAGAACACGTGGTACTGTCATGATCCTGCCACAGGACTAGAAAAGCTTGACAAGACGAGGCAGAACCAAGACAGATGGTTGCCAATAGGAGGAAGAGAGAGATGCCCATGAAAATCCTACAACTGTGAATCTGTCCATGGTCCCCACAGTTTATAAACCACTAAGGATTTGTTTGGCAGATGGCTGCAGCTGCACTTTGCATATAGGGTGCAACATTTGCATAAAAACACTATACATGTTTGTATTCATGCATTTTAATCCTACTGCATTAAAATGCAAAGATCTTGATTGAGCAGCTCATTCTATACATTTTTATGAGCGTGCTTAACAGTTTTATTAGTCATAAAAATGCATAATTTAGGAAATGAGAAAATATTTTGAAATTGTCAGTTTACAATTACATTTTTTTTTTTCTTCAGGCTAGTTTAGCTTCCAGTCAAACACACTTATACTGTATATGAACTTCATAACGGTTATTCAATTTGAGTAACCAACCACTGCACAATAACTCTTTTGATTTAAAATGATTGAAAAGGATAATTGTTGAATAATCCCATGTATGATTCCCTTTCCTACCTGATATTATAATACAGCATTGTAGCAGCATTTAGTGCCACATGTTTAACAAAGAGTTGCAGTCTCAATAGACTAACTTTTACTTATAATACATTTTCAATTCATTCAATAACTTCTTCACAACTCCACAGATGTCACAACGATTTGTTCAATTAAAAATTCAGCTCACCATCAAAAAAGCATATACCGTGTATCATATAAAAAATACTTTATGGCTTATCCTCATTATGATTTATCAAAACGGCTACACTGCAAAAAAAACAATGGAAATGTACTGTTCATGTTCTGCCAGTACCTTTTCTGTTTATTTTATGGACATTTCTTCTAATGCTGCAACACATTGCAATGAAAGGCAAAACTTAAAATAATATGGAAATTCCCTTCATTATGAATGGAGTATATGCCCCATTTTTACACATTTACAAAATATTAATGGTGATTTAGATGGGTAAATAACACAGTATACATTGTATAGTGCAATGTTCTTATAGCCTTTTTACCATTTAGTTTAGAAATAGGTTTGGAATGACTGATGGTTGTATGTATATTAGTTGGGGGTTCAGTAACCATAGATCAGATACAGATGGGTACAAATATAGTTATTCAAGTCAACACACTTAAATAATAATTTTGGATAAGATCAAAGTATCAAATCACATGCAATTAAAGAGGAAAATGTGATTCCAGCATGGCATGATAAAATCTTCTATAGAAGCACTTATACAGTATTGTTCAAAATAATAGCAGTACAATGTGACTAACCAGAATAATCAAGGTTTTTAGTATATTTTTTATTGCTACGTGGCAAACAAGTTACCAGTAGGTTCAGTAGATTCTCAGAAAACAAACAAGACCCAGCATTCATGATATGCACGCTCTTAAGGCTGTGCAATTGGGCAATTAGTTGAAAGGGGTGTGTTCAAAAAAATAGCAGTGTCTACCTTTGACTGTACAAACTCAAAACTATTTTGTACAAACATTTTTTTTCTTCTGGGATTTAGCAATCCTGTGAATCACTTAACTAATATTTAGTTGTATGACCACAGTTTTTTTAAAACTGCTTGACATCTGTGTGGCATGGAGTCAACCAACTTGTGGCACCTCTCAGCTGTTATTCCACTCCATGATTCTTTAAACAACATTTCACATTTCTTGGTTTTGCTTCAGAAACAGCATTTTTGATATCACCCCACAAGTTCTCAATTGGATTAAGGTCTGGAGATTGGGCTGGCCACTCCATAACATTAATTTTGTTGGTTTGGAACCAAGACTTTGCCCGTTTACTAGTGTGTTTTGGGTCATTGTCTTGTTGAAACAACCATTTCAAGGGCATGTCCTCTTCAGCATAGGGCAACATGACCTCTTCAAGTATTTTAACATATGCAAACTGATCCATGATCCCTGGTATGTGATAAATAGGCCCAACACCATAGTAGGAGAAACATGCCCATATCATGATGCTTGCACCTCCATGCTTCACTGTCTTCACTGTGTACTGTGGCTTGAATTCAGAGTTTGGGGGTCGTCTCACAAACTGCCTGTGGCCCTTGGACCCAAAAAGAACAATTTTACTCTCATCAGTCCACAAAATGTTCCTCCATTTCTCTTTAGGCCAGTTGATGTGTTCTTTGGCAAATTGTAACCTCTTCTGCACATGCCTTTTTTTTAACAGAGGGACTTTGCGGGGGATTCTTGAAAATAGATTAGCTTCACACAGACGTCTTCTAACTGTCACAGTACTTACAGGTAACTCCAGACTGTCTTTGATCATCCTGGAGGTGATCATTGGCTGAGCCTTTGCCATTCTGGTTATTCTTCTATCCATTTTGATGGTTGTCTTCCGTTTTCTTCCACGTCTCTGGTTTTGCTCTCCATTTTAAGGCATTGGAGATCATTTTAGCTGAACAGCCTATCATTTTTTGCACCTCTTTATAGGTTTTCCCATCTCCAATCAACTTTTTAATCAAAGTACGCTGTTCTTCTGAACAATGT